>OY728163.1:1228953389-1230153389 GCA_963277665.1 Viscum album | reverse complement strand
ATTATAAGTAAAAAATTATTCTAATTCCAAATATGTGAAAAATTTTACATAATTCCATTCATATAATTTACTTAATATAATTTAAAACTACTCATGCAAATGAGGTGAAAATTAATGTTTTCAAAAAGATTAATTTTCAAGAAAATGATGATTTCATAATAAAACCATTAATAATAATAAAATATAATTAATATAAATTAATATATTATAAAATATAATATATAAATTTAATTTATAAAATGTATAATTAGTTACTGTATTAATAATCTGAAATAGGGAATCTTTATTCACTTTAAAACCTTTTTTTTGAAAAAAAACATAACTTTTTAACCCGAACAAAATATACTACAATCCAATATAAAATAGAATAAAAACTAATTTAAAGGGTAAAAATATATAAAAAAAATTATTTTAGATGAAATAATATTCAAAAAATAATTGGACGTTTTAAATAATTTATTTATCTTACATTAATATTAATTTTTACAAAAAAAAGTATTTTCAATATTCATTAAAATATAAATATTTTATGAAAAATAATAAAATTTCACATTCATAAATTTTAGTAATATTTATCTTAAATTGATAATAATTTTTTAAATTTTAAATTCTAAAATTTATTAATTAATTATTTAAATATGACCTTATAATAAATTTATTTAATTAAAACTATATCATTTTTCTTTTAATCAATTTTAAAAGTTTTATAATTAATATAAAAATTTTAGGATACTGAAAAGATATATATTATAACATTTCATGGGTTTTTTACATTCTTCTAATTTTTTGAAATTTCAACCCCAAAATTTTATTCACTTGTGAAAAAATTGGAGATTTATTTCTGTCATATCATTTTCAAATTCTCGTGTTGTATCTTTAACTATATGTTTCTTAAATGAAGCCATACCCTGTTGAATAACCTTATTATGATTAATTTTATCTCCAAGGAGAATAATTTTGAAAATATGTCTCCAATAAGAAATATTTTTTTCTAAAAAAAACTAATTTATGTCTCAAAACATGAAATAAATTCAACATATATTTTTTAACGTCAATACATGAGAAATATTGTGTGTTTAGGATAAACTTAGGGGAAACCCATCTAAAAATGAAATTGATCTGACCTTATCCATGATTCCATATAATCTAATGAATCATGTACATATCATTCCCATTATACTAAACCATGTGAGACTTTTCCATTGAGATACATTGTGAATTACATGATTTCCTTCCTCAAAAGAAATATGTTTACACTTATTATTTACATTACATTTCTTACTACTATATGACATGATCATATGATTCTGAATATACTAAAACTTCAAATCTATTTCCATTATTTTCTCTTATCCCATATACATTTTTCTCCTACCTCATCAGAACAATATAGTTTCCCATTCAACTTTCAATATATTTCATCAAATATTTCCTTGTATATAAATCAATGAAAGTTGTTGATAAGGAAAACTCTACTAGAGATTTATATTTATCCCAATTAAATTTTAATATTTTAATGATGTAATAATTATAACTTCCATGGTTAGGATCATCCACTAAAACTGACCACCGACTATAAGATAATAATAAATAATGGAATTTAATATAGTTCGGAATGATTTCTGATGTTTATTCAATAATATTATTAAGAACCAATGATGATGGTATGATACAATAGACATGGGAATTAAATGTAACTTGACTATATATTTTATAGATATTCATGAATGTAAATATGAAATAATAATAAATCTATTGTGAAGAAAAGTCAAGGATTAATTTAATTGGATAATAAAAACCGAAATCACATTATTACATTGTGATGTATTTGGATATCTCCCTACGAATTATGTTGATATTTTTTCCCATTTAAAAATTTGAACTAGAAATGCATGAATCATACCCCTTAGTAATTTTCATTTTACATTGAAAACTGACAATTCAAACACATCATGGTAAAATTAGTAATATATAACTTCATGGAATATAGCAAAAAATACTATAGAATGTCTCGATATATCTAAATGTTTCTTAGATGAACATAAAATATAAAACTATGATCCTCAATCAATAACTCACCATTAAATTATGTATCACTTGAAAAATCTAATCATTTATCAAATCATAAAATTCATTCTTCATCCATATCAAAATTAGGGAACATACTCTTCTGATTAGATTATACATATTCATAGAAATCATGACCCTCAAACAGATCCTGCATACTTTTTCCAGACAATGTCATTTATAATAAAACCTGATACAAATCAGGGGATGTCTGTACCAACCCATGTTATAGGCAAAAATAAATTTTATCATTGACTAATTTTTCTTGTTCCATTCATAATATAGTTAATGTAAAATTTTTATAATAAAATCATCGACCATGTTATTTTCTTTTCTAATACGGATATGAATCAAGTAATTATAATACTTGATCAACACTACACATCTTAACAATAAAATGTTCAAATATTTGTGAGTTAATATATATATTATAATTTTATGTTTAGTACATATATATATCATAAATTACACCATATAACTGAGTCCTCAATTTTTATAAATAAAAAAAGTTATTTCCCAATCATGTAAGGGGTTTTTTAACTCATTAGGTTTTAAAAAACAAGATATACAATCCTTTATTTGATGATTCTGCATCATGAACCAACCATGTCCCTACATTAAAGATTCACTGTAGAAGATAAATAATCCATTTAAGGAAGGTAAGTCCAAACCAAGAGCACTCACCAATCTTATTTTTATTTCACCAAAAAAATAATCAAATTATTTGGTCCAGAATACTTTAACTCATTTTCAATGTAAATTTTGAATGAACCACATCTTTTCCTAGTTGGGATATTGAGTCAAACATTGAATTTATTATTTAAAAATAATTTGAGGGGAGAAATATTCATTTTCACTATCTTATGGTCAATGAAAACTATTCCAACCTCTCTATCAATCATGAAATATGGTTTTCACAATACTATATGATTTTTTATAGACCTTTTTCCCAATGATTTTTGTGGAAAAATCAATATTATATATTTATTAAATCATATATTAATTTATTCATGTTGTTTTATTCATCCATATATTTTTAAATGATCATTTTATTGAGTTTAATTCTTCTATTTTTAGTCTAGAACATGTTTTTTTCCTAGTAGTGGAATAATCACATGTCGGTCTTTGAGGTCATGCCCGTGACCATTTTTCTTGGTCTATTTTTGTTTTTCTTTTTTCATTTCTATTTTTTCTTATCCACTAGAATATTTTGGATTGACCTTATTGTTTAATTATTCCATGAATTATTGAAGGGGTGGATATGGAGAGACATAAATAGGGGGAGTGGGATAGATGTATCAATCTGGATCTTAAGAGTAGCTAGATCATCTTGTGGTAGACATAGGCTGTGAAAATAGTTGACAAATTAGTTGATTATTCCCAATGTTATGTTGTTTTTTTTTGTTTTGTTGTAAGTACCTATGAATTAAAAAAAATTCAGGTTCTAAATCATTATTATGACTTCTTTAGGACCTATAGTAGTTCAAAATATATTTTTTCTAGGGAAAATAGGGGCTTTGAGTCGATTTCAAAGTTTTCTTCTTGATAAAACCTATATACAAGTGTGGCTAATAGAAAAAAAGTTTTGTTTTCTCCTTGTTTGGGATGATGATTTGTTGAAATAAAATTTCATGTAATTTTAGTATATTATGTATCATAGTACATACGCATGTAATTTTCTTGCTAATTGAGTACATGGGTAGATTAGTTTTTGGAGTGTAAAAATTGTGTACATTGAGTCCACATAATTTAATTGTAAATGTAAAGGTAGATAGGGTAATTAAGAAGACACACTCTATAAATGGGAATGGCCATGTCGTAGTTTAGGGCCAGACCTCAGTTCTGTTAATGATGTTTAGTTGTACATAAGAAGACCCCAATTGATCTAGACCTTCTATAATTTCATGACCATGAAAGTGGTTTTCAAGTACATGATGTTTAAATTGATTATATTCCATCTACTACCTAAGTATTTCAATTTTGGTGTTTTTCAGTGATTTTACGCTCTAGAGTCGTATTTAGACCCAAGGGTAGTACATTTTTATTATTTTACCACTTAGATCATATTTATGAAACCCTTGGAGTGATTTTACGACTCCTAAGAGGTGTTAGTGAATTATTAGTATAATTGATAGTTTTTACCTAATGTAATCCTTTCCAACTATCAGCTATTAGTGAGACAAATTTTATCTAAAGAGAGTCAAGAACTATGACTCTTGACGAATGTTTTCGTAACTATTCTTTTGAGGATATCCCCCATGAATTATGTTCCATTCTCAACTATGAGTCTATGAGAATATATATTCCCAATGATTCCCCGTAATATGTTTTTATTTATAATTAAACCATAGGGATTTTTTGTTGGATTCCTCTACCTTATGAGTTTTTTATGGGTCCCTAGTAGAAGACATTTTCCTATGTACTAGTTTCCAGATGACAAGTAAGATTACACTTTTTAACAACCATAAACTATTCCATGTTGGATTCATCCTTTTACATTATATTTTATGGATCTGTAGAAGGATTAATATATTTTTTTAGGATTTGAGGGACCTAGTGGGTGCCCCAATGTTGGAAAAACATTACCAACTAAGTCATTTTTTGGTAAAGATGGTAGTGTGTGTCACCATTGAACCCATACCGAAAGTTTAATATTTATTTCTATAGATGTATTATTGTGTTTATTCGTTTTATCTACCTCATTAATTAATTTATTAATTAACCTATTTATTGCTATTGTAGTAGTGATTACTAGAGGTGTTTCTAGGTGTTTTGGTTGACGAGCCTACCATGATGCATTGTTTTTTAAAGATTCGTAGGAATTCTACCTATGATACATCTTTTGAGCCTTATTAATTTGGGGTCTCTATTGGTAAATCAAGGAATTTGGATTTTTATCAATTCTATTATTATCTATAAGGATTATTATACATAATTTTGAGGTCAGCCTATTAATCCTACGTGATTGATATTATTTTAATGTTGATATGTAATTCAATGATCTGGCTATTGAGCCTACAAGGTTTATATTATCAGAGATACCAAGTGTTTTTAATACGATATTTATTTTGATGCTTACATAATCATATGATATACATGATTCTATACACTCTTTTGAGATATACTCAATGAAAGGGTATTCTCCCCTCGAGCAATTCCTGTGATGCTCTTTAGGATTGGAAGGAGGCACCATTAATATATCATTAAGATCTATATCATTCAGATTGGTTTTTTGACTTTTATATGAATGGATGTTTAGAATATACTTAGATATAGATAGAATTCTATCCATATTTCTAAAGGGTGAAACCCATAGAGATAATTTACATTAAAATTTCATGATTTCCTATGGATAGGGACATGGAAATCAGACATTGGACTATATTAAATTTGGATTAAGTAGTATGATGTTTATCTTAACGAAACATTTATAGGATTATCCATCCATATATAGTGTCCATTATTATATTTACTAAAATAGAGTAATAGTGAGCTCGTTGTAAGGAAATGAACCCCTATAATGGTGTAGCATGATCAGTGACATTTCTAGATCTTTCAAAAGTTGTTATTATTGATTGCGATTACAAAGAAATATATCCACTTACTGATTCACGTATTTAGTTGTATGAAATAGAAATCAATTCCATTTTCATAGGATGTCCAAAATATTAGTATTACAAACTCATGTACTGATTACTATTGATATATATAATTATATTCACATTACTCTTATGTATTCATATTTATGTTTATATGTGGGAAAATATAAACATATTTATATATTTATATTTATATGGGTCAACATGAATAAAATATTCCCAATTGATCATGATTTTAGTTACAAGTACCAACTATCATTTCACATTATTTGTTTCACTTATCATTTTAGTTGTGTATCAGATAGGTTGAGAATAGCTTCTAAGAATGTACATAAAGAATATTATTATAGGTTCATCATTTGGGTGGCCTGCTATGATTATTTATCACCCTTATAAATGGACCTTTGTGCCCATTCAGGACTTATGTATACTTTTTATGATTATCATAGATAGATGATGGATATGGTCAGTCTCATAGTTTTTATTAGAGCCTTGAACTTTAATTTATATTTCATTAATCTATTCCTTCATGTACGGTCATCCAATCAGGTGACTAGTGTTTGTTTGTATCACATATCATGAAAGGATTTTGTATTTTCTATTTATTATTACATAATGTTTTATTTCAATTTGTTTACTACTACAACACTCGATATATTTTTTGCAGGGATTAAATATAGTTACATATTCTTTCCATTACTATATTATGTGGGTATAATATATACATAGACACACCCTAGGCCCTTGATTCTTTTTGGATTCCTGTAGAATATAGACTGTTATGATTGATTCCTTAAGACAACCATCACAAATCACTGGTTTAGTTGAATATAGGTGGGGACATAAATAGTGGTATCAGATGGGTTCTTTTCGTTTTTATTTATTATTTTGGATATGGTGGACATGAGTATTAAGAATGTTTTTAAACCACTAATTAATATCAGACTAGTGTGTTGATAACTCTTTTTATCGTAATGAGCCATTATTTCTATAGAATATAAATTGTTGTGCATTTCTATAATGTTACATTGTTTTATAATTTTCTCTTTGAGTGATGCACATATTGTGTGGATGTTATGATTTGTTTCAAAATGCCTTCTCTTGGAATTTAGAAAGAGGTTAGGTATTTATTATTGCTTTAAACTATTAACAGAAAGAGGAATCTCATTCATTTTATTTAGTATGTATGATTAACTTGTTATAGGCCCATTATTTTGTCATTTAACTGATGATAGAATCCTATTTTTTATAGTGTCAAACCAAACCTAAATTGTATTTTCATATATATGATTTTGGATTCTTTTTTATCAATATTTATGTACTAAATATATATTTTCCTCTAATGTTAGGATAAGTGTATCTACATTACATTTGGTGGTGAGTTTAATGACTTAACCCTATTTCATAAGTTGTGTAGTGACCCTTGTAGGTCAATCTGGCACATGAATCCCATGTGTTTGGCCCCATATATTATATTGTTTATTATTTATAGTAATTTAATGTTTCATTAATAAAAAACATACTATTTTACTATATATAATGGAATGTCATTATACATAACCGACATTTGTTGTGGTTATTTTGTTGGAAAATTGAGTATCATACAAATATTTACCATGATTTTTCTCGTGAACTAGACCTCGACTGTATACTACTAAATATAGATTCTCTGTGAGATTCAGTTTAGTATAACTTCTATATAATCTCATAAACTCCAATTAGTGGTTCCTTATAATGATTATCATTATAGATCAAGTCTCGAGGTGCCCGATTCATTGTATTTTTTACCCTCTTAGGTAGTTGTAATGCTTACCTTCCATAGATATGAATGATATTATTGGAATGTTGGTCAGATCTTGTGACCCACTCATCAAACGTGATCGGGGTGTCTAATTGAGAAACCTAGGGTCCTTTAGTATTTACTATAACACCAATGGGTTGATATAATGTTTGATCAAGGGAAACAAATGTGATAGATTTTATCCCATGTTTTTTAATTAATTTTAGGTAGTGAAAATAGTTTTATGTTTGTTTTTAGACTCGTACATTGTTATTGCTCTGGTGTTTGAATATATTAATTTTGATGAATTTGGGTTTTGAGGAAGAACTGGGGGGATTGTTGTTTAAAATTAGCTTTTCATGGAATAACTGTTTGTTTTCCTAACCCAATAAAATTTTAGTTTCACATTTGACACAAACACCTTTTAAATTACATCATGTGGAAAATAGTTGTGGAATATATTGTAAAACATTTAAGGTGACTGATTTGGATTAATAACTCCTAGTAATCTCTTGGTAGGATTGAAAAGACATGTTTTCTATCTTTATTCTCATGGTTCTAATAGCAGACAACACAAGGGAGTGTGTGTCAATTTATGAAGGTAAGAATTTATTACACATATCTCTATTTATATTTTTAATTAGCGACTTGATGTGTTTGAAATCATGATATATTTTTTAAAGAAAAAATATGACAATAGTTTTGAAAGAGTTATGGATAAAATAAAAAATGATCATCATTGGTGGAGGATACATAATTGATAAAATATTTCTTTTATGGCTGACCCATGGATGGACATGGGTATGCATTTTAAGGGGATTTTGTGTCACGTTTTGTTTAAAAGCATGTATATCCTATTTTGAGGTGGGTGTGACTGATAGAGTTAAATAAATTTATTTTTATGGAGTCTTACTATTCTTTTAGTTAGAAATGATTGGGTTCGATCTTAACATTATCTTAAGTACGTTGAGTGTGCATCGACTCAACATAGAATTTATTTTCTTTTAAATATCATTCCTAGACTGGTGAAGGAACATGTTGATGTTAGGCTCAAACAATGTCATAAGGTAATCAATATAGTGGGGTGTTATGAATTTTTTATTTAAGGTGGTAAAACACATTTTATTTTAAATTCGGAAAAATACCATTGGCCATTAACCATGGAGTTTGGTTAGGAGATAACGATAGGGGTATTCCTATCATAGGGAGAACTGGATCGGTCATAATTAAACATATCGAATGTAAGAGATAGTTTTTCATGCTAACCAAGTGGTATTCAGAATTTCAAGATTGTAAGGTTTCCAAATGCTCGAAATGATGTAATGTTTGTTAGTTTTACACAAATGTTTCTTGGGGTTGTGATCATTTTCATATGGATGTTTTAATTACTCATGTGTTGTAAAAATTGTGATGTTGATACGAAATTTGATTTTTTTCCTTTAGATGAATTTAAGGTATTAAATAATCATTTACACCTATAATTTGATATTAGAAGATTATTATGAGTACTCCACTAGTCTGGGAATAGGGTGATTACAATAGGAAAATAGTTTCGTGGAATTAAAATTCATTCTAATTGTAGACTAATAATTAACAATTAATTCATAATTAACTAAATTTTAATTAATTCACCTGGGTTTGTTTGTCCATATTTTATGAAGAGAGTTTAATATTGAGATTATGTCTCCTTTATTTATTCTAAAACTGTTCTATTTACCTTGGTGTGGTAAAAACATAGTTTGTGAACAGGGGTTGAAGTCACCCCCCTTATTTTTATTTCCCTTTTCCCCCTTTTCTTTATTTCTCTTTATTTTATTATTTCTCCCCAAATTCTCACAGACACCCTCTATGGGTTTCCTTCACCCTGACTGGTAGAATAGAGATAGATGTATATTGGGAAAAATTGATAAGGGAAGAGAGGTATGGTTTTTTATCATCTTAGGAAGATGTTCTATGTATAACGAACCATACTTTACATACATTGTTAATACTTCAAAATTAAATCATAGTTATTACAACATATAACATAACCAAGAAAGGACCATATAGGTATGGTGACTTTAGAAACTGGGAAACAAAAACAACCGGTTCATAAATCATCTACACGGTCACCCTTTTATTTTATCATATATAGAGTCCCTTTTGGCATATCTTACTTAATACCCTTCTTCCTTACCTGGGGAAAATAAAAAATACAATCGGGTGAGCTCAAATACACAGTAATGGTAAATAAAAGAAATATCAATCACATCATATTCTTAATAACATAATATTTTGGAAATTATAACCTGCAAAAGAGAGCATAATTTTATAACATGGGATAAATCATATTAGTGAAATGTAATCCTAATAATCATAACATAAAACATGAAACTTTGGGGCATACACACATAATCATAGATAATCATTTCTTAGTAGTCAGGACTCATTTCCAAGACTATCCTAGCAGACAAAGTCCATTTTTTAACCCAGTTCACTGCTCGTTTCAGTCCTGTCTCACTGAACTGGATTAACCTGTCATTCCACCATGTCTATCTCATTAGATATAAATATTTACCCAATGCATTGGAGGTAGATATAGGTCACACCCATCTCATAATTATACCATTCTTATGTGTTCCACAAGATCATAAATCATACATCATATCATAACCCATGTAATAAAAATGTGATTCTTAAACATCATGCCATCATAACATAATCCATATCAGAGAAAAGGACATCATAAAAATAATTCCATCATAACATAAAAAATCAATGTAAAAAAATTATAGAAATATAACCCTATATTATCTTAGAGGGAAAATAATTTTGATAAAACACATGAACGTCATTCTTGATGAAAATATCCGTTCTACTTCAAAACATTTTTCCTTATTAACATGTCATACAATTTTAAACATAAAAAAGTTGATTAAAAATAAACATGAAAACTTATAAAGGAAGCTTCATGGAAATAATTTTCTAAATATCCATTCATGTCATATAAGTTAATGAAAACCATTATCATCGTACTTTGGCCGAAAAAGTCAAAAAAGTTCCTCGAACCAAAAAACGACAAAAGATTCCTTTCATATATTTTACTAAAAACTCACCGAAGGGTAAAATTGGATTTAAAAAATTGTAGGAGGATAGAAATCATATTAAATATTTAAGAAACATGTATGTGTATGATAAATATTACCCAGTAAATTCTATTATATAAACAATCTCAGATAAAAATGAAATTGCGAGATTTTTCCTTACCTTAGGTCTAATTTGCTTCGTAGGTGTCTGAAACTCATGTATAATGATTTAAATAATGTTATTGAATTATTATCTAATCTTAATCATTGTCATAATATCATATATGGTCATATTCATGGCTTCTTATTAGAAATATTTCATTATAACTTGTTATTTGGGTGTTTATTGCTTTTTATTCTTATGTGTGTTTTGTTGAATAAATTATTATTGTTAATTTTAGGTTATAGAAACCACATTTACAGAATTGTATTAGTGTAATATATATCATATTTTTTTATTAAATTATTTTATATAATCATTAATAATTGAAGATCATGTATAATAAGTCGCATCACATCTTGGAGACGGTAGGCCGTACTTACGCACGAGCAATTATATCGTTCCCATGATCGTCAAATTGTATTGTAGTGTATGTATACTATTTCAGAATCAATATCAGTTTAAAATAATCATATATAGTTATTCTTTAAACCATTATAACCATCCAAGTATGGTGGTTATGGAAAACTGATTACACCACGGCATGGTGATGGTATTTCGTACATACGCACGTACTGTGATTTCATTTTCAGTAGGATTGATAGAATGTGAAATGGGTTTGTTTCATATTTATAAACACATATCAGTATATGAGTGATACTGATGTTGTTAATTCATAATGAAACAACTAAATAAGAAGATGTAGAAGTAGAAATAAAGTTGAAATAGTCGGTAACGGACATTACCTCTTTTTGAAGCGCCTCTTCTTAAAATCCTCATAGGGAACTAAAGATAGTCTTTGAAGAAGACCAAGACCTCTAAGATGTTTATAGGGAAGTCGATAAGGGAAATGGGTAGGGTTTGGGAGAGAATGAAGTCTCAAAAGGGTGTGAGGAGAAGACGGAGGAGGTTCTCTTTTATAATGGAGGAGAGAGGCACCTTAGGAAAAACATAAAATGTTTTTTTATAATAAAGTCATATTTGGATTTTAATAGCTCCAAATAGATTTATTTAGAAGCTAAGGTGGATATGGGTTGAAATATTCTCATCCAATAGATTTTATACAAGTTTAGGTTACTATTTTAACCTTTTCATTTAGATTTAACTCTAAGTTAAATAATTTAACTTTTACCATGTCTTCTTGTTTTCTTACACTATATGGTTAATAAACTTACTATAACAAGCTAAACTAACCCCAAGTGGTTCATTATTAATATATAAAACCGTATCTAAGTCATTTGGCTGACCCTTAGATTTTTAGGCATAAAAAAACAATTAGTAATATAATATTTGTTTTAAAAACTATTTAATGTCAATTTTGACAATATTTGATAATTGATTTTTTTTGAAAATCATAACAGCATTAATAGTTCAAAAAACGTTAATTAAATCAATACTAATATGTCATATTAACCTATAAAATTAGTTTCATTCTTAAAAAGTCTCAAATTACATTTATTTGGTTATTTATAATATCAATTATGTTAATATTTCATTAATAGGGAAATTATTGCATAATCATTGTGTCATAAAAAAATTAAATAATTTAATGTATAAAATTTTTAAATAAAATACCATTAGGTAGGAAATATTTTTATATTTATAATGAATATTTATAGTCGATTTTATCTTATGTAAAACACTATATTAAAAATGTTTTAGTTATTAAACATTGATTTTAACTATTTTAACTCTTCATTAAATAAAATAATATTAAATGTCCTAATCTAATCCAAGTGGAAATAAATACTCATATTTTATTCCTATGGTTGTTTTTGGTCAAATTAAACTTATCCAATAGAGTGAGGACATGTGTTTGGGTAATAATAATACAATTTTTACCTTTAATTACCCTATTTACTTTTAACCGTGGTAAATAAAAGTAAAACGTTACTATTCACCAAAAATTATTTTTATCTTATTGAACCACATTTTACACTTTGATATTAACTTTTTCCCTCATATTTTCTAAATTCCACTCATAGAAGTGGTAAAATTGTGTTTTATGTAAATTTTCAAACTCTCCTAGGAGGTGGGTAAAAGATAGTGAAAAGTTTAATAAAACTTTCATATATCTAAAATTATTAAAAGAAGACTCCAATGAATTACTTTTAACTTATATAGGTATTATGTATCAATTTATACCTAAAATAAATTAAAATAAAAATACAGTTTTTAAATAGTAACCCAGTGATTTCACTATTCATTAAAAATTGAATGGTTTTAGAAAAAAAAAATTACCCTAGACTAATTTCGATATTCCGAATCCAAAAATGAAGTCCAATTTGAAAGATAAATTTTTAAATTTTCAAAAAGTGGGTATTAATTTTCATAATGGCTAGTTTTAATAATATTTTAATAGAATATCGTCATTTAGTGAAACTCAGTATTGCGTACAACGCAGGCTATTGAGAAAGGTCATGATTGCGTGTAAAGGAAGCCATGCTAGTGTTTTGTTTGGTGAAGGATTCATTTGATGATGTATATAACATAAAAACAAAATATTTCTCATAAAAATCTCGGGTGTTACATTTTACCCCCCTTCAAATGAATTTATCCCTCAAAATTCATCACATTGTAACAAAAAGATGATGATACCTCTCCCTCATCATATCCTCTAGGCCCCATGTAGCTTCTTCTAATTGGTGGTTCCTCCATAAAACTTTCACCAAGCAAGCGGTATTGTTCCATAAGAATTTTTCACTATGATCCAGAATCTCTATTAGCTGTTCATCATAATAAAGAACTTGCTCCCTCGGTACAACTTCTGAGCTGAGTACATGTAAAGGATCGGGTATGTACATTCTAATGATAGATACATAGAACTCATTGGGAACTTGAGAGAGATTCAGTGGAAGCGCCAATCGGTAAGCCACATTCCCAACACGATACCGTATTTCGAAAGTACCGATATACTTAGGGCTCAGCTTTCCCTTCTTTCCAAATCGCATTACCCTCTTCGAAGGAGATATTCATAAGAACGCTTTATCACCCACTTAAAACACTATTTTTTTCTTTGGTAATCATCATAACTTTTTTTTTCAACTCTGAGCTACTCTTATGTGTTGTTGAATAGATCAGACCTTTTCTGCCAGCTCATCAACAAGATCAGTTCCTAATAGCTTTCTTTTCCCAACTTCATCCTAGCATATTGGAGTTCAGCATTTCTTTCCATAAAGATCTTCATAAGGAGCCATCTGAATAATGGATTTAAATCTATTATTATAAGAAAATTCCACCAATGGTAGTTGTTGATCCGAACCTCCATTGAAATCCATAGAGAAATCTCTCAACATAACTTCTAGCATTTGAATTTTCCTCTCAGACTTACCGTCTATCTGAGGATAATAAGTAATGTTGAAACTCAACTATGTATCCAGAGTATACTAAAGACTTTGCCAAAACATTGAGGTAAACCTCAGATCCCAATCATATAAAATGGAAAGTGGTACTCCATTCAATCTTACCACATTCTTTACATATATCCTGGCAAGATGATCTGGATATAAATATTCTCTATAGAAATGAAGTGTGAAGACTACATAAGATGATCAACTATGACCCAAATAGCATTATTTCATTTGGATGTTTTAGGAAGTCTGGTGACAAAGCCCATAGGGATGTTTTCCCATTTCCATTTGGGTATGGGTAATGGTTGTAACATTCCCTTAGACTTCTCTCTCTCAGCTTTAACTTGCTAAAAAAACCAAGCACCAAGGGACATATTTAACAATATCTCTTTTCATTCCATCCCACCAGAAGTACCCTTTCATGTCACTACACATCTTCATGCTTCCAGGACGAATAGAGAATGAAGAACTATGAGCCTCATCCAGTAGCTCCTCCTTTAATTCTGGGATGGGAGGAACAGAAACCCGATTCCTGAACCTTATTATACCATCATAATCAAGGTTGAATTCAGGAAAATTTCTCCCCTTCTTTTTTAAATCTACATCTTCTTTTTGTGCCTCTTTAATATTCACATGTATAGATGGTTGAAAATTTATTTGAGAAAGATACGATTATCCCCTTCCATTATAATTCCAATATCCATCCTTTCTAAATCCATAAATATTAGATCTTTTGTTATCCTTATCATGGATAAGATAGTATGTTCTTATCGACTTAATGCATCTACCACCTTTTTTGCTTTCCCATGGTGGTAAGGAATTGAGTAGTCTTAATCCTCAATCCGCTCTGAACATCTTCTTTGGTGCATATTCAGCTCCTTTTTTTGTGAAAATATACTTTAAACTTTTATGATTAGTATAAATATCACACCTTTCTCTATAAATATAATGCCTCCAAATATTTAATTCAAATATTACCATAGCTAACTCGAACGGATTTTCATCTTTCGTGAGGCATAAGCTATCACCATATCATTTTGCATGAGAACACACCCCAGTCCCATCTTGGATGCATCACTGTAAGTCACAAACCTTTTTCCACTACAAGGCAGTGTGAGCACATGTTCACTGGATATCCATATTTTTAACACTTTGAAATTCTCTTCACACTCCTCCGTCTAAATGAACTTAACTCATTTTCTAGTCATCCTGGTGAGTTGATTAGATAATCATGAAAAATCATTCACAAAACGTCGATTATATCCATCCAAAACATGAAAGGATCTCAGTTACGGTTGTTGGTCTCGACCATCTTTTGATAACCTCTGTTTTTTCTAGATCCACAAATATCCCCTCTTTTGAGATTATGTGACCCAAAAATGCACTTTTTTATGCCAAAATTTACACCTGGTAAATTTTCCATAAAGCTTATCCTTCCTCAGGGTCTTTAATAAAGTTCTAAAGTGATATTCATGTTCTTCCTTTCTCTTTGAATAGATGAGATTATCGTCTATAAAGACTACCACAAACTAATCAAGATAGTCTCTAAAGACTCTATTCATTAGATCCATGAAGATAGCAGGGTCATTAGTAAGACTAAATGGCATCACTATAAATTTATAGTATCTATACCTTGTGCGGAAAGTCTCCTTTTGTATATCCTCCCTTTATACCCTTAATTGATGATACCCTAAACAAAGATCAATCTTGGAAATGTATTGAGCTCCATGTAGTTGGTTAAGTAATTCATCAATGCATGGGAGTGGATATTTGTTCTTGATAGTGATCTTGTTAAGTTCTTGATAATCAATGCAATGTCTCATTGATCCATATTTCTTCATAACAAAGAGAACAGGTGCTCCCCATGGTGACGCACTAGGGAGTATGAATCCCTTATCAAGATTATCTTAGAGTTGCTTCTTCAATTCATACAACTCAATTGAGGCCATTCTATAAGGTCTCTTTGAAATAGGTAATGAACCTGATATGAGTTCTATTGAAAACTCAACTTCCCAATTTGCTTGAAGACCAGGAAATTCCTCTGTAAAGAAATCATCAAACTCACGTACAATGGGCATATTCATAATCGTGAGCTTCTCTCCAACCATTTGAGATAAATAACCTTCATTTATTGGAACCAAGACACATAAGATGGAAGAAATTTCCACCAGAAGGTTATACTCATCCTTGCATCAATAGATGTTCATAGATTGATCTAGAATATGAAATTTGACTTCCATTATTTGGAAATTGATATGAGCTCCATATAAATAATGACAATCCATGCCAAGAATCACTACAAATTCCACTATAGGAAGGATCAGAAGATTTATAGGAAGCACTTTCCCACAAACATCAATCGGAGAATAATTGTAAACTTTTGATGCGACTGTTGTGCCATTAGGGGTTGTCATAGCTAACTCAATATCTATCTGATGAGGTAATATGGTGATACCCTTAGAAAATTATTCAGAAATAAAAGAGTGGGTGGATCTAGAATCAAATAAAACATTTGTTACGTTAGAGTTGATGGAAATTGTACCTTTCACCACTTTGTTATCATAATCCACATCGCTGATAGAAATTGCATTTGACATTCCATTGTAATTTGCCTTAAGTGTTTTGTTGACATCGATAATTATAAAAAAAACCTTGGATTAGGGCATTGATTTTCATAATTCCCCATTTCCTTGCACTTGTATCATTGAAGTGTATAAGGTGCACTTTGTGTAGCCTTTTCTTTGTTATCATCATAAGATATCCTCTACCCATAATTGCGGCATTCAAATGCCTGATGACCTTCCTTTCCACATTTGAAACACATAATTTTCCCTTTAAGACAACTACCTCCATGTTTAATTCCACACTTTGAGCATAAGGTAACCTCATCTTATTTTCAGTGTGGTCTTTATATTTCACTTTGAATTCCATTTTACTCTTCTTATCAAAGGCATATGACAGATGGGTTACTTTAATCTCCATCTCAACATTGTGAGCACATCGAAAAATTTCATCGTAGCTTTTGAAGTCCCTAATGGCTAACTCCCTTCAAATACATGGTTTTAAGCCACTAAAGAATCGATCGATATTACTCTCAAGTTGGATATTAATCCCAGAAGCGTACCTTGCATGTCTAGTAAAATTTTCATCATAAAAACTAACAGATTCATCATCCTTTTTCTTTAGTTCAAGAAACTCCTTCTCCATCTTTGTTTGAAGAATACGAGAGAAGTACATATTGAAAAATAATTTCTTTAACTCATTCCATTCCATGGAGTCAATTTCATCTATTGGCCTCATATTCTTGATAAGATTCCACCATTGAACAGCTCCACCTTCCAAATGATATACTGCTAAGATGACTTTATCTTGTTCAGAGCATTGAAGAACTGAAAATATATTTTCAGTGGTACTGATCCATTGTTCAGACACTAATGGATTAGTAGACCCACCGAATTAATGTGGACGCTGCCTCATGAAGGATTAAATAGAATATTTCTCCTTCCTTTGCTAGTTTAGAAGTCCTGAATGATTCATAGCCTGAGAATGTTGTGTGAACATGGCTACAAGAATTTCCATTCCATATCCCACAATGTTTGGTTTCTTAGGGGGACAATCATTTCATTTCCCGTCACATTCAGCATTAACACGGTTCCTTCGGGTTCTAGCCAATGAGTAAAACCAATAAGCATAGTGTGATAAACAATAAGCATAATAGGAAAACCAAATAATCAAGAATAAAATTTCACAATTAAGGTCTTATCATAGGATACTCATGGCCATTTCTAGAACACTAAGATTGTGTTCTATGCTTAGACTTATCCGTAGGGTTCTTACTAAGGCTTTCTCATCTTTGTTTACAAAGGTTGACTATACCATTCCTCTGATACCGACTATATAACCCATACTTAACATACATTGTTAATACATAAATATTTAAGCACACTTATTACAACATATTACAATACCATGAAAGGACCATATAGGTATAATGTCTTTAGAAACTCGGAAATATAAACAATAGGTTCATAAATCATCTACATTGTCTCTATTTTATTTTATCATATCAATAGTACTTTTTGGAATATCTTAATTAATACCCTTATTCCGGACCTAGGGAAAATAAAACATACAAAAGGGTGAGATTATATTCTCAATAAGGATAATTAAAACAAACATCAATTACATCATACTCATAATAACATAACAATTTGGAAATCGTAACATGAAAAAGAGATCGTAATTTCATAACATTGGATAAATCATAATAGTGAAATGTAATCCTAATAATCATAACATAAAACATGAAACCTTTTTTCATACAAACATAATCATAGAGAATCATTTCTTAGTAGTCAAGACTCATTGACAAGACTATCCTAGCGGGAAAAGTCCATTTTGGAATCAAGTTCACCCCACGTTTCAGTCTTGTATCACAGAACCGGATTAACTTGCCATTCCTTCCATGTCTATCTCATGAGATATAAATCTTTACCCAATTAATTGGAGGGAGATATAGGTCCCACCCATATCATAATGATACAATTCTTATGTGTTCCACAAGATCATAAATCCAACATCATAGCATAACCCATGTAATAAAAAATGGGATTCATAAACATCATGCCATCATAAAATAATCCATATAACATAAAAGAACATCATAAAAATAATTCCATCATAACATAATCAAATCAATGTAAAAAATAGTGATTGAAACAGAACCCTATATTATCTTAGATTGAAAATAATTTTTATAAAACACTTGAACTTCATTCTTCAGGAAAATATCCATTCTACTTCAAAAACATAATTCTTTTTATAACATATGATACTATTTTAAAATAAAATAATTTGATTAAAAATAAACTTGAAATCTTGTAAAGGAAGCTTCATTAGAATAATTTTCTAAAAATCCATTCATGCCGTATAAGTTAAAGAAAAACATTCTCCTCGTACTTTGGCCAGAAAAGTCAAAAAAGTACCTCGTACAAAAAACAACAAAAGATTCCATTCATGTCTTTTACTAAAAACTCACCGAAGGGTAAAATTGGATTTCAAAAATTATAGGAGGATAGAAATAATATTAAATATTGACGAAACATGTATGTGGATGATAAATATTCCCCAATAAATTCTGAAGTATAAACAATCTTGGATAAAAATCGAGATTACGAGATTTTCCCTTACCTTAAGTCTGATTTGCTTCGTACGTGTCCAAACCTCCTATATAATAATTTAAATAATGTTATTGAATTATTCCAGAATCTTAATAATTGTTATTATATCATATATGGTCATATTCTTAGCTTCTTATTAGTAATATTTCATTGTTACTTGTTATTCGGGTGTTTATTGCTTTTTGTTCTTATGTGTGTTTTGTCGAATAAATTCTTATTATTATATTTAGGTTATTGATACCTCATTTATAGAATATTATTATTGTAATATATATCAAATTTATTCATTAAATTCATTTATATAATCATTAATCATTGAAGATTATGTAGAACGAGTCGCATCACATCGTGGAGATGGTAGGCCATACGTATGCACACACGATGATATTATTCCCATGATCATGGAATTGTATCTAATTGAATGTATACTATTTCAGAATCAATATAAAATTACAATAATAATATATAGTTATTATTTACACCATTATACCCATCCAAGTAATGTGGTGATGGAAAACATATTACACCACGGCGTGGAGATGGTATTCCGTACGTACGCACACGCGGTGATTTCGCTTTCTGTAGGATGGATAGAAGGTGAAATAGGGTTGTTTAATATTTATAATAAAACATCAGTATATGAGTGATACTTATGTTATTACTTCATAATGAAAAAACTATAGAAGATTATGTAGAAGATGAAATAATGTTTAAAGAATCGGTAACTGACATTACCTCTTCTTTGAAGGGCCTCTTCTTATCCTCCTATTAGGGTACTAAAGATGGTCTTTGAAGAAGACCAAGACCTCTAGAATGTTTATAGGGAAGTTTATAAGGGAAATTGGCATGGTTTGGCCGATAATTAAGGCTCAAAGTGGTGTGAGCAGGAGAGAGAGGAGGTTCCCTTTTATAAGGGAGGAGAGGGGCACGTTAGGAAAAAAATAAAATATTATTTTATAATAAAGTCATATTGTGTCTTTAAAAGCTACAAATTGATTTATTTAGAATATAAGGTGTGTATGGGTCTAAATATTCTCAACCAATAGATTTCAGACAAGATTAGGTTACTATTTTAACCTTATCATTTAGATTTAACTCTAAAGTAAATAATTTAACTTTTACAATGTCTTCTTGTTTTCATACACTATATGGTTAATATACATACAATAACAAGATGAAAGAACACCAAGTGGTTCATCATTAATATATAAAACCTTATCTAACTAATTTTTAGGATACTTAGTTTTTTAGAAATAAAATAACAATAAATAATATAATATTTTTTAAAAAAACTAGTTAATGTCA
Source organism: Viscum album (assembly GCA_963277665.1). Taxonomy (NCBI): domain Eukaryota; kingdom Viridiplantae; phylum Streptophyta; class Magnoliopsida; order Santalales; family Viscaceae; genus Viscum; species Viscum album. The sequence continues at coordinate 1,230,132,883 of OY728163.1, read as the reverse complement.
ATTTTGACACTATTTGATAGTTGAAATTTGTGAAAATCATTACAACATTATTTGTATGAAAAAATTTATTTAAATCAATACTAATATGTCTTATTATTCTATAAAATTATTTTAATTCTTAATAAGTCTAAAATTACATTTATTTTTGTATTTATAATATCAATTATGTTAATATTTCATTAATCAGGTAATTATTGCATCATCATTGTGTCATAAATAAATTAAATTATTTAATGTATAAAAATTATAAATAAAATACAATTAGGTGGGAAATCTATTTATCTTTCTAATGAATATTAATATTCGACATTATCTTATGCATGACCATACATTAAATATGTTTTAGTTATTAAACATTAATTTTAACTATTTTAACTTTTATTTAAATAAAATAATATTAAATGTCCTAATCTAATCCAAGTGAACCTAAATGGTGAAATTTTATTTATAAGGTTTTTTTTGGTCAAATTAAACTTATCCAATATAATTAGGACATGTGTTAGGTTAATAATAATACCATTTTGACCGTTAATTGCCCTATTTACTTTTAACCGTGTTAAATAAAATTAAAACGTATCTATTCACCAAAATTATTTTTATATTATTGAACCACATTTTACTCATTTATATAAACCATGCCTCTCATAGTTTCTAAATTCCACTCATAGAAGTGGTAAAATTTTATTTTATGTAAATTTTCAAACTCTCGTAGGAGGTGGGTAAACGACGGTGAAAAGTTCAATAAACTTTTTATATATCTAAAATTATTATAAAATGACTCCAATTAATTACTATGAACTTATATAGGTATTATGTATCAATTTTGACCTAAAATAATTTAAAATAAAATAAATCATTATTTAAATAAAAAGGTTTTTTTAAATAGTAAACCAATGTTTTCACTATTCATCAAAAATTGAATGTTTTCAGAAAAATACCAAAAAATTCACCCTAGGATAATTTTGATACTCTGAATCCAAAAATTAAGTCTATTTTGAAAGATAAAATTTAAAAAATTTTAAAAAGTGGGTATTACTATTCATAACCACTAGTTTTAATAATATTTTAATAGCATATCGTAGTTTAGTGAAACTCGGTATTCCGTACAACGCAAGCTATCGAGGAAGGTCTCGATTGCATGTAAAGCAAGTTAAGCTAGTGTTGTGTATAGTGATCGATTCCATTGATGATATATATAACAAAAAAAATAAAATATCTATCATAAAAATTTCAGGTGTTACACTATGAGAAAAAAGCTAACACTTTGGAAGATATCAAACAAATGTTGGAATATTTTATATTTTTATATATATTCGCATATATTAACCATTTCTACTTTAAAATGAGTTATGATGAATTATTTAGACAACTTAGTGGGTTGACCTATATGTTTATAGAGAAAACATGGGGTTTTACATTGATTTGAGGGTATTCTATTTAAGAAAACCTATGTATAAGGAATGTGGTTTAGAGAAGATGAATTTTTTAATGTACATGTCATGTATTTAGAGTACATGTAGTGTCATAGTACATGGTCATGTACTTGTATGTATAGCATCATACATTTGAAAATGATACACCTTTGATCTCAGATGATTTCTGAGCTGTCTATCTTGACTGATGATTTTATTGTTCTTCTAATAATGATGTATCCCATATTAGATGACCCCATATAGCCTAAATTTCCATGATATTAGGTGTTTTTGTGGATACATATTAAGATTCACCTATTTTTGTTTCAACCTACATGAACTTGTTTTTGATACCACTCCCTTATACGTGCTATTGGGAGCCCCAAGTAGGACAAATTTTACTATGTACCATTTTATGGATCCCATGTAGTATTAATTTATTCACAACCATCAAGGACTCCAAGATGGAGTCCTCACTTTAAAATCACTATTGAGGATACCATGTTCGATTTCTATCCACTGTTATGCCTTGAGGGACCAAGTCGGTACCCTTATGTTTGACCATTCTTTAGATAGTATGTCGAGTTATCGTAATGATGATATCATGTGTCATCATAGAACCCAAACTAAACATGTATGTCACGGTTCTATGGAACCTTTAAATTATTATCTATTAAGATTCAAACATGTATTAATATGATTTGGTTATTGAGGCACCATGATTAATATTATTAGGGATTCCATAAGGTACATCATAGGATTCATGTTTTGTGTCCTACATGATCATATAATAGGAATGAATCTCCATGTTATTTTTTGTAAATAAATGACGAATGATTATGATCAACTTGAGAAATTCCTAGGATCCTCCTAATGATTTCGTGATTTCACCATTACTACATCATGATGATTTTTCCGTCTGTCGGGCTATTGATCCTTTTAAATAAATGGATATTGATAATAAAAAAAAGATCCAAAAAGGATTCCTTGTATATCACCAAGGGTTAAGCCCCCTAGTTATTTTTCATGTTTTAATGTTCGGATTTCCTAAGAATCAGATCTTGAGAATCAAGCCTCAGAATGGATTACACGTGGATTGTATAGTGTGATTTCAAGCACAATAACACATTTACTAGATGTTTTTTAACTATATAGTATACTTTATTATTGTTATTTGAGGAACGCACCGATGAACATGGGTTTATAAAATGTTCTCCCATATTGTGACATAGAATTTTCGAAAATATTTCCAGCACTAACAAAGATTATAATTTTTATTGGGATGATGGAACCAGATATTTATGTATTGATACAGGTCTTTAGTGGTATGGAATATACCTCATTTTAATTTTCATATGATGTACAAAATATTCGGATTACAGACCCAATGATCAAATTATTTTGATTTATTAAATTTTCATCATGTTACTCTATCATATAAGTATTTTTATATAAAAATATATTTATGGGAATATATATACATATATTGATATACATGAAATCACTTTACATATTTGACCACAAATTCAAACCTAGGGTTTGACTGTGGTTTCACATTTATTGTTTCAGTTTTTATTTTAGTTGTCTCTAAATTAGGATAATCATATTGTATAAGAATGGAATTATTGATTCAGATTATTGTTTCATAATTAAGGTTTCTTATTGATTAATATTCTAACATTATATGTTATCCTTTGTGTGAGACTATACCATACACATTCATTTTAATTTGAGAAAATATAAGTACATAATGGGTCTGAGTACTAGAGTATCATGATTGAGAAAACCGGCTCATGTGGATTCTTATGATCAGGATGGTGTAGTTCGATAATGTCTTAGAGATCTGTTATGTGGTCTGGATCCGAGTTAGATGTATATCACAATAATTTTATTAATATTTCTTTTTTTAATCCTTCATGTAACATCATCCAAGTGGGTGAACAAATTTTGTATATATAAAATGTCTGTTTGGGATAATATATCAATTAATTTATACTTACAACATATTCTATTTTAGTTTATTTACGACTTCTAACCTCTATTTATATATATCTTGGATGAAATAAGTATATATATATTATGTTGATTACTCTCATATGATGGTGTAATCTCTCTTTGGAAACACCCTAGGAAATCACTATTAGTTAGAGGCATCTGGATTATATAGAGGTGTTCTTGAGGAATTTTGGGAAAATATCACAGGGAACCAATTTAATGAAATCATCATCGGGATGTAACAAACAATGTCAGTTAGATAGCAAACCAAAAAATGTTTTCAACAATCTACTTGTAACAACAATCTAATCCAACATAATTAAGAATTACTATGATATTTTTTTCTTCCATGTTCTTCAAAAACAGATATTTTAGTAGCCTCTATATTTATTCTATATTTAGTAATAATATCTCTGAGGAAATAATTTCATTTCCATCAAAATTCATACAGAAATAATTTCCCATAAATTATATATTATATTAATACATGAAAAAAATACTTTGTTGAATTTCATGTTCCTTCTATCTTAAGGAATATACAAAATTTAAAAACATAAAAAAATAATAAAATTATTCAATCATTCATAGAAATCACTATTCATAAGGTCCATCATTACTGAATGTGTATTAGACAATCCAATGGAGTAACTATAAAAAAAAATAATTCCCAAATCTTGTTCGATTTTAATCTTCATAATATCATCATAAATCACCCGTGGAAAAATAATGTGCTCCTTTGAGAAGATGAATGTAATCACTGATATTAGTGAAGAATATATCTTATTAATAATGCCATTATTTACACCTAATGATCTATCTTATCACAATAAATGATAAAATAATCCATAAAAATGACATGGAATTATACTATATCCATATCAATAATATTTTAAGGAATGTCGATCTATCTTATTATAATGGAAAGATTCTTATAAATTCTGGTTTCATTATAATTTCCACTCATTCCTTTGACATAAATTTCTATCACAATTTCATGAGGATATATTTCAAATTTATGTGAAAATTTATCATAAAGAAATGAATCCAATTATGTAGAATAAAATTAGTTAATTTCATAATTTACATAATCCAATAAAATACCAATCACCACTTTATTAGATATCCCATCATTAATCATAGTGAGGGAAAATTACATTTCCACAATATTATATTTCTGATAATAATCCTTTTCACATTGAGAAAATAAATTGGGACATGAATTAGCATAATTATCCAAATCCATGAAACTAAAAAAATCTCATCTACTTGATGGCTACAGACTAACCCATTCTATTCTTTCTCATGGCCATCATCATTTTAGTCACGATCCTTGTGACCAAACATTCCACACTGGATGAACTATATTGATCCTATGAATCATATATATATATATATATTTTATATTACTTGGATAATTTTGAGGGCGTACCTTTATACTTCGTAGTTATTTTTATATAAGTGTCTTACCAACATAAATTTATCATTCCTCTTTCATTTTAAGGAACATACATTTCAACAAACTCTACCTCAACATTCACTACACAAAAAACCCATTTCTCATAATATTTAATTTCACATGAATGAAAAGTTTTTTATATAATTTACATCAATATTGTGCAAAAAAATTTAATATTAATGTTAATGTCTAGAACAAAATACATAATGTTCCTTTCCAATATAATAAAATCACCATCATACATGGTCTCTACATCATCATTTTTTTATCAATTGGATATATTTTTTCATCCAGAACCAAATAACCTTAAGTGTATATTAATTAATTGAAATATCCTTAAATTCAATTTATTCTAAAAATTCATGATTAACATTTTATCTAGTATGAAAAAAAATTTCAAATCATCGATCATCAATACATTTTAAATGAAAAATAAAAATACTTACATATTAATATTATAAAAATCTCATGACACTTAATATATTCTCTACAAAAATGATCCATCATTTAGATTCTACGGTTTAAGAAGATCGAATTAATAATGAGGTATTTTTCCTAATAAAATTTTCCACTATAGTTTTTTTCCTCTATTGTTGATCTAGTTTCACTCTTGCAAGGATATCACCACAATTTATAGCATGTTCCAAATAATACATCACTATAATAACAATCGAGTTCTTATTCCCACATTCTCACGATGCTATTTCGAAGGGATATTTTTCATCTTAGTGTCTTCCCACTATAGATTATATATTTCCTCAATGAAAAACCATTCTTAATAGAAATAATATAGATGAAGAAACTTGGTTATCTAAAAATACATTGTTATTTTAACATAACTATAAATTAATATAATTAAAGAGAATTATATTAACAATATCTTAACCTCTATATTTGTCAAAACCATCCATTGGTAAAATCTATATGGTCACAGAGATATATATTTCATAATATTCTATTTTTCTCCCTGAATTAGTTCTCTTACATTTGAGTATCTTTTCAGGTATATAGGTTCGTAGGATTAGTTTATAACTCCAACATAAAAAAACATAAATTACAATGTGAAAACATTATATTGTTATCTATTTTCTCATAATGTAAATATTTTAAAATAATACATAATTTATTATCAGGGTGAATGATCACAACAATTAACCTGATATTTTCATTTCCCATACACATCCATAATCCCTATGAAAAACATTTTTAAATGAGGGATATGTAAAAAAAGATCACTAAGAGACATTAAAAAATTAAAATCATTATTAAACTAGAAAATATGAAAACCAATGATGTGTTTTAAATTTATCATCATGTTCTATGAAAAAAGTAATATATCATATTAAAATGAAAAACATACTCATTTTTCTCAATGAATATAATTTAAACCCAGTGGAATAAAGTAGAAACTATTTTGGAATCATAGAAAATCATATTCATAAATAATTTTAAAACCATGTCAGAACTAATTGGAGAATAGTTAAATTCATAGAATAAAACCTTATATCATCTAATGATAGGGATCATTTAAAAATGTATAAGAGTGTTATCCTGATAAACACATCATATAAGTTATTTCAGGAACACTTAGTGCTATTTGTCTAGACCCAATTCTAATATAATTAGAAATTACTATATCATGAATAAAACATTTTCTTCATCATTTTTTCCATCATAAAAAATTCAGAAAAAAATTTAATCTCATATAAATGTAAATTTAAAATATAAAAAACCATTTTCTTTTTGAAATAAATTTTTATTTCCAATATAACATTAAAATTTGATAGAATGATTTTATTTGAATAAATACTACATGATTTTGATGACATACAATCATTAAATAATATTTATAGTGGTTTAAAATTATTTTTCATTATAATCATTTAAATATACAATTATTTTTTTGTTCATAATAAATGTCACATATTCCATAAAATGAATCCATATAATAAAAAATAAAATTTATAGAATGATTAAAAGTACCTTTATAACAATCTCATTTCCATTGTAAATTCTTTTTCAAACCAAATAAAATAATGAAAAAAGTGTTTTATATGGAAAACATTGAATGATTATCTTTTGAAATATATACCATTTATCACTTCATAGACATTTGAGTCATAATACTAATAAAATTATAATATAAAAAACATGACATATAATAATAATTAAGAAATTAATGATACAACATGTGAATTTGGATGCATATATGCCTCATAAATGTATATTGTTTTATATTTTCAAAATATAACTCAATTAAATAAAATTAATAATAATTACCTTACCTTGAGTAAGATTCATTATATTTGTGATTTATCTTGAAAATTTATAAATTAGTGAGTCTTATTTAATTCATTGAGAAAATTATTCAAGTGTGTTATTCAATTTTTTTTAAATATTACCCTTTTATATAAAAATTATCAATAAATTAAAACTTTGTCAATTTTTTTAAATATATTTGTATTTCGTGTCAAAAATCACTATGGTAGGTTGAGTATTGTTCAACAATTCCATTATTCAAAAACACCAAAATAATAAAGATGAATTAATTATAATATATTTATATAAATTATTCTTTTAAGACTAATCATGAATTATTGTATTGATAAATGTTGTGTATTATGATCATGGAGATGGTAGGCCATATGTTTGGAGGGTAACATTCCCATTTTTCATTGATCATTATAAAAAAAGGTAAGTAATATTCCTGTTTACCAGAATTATAATAAAATAATATATACCATATTATAAATTTATACATTTATTTATATAATTTCTGTGATTTTGTGATCAAAAAAAGGAATGAGATCACATTTTGGATACAGTAGTCAACACATACACAAGCGTCATTATCATTTTCCATGCATGAAATAAAAATATATAATTTCTATTAATAGTGATAAATATGATATTGGTATCATATTAATGGAATTTATATTACAAATATTCATTAACATAATCCTCATAAACTTCAATCTATTGTGTTAGTGAAAAATAAACCCCATCTCTTCCTAATGCGGTAGTCTGTAGTATAAATTAACGACATTATCATATTCCCCATAGAATGGAAAGTATAAAATTATATTTGATATAATAAATTTATAAGTATAAATAGGTTATAAATATATTATATTTATATAAAAATATTACACACATCATTGTAATTATTCTTGATAGTTGTTGGTGGAAAATGAATGAAATCAACTCACGAGACAGTTGTTCATCATAAACTACAGTGATGATTTCAGATCCCATTTGATGGAATATGATATGTATTTTGGATATTAAATTTGAAAATAAATTCTATAGGTTTTGTCTAGGTTAATTAAAAAAATATTTAGGAAGGAATTTTCTTATCCAAAAGGATATGATGTTGTTAAGAGTGGAGGATTGGAACATGCCTTTTATAAGTGTGGTCAGTGGAACATGGAATTTTTTTTACCAAAAAATGTGTACTAATGTTTCCCAAATTCTATAGTGGATAATAATGGGAAATAATAAGGAATTATAAATTATAATTTTGAAATAATTCCATCCATTATACTAGATAAATGTTTTAAGATCATGTTTACCCTTATATATTTATATTAACAATCTAGGGATTCAACACTAACCACAACTATTGAAATTACTTTTTAAAACAATCACAATTCTAGTATGGTATAAGATAAAGAATAACTTATTAGATAAAAATAATTTTATGATTCCAAAAATGATAACAATTTAAAAAATAAACATTTATAGTTTTGGAAAATATTAATTTTGAACAAACCCACAAACGTGATGAAAAAAGTAGGTCTCCAAGAAATGTATCTTTCAAAAAAAGATGATTTTATATTATCTCAATGATTGGAAATAATAATTGTTTTTATCTAAATTAATGTTTAAAAACATATAATACATTCATTAAATCTAAAAAATCTCATTATATATTATATTAATTAACTATAATGGTTAAATATCATGCAATTTAAAATAGTTTTCTAAAAACATTATTCTGAATCCCAAAAATATGTATTCTAAATTCCATGATTAATTTTATTCAAAAATATATATAACTATTAGAAATAAATATATAATAATTATGTTACCTAAGATAATATTCAAAACTGAATTTAACATTAAAATTAATTTATTTATTGTAATGAAATGAATATTTTACAAAAATCATTATTTTTTTACTATTCACTAAAATACATTAATTTATAATAAACAAGTCCAGAAATATCATCATATAAAATGTTGAAATTATTATTTACTAAATGATATTAAATTTTTTAAATTTAAATAATCTATTTTATAAATTTATAATTTATATAAAATATTAGAATACAATTGTTTAATTAAAAATATTTTGTTTTTTATTTTGAAAAATAATTAATATTTCTTATAATTAATATAAATATATTGATCAACTAAAAAGTGATATATTATATAATTAAATTTGATTATAAATTATTCTAAATTTTTAATGATTAATCCTTACTATTGTATCCACTTCATAATACAATGGGTATGTCATTCCCACATATCATATTCATGTTCCCATGATACCTCTTCAACCATATGGTTTTTTTGTAAAACCATATCCTATTAAAAAACCATATTTCAAAAAAAATTATATCTTTGTACATGAATATATAAAGGTTAATCTTCATCTTAAATACACCTTTCTAAATTTTCTATTTTAGGTCTAAAATCATGATATGAGTCTGGAAAATATTTTTATAACATTGAGACATGAAAATAATCGTTTACCTTGGATAAACTCATAAAAAAATCATCTCAACGTAAAACTAATATTACATTATCCCGAACATCATTTTGACCATGGACATAGTTTCCCATTTTTATGAAAATTAATCAGACTACCTAGGGATATACTTTGAGAATGATATTAATGCTTTCCAAAAAATAATGATCTTCCTTAAAGTTTTCTACAAAAAATTTATGTATTGTGTGTGCCATCAACATATGTTACTAAATAAACCAATCCATCTTATCTATTTCCTATTAATACTCTCATCCCATCAACATCCTTTCTCTTACTTCTTACAAAAAATATAATGTTCATCACAACATTCTATATAATTCCTTAAACAATTTCATTTATATAATGGGATAAAAAATATTTTTATATGAAATCTATCCCAAATAAATATATTCATCCCAAATATCTGTGTATGTTAATTAATAAGAACTAATTATTTCATAGATGGTTTAAATTAAATGGTTAGAGGAAGCATTGGTTTAAGTATGAATGTCATTGTAACAATCCCAAACATTCATTAATGAAAATTAATGTTGATCTGATTAAATGTATTATTAGGAGAAATGGTTATATAAAATATTCACTTTTTTGGATTTATCATTATAGATTTTTAAAATATAGTTATAAATTTTGACTTTTGATAATATATTCGTTGAACAGTGATCACTTGATTTGTATAAATATAGGTCTTTAACAAATCCAATTTACTCAGACAAAGGAAGAGATGGCCTCATCTAGTAGACTTTCCCCTTAGAAACCCATTTTTTGGAGCTTAAAAAGGAGGTGAGTCATTGGGATTCTCTATTGACCAAGCCCATTCCAAGATTAAACATTTTATGATTGAAAAGAATAGCCTATTGGTGAAGTGAATGTTGATAGATATTACTTCCCAAGCGGTGTTATCTGAGCCACCCTAGGAGCCTCTCACCATCACACACCTAACCCTTCGATCTTATGTAGGTATTATAAGGGGGTTATATAACAGTACTATAGAACTATGATTATGTGCATTATTTTTTAATATAATAAATAATATAAATTCTTTTTATTATTGTTTTTATATTTAAATAGTTTTTAAATCGCTAATAGTATTTTAAGTTAATATTCAACTAAGAAATATATTGGGATTAATTAATGGATTTTGGTAATAAAAAACATTTTAATAAGATATTATTATTATTAAATTAATTTTTATTTAATATAAATGATATTATAATTTTACGAATCCAATTTTAATTTTTATTAAGGTTTGAAAGTAGTTTTTGTCAAAACATGTGTTTTTTCCCTAAATGTCGGTTTTTATTTTAAATGTGAAAATTCACATATTTTGAAAATTAGTAATATAAAATCAATATTATTTTTCAATTCAGGATGTTGAAATTATCCGATAGGGATTTTTTCATTATTTTCTAATATATTCGATTTTTATGTCAATATTAAATACCCTTTAAATATATAATGTATTTTATGACATAATATTGAACTAAAATTGATATAATAATATACTAAAATCATTATTTTTTTAAAATATATGTTTTAGCATTAAAATAATGTTATTTTAGGTTTTGTTGATTTATTTTACAAATCATTAATTGATCCTTCAAGACTTATAAAACATCTTAGGTTTTTAAATTGTTTTCCTTGAAAGTGTGACTCACCTCCACAAAAGAAACCCTATTATATTAAGACATTTGGCCATTGGACTTATAAAATATTGTTCTCCACTCTTCTTTGGAATAATCCATATGAATAAACAATGTTCTGGTTGGTGGTTTTGATAATTTTTATGTGTGGTGTCCCAACCCTAAATAATAAATAATTCCCTCTCATTTCATATATAAGTCCACCAAAGCTCCCACTTCCTCTTTACTAAAAGCCTTTGGAGATTTTCCAACCTCTTCCCTCATCTATCTTGAATCCTCCCAAATTTCCCCATGTTCCCAAAAAATCTTTCTCAAGCCCCTCCAAAACCTTTGGGACCACACTTCCAAGTAATTGATTTCTTCCTTTTCATTTGTGTCTTAGTTTCACATTGTTGTTATACCATTGTAATTTCAATAAAAATGTTGGGGTATGATTTAAAAACACAACCATACATCAATCATTATTTTAGAATGATTGGAGACCCATTTCTCTATCATTAATGCATTCCATGTATAACCATTACTATGTCGAAATTCTATAAAAATTTATCTTTCTTTATTTACATTCAAACAATTATTTTGTATTAGGAATATAAATTCCATTATATATATTGGGACATGTATCTATATGACTCCCCCTTTTCTATCCATTTCAGGTACATATTATGAAACACCCATTTCTCTCTCATCAACAGTTTTTTATGAATTCATAAGTTAGACTGTTACGTTGTCAAAATTGCATCGATTTTACAAGCCAATGTCATTGTGTAGTGAATACCATGCCCATTTATCTGTCAACGGTATTCACCATTTTGAAAATTTAAATATTTATTATAAATCATCATTTATTTATTCCACATACCTTTATCTTGGAATAAATGATAATGATTGGTTCCATGTTGTATGATTCGCGTGGCTCACTTATGCAGGAAATTAAATATTAAGAAGGGTGCGCCCAGATAGCACTCCAATGAATTGGGTAAAGTATATTATCTTAATAAGTCATGTTTAATGTGTGTTGACTCATGCTAATTAATGTTCAATGAGTTTCTACTCATGATTCAAGTGCAATGAACCTTGGATCTTTCTAATATCATGTTAAATAGTGTTGCGACATCTCCATGTTATGTTTTTCATGTTTTATCATACCTTTATGTTTATGTTTTTCTTGCACTCCATTGATATTCTTATTGAATAACATGTATTTTATTCTTCATTTAATGTTTCTTTACTCCCTTACTGGGCTTTATGACTCTCCCTTTTCTAATGCATGTTCTCAGGTTATCCCAAGCAATACTAACTACGAGGGAATGTAGTGTCCATGTAAAGGATGTTTTCAATAAGATATTGTGTTTTATGTTTTAAGGTGTTATGTAACGTTCCTTATCCCCAAATACACTATACATGTTGATCTTATAATTTGTATGAAGTGATGGTTTTGTATAGAAAATTATGATAATTTTGTAATAAAATCAGGGTTGTTATAGTTGGTATTAGAGGATAGGATTAGTTATTTTTGGGATTAGGATTAGAAAACAGTAGTGAAGTCATAGATACAATACTATTTAAAATTAAAAATTCCCAAATTTTTGTTGAGTATTGAGTAATTAGATTATAAAAAAACATCCTTGTCTAGATAGGAGCCGGTTGAGGCAGCTAAGGCACAGATGTCCCTAGGGGTGAAATTCCAACAAGGAGTTTCAGGCACCAACCAAGGTATCATGGTACATGACAATAGGATTTGTTTCACTCTTGGTAAGAACACTCCCGGGAGATATAATTTAGTAAATTAACAGTCTTATTATGATCCATTACTAAGGTAATTAAAAAATTCCCCCATGAATATATGTTAAGGAGTAGATCATGGATAACATAGATTAAGACTAAAGATTCATAAGTTAAGGATATAAAAGTTATTTATAATTCATTCATTTTATCCTTTGGATTACCCTTTATGTGTTACGCCTAATTTTACAATCCTTGAGGAATAATAAATAGTTAGAATTCATGTAGTTTAATATCATAGTTTTATCATGTCTAGAGGGTAAATAAAAATTTGATATGTTTCATCTGAAATATGAAGTATAGGTACCAGATGGAAGGGGAATAACATCATACAACACTCTTGTCCCTTCCCGAGGTCTTACTATCTATAATTATTATAAATCCAACATCACATATCATTGAAACCTTTTCTAATGTCCAACGTTCTTGTAAAACCTTCTACAACATATCAAGCACCTCCTCTATACCATGGAATCATCGGGGATTATTCCTCACCTATAATCAAATATTAAGCTCCCAACTCTCCCACCTTTCCAGATGAGGGTGGTACCATCTGTGTGATTTCAAATATTTCACCCTATATATAGAGTATGGAGAACTATTTGATTGTAGAATAGCTTCTAAAGAGGGAGACCTTCGAGCAGCCTATATATATAGTCTTGTCTTCCAGTTTTTTTGGAAACGTAGACAATATATTAGAAGAAAAACATTTCAAAAATATCAAATCTGACTCTCTCGGACTATTTTACAAAAAACTAGTACATGGTTATGTTTTGAAACCATACGTTAGAAATTTTTTTCTTCAAAAACTGCATCATATTTTCAATTAGTACAATTCGTGTTGCATGGACTGCGTCTGGATTAATGAAGTAGAAGTATTTGAATGTTCATTGAAGTATTGTAGAACTAAGTGGACTTGCACTCTCCATGATCGATGTGATAATGATGGATGGTGAATCCATACTGGTGTTGGGTAATCTACCATTATGTTATGTTAATACGTCGAGTTTTTTTATGTAATCAAATTGTGAGGATGCAAATTTTTTAAGGGGGGATGATTGTAATGACCAAAAGTTTCATGAATTAAAATTCATCTTGGTCTGATAAAATGTCGTATTCCGTGAAATGTATATATAACATATTAAGTTTTCTGTTTTTATGATTTTGTATTTTTAAAATACCGTTACAAATTGTGACGATTTCTAATATAGCTGCTGAAGAGTGATCATAATATTAGTATAAATATATGGCTTTTAAAAATCCAATTAACTCATATAATGAAAAATATTTCCTTATCCAATAGGATTGCCCCATAAAAAGCCCCTTTGTCAAAGATTATAAAGGAAGTGGCATCATTGGGCTTTAGTCTTGACCCAGACCAAGCTAAACTTTAACATGTTATGCTCGAACGGAACCACCTACATGAGAAGTGGCAGTTGGTAGAGATTACCACCGGAGCGTTGTCATCTGAGCCACCCCAGGAGTCTGTCACCATCGCACACCTTACCCTTCAGTCGTATGTCGTTGTTATAAAGGGTTATGTAACAATACCATAGAACTATTAATATGTGCATTATATTTTTATAATAAAAAATATACATTCATATTATTAATGTTGTCACTTTGTAAATAGTTTTTAATGCACAAATACTATTTTTATTTAATATTAAACAAAAAAAATAATTTTTGATGAATTAATGGATTTTTTAATTAAAAAAAATTTAATTTTATATTATTATTATTAAATTATTTTTTGTTAAAAAGTAATGATTTTATAATTTTATGAATGAAATTTTAATTTTAATTTAGGTTTGAAAGCTGTTTTTGTTAAAACCCAGGTTTTTTTGATAAATGTATATTTTTATTTTCAAAGTAAAAATTCACATGTTTATAAAATTATATAAATAAAATGAATATTATTTTTTGAATCAGGATGTCAAAACTATCCAATGGATAATTTTTCATTATTTTCTGAGACAGTCGAATTGTTTGGTAAAAATTAAATACCGTTTAATTATATAATTTGTTCTATAACATCATAATGACCCAATTGTGATGTAATAAAATACAATAAACATTATTTTTATAAAATAATTATTTTAATATTAAAAAAACGTGATTTTATGTTTTTTTATTTCATTTAGAAAGCTATAGTTAAGCCTGCAAAACATATTAAAACTTTTAGTTTTTAAAATTGGTTTCCTTCAAAGTGTGACTCAACTCCACATAAGCAACCCAATAATTTTAAGATGTTAGGACGTTGGCCATATAAAATATTTTTTCCACTCTCATTTGTAATAAAACATTGGAAAAAACCATGGTCTCGTTTGTGTTTTTGATTAGTTTAATGTGTGGTGTCCCAAAGCTAAATAATAATGAATTCTGTCTTCGTTCCTATTTAAACCCTCCCAATCTCCAACTTCCTCTTCACTCAAGGAATTTGAAGTTCATCCAAACTCTTTTATCTACTCTCTATAATCCTCAAATGGTTCCCCAATCTCCCATGATATATCTCTCAAGACCTTCCAAAGCCTTTGGGATAACATGTCCATGTAAGGGATTTCTTCAATTTCATTTTTGTCTCAATTTCCTTATATTTTTATACCATTTTACATTCAATTAAAAATGTTTGGGTATGATTTTTATCCTCTCACATACTTCCAAATATATGTTTGAGTGATGGTAGAACACTTTATTTATCATTAAAACCTTTCATGTACACTGGTTACTATGCCGAAATTCCTTAAGGAAATTTTCTCTCCTCGTTTACATTCAAGTAATTATTTTGTATTATGAATCTAAATTCCATTACATATGTTGGGACACGTATCTATTTGAAAATTTCAATGTCCATTTAATGTACATATAATGAGACACCAATTTCTCTCTCATCAACCATTTTTTATGAATTCTTTTGTCACATTGTTATGCTGCCGAAATTGGACCGATTTTCCAATCCAATGTCATTGGGTATTGGATGACATGCCCATTTCTATATCAAGGGTATTAACATTATGAAAATTAATTATTTATTATAAAGATTCGTGTATGTATTCTACTTCAATTTATCATGGAATAAACTATGATGGTTGATTCCATGTTGTGTGATCCATGTGGCACACTTATGCACGAAAAGAATTGATTAGGAAGGGTGTGCCCTGATAGTGCTCCAATTCATTGTGTAATGTATAGTATTAGGATACATTATGTGAAACGACCGTTAAATCATTCTAATTGATGTGCAATGGGGTTATAATCGTGCTTCATGTGCAATGAGGGTTTACTCATTATCTATATGCAATGAGCCTTGGATCTTACTAATATCGTGTTAAATGTTTTTTGTCACGTCTCCATGTTATGTTTATCATGTTTCATCATGACTTAATGTTTATATTTAACTTGCTATCCGTTGATATTCCTATTGACAAACAAGTTTTTTAATCTTTATGTTATGTTTTTATACTCCCATACAGATCTTTATAGCTAACCATTTTCTTATGCATGTCCTCAAGTTATCCCATGCAATTCTAAGTATGATGAAATATAGTGGTCATGTAAAGGATGTTTTCAATAAGATGATGTGTTTATGTTTTAAGTAGTTATATAACATTTCTAGGACATATATTCAATAGACCTCTCAATCTTCTATGTTGTATCAATTGAATTTTATATGTAATAAATTATGTTAAGTGTGTAATAAAAGTAGTGTTGTTATAGTATATATCGAAATGTATTTCAGTAGCCAATGATTTCAGAATTCCCATCCAGATATTAGATGTGGAATTGGGATAACATTCTGATATAATGGTATGGGGAACTCCATGTAACAAAAATATCTCTCTTAGAAATAGTGTATTAAACAAATATATATTCATAGTAATTATACTGGGGAGAAAATGAGAATATTTTGTAACGTGATCAACAATAACCTCAATTTCAGTTTACCCATGATAATTATTTGGAAATACCATCAATATATCCATTAGTATTTTGTACCATTTCCACTCGCATGATAGTAGGGGTTGAAGTATTCACTTCTATAATTTTAAATCTTTAATAAACGAATGATAATTATAAGAATTTATGATTAATTCCAGAAAATCCATTTTTTTGCATCCCATTAAAAATACTTATAATGGTCTTCAAACCTCATAGTGTTTCCTTGATAATTAATAAACTAAGAACTATGTTATTTAGTTAGTATCTCTCTCTTCAACATGAAATAAAAAAATAGACACAAAATTTTTTAAATTTACAATAAACCATCTACATGAATATAAAAACTAGTAAACATACACTTCTCATTAGATTTTTCCTTTTCCTTAAATGTATTATCCTTATTCCGAGCTTTCTTAATTCATTAAAAAAAGTCATTTATAATAAAACATGAAACAATGTTGAGAATCACCTTGCATCGAAAAATTATGTTTTAAAATTTATCAAATCATTAACCAAAGGGTCATTTTCCAATATGTAACATTGTTTAAGGTTACATTATTTTTTAGACTCAAAGCATCATCTATAATATTTTCATTCTAAAAATGTTAATCATTCACTAAAAAATTATGTTTGATGAGTTCCATTCATCCTCTCTATTACATGTTAAATTATTTTAGAGTGGGTATATAAATATAATTTTTTTATCGTTTTATATTTCATACATTACTCCATATAAAGGATGATTAAAACATATAAATCCAAAACCATGGCAGCTAATTCCAAATCATGTGTACAATAATTTAACTTGGTAGGATTAAAATGACATGATGAATAAAAAATTACATGATTATTCTTCATTCAGAAATTCCAAATTAACTTCAATTAATAATCACTATATATCAGAAATTTAGCATTCCTATAAAGATGTCACAAACTATATATTTCCAAAATCATAACATTAGTTCTATAATAAATCATCACATTCATTCATTTAGATGTATTTAACACCTTTAATGTTATAATAGTATTTAGGTTAAATATATTATAAAATATTTCCAAAAAACAGAGGTAGAAATCAATTAATATAAGAAAACTATTAATTTCCATGATATTTGGGGGTCTAGGACAATTTTTGACAACATATTTTTAAATATAATCAATAATAATTCAATCTTTAAAAACATGATTAAATGAATTAAATATTTTACAATAAAATTCACACATACTAAATTTCACATATATATTCATTACATTTATATTATGAAAAAAATGCATTGATGGTTTTTATGTTTCTTCTAACATTTAGAATATTAGAAAAATTCATCAATAAGAAAAACAACAATATTTTCCAAGATCCCAAGGATAAATATAATCCTATGGTCAATAAATATAGTAGATGGATTATTTAACTGAAATGGAATGACTAAAAACTATTAGTGTCTATCTCTAGTTTAAAGTGTAATATTGATAATGTAATCCTCTTTCCCCTTTAGCAGATTGATTCCATAATATAAATCAGCCTTTGGAAAATATTGAGCTACTTAGAGTTGATCAAGAAAATAATCAATATGAGGGAAATTATATTATATCATAATAGTGATATTATTCATGGATAGATAATAACATTAAATTATTCTATTATCCTAATTTTTTTTCAAAAAATATAATAGGAAAATTGCATAGTGAAGTTCTATGTCGAATGAAAACATTAACCAACCACATTTGTAATTTATTTTTCAATTGTAAAAAAATATTATTTTAAAATTTGATAAAGGTTTATATAAATCGTTGTAGAATCAACCGCTATTTCAAAAGTAAAAACAACCTCCAAATCATGAATTTTACCAGGAAATTAATCAGGAAATATATCCTTGTAATCATTTACTACTAGAACATTTTTATTATAAATAGTATCTTTATTTTCAATAATATGATCTATATATCTTTCACTATCATCTTTTAATTCGTTTCTTTACTTCTTATTAAGTTATCAAAGATATAAAGTCATTTAATGAAATATATTTGACTCTTAAAACTACCTTAACCTGATAAACTTAATCGATATCAATACCAAAAAAAGGTATCAAACAGTACTATGGAAAATTTGACGTGATCTTCTGAAAATAACATCCCATTTATAACAATAGAATGATTCATATATATCATTTTTTTGAAAATATTTTTACCCATAGTTTTCACCAAGGGATATATATTGATTTTATGTGGTGATATTCCAATTATAATTTCAAATTTCAAAAATATTAAATAATGTTTACCACCTGATTTAAATAGGGTGTTGGCTTAATTATATTAATCATGAAATGTACTTATGAGCATATCATTTGAAATAAAAAAAATTCAATTAGAGTATTAGAAAATGTTTTTCCACACCCTTCTTTTTCATATATTACTACTTTTCACCAGGAGTTACTGACATTAGATATAAATTATCTTTAATTCAAAACTCATTATATATAAAACATATCACCATTGGAAGGGTATCTACTACCCCATTTTTTCTTTTCTAGTACTCTTTTAAATTTAGTAATGAACCATATAACAAAAATTTCCAAACGTAAAGCTATTTCATGATAGTTTTAAATATTCCATTAAATATTTTTTACCACACATGGAACATTTTGGAGGCGTATGTCAATACTTTTTATCTGGTTTTGTCCCTGTATTTTACTTCTCGGAACTTTATTACCATAAAAACCCCCATAAAACTTATTTATTAAAAAAATATCTCATATTTCCCTACACAAAAAACCACAATGTCATTACATTTATAATCCAATTTTTCCAAATACCTTCATATATGAGGTTTCAATCTAGAGTAAATTATATTTATTTTTCTATCAATGTCCCAAAAAACTAGGTATGTACATATAATATCCTATATTATTGTATTAAAAAAAGAAAAATTAATCCTCATTTTTTCACCTCAATTGAGGGAATTGTGTTTCTATATATATCCAAACAACCTTAGGGAAATATTTCCCCAATAAAGTATCATTAAATTAATAATCTTATGATTCATCAATACAATTTTTATCACATTAATTCATTACCAATCACCACCATCGATCATCGTATTCTTCATGACTATAAAAGGGAACTAGTGCCTTTTGATGTTCCAAAAATCCATGGGTTTTAAATAACTTATCTAAAACATTGATATATTCTATAACTAATATAAAGAAAGATGATCCATTAAATAATGTGAGCTGATACCTCATGAGATTCACCACTATAAAAATGTTCATACATATGCAATTGAGTTTCTTTGTAGCATGTATAGCACCATAATTTATAGATTATTTCAACTCATCCATCCCTAAAAATAATATATTCTAATTTGGCCAATCTTGGGATGATGATTTGGAATTATATATTCAAATTACTATTTTCCCAAAATAAATTCCATGTTTCCACTATGGAAACCATTTCAAAACAGATATATCTAAAATTAAGAAACATGTTAACCATATAATCCTTTATAATTTTAAATTATCCACAATGTAAAATCATTGAAAGGAAATTTATTAACATTATCATAAACTCAAAATTTATCTACACTATCCTATAATGAGGACAATAAGGATTCCTCATTAAATTTTAAATAATATTTAGTGTTAATTTATTAATTCATTCTCTTATATTTGGGGATATTTTTATCTTTAATGTTTTGGATAATTAGGTTATTACACATAATTAAATGAACCAATAATAAATCTATAAATTCATTTTATTTTCTTAAATACTATTAAAACATTATAAATATAAACAACATAATTGTATTAAAAATCAAGGATCCATAAGATTAGTGTCATGGGAAAACGAGGATCAAACCTAAAAATTACAACATAAATCATAAAAATTTATTTATTTCCTTCTTCTATAGCTTCTTATTGGCTATTGACCACTCTTTAGTACATGTTGTCTCCTGGGGATATACATCAAAATGGTGTGAGATAAAATCACATCTAGTGGGTTGATCTGAACAATTTAAAAATGGGTGAGTATAATCATCACATAGGAAAAGGATTATAAATATGAGAGGAAGAATTAATAAAATATTTGAAATAAGGCAAAGCATTATAATGAATCAACATGTCTTTGTGGTCAACTAACACACATAATTATAAACAATGATAGCATCATGTACACACATCATTTCCCTTTTATTTGTGAGATTAACCAATTTACCCAATTCATTGGAGCACAGTATAATTTTGGGTGCACCCATAACATTCAAACATTCATATTTCTCTATATAATTCTGGGTGAGACCATAAAATTATAATATTTACATTATCATACATGCCACATTAAAAATATGTAAAACATTAATGAAACATAACAACTGGAAAGAAATTTGTATCATATAATAAATCTTTATTTAATAAAAATTTTGTCCAAAAATAAATAGGGAATATCATTCTTGACATATATCCAATAACCATCAGCGATGAGTGAAACAATATACAAGAATTAAAAAAGAGGTGAATTTATTTGATAGTAGAGTTTTTTCGGAAAACATTGGGATTTTTTAAAATTCAATTAGTGAAAATTTATATCCCTAAAAAGGTTACATAATAATGAATAAATTATTTTTAATAAGAACCAATACCAAACATCGAATAAAAGAGATAGATCTCAAAAAAAGAATGGCGTGTTCGATAATTTCACCTAACAATGTATCTAAATGCTTTCTTCACATTATTGTCATGTAAAACCACATTAGATATAACAAACCTACTAATTATTATAAACATAAACATTAATTTTTAAATAATTGTTCACTTAGTAATACTGTATAGATCGATAGGTTTAGTGTCTTTGGAGATTTGGGACATTACATAACAACATAGAGTATAAACCACTACATCTTTATTGAAAACTTCTTTTGCAAGAACCCAACATTCCATTGTACTTAGCATAGCATGGGATAACCTGAGGACATAAATAAGAAAATTTTGAGCTATGAAGACCAATAAGGGAGTCAAAAATTCAAAACATGAAAATAAAATTCATGTTAGGCATTATTAATATCAATGGACCATAATAGGAACATGAACATAATGGTATGATATAACAAGATTATCATAACATGGAAATGTGGAATCAACATTTAGCAAGATAGTAGCATGAGAAAATACTCATTTCACATGTAGAATTAGTAAACAATCAATGTTCTTGAATTATCCTGGGTATACCATTATTGAAAATGAAAAATCATGATACTAATCTTATCCAAAACATTGGAGCTCTTTTAGGGAACATCGTTCTTAAACATTTCATTTCATTAATAACTGTGCCACATGGATCATATAACAAGGATTCATTAAACATCATCAATTATTCCATGAAAAATAAATCTTTAATTCATATATAAAACACTATAATCAATAATTAAATGTGTATAATGGTGAATAATTTTGATAGAGAAATGGACAAGGTATTTACTACACCCTGACTTTGGGTTGGAGAATCACAGTGTAATTTTGGTAGCATAACGATGTGGCATAATAAATTGTAAAAATGGATGATTGGTGTCTCATAATATGTAAATTAAATTTACATTAATGGTTTTATTTAGTTACATTTCCCAACATATGTAATTGAATTTCGATTCATAATGCCAAAGAATTCCTTGAATGTAAACGATTAGAGGGACATTTCTTACGGAATTTCAGCATGGTAAAAGAGGTATATGGGATAAATTAATTATAGATAAATAGATATCTCACCACTAAAACATATGGAAGTAATTATTGGGGCGGAGGGAAATTATTCCCCTATATTATTAATTGAAAACACAAGGTAATAGAAATATAATGAAACATGAACAAAAATGAGAGAGGAAGAAATCACATACTTGGAAGTGTCATCCCAAAGGATTGGGAGGGGATTTAGATAGATTTGATGGGATCATGGGGTGAATTATGATAATTTTAGAGAGTGGAGGGAATCATAGGGATGTCATACATGTGTTTTGAGTGTAGAAATGAGGGAAATTTGGTGGGGTTATATAGGAAAAGAAAGAAAATTCATTGTTATTTAGGTTTTGTACACCACACATTATACTAATCAAAATATAAAACCAAACCATTGGTTTTTCCAAATTTTTTTTAAAAAGGGGAGTGGAAAAGATTATTTTATAAGGCTACTTGTCAATCTTATTAAAATATTATGCTTCCCAATGTAGAGGTGAGTCACAATCTCAAGGAAATCATTTTGAAATGAAAAAATGTTTTATATGTTATAATTGTTTAAAAATAATTCAAACAAACCAAAAATAACATTATTTTAATGTTAAAACATATATTGGCCGAAAATTTAAGTTATTTTATTTTATTAAATCACCATTTGGTCATTATTATGTCATAAAATACATTATATAAATTAACGGTGTTTAATTTCCCCCCAAAAATTTAGCTGCCTCAGAAAATTATGTAAAATTCAGTGTGGGATAATTTAAACATCCTAATTCCAAATATAATATTCATTTTATCTAAATAATTGTCCAAATTTGTCAATTTTTCCTTTTAAAATAAAAACCAACATTTATAAAAAATTCATGGGTTTTGACAAAAACAACTTTCAATCATTAATAAAAATTACATTTTTATTCATAAAAACTATTTGGCTATCTATATTTAATAAATAATATTTTATTAATAATATTTTATTAAAATATTATTTAATTCAAAAATCCATTAATTAATAATAATATATTTCGTAGTTGAATTATATTTATTCATTAAAAATATTTCACAAAGTAATAATAATGAAATGAATATATATTCATTATTATATAAAAATTTAATACACATAATCAGAGTGTAATGGTATAGTTACATAACATATTATTACACCATCATAATACTAAAGGGTAAGGAGTGCGATGGTGATAGACTCTTGGGGAGGCTCAGATAACATCGATCGTGTGATAATCTCTATTAACATCCACTTCTCCCGTAGGCGGTTCCTCTCAAGAATAACGTGTTGTAGATTTGTGTCGGATTGGTCAAGAGGGAATCCCAGTGACTCCACCTCCTTTCTAAGATCTGACCAAGGGGATTCTTATGAAGCAATTCTATTGTATGAGGCAATTACTTCCTTTTTTAGTATAAATTGGATTTGTTAAAGCCCTATATTTATACTAATCATGTGATCTCTGTTCAACGACTATATTTTCAACTTTAACAATTCGTAATGGTATTTTAAAATTCAGAAACATAAACCCAAGGAAGTTCATATTATTTATAACCATTTTATATAATAATAAATTTAATTATATCAATAGTATTTTAATTAATAATAATTTGGGTCATTACAATCTTTCCCCACTATAAAAGTTTTCCTCTAAAATTACCTTTTCCCAAACTAAAATGGATGAGGGTAACTCTTCTTCATCCCTTCCCCCTATTCCCAAGTTTCTTCTACAAACATGTGGTTTCTCCCCAGCAATTTATTTGTGGTTATTGTCTTTTTTCATAGAATATTTTCTCTATGATATAAAATTTTAACTAGATTCATTTCATAAGAGAGGTCATTCTCCAATGGTACCACCTCTAGATTGATTACATGAAAAGGGTCAGGTTTTTGCATCCTCAAAATTGATAAATTGAATACATCATGTACTTGATATAGGTTTGGTGGGAATTATAGCCAATAGTTTTCTTCTACAATGTGATAAATAATCTAAAAAGGGACCATGTACCTTGGAATAAGCTTTACGTTTTTTCCAAATATCACAACTCCATTCCCCGATGATATGCAGTTGAATACCATGTCTCCAACATCATACTCTAGGTCTCGTGGATGATTATCAATATATCTCTTTGGTCGACTCTGATTATATTTATTGTTCTACTGGATTGTCTTAAACTTCTCCACCATTTCAATGACCATTTCGAGAACTAAGAGTTTTTTCTCCCCATATTCATCAAAACATGCCAGTGTTCTTCACCTATTCCAATAATGTGATTAATTAAAAGCCATTTGGATGCTTGAGAGGAACTGTTATTGTAAGAGAACTCAACCATAGAAAGATGATGATCAAATCCTCCTTTGATGAAAATTGAGCATTCTCTCAACATGTCCTCATGTGTTTGGACATCCCACAGATATTGGCCATCAGTTTTAGGATAATAAGTCGTACTGAACTTCATCTCAGTATTCAGAGCATGTAGAAGATTCCTAAAAAACATATAGCTGAATCGAGGATCTCAATCAGATACAACAGACAGTGGTACATTAGAAATCCTTACCACTTCTCTAATATATATTTGATCCAGTTTATCCAATGATAAATCCTCTTAAATTATAATGAAGTATGACTTCTTTGGAAGATGATCCACAATAATCAAGCTAGGATTTTTTCTTTTGGATTTCTTCGGAAGTCCAGTGACCATGTTCATGGTGTTGTTTTCCAATTTCCATGTCATTATGGGTAATTATAGCATCATCCCCATATACTACTTTCTCTAAGACTTCACTTGATGACATTCCAGGCACTTTGATATATAATGAATGATCTCCTTCTTCTTGTTATCCCACCAATAATTCTCTCATTGATCTCCATATTTCATTGTGTTTCCTGGGGTGAATGGATAAATTTGAACTATGTGCCTCATCCAAAATTTCATTATTTAACTCAAGATATGAGAAAACACATAGTTATTTCCCAAATATCACAATACATTCATCATTGAAGTTGAACTCTAAGGATTTTTCTTTTATGATAGTTTCCACTATCTTCTAAATTCCAACATCATCATTTTGGGCATCCTTTGACCATTCCAAAAGAGTGGGTTGAGAAATCATCTATGTAAGTATTGGTTATAATCCTTCATTATTATTCCCATGTCCATATACATCAAATTTAAAAAGAATGGATACTTTTCAATTCTCATCGATGATTGAATCATTGAGTCTGTTATACTTAGAGAATCATCCACCTTTTCGCCTTTCCCCCAGTGGTAATGGATTGAGTAGTAATAGTCTATTATAATCTCTAACCACATTTTTTAGCGCATATTCAACTATTTCTATGTGAATATATACTTGAGGCTTTTGTGATCCAAATATATTTCACACCTCTCCCCAAAAAGGTGATGTATACAAAATTTTAAATCATATATTACTTCATCCATCTCTAGATCATGTGTTAGAGAATGTTTCTCCTGAAATTTCAATTTCCTTGAAGCATTCACATTGAATTTGTAATTTTTCATCAACACACAACCCAAACCCTTCATTGAAGCATCACTAATTACCACAAAAAGTTCTCCACTTGTGGGTATTGTGAGCACGATTTCCATGATAAGCCTCTTTTTCAACTATTTAAATATCTCTTCACATTCATTACTCCATTTAAAGTTGACTCCATTTTGAGTCATCTTGCTATGAGTGTGTAACAATCATGTGAAATTTTTCACAAATGAGCAATAATATCCAGCTATCCCCAGAAAGCTACAAATATCATTCACTGATGTTGGCCTCGTCTATCCCTCAATTGCATCTCTCTTATATGGATCCATAGATAACCCATTTCATGTGATTATATGACCGAATATTAAGATATACAGCGACAAGAACTAAAACATTCTATACTTTTCGTAGAGCTCCACCTTTCTCAAGGTCTATAGTACAGTGCATAGATGCTCCTAATAATCATCTATGGTTTTGGAGAATTTTATAATATCTTCTATAAAGAGTACTACAAGGTTTTTGAGTTAACCTCTAACAAATCAATTTATAAAGTACATGAAAATTGATGGAGCATTAGATTGTCCGAAAGTCATTACTATGAATTCATAGTGCCTGTACCTTGTAAAAAAAGAAGTCTTGGGGATATCCTTCTTCTTCACCCTTACATGGTAATATCACGACCACCAATCCACCTTAGAGAAGTATTTTTACCCACATATCATATTGAACAAGTCATCATATCATGGTATAGTATACTTTTTCTTTATACTGATTTTTATGGGCTCACGATAATCAATTCAAAGGCTCATTGACCCATTCTTCATCTTGAAGAAGTGGAATGGGGCACCGCATGGTGAATAACATGTGTGAATAAACCCTTTATCAATATTCTCTTGTAGTTGTTTCTTCATCTACTAAATCTCTACTAGAGCCATTTTATTTAGTGTCATGGATATTGGAAATTCCCTAGGTATAAGATAAATTGAGAATTCAACATCTCTCTTAGGTGGAAAACTGAAAATTCCTCGGGAAACACATCAGAAAATTCTCTCACAATACGCATGTCTTCAAGGATTGTGGATTCCTTAGAATCAACCATCTGAGTAAGATACACATTCTCATTGGAAGGTAATATATAGACATAAGATTATTATGGGAACAAAGATTCATCCTTCTCCATGAACATGTATAGAATCGGGGATTGATTTCCCATATAGAGAGTGATTTTCCTCCCATGAAAATTTATGGTGGATATATATAGGGAGATCCAATCCATGCCAAGAATTTCATTAAATTACACCAGAGGACTTATGAAGAGGTTCGCCAGCATGTTCAATCCACAACTTGTGATAAGGGAGGAGTAATATTCATGGGTTGCAATGATTTCCCCATTTTCCATTCTCACCAACATTGTTATTTCAATAATTTGTAGTGGTGTTGGGTTTGTTATGCTAAATATTTAGGATATAAAATGAATTCTTAGAAACAGAATAAAAAGTACATTTTCTATTCATGAATGAATAACTAGCGTACCTATCACCACATTTTATCTGGGATCAAATACGTGTTAGTGATAGAAAAATCTCAACCTTTCTCCATTGGAGGTTGTTGGTAGACACTAAAAACCCTTGGCTTAGGGAACCGGTTGGAAAATTCCACAAGTTCATTGAATTTTATGCAATGAAAAATGTGTTGATGGTTGAATAGAGTGTTCCTATACTCTGTTTCTTTAACAAATTTTTCTTGTCATCAATTAATGGCTAGGTACCCTTCTCTTCCACACCAAATGCATTTCTATGTACCGTTCATGAAATTTCCATGGTGCTTCTTTCCAAACCTTTGTAATGTGGGTAGATTGATTTTTCTTAGTATCGTTAGATTAATCCATTAGACTTCAAGAATTATTTTCCAACTTACAGTTCTTATCCCCGTGATACCTTTGAGATTCTCTTATCTCCATTTCAACTTTGAGGTCACATTGAACAATTTCATCACAGCTATCAAAATCACAGATCTTCAGGGATTTCCATAGGCTTGGTTTTATCCCACCAAAGAAGACGTCAATCATGAAATTGAGGATAATGGAAAAGTAAGTGGAATATCATGCAAGCCATGTGATGTTTTCTTCATATGCTCTAATAGATTCTTCATCTTTCTTCTTGAGAGAAGGGAGTCCCTTTAAATCTTGTGTCGGATGGTGCACAGAAAATATTTATTGAAAAATATTTTCTAGAAATCATTCCATTACAGAACCTTGATCTCTTCCTCAGGCATTGTATTTTCTATCAATTTCCACCATTATTCATCTACACCCTCTATATGATAAGAATCTAGAATAACCATCTCTTATTCGGAACAGTGAATGGTGGAGAAGAACTTTTCAATGTATTTCATCCATTGTTTGAGGATTCAGGGATTAGATGATCCATTAAAAGTAGGAGGCCATTGTCTTATGATGCTTTAGATTTTGACTTATTCATAATTAGGGTGTGGGAAGTTTAATATTTCTCTTGACCAATTTTTCTATTCACAACATGAGTTAACTGAGAGTGTATCGTGATATATTTTGGGATTCCTACTCCCATCAATTTCAGTATCTCATTTTAACATTCATCACGTTGATCTTTACCTCAGTTGTTATCTTGAGTACTCCTATTACCATTCATTGGTTGGAATAAAAATAACATTAGGGGTAACACAAAAAATAGAAATCAAAAAACATAAAGTAATATCATATAAAGTAAACTTATTACATTAACTTCTAAATTTATAGGCTTCAATCTCTGATATCTATGATCAAATTACCAACATTTATTATTAGGGGGGAATTTTTTCCATAATAATAGTCTATAGTATGCTCACTAATTTTCAAATTCATATTCTTCTGTTAGTGTCATAACCAACAGTGAATCAAGTCCTATTGTCATACACCGGTTCTTATTTGTGTCTAGCTCAATGTGTTGTTTTCGGGTTTTACCACTAAAAAAATTTGTTCCAGAGTCAACTCTACAAGCTCGTATCCAGGAAGGGATTTATTTTCTTGATAAAACATATATTAAACGCTCACTAAAATTTATCATGGTTTTTTTTTTATTTTTCTTAATCTTATCCATAACTATTTCACTAGGG
Source organism: Viscum album (assembly GCA_963277665.1). NCBI lineage: Eukaryota > Viridiplantae > Streptophyta > Magnoliopsida > Santalales > Viscaceae > Viscum > Viscum album. The sequence continues at coordinate 1,230,103,531 of OY728163.1, read as the reverse complement.
TTTTCTAATATTAATCCCAAAAATAACTAAACCTATCGTATGATACAAACTATAACTACCATGTTCTTTTTTTCTAACATAAACAAGATTCATTAAATAAACATTAACTTATGTCAACTATGATGATAGAGAGGTCTAGTTTCATGAGAAATTAGGAAGATTGCATAACAAATTAAAACATAAAATCCAAAATCTTTATTGAAATATTTTTTACATGACCATAACATTCCCTCATACATAGCATTGAATGGAATAACCTATAGACATGAATTAGAAAAGGGTGAGATAAAAATACCAGTAAGGGAGTAAAAAAGACATTACATGAATAATTAAATACATATTAATAAATAATAATATCAATGGAGAATACGACAAAAAGGAACATAAAGGCATGATATAGACTCATTATCATAACTTGGAAATGAGGAATCAATATTTAACATGATATAACATGATCTGAGTCCCATTTCACATAGAGAATGATTAAACCCTCATTTAACATGAATAAGAATGAGTAAATACTCATTTAACTTAAATTATCAGGATACTGATATGTACCCAATGCATTAAAGCACTATCAGGGTGCAACCTTTTTAAACATTTCATTTAATGCATATGTGTGCCACATGGACCATATAACATTGATTCATTAAACATCATCAATTATTCCACAATAGAAAAATGGACATTGTATCCACTGCATAATGACTTTGTCATGGAGAATTGTGGTTCCATTTCAGCAGAATAACAGCGTGACATAAGATTCATTAAAATGGTTTATGTAAGAGAAAGGGTTCTCTCATCATATATACATCGAAATTAAAGTAATGGGTTCATATAGATACTTGCCCCAACATATGTATGGGAATTTATATTTATAAAACAAAAGAATTTCTTGAATGTAAATGAAAAGGGAGAAATTCCTTATGGAATTTCGGCAAGGTTACGGGTGTACATGGGAGGCATTAAGGAGAGAGAAAGAGGTATATCATCATTAAAACCTAATGAGGGATGTATGTGTGAGGTTCTAAATCATACCCTAACATTTTTTATTGAAAATATAATTGTATAGAAAATTTATGGAACTCAAACCAAAATGGGAGAGGAAGAAATACTTTATTAGGAAGTGGGATCTGAAAGGATTGGGTGGGGCTTGAGAGAGGCTTTATCAGAGCTTGGGGTTCCTTGGGAGGATTTTGGAGAGAGGAAGGTAGCATATGGACGTGCTCCAAGGGTTTTTAGTGATGTAAAGTGGGATATTGTGTGGGTATATATAGGAAAAGAGAGGGAATTTTTTTTATTTGGGTTTTGGTAACAAGAAATTAAACTAATCAAAAGAAGAATCTAACCCATGGTTTTTTCCATAGAGTAGTGGAAAATTTATTTTTTTAGGAGAATGGCCTAACTTCTAAAAATGTTTGGCTCTATGATGTGGAGGTGAGTGACACTCTAAAAGAAATCATATTAAAAAGTTAAAATATTTTAATGATTTGGAGGGTCAACTAAAGATTTCTAAAATAATTCAAACAAATCTAAAATACCATTATTTTAAGGGTAAAACATATATTGGCCGAAAATCCCATTTATAATATTTTATTACATCACTATGGGGACATTATATTGTCATAAAACACATTATATAATTTAACAGTATTTAATTTTTTCCCAAAAATTAGACTGTCTCAACAAATTATGAAAAAATCACCATTGGAGAATTTCAACATCCTGATTGAAAAAAAATATTCATTTTACCCAAATAGTCTTCTATACATGTGAATTTTTTATTTTAAAATAAAAACTAGCATTAACCAAAAATTCATTTCTTTTGACAAAAAAAGATTTCAAACCATAATAATAATTAAAATTTTATTCATTAAAATTAAATGATCATTAATATTTAACAAAAAGTAGTTTATTAATAATATTTTATTAAAATATTATTTAAGTCAAAAATTCATTAATTCATCAAAATAGATTTCATAATTGAATATTATATGTGTCTGAAAAACCATTTACAAAGTAAAAATAATAAAATTAATGTATATTCGTTATTATATACAAAAATAATGCACATAATACTAGTGGTATGGTCTTATTACATAACCCCTTCTAACACCCGCATAAGACTGAAAGGTAAGGTGTGCGATGGTAATAGACTATTGGGGAGGCTAAGATAACATCACTCTATTGGTAATCTTTATTAACATCCACTTCACAGATAGGTGGTTCGAATCAAGCTTAACGTGTAGAAGATAATCTTCATCTTGGTCAGGAGTGAATCCATGTGACACCACATCCTCTCCATGCTCTGGAAAATGGGCTTCATATGGAGCAATTCTGCTGGATGAGCCCATTGGTTCCTTTGTCTGAATAAATAGGATTTTTAATACACTATATTCATACTAATCATGTGATCACTATTCAAAATCTATATTAGTAGTGGTCAAAATTCATAATAGTATTTTAAAATCCAAAAACATAAAACCATGTAGGTGAATATGTTACATAACCATTTTACATAATAAGACATTTAATTAGATCAAAGGAAATTTTCATTAATAAAAGATAGGATTGTTACATTAGATTCATTAATTAACAATTTAGTAACATTGTTTACATTAATATGGTTAATTATGTTTTCATTAATATCATTTATAGTCCTTTGGATGAGTTATATATTTTAAATACCTTTTTTAGTAATGTTCATTTATATGGTTTTCTTAAGGGGTTCAACAGTATTCATAAAAGGAAGTTTGTGTAAAACATGGATAAACATACAAAACTCATCATTAATGTTATTAATGATATAAAATGAGTTTAAATAATCATATAATGAATATATTATATACTGTGGGGATGAATCATTTGATAATAATTTAATGATGATCATTTGGATAAATTCAAGTAGTTTTTCAAACAAAATGAATTTATTTTGTTTAATCATTTTGTAATATGTATATAATTTATATACTGAACATTAAATAGGTTAAAATGAATAAAACATAATATGGTTAAACTATAAAAACTATTTCATGACCAGATCTGAAGGCGATAAAGGAAAAAATGAAAACATGTAGTTTTTGAAGGTGATAAATTAACACCTCACAAAAATGTTTTAGTTTCAAAAATAAAAAGATGTGGGGAAGGGGGTTGGATGATATATTGTCCCATTAGTGTAATAAAATTCCATTATATGTGAGTTACTATTGTTATCCTAACATTTGGATGAGGATATGTGGGGATGGATTAAAAATGTAACATTAAATTGAAAGGGATATAAATGAAAGAGATATAGGGGAATTACCTCTTGAATCTTCCGCATGAGATCCCTATTAAGGAACATCATATTGGTCATTTGATGAGAACATAATCTCTTGGAAGTGTGGTAGGGGATATGGATGATTTTTGGGCCATGTTTACACAAGGATTGTAGCTTGAGTGGTGTAAAAAATGAGGGGGGAAGTGTGGTATTTATAGTGGAGGGGAGATAGGATTTCTTAATATTTTAATCATTAGTTTATTAATTTACACCATGATAAGAAAGTGTGATGATTCCATGACAAAGAGTAATATATAAGTAATGTGATTTATATATTGGGGGTGCTTACATCACTTATTATGTCAGTAATTGTAAAATTATATTATAATTTATTTATACGGTACATTAATTTATTTTACTATTCACCAAAAATACATGTATTTGAGAAACATCCCCAAAATTCCTCCTAACCATTTTTCAACTAGTAGAATCAAAAAATGTTGTCCATTTTTTAACTTTTTTTATCAATATGAATAATTTATTTTTTAATTAAAATCATAACATACATGAAAAATATATATTTTAAAATTAAAACTGATTTCATAAAGTTTTCAATAATTAAATAAGTTCTCATAAAATTACCATAAAACCCAAAGGAAATAGAATTTTTAATTTATGAATAATATTTTGGAAAATAGACATTCTTTAAAATTGATAATTTAATTATAAATAATTATTTATGTCTTATAAAAATACCAAAATTATTACTATGGTCAAATTGTCACTTATAATATGTCTAAATTTATTTAATCATTCCAGAGTAAGGTTACAAATATTTTGGATGAATTAATATTCATAAGGGTAGTACTAATAATCATAAGGGTTGGTTGCAATTTGCCAAAAAATATTTTTTTTAGACCCTAAAACTCTTGCCGATCACAACTATGTATGTAATATTTTTAAAATTCAAAACATAGAAGTGGTAAAATTATGTATAGCGATCTCCTAGTATTTAGTATCATTATATTTAATAGTTCTTATTAATTTGATTATATTATATGGTATAATTATAAGAAGGAAATTCCATTGATAAAACATTGGATCTTTTCTTTCATCTCCCCTTATGAAATTTCACCCTCAAAATTTCATTTTACACCAACAGGTGAGGGTACATCTACTTCAACTTCTATTTCAGTCTAAAAGTTTCTTTCTCAAACATATAGTTTATAGACAACACTTTATCAAGAAGGTTTATCTTGTATCAATGGACCTTATCTATCTTGTCTAGAATCATTGTTTCATGCTCTTCAAAAGAGGGATCATATTCCATCTATACAACCTTTGAGTTTAGTCCAAGCAAGGGGTCTGGTTTTTACATCATCAAGAGTGATATGTGAAACAAATGATTAGATGGATCCATATTTGGTGAATGTGAAAGCCGATATACCACAGCTCATATTCAGTTAAGGATCTCAATGGGGCCAATGTACCTTGGTCTAAACTTCTATTTATTTCCAAACCGTATGACTCTCTTCCATGCTGATATTAAAAGGAAGACATTATCACCAATGTTGAAATCCAGGCCCCTTCAACAGTTGTCAGTATAGCTATTTTTCCAACTCTAAGTAGCATTGACATTTTTCTGGATGACTTGAACCTTCCTCATCATCTCTTTCACAAGTTCAGTTCTAAGTATCTTTCTTTCTCTAACATCATCTCAACAGTATGGAGTTTTATATCTCTTTTTATAAGAAGAATTATATGGAGCCATCTTAATACTAGGGTGCATTATTATTTTTTGATTGAGAACTCAGATAATGGGATATACTAATCCCATCCACCTTTGAATTCTAAAGAGAGTTCTCTTAGCATATATTCACGATTTTGAATAGTCCATTTAGATCGGCCATTAGTTTTAGGGTGATAGGTCATGCTAAAATTAATTTATTACTCAATTCATGTTAAAGACTTCTCCAAAATTTAGATGTGAACCTTGGATCTTGATCAGACAAAATCAAGAGTTGATCACCATGCAGTCTCACCACATCCTTCACATATATCATTGCAGGTTTATCAACTGTGATTTCTTTTTGAATAGTAATAAAATGGTTAGTCTTGGCATGTTGGTCAACCAAAACCCATATCACATTATTTCCTTTCAACCTCCTAGGGAGACCCATGAAAAAGTAAAAAGTGACATTCTCCCATTTCCACATGGGTATATAAAATTGATGCATCAACCCTTCGAAATTTTTCCGCTTTGATTTAACTTGCTGACATACCAAGAACCTTGAGTTGTATTCTGTAATCTCCTTCTTCAATTTATCCCAGCAGATGTGTTCTCGGAGGTCTGGATACATCTTGGTGTTACCATGATGAATAGAGAATTTTGATCTATGTGCATTATCCAAATGCTCCGTCGCTATCTCGGGTGATGGAGGCACACGAAGTCGTGTTCCTAACCAAATCACACCATGATCATCGATATGGAACTCATGAAACTACCCTTCCATTACTGCATTCACCTTCTTTTGTAACCTTAGTGCATCCCTATGATCCTCTTTAATCATCTCTTTGATTTATGGTTTCAATGTCATTTGGTAAAGGTTTTATGTATCCCCTACCCTTATGATTTCCGAATTCATCCATTACATATCCACGAAGATAGGGTATTTCTCAATCTGTAAGATGGGTAAATAAGTAGGATCTTTCCTACTTAGAGCTTCATATACCATGTTCTCCTTTCTAGGATGATAGTGAATAGAGAAAAAGTAGTCCATGATTATATATAACCATCTCATTTGTTGCATGTTGATATCCTTTTGTGTGAATATATACTTTAGGCTCTTGTGGTTTGTGGATATGTCAGAGTTCAACTCATAAAGGTAGTGCATATAGATTTTTAAGGAAATACTCAAGCTTCCAACTCTTGATTATGCACTGAGTCTTTCTTCTCATATATATTCAACTGTCGTGAGAATTAGTATATCAAATTATCATAATTTATTATTATGCAACCCAATACATTCTTTGAAGCATCACATTATACCACAAAACATTCTCAAATTTTCATTAATATGTGTATAGTTGCATTGTTCAACCATTTTTTAGCTCCAAGAAGCTTCCCTTACATTATTTCATCCAATCATACTTTACCCCTTTATTTATTGACATAGATAATGGGTTGTAAAATCATAATAAATTTCTCAAAAAATATTTGTAGTACCTAGACAATCAATGAAAACTACATGTTTCTATGATAGTAGAGGGCCTAGGCCATTCCTCAATTGCCTGCATTTTTGAAGGGTCCATAGAAATTCCTTCACATGTGATAACATTTCCCCTGAATGTCTATTACAACATCTAAAATACACACTTTCTATACTTGGTGTACAACATCACCTTTCTCAGTGTCATCAAGGAAAGTCTTATATATTCTACATGTTTCTCCATTCTATTAGAGTATATGAGAATATGATCCATAAACACTATCAATTTTTTTTTTGAGGTAATGTATAAAGAATCTATTCACCAAATCCATGAATATTGAAGGGGAAATAGTATATCCGACAGACATCACCAGAAAACCATATTTTTCATGCCATGTACTAATGGTAGTCTTCTGAGTATCTTCGGTATTCACATTTAGCTAATGGTATCCTGAACGAAGGTACACCTTTGAGAAGTATTGAGCTCTTATTAACTAATCGATAAAGGCGTCAATTCTTGGAAGTGGATACTTGTTCTTTATGGTAATCATGTTCAATTACCAGTAATTGATACACATCCACATTGTTCCATCCTTCTTCTTCACAAAAACCAATGGCGAACCCTAAGGTGAAGCTCTAGCTCATATGAACCCTTTGACCAAATTCTCTTTCAAATACTTCTTTAACTCCTCCAATTCTATAGGACCAATCATATAGGGACACTTTGAGATAGTAGTAGCTCCATGTATGATTTATATTGATAACTCTGCCTCCTGATTCTGTGGATGTCATGGTTACTCTTTGGGAAATAAATCACCATGTTCCCTCATGATGGGAACTTCCCCATGGTTGGAACTTTCCTTTGACTCAACCATTTGGGAGAGGTATACTTATTCATAGGGAATCAACACCCACATAGTAGAAGGATTTTTCAAAGGAGATTCATGATCATCCTTGAATTTTTATAGAAGCATGGGATGGTTTGGAATATGAAACAATATTTATTTTTCCAAATAGTTGATATGTGCTCTATATAATGAGATATAATATATTCCCATTATAGCATCAAATTCAACAAAGGGATGTATTCAGATATTTGATGGAAGAGTCTTCCCACATAAAATAACATGAGAATAGTCAATGATTTAGGTTGTAATGATTGCATCACTTAGTTTTTTTATAGATATATCCACTTCATGGTTTTAGGGAATCAATTATATAATTCTATAAAATTTGTAAGATATAATGGAGTGCGTAGAACCATAATCAAATTAGATTTTTTCCATTATTGAGTGAATTGGACTTGACCATTTTCGACTTAATTGTATTTCCCCACTTCTGTTGTAGTTATGGAATAATCCAGCTCAAGTTCCATTGTCTTCGGTGGCTGTGGACACTGATTTTCCACTAGGACTTATGGTTTAGTGTACATGCTTTCATAATGCCTATTTTCACCACAGTTGTAGAATTGGACTATGGGAGGATCTACCCTTTCTTCCATGGAATTGTCCTTCCTTTTAATGTCTTTTTCGCACTCTTGAGCATGGTGTCCTTAATTCACATAGTGAAATCATTTCACTTTCCCTTTTAGGAAGTTCCCATTATGCAACTTCACACATTTTTTGAATTTGGGTCATTGGGTTTTCTTCCAAAATTTATCGTTAGATCCTCTCCCTTGAAACTACATCTTTAATTTCTTATCACCATTGATAAGGGATCATTCTACAAAATTTATCACCATAATGAGGAAACATCCAACAACTTCTCCAAAACTCCCAAAGTCTCAAAATGCAAGATCCTTTCAAAGGTGTGGTTTTAAACCACTAATGAATCTATCAATTTTTATATCATTGTGGATAAACAAACATGATGCATACATTGAAAGCCCTGTGAAATTCTTGTCCAAGGTCACAATAAATTATACTTCCTCATTATTGAGCTCTATGAAATCCCTCTCCACCTTCGTATAATGTTTTCATGGGATATACATGTTAAGAAACCTGATCATAAAGACTTATCATTCCATCTCATCAATTTACTCTCTTGGTTTGGTGATATTAAGCAAATCCCACCATCGATTGGACTCTCCATCTAAATGGTAAACAAATAATTCCTCCTTACGTGTCTCAGAATAGTGAAGAATAGAAAAGATCCTCTCCCTGATTTTGACCCACTGTACCACCACTACTGAATTTGAATACCCAATAAATGTCAGTGGTTGTATCCGCATAAAACACTCGACAACCAATTTATCCCTCTTAGCTGAAACAGGGAGTTCCACATTATTCTGGATATTGTTCATAACTTTAAATAGTTTAGTAAGCATCAACATAATGTTTTGAACTCCACTTTCCAAATCATTGGGGAGATCATTTTGGATATCTGTCCCTTGTCCCTCGCATGAGTGGTTAGTCGGGTTTCTACTGGTTCCCACTATTTTCTATTATTGAAATTGATTGAACAAACCATAAGTCAAGAAGTCATCAATAAATAACTTATACCTTTGCACAATTTTCTCTAAGAGAATAACTTATGGTATCCCTGTGTAAATATTCTTGGGTTCATATTTTCACTTAGTCTAATAATCATGTTTTTCTTTAACGTTCCCTAATCCAAATTCCTAAATTTACTAAACCATGCCTCTAGTACCAACTATAGAGACCCTTCAATTTTATAAATTACCATTACTTAATTATAAATATACACAACATTATAGTATTACACATAAAGGATTAAATGTTTTAGTGTCTTGGGAAAAATAAGATCAATCATAACATTTACAAAATCAATCATAATCATTTATTTAATTCCTTCCTTCATAGATTCTTATTGGCCCTTAACCTCTTCTTATTACAGGTTGTCACCTAAGGTTATACATCAAAAATGAGTGAGATAAAATCCCAATAATATGATAGATATAGAAAATATATCAATAGATGAGTACAATCACGACATAGGAAGAGGATCATAAACATGATAGGTAGCATTAGTTGATGACATTAAATGTGTCAATGCATTAAAATGAAACATCATGTCTTAGTGGTAAACTACCACACATAATTTTGAACAATGCTAGCATTATATTCACACATAATTTCCCTATTACTCATGAGATTCATCACTTCACCCAATGCATTGGAGTACTATATATTTCTGGGCAGACTCATCCAATTCAAACATTTATATTGTGCTATATAATTCCAAGTGTACTCCTCAAATCATTATATTTACATTATCATGCATGCAACAGCAAATATATATAAAATAGGGACATATAAAACCCATGGAAAAAATGGGGTACACATAATAAATAATACATTCAGAAACATTGGGTCCCCAAAATAAATAGTTGAGATCATTCTTGACATAGAACCATTACCCATGAGTGAAGAGAAAAACCATATTCAAGAAGTAAAAAAGGGTGTATTTATTTGAAACAAGAGTTCTTTTGGACAAAATTTGGTAGTTTCATAAAATAAATTAGTGAAAATTTTATCGGATAAATGATAATATAATTATGAATAAATTATTTTTTAGTAGAACCCATACTGATCATGGACTAAAAGTGGGGGAACCTAAATAATGAATGTTGGGTTCATGAATTTCCCCTTACCTTTTATCCAAACACTTTCTTCACAACAATTTCATGTAGAACAACATTAGATTTATTATTAAAAATTTCTTGAACATTTTTTTACATTAATATGGTTTTTTATTGTTTCATTGTGTTTTATTATATTTTTTTTTATGATTAATAGAGTTTAAATACATTGTTCAGGAATGATTGTTTTTATGGTTTTCATGAGCTGTTCACGTATATTCATAAATGGAAGTAAATTTAGAACATTGATAAAATATACAAAAATTATCTATTATTTTTTAATGATATTATAGGAGTATAAATGATCTTATAATGAATTATATTATATACCATGTTCATGAATAAATAGATAAGAATTTAATGATGATCATTTGGGTAAATTCTGGCTATTTTTTTACTACAACGAACTAGTTTTGATTAGTCATTTTTTAATTTGTACATAAGATAAATCCAAGAACATAAAATATGATATATAAAAAATAAATAATCTGGTTCAACCATAAAAATTCTTTCATGACCCAATCTAAAGGTGGTAATGGATAAAAGAAAACATTATGTTCTTGAATGTGATAAATTAATAATCACGAACAATGATTTCTTTTCTAAAATAAAAAGAAGTGGGCAAGGGGTTTGGTTGATATATTGTCACATTAGTATTATGAAATTACATTATATGGGAGATAGTATAGATACCATACCATTTTGATGAGGATAGGTTGGGAGAGATTATGAAAAGAACGTGAAATCGAAAGGAAAATAAAGGAAAGAGAGAGTGGATGAATTACCTCTTGAATCCTCTTCTTGAGACCCTCCTTAATGAACCTACGTTTTTATTTCGATGAGACCAGAAACTCTTGGAAGTGGGGTAGGGTCTAGGTAATATGTTTCGACATATTTTGGGCAAGTATTGAATATTTAGAGGAGTGAGAAAATTATGGTGTGAAGGGTGGTATTTATTGTGGAGGGGAGAGGTGTTTTCTTATTATTTTAATCATTAGTTTATTAATTTCCACCAAGATAAGAAATAGTGATGATTTCATGACCCAGAATAGTAAATACGGAATTTCAGTTCAACATTATGGTTTTTACATCACTTGTGATGTCATTAATAGTGTATTTAAATTATAATTTATTAATATGGTAAATTAAAACATTTTACTATTCACCAAAAATTCATGTATTTCATAAAAATAATAAAAACTAACCCTAACCATTTTATAAAGTTTAGAATATATAAATAAAGTGCATTTTTAAAATAAATTTTACAAACATGAGTAATTTAATTGTTAATTAAAATCATAATATACTTGAAAAATACTTATTTTAAAATTAAAACATATTTTATAATGCTTTAAAAAATTAGATAAGTTCTTATAAATGTATATTAAAACCCAAAATACATAAAATTATAAATTTATAAAAACTTTTTAGGGAAATAAATTTTATTATTAATTAATTAATTAATAATGATTAATTATTTATTATTTAAAAAAAATCCCAATATTTTTACTATGGTCAAATTCTCCTATAATGATACGTAAATTTTATTCAATCATTTAAGAGTAAGGTTACTATTATTTGGATTATTTATTTTTCATAATGGTAATACTAATATTCAAAAGGGGATGGTACTATTGATAATGGTATGTTAATATTCACCGAAAAATACTTTTGTTCTATTGGACTCCAAACATATTACTGATCGCAATTGTGTATGTCAGATATTTAAAATATAAAACATTGAATTGAAAAATTATAAATAAAGATCACATTGTGTTTAGTATCATGATATGTCATTTTCCTTCCTTATGTGATTATACATTAAAAAATAATTATAAAAAGTAAATTCAAATGATAAACCATTGGGTTATTATAAAATCCTAAAGTGGACACTTTTGAATAGTATTCATTTTTTCCAAAATATAAAACATCTAATATAAAACATGATTTATTTTCCTATATTATCATTATGATGTTTAAAAAGATATTTTTACTTTAGCTTCCCCAAAATTAAACCTTATAAAAATCATTTTTGAATGTTGGATATGTAAAAAAATCATAGTGAATGTTTTAAAATAATAGAAAACTTTTATTGATGTGAAATATTTAGAAACCAATTAAATTATTTACCTTTATCTCAGTGTTTATTGGGTAAAGGAAATTAATGATTTTCATAGAAAAAAAAAACCTATTTATAAAATAAAACCATAAAAACCCCTAAAAACATTAAATCCCTTTTAGTGACATAGAGAATAACACACATATCCCTTTTTAGATTTTGTTAGAAGTAACTAGAGCCCATTTAAATCAATTGGGAAAACCCATTTGGTAACTCATCCTTTAATTTCAGTTATGTAATGGAAAATTACCTAGTGTATTGGAATTATTTTAGGGTGAACACACTATATATGATATATGAGGATCAGCCAGTACAATTTGGAAACACTCATTTATCATATTATAATCATGTACCCAATTTCTAATAAAACATTTTATGATTTCATTATTTTATCCTAAAACATTAAAAATACCTTTTAACTCATTTTAAATTCAAATTCAATTTATAAAATACAATTTTATGGTAAATATTTTTTTCAATAATAGAATAACCTATAATGGGAATGTGGGATTTTATTTGAATAAAACATGAAACCATTTAAAATACTCAAAACACGAAAAAACTGTTATGTTTGTGGAATTTTCATTATTTTTGTATACATTAAAAAAGAAATTCTTTATTTTATTTTATAAATAAAGTCATAATTTACATAAAAATGATACCTTTTAGAAAAATAATTAAATTTTTGAAAATAATATACTTTATTAAACAATCATGTCTAAAATAAATATAGATTTAAAACATGGACATGGAAGAAAAATTTGGGGTAGAAGAGAATGTTTAAAGATGTTTTTTTAAATTTCTTTATGACTTTAGAAAGATATGAATAATAATCCATATAAATGAGATACACTAAAATGATATTAAAGACCATGTGAATAGATGCATTCATGATATGATATCACAAATGGTCTATAAATACACCTCATAATGGAATATATTTGAATAATATCAAAATATAACACAATTAAAGGAATTTAAGATAATTTCACTCAACTCAAGTTTGAATCGTCACGTTTTTTATTTATCATCACAAATAATAAAAAAAATTTAATTATTTAATTGATTTATAACTTTTTATATGTATCGTTCCTTTTATGACACTTATAGCCTTATAATATATATTTACTTAATTAATCATGTTTACATCCGGATTTTTGATGGTATTAATCTTTTATATCCAATATAACAATCTTTAGTTGAGTACTGGTCAATGAATTTTTTAAAAAAAATAGAGAATAATAATAATGACATAATTTTAATATTTATATATTAATTATTATTTTAATACCAATCATGATCAATGGTTTAGAGATATACAATAAGTTTTGATACTAGAGATGAAAGTCTATTTGTACATACGTGTCACATTTTAATTATTCATCGATCATTAGGGAAATGAGGTAATTAATTTTTTAAATTTAATGAATGGTATAAATAAAAAATAAAAAACATATTTTATAAATATATATTTATATATCTTTCTTCTGTTATTTTGATGATAAAAAATAAATCTTCTTGATTTTTGGAGCCCATAATCCACACCTACATGAACAAATTTATTATTATTCATTATAAGAAATAGATTAATACATTATATTTTCTTAATGTTTAATTTAATTGAATATCATAATTATTTTATTTATATCATATGTATTCATTGAATGTATCATTATTTATTTATATGAAATGCATTACTAGAAAATGAATCACATGGTATCATGAGGCGGACATCTATCGTACAAGCAAGTGATGTTATTATATCCACAAAGGATAAAAGGTAAGAAATAATATTTTATATCATGACCCAAATATTATTAATATGTTACAAACATCATATATATAATTTAAATATATCTTTACAAAGATCAATGATGGGGGACAATGTAAAATGAATTATGTCAGTTCTTGAGATGGTATTCAGCCACACACTTGAATGATGATTTTGCATCCATTTGATAGATGATGAAATTTATGTTAGAAATTAAATTAACATAATAAAATATGAGTATATAATCGATACTACTTTAATTATATTGTAATAATTAAAGAATATATTATGGGTTTTTAACAAAAAATAAACAATGATACTCAGTAACGCATGATACCTCTTCTTCTGACAACTTCCTCTCTTAAGAACCAAAATATTTCAAAGTGTAATATGGTACAAAAATATCGAATTTAGATTGTTTATAGGGTATATTGGAAGATATTTGTGTATTAATTATAAAATTAAATGGTAATTTATTGTGTGGAGAGGAAAAAAGAGCGGTGGAATTTTATATGTGAGGTGAGTGGCACACCTGTTATTTTTTAAAAAGTAATAGGAGTACCAATGTTTTTCAATTTCTATATGGGAAAATGTATAATCCTAGATACATAGAAACTATATGGTCCAGTATAGGCATGAAAAATATTATGAACATTTTTTAAAATTTTAACCATTATATGTTAAGTTTAATCACTATGAAATAAATTTTATTAATAAATCATTATAATTACTTTATACATTTTCATGTTTCATTTTGATAAAATATTAAATTTAATATATTTTATAAAATAAATTATAAGGATTGAAAATAAAAAATTAATTTCACATAAGTGGAAAATTTTAATTTCAAACGAAATCCACAGACAAAACAAAATAGATGATTTTCAAGAATAATATTTTTCAAGAAAACCAATATTTTATATTAAATATACAATGAATAATAATCACATTATGAATATAAAATAATCATAATTAATAAATAATAGATAAATTTTATATCAAAAATTTATCTTCTATAATTATATGAATTTATTAAAATGGGGAAACATTTTACACTTTAATGTAGTTTTTCAAAAAATCATTCTTTAAACACAAAAAAAAACAGATATGAACCTCGAATATAATCATGATTAATAAGTGATTTATTGAATTAAATATTTATATATAATAATTATTTTAAATTAAATAATATTCATCACATATTGATATTTTATAATTACATATGTTATTTAAAATCACTACCGCTTTTCCAAAAATAGTTATTTTTCACTACTCACTGAAAAATTTAAATAATACCAAATTTTCACCATAAGTTATTTTTGATATGATTAATTAAAAATTTAAAGTAAATTTTTAAATTTATTTTTGCAATATTTAATAATTAAAATTTTAAATAAATTCAAATAATAAAATTGTTTAATTTAAACTAATTCATTCATTATTTGAGAAACCGCATACTTTTTTAATTATTAAAATAACTATATTAATAAAGATTAAAGATATTTTTTCTATCATTAACTAGTTTTTTATAAATGGAAATGGGATTCATAAAATGCTCATCATTTCACTATATCATATCACAGCGAGAATAAAGGGATTTCATATTATTCTAATTTTGTTACTTATATTAAAAATCTCCCATAATGATATTCTCATTTAATACCCATATATATAAGCATTATTCATAACGCATAGAATAGAGACATAAGAAAGGGGTGATATTAAATGATCTGTAATAGTTAATAAGGAGGTATAAAATCGTATTCATAAGATTTAGTGTATGAGAACATGAGAAACAAATTTGATGGTCATACCATGTGTATAATGGAACATATACAGGAGTCAAAAAATAATGACTATAAGTTCATAAGAAAAAATTCCTAAGGGAATCAAGAGAATATTCCTTGAGTGTTTAACATAATAATAATACATATAATTTATAGCATACATATAAGAATATAATATTTCTGTCAATTTTACCTAGAAAGACCATCATAACATATTAGGCGTGGGATAATCACCTATGTACCTACTTCAGGCTTTGGATTTCCTCGGGTTTTCCCTCATGTTTTGGGCATTAAATTCCCTCCCACACACTATTGTTATGGGATTGGGATTCCCTCAGGTGTAACCACATCACATACCCATGGGATTCAATCCCTTGTACCCTATTATTACAGGCTATTGATTCCCTCCGATATACCCTCTTGTTATGGGATTAGTATTCACTCATTTATACCCCTGATTAAGTGCTTGGGATGCCTTCCCATGAATCACATTGTTATAAACATAGTATTCCCTCCCGTGTTCAATCGTGTTTCAGGCAAGGGATTCCCTCCAATGTACCCTCTTATTACAGGATGATAATTCCCTCTCGTATTCCCTCTTGTTACATGCTTGGGATAACCTCCTATGGACCCTCACGTTACTCATGTGGGATTCTCTCTCATGTAGCCACTTGTTACAGGCTAGGGACTCCCACCCATGTGCCCTTTGATCTAATTTAAAATTTATCAGTACATAATTCATTCAATAGAAATATGGTCATCACACATTACATAGTGAAATCATAAATGCACGAGCCATTATAAAATAAAACATTCATGAAATCATGAATGAAAAAATGGATAGTCTACATTAATGTAAGATGAAAACTCATTGCATAATATAAAAACCATGACCATGTCTTCATATAATAAAAAATTAAAAATAGATAAAATATTATAATTTCATTAATGAATTACCCATAAAAAGAATTGGATTTAAGAAGTATTTTATCATGGTATAACCCATGGAAGAAACACAACATTCCTAAAAATCATTCCATCAAAACATAATACTTTCCGATAATAAATATGAATGGTATTAATTGATCATATTCCTAGAAAGGAATAGTTTCCACCGATGGATGTAAACATAGATGGAAAAATATTTTTACATTTCGTTTTTGATCATTTCATGATGAAAATATCCTTCCCACATTGAAAATTTCTTTTTAAAAAAATTAACTAAACTTTTTTTCTTTTGAAGATAACATTGATGATTTATAGTGGAATATTTAAAAACAGTTTAATTTTTAAAAAAAATAATTTTTTAAATCCATTTTCAATTAAAATAACCATAAATATCATTTAAAACATTTTAATTTTTTTAGAAAACCCTATCATTGAATAAAATATATTTTCAATCAAAGTGAAAAATAACATTGAATTTTCTTAAAATAATTTTTAGAATTATCATAAATAAATATGAGATGAAAAATGAAAACAATAAATTATTATTTCGAGATTAACTATGTTACTATAATTAACCATATTTTTCTATAAATTTATCATAAGATTTCATCAATGGAATTATAATCATACCCAATCCTAAAAAATGATGAGATTGTAGAAATGAAGTCATGCCACTTTAGTAAATTTTAATCATAATACCCATAAAAGTATAACGTTAATTAATCTTGGATTGTTTTGTATTGAAGGATATTAATGATATCACGTGTCAATGGTATGTATATATACTTCATAAAATTATACAGATTCAAAACATTACATATTTTTCAAGGAAGAAAATTGAGAAAAAACTACATTACTAATTTGGATACCTTAGAACCGTAAATTTCATGAAAGGTAGATCATAATATGGATATTCAAATAACTAAAAATTTAATTATATTAAACATATAGTACTTTCTTGTAAAATATATACACCACTAAAAATAAATAAGTGGGGAATAAATTATGTATATCACAAATATAAAAAGGTGACATGATCTTACATTACCTCATGAGTAACTTTTGAGTCTTGATACCAATGAATGAATGAAATAAATAAAAAATAACAAATAGTAATTAAATTAAATTATTGATATGTCATATCATAGTTATGTGAAAATTCAACACAATAAAAATAAGATGTGAATATATCATATATCACACTTATATAAATGTGAGAAGAGGAAACACTTACCTTATCTCTTGAATATTCTCAAACATGTTCAATACATTTACATAATAATTATAAATTTATTATAATTGTAAAATTCCAAAGTATTATTCATCATACCATTTATGATTTTTTTAATGAATTTATATTACCCTTTTTATGCAATTTCATGTTAATCCATTATTTTGGGTAATAAACATTTTGTTTTTCCCCATATTTTTGGACTTGTTATTATTGTTTTGATAACATATATAATGATTTACTTATTAATAGTATATTAAAAATGATATAAATATCATGAATATTCATTATATTTGTATTTATAATAATCTATAAAATATATGAATAGTAAATGAAAAACACCACTCATAGAGATGGTAGGTCATACATATGAATAAATGTTATTTCCATTTTCATAGGGTATTAAATGAAATAATGTAAATGAAATATACGAGTTTAAAAATAAATTTCAATATTCTAGTAGGATTTTTATTTCATGTTTATCATATATTGTTACTAAACCCATATTTTGTAAATTATATATAATGTGTGAATGAATGATATCCCTTGGGGGAGGTGGTAGTTTACATGTCTAACAAAGAAGTTCTAATATTTCCAAAAAATAGAAAGGATGATGTATATGTTATATAATAATTAAAATAGAATAATTAAGTCAAAAATATAATATATATAAAATAAAAATATAATATTCATTATTATACCAAAGAATTAGTGGTATCAATTGAAGAATGAATGACAATGTTTCGCAAAGCGGTAGTCCACCATACACGTGATAGATGGTTGTGTATCCCATTTTATTGAATTTTATTTTAGATTAGCCAAGAAAATTTACATAAAAATCATAATATATTTAGTATATTAAGAATATAATATAATAATCAAATATTAAAATTTTTTATTTGGGAGAAATAAATAAAATGAATGTGCTTGTTGAAGGATGTTAGCTCTTCTTTGTGTAACTCCTTTTAGTTTCCACTAAACGAATTCCTTGGGTAAATTTTTTCCTAAATGAAGGTGTCTAGGATAAAACAAGGAAATCTAGGACAACATTTTTCTTATTTTTGTTTCGTAAAGGTGGATTGATATGTGGTAATAATTGAGGTGATTGAGAGAAATATGTTCAATAGATGAGGAGTGGCATTCTTTTCAATATATAATGGTAAACACTATATAGATGTCTCACTTAAATAACCTTACTCTAATTATTATTAATTTTATATAAAATAGTGTACTTGGGTGACATATTTCCATAAATTTGTATTGAACGTGTTTCTAGGTTATATGGCCCATTAAATTAATGTTTAGCAACATAATAAACTCGCGTTTACATCAATTTTTTAATTAATTTTAAATATTTTAAGTATTTAATTATATAAAAAATTATTTTTTCAATATTAAAGATTATAATTTATTATTATTAAAAATATGGAACCCGTTTTTAATAATTATAATCAAATAAGTGTCAAACATTAATATAACATTAATCCCACATATGTATCAGGAAAGAGGGTTTTAAAAGGGAAAATGTTTACAGACTTGAAATGTTTTTATATCCAATTTCAATATCATAATGGTTATATTGAAATAAATTGATTTATGTTATGTATAATTTGAACTATTTATAATTTTAATCAAATCGCAATAAAATTTAACTATGTAAAAAAATTAAAATAAAACGCAGTTTTAAGTTAAAATTATTTATTTTCCACAACTCATCAAAAAATGACTCATCTCATAAAAATACAAAATTTTCCTCAAAATTAAATTTTTACATTCAAATTTTCCAAATGATTTCAAAATTTCCATTTAAATTTTTTAATGTTTAAAAAAATGTGTTCAAAATAGGTTCTCCATTAAAATGTGGTAAAATTTTATTTTAAAAAGATGCATATTTTATTCTTAAAATTATATTTACTCTTATATATGGTCTTAAAACAAATAAGATTATTTATAAATAGTTTAATTAATAATATATATATATTCATAAAATTTATTAATAAAATTTGATTTATTTAATTTATTTATGTAAAATATGTTTTATTGCATAAATATATCTTTCTATCAACCATTTCATACATTATCAAAAGGGTTTTATTTTTCATTTTTAGTAATTTCATCACCAAATATTTCCTATTATATAGATGTGAAAAAAATATTTTCAAATTTTATTTAATCTTATTCATAACAACCATTAAAATGGTCAGGTTTCAACTATAATAATATTTTCATAATATTATTTATATTACATTGTAGTTTGGTGAAACTATGTATTGTGTGTCTTGCAAGTTATCACTAGAACATGTAATTCTATATAACAAAAGACAAGCATAGCCTTGTGAGAACCAAAATCTAATCATAGTGTTTCATGTAGTACATGACCATATTGGGGTTGTGAATAAAGAAATAATTAATTTTTTATGTCATATAAAACAATATATATTAAGTGTTTCATGAAATGAAGAATATTGAAAATATAAAAATAATTCAAAATTTATATTTCATAAATCTTAAGGTGTTCCATTATACACCGCATAAAATGATCTATTCCCTATAAATTTTTCATGGTAATCAAAATATTAATAATTTAAGCCTACTCTCATAAAAACCCATATCTCAAAATATATACTAAAACATCCATTAAAAAAGTAATATCAAAAGAATAAATTTTACCATGGGAAACTCATAACATGGTTTCCACATATGAGAACATATGGGATGATTTGGAAATAAAAAAATATATAAATAATTATATAGAATGATTGAGATAACTGATCAAAAGAAAGTGGGTGATCTAGAGAAGGTTAACAATCAAAAAAACATAAACCAAATATGTGTTAAAAGGCCATTTATATCATCAAAAATTATAATAGGAGAATAAAATTTTATTTCATGACCCTTTTCCTAATGTTGAAACATATTCCTAAGAAGATATACTTATATTATTTGATTTATTTCATATCCACAATCCCGCTAATGGGTTATGCCTTAATCAACTTCAAATCTATATATCATTACATGAAATGAAGGAAAATATTTCATTACTAAAGAGTTATTTAATCATGATATCCATTAATATAATTATAGACCATTTCTCATGTGTTTATAAAAAATAAAAAGTTTTTACAAGTTATCAAATATGCACAAATCCTTATATATTAATATAATACTTTATTATATAAAACGCCGTCCAATGTTTAATATAAACCATTAAAAAAATTATTAACCTTATAACCCAACTAAAAGTTGAAATTGTAGAACATTACAAATAGGTTACCCAAATTTCTCTAAAAAAGATGATCATTGATCCCCATATTTCCTAATGTACCTCTTATTTTTCACATAAAAACTTCTAAATACCTTAATCATCTATTCTCTTAAAACAAGAAAACTACCTTAAATAATTATTGAAAACATGAATTATTTAATATTCAAATGATTATTATATATATTATTTATGTACACAAAATCATTAAACTCCATCCATCATAGCATTACCCAAATTTTAAACAAGTCCATAATCAATTATAAGGAAATATTTACCATCTAGTTTATGGATTCATATCCAAAAATAACATTATCAAAAAACCATTATCTCAGTCTTAAGAAAATATTTATAGTTATCATACCATTAATACTTTGTTTCCCATGAATATCACTTTTCTGTCAATTGATTTCTACTCCATAAAAACTATTCAATATATTATTGTAAATCCTTTGGGGAAAATATAATCTGATCAATACTTATATATTTCATAATTCTTAATTCTTCAATCAAAATACATAAATATTTAAATTTTCCCACTTCATTATTAGTACACTAACAGAAAATCCAAATCCTATTACATAATACCTATATCTTTCCACATTTCACATATATTCTCATCATCATAAAAAATATAACCATTACATGTACCACCATGCTGATTCATTTAGAGATATTTACACTTAAGAAATTGATTCTTATAATTCCCATTCATAGCACATATATTGAATTAAACCATAATTGATATATTATGGAGTCTATTACAATCATTCATTTTATTATAAAAAAAATTCTTTTCACCTTTAATGATACTTTACTTGTGTCTTAATTTTCAAAAGCCACAATTTCTTCTCTTCCCTTTAACACATTCACTACATGCTTCATTCCACTTTTTCATATTAAAGCAAATTAAATCCTCTTTCAAACATTATATACATTACATAAAATCGTAGAAAACTAATTGCTCATCTACTTAATTAATTCTGAGTATTGGTTGAGGTACACATTATTAATAATATTACATGAATATAGATTATGAATCATCATAACATCCTTCACTCCAGAGACCATCACATTTGACTACAATATTGAAAGTTTTCTTTAACATTCAATGTTTACTGAGTACCTTATAACTAATTTTAAAATGAAATTTAATTATTAAAATACACTTTTATGGTAAATATATTTTTTTATTACTAGAATACCCCAAAATGAGAATGAGGGATTTTATTTGAATAAAACATGAAACAATTTAAAAGTCTCAAAACACCAAATAACTATTATAATTGTGGAAATTTTTGTTGTTGTCATATATATTAAAACAAATCATTTTAATTTTATTTTATAAATAACATCGCACAATATATAAAACGGTTCCATTTTAAAAAAATTAATTTAAATAAGGGAAATATTATTTTTATTTAACAATCATGTCTAAAATAAAACCATTTTTAAACATGGACAAGGAAGAATAAATTTTCGGTAGATGAAAATGTTTAATTTTTTAAAAAAATTTCTTTAACACATTTGAAACATTTGAATATTAAATCCCCAAGAAAGATATACTCTAAAAAAATATTAAAGACCATGTGAATAGATAAATTCATGATATAAAATCACAAAGGGTCTATATATACACCTCTTAATTGAATATAGATGAATAATATCAAAATATAACACAATGAAAGGAAATTGAGATGGTGTAACTTAACTCAAGTTTGAATCATCATGTTTTTTATTTATCATCCCAAATAATAAACCTATGTTAATTACTCACTTGATTTATAACTTATTATGTGTGTTATTACTTTTATCAAACTTATCACCTTATAACATATAATTGCATAAATAATAATGTTTACATCAGGATTTTTTATGGTATTAATCTTGTATATCCAAAATGAATCTGGTTAGTTGAGTACTGGTCATAGAAAAAATTATTAAAAAAATATAGAATAATAATAATTACATAATTGTAATATTTATATATTAATTATACATTTAATACCAATCATGATCAATGGTTTAGAGATATATAATATGTTTTGATACGAGAGATGATAGTCCATACGTACATACATGTCACATTTCAATTATTCATCCATCACTATGGAAATGGGGTAATTAATATTATATATTTAAATAATTATAAAAATATCACATATTAAAGTATTATTTTCAAAAATTTATATTTTTATATCCTTCTAATTATGTAATGATGATTAAAAGGAATCACATTTCTTTTTGGAGGCCATAGTTCACACCCATACATAAAAATTTATTATTTCTCATTATAAGAAATTGATTAACAATTTTATTTTTTAATGTTTTTTAATTGAATATCATAATTAATTAAATTATATCACATTTATTAATTGAATTTATCATTATTTATTTATATGTAATATATTACTATAAAATAAGTCACATCGTATCACGAGGCGGATGTCTATTGTAAAGACTAGTGATGTTATCATGTCCCCACAAGATAGAATGTAAAAATAATGTTTTAAATCATGGAAAAAAATGTATTAATATGTTACAAAAATTATATTTATTATTTAAATATATCATTAAAAATATCCATGATGGGGGAAAATTAAAAATGAATTCTTTTGGTTATCTTGAAGGTAGTTAGACACACATGAATGATGATTTTGTATCCATTTGATAGCTGATGATATTAATGTTGGATATACTATTTAAATATATCATAATAATTAGAGAATATTTTAATTTTTTGTGACAAAAAATAATTAAGGATGATCAGTATGGAATGATACCTCTTCATCTGACAACCTCCTTTTGTAAGAACCAAAATATTTCAAAGAGGAATAAAGTATTAAATTATTTTATATTGATTGTTTATAGGGAATATGGGAAGTTATTTGTGTATGAATCGTAAAATTAAAAGGTAATTTATGATGTGAAGAGGTGAAAAAATCAGTAGACTTTTATATGTGAGGTAAGTGGCACACCTGTTATTTTTTTAAAATAAAATATATTACCGATGTTTTTAAAATTCTATATGGGAAAAATGGATAATCCTAGATACAAAAATATTAATATGGTCTAGTATGGTTAGGAAAAATATTGTGAACATTTTATAACTTTTTAACCATTATATGTTTAGTTTAACAACCAGTAAATCGGTTTTTTTAATAAATCATTATAATTATTTTATATTTTATCTCTTTTCATTTTGATTAAATATTTTTTTTAACATATATTATGATATAAATTATTATTATTGAAAATAAAAAATTCATTAAAAATTTAATTTCACAAAAGTGGAAAATTTTAATTTCAAACAAAACCCACACATGTTAGAGGATTTTTAAGAATAATAATTTTCGGAATAAAATTTATTTATATATTATCTCTATTCTAAATAATTAACACGTTATGAATAAAAAATAATATAAAACAATATAAAATAATGTATATTATATAAATTTTATTTAAAACATTTCTCATTCTGAATTATATGAATTAATTAAAATAGAGTAGCATTTATCGTTGTAATAATGTTGTTTGAAAAATAATGTTTTTTAAACCAAAAAACAAACAAACATATATTAAAATATAATATAATATTGATTAAAAAGTAATTTATTGAATTAAGTATAGATATATAGTAATTATTCTAAATTAAACAATATTCATTACAAATTGGTACTTTATAATTACATATATTATTGAAAATCACTAAACTTTTTCCAAAAATAGTTTTTTTTCAAAACTAACAGAAAAAATTTATATAATAGAAAATTTTTACCTTTTATAAATTTTGATATTACTAATTAAAAAATTAAATTAAATTATATAAATTATTTTTCTAATATTTAATAATATAATATTTATGTAAAACCATATAATAAAAGTTTTTAATTACAAATATATCATTATTTAATTGAAAACCCAAATAATTTTTTAAATAATTAAAATAAATATATTAATAAAGATTAATGTTATTTTTTCTATCATTACCTAGTTAATTATAAATTGAAATAGGATTCATAAACAGTTCTTCATTTCACTATATCATAACCTAGTGAGAATAAATGGATTTCATATTGCTTACATTATAACATAATTACCACGTGGGATAGAAATGGGATCTATAGAATCATCACTAAATCATCATCATCATACGGCATACAGAGAATGTATGTGGACAATATCATAAGATAATATAACTATTAATGTAAAACAATAGAGACCCACACATTATTTAGATTGATATAACATAATTTTAAAGGAATATTCAAAGAATAATAATTGTACATTCCTGACAAGTGTAATAGTTTAGTGTCTCTTGATACATGGAACAAAATCTTCTAATTTTTTTATTTATCTTCAACATATCCCATAAACATATTTTCATTTTATACTCATATATATACCCTTTATTGATAACACATGGAAGAGAGACATAAAGAAATGGGTGAGATCAAATCCTCATTAGTAGTAAATAAAGAGATATATAATCATATTCAATCGATTTAGGGTTTTAGAACATAAAAAAAAAATTTGATGATCATACCATGTGTATCATGGAACATATACATGTGTCAAAATATAATGACTGGATGTTTATAATAAACAAATCATAAGGGAATGAAGATCATAGTCCATGAGAGTATAAAATATGAATAATACATAGAATTTAGGGCATACACGTGGGAATCGAAAATCTCAATTGATTATACCTTGAAAGACCATTATAACATTTTAGGCTTTGGATAATCACCTTTGTACCTACTTCAAGCTTGTGATTTCTTCAGGTTTACCCTCACGTTTTGGGCTATAAATTCCCTCCCATTCACCGTATTATTATGGGCTTGGGACACCCTCATGTGTAACCACATGACACAAGCATGGGATTACATCTCGTGTACCCTATTATTATTGTCTTATGACACCCTCTTATATACCCTCTTGTTATAGGCTTATGAGACACTCCTCTAAATCCCCTGATTACATTCTTTGGATTCCTTCCCATGAACCATGTTGTTATAGACATAGTACTCCCACCCATGTTCGCTCTTTTCCTAGGCATGTGATTCCCTCAAATGTACCCTATTAGTATAGGCTCATAATTCCCTACAGTAAAACCTCTTGTTATATGCTTGGGATAACCTCCTGTGGACCCTCTTGTTAGTGTTGTGGGATTCTCTTTCATGTACCCTCTTTTTACAAACATCGTATTCCTACCCCTGTAACCTTTGATCACATTGAAATTTTATCCTTACCTAATGTATTAAATGGAAATATAGTCATAACACATAACATAATGAAATCATACATTCATGAGCCATTAGAAAATAAAACATTCCTCAATTCATGAATTAAAAAAATTGATAGGCTACAATAATATTACATCACTTCCTATTACATTAAATATAAACCATGAACATGTAATCATGTAATCAATAATAAATAATAGAAATAATTTATAATAATTTTTTCAAAGAATAATGTATGAAAAGTATAAAATGTAAGAATCATTTTATCATGGTATAACACATGGAAGAGAAACTAGATTCATAAAGATCATTTCATCAAAATATAATCCATTTAAATAATGAATATGAATGGTATTAGTGGATCATATACATATTGAAGAATAGTTTACATCGATGGATGTAATCATAGATTGAAAAAAAAAATTACAGTTCTTTTTAGAAAACTTCATGATAAAAATATCCTTCCCACATAGAAAATTTCATTGTAATAAACATAATTAGAATGTTTTTCTATTAAAAATATCATTGATAACTGATAATGTAATATTTAAAACCCATTTAAAAAACTATTTAAAAAACAAAATTTTAAAACCCTTTTCATTGAAAATATGTTTAAAAAACCATTTAAGTCATTTTGAATTATTTTATAAATCCAGATTATTGAATAAAATTGATTTCTGACCAAAGAGAGAAATAAATGCGACTTTTCTTAAAATAATTTATAAAATTTTCATAAATAAATAATAGAATAAAAATGGCAACACTAAATGATTATTTAAATATTAACTATATTAATATAATTCAACTGATTTTTTTGATATTGATCATAGGATTAAATCAATGTAATTTTAATCCTAACCAATCTCAAAAAACAATGACAATATAGCATTGAACTCATACAACATTGGTAAATGTTAAAAATAATCACCATAAAATAATAACATTAATTAATCATGGAACATTTTTTATTGGATGAGAATAATGATATCACATGACAATTGGAAGTATATAAACCTCATAAAATAATACAGTTTCATTACAAGACATATTTTTAAGAGATGTAAATTGAGAAAAAAACTACATTACCAATTTTGTTACATTAGAACCATAAATTCCATGAAAGGTATATCATAAAATTGATATGAAAATAACTATAAATTTATGTATAATAAAAATATATTACATTCATGGGCCATATATACACCACATAAAATAAACGAGTGGTGAATAAGGCATGTATCTCACAAATATGAAAAGGTGAGTTGATATTACCTTACTGGATGAGTAACTTTTGAGTCTTGATACCAATGAATGAATGAAATAAATTAATACTATAAAAAATAGTAACTAAATTATATTCATTATATATCATATCACAGGTATGTATATATTCCACACAATAATAATAAGCAGTGAATATAACATATATCTCACATTTATAAATGTTAGATGACGAAACACTTAACTTAAGTCTTGAATTTCCTTGTACATGTTCAAAGATCCTATATAATAATTATAAGATTATTATAAATGTAAAAACCCATTTTATTATTAATAATATCATATATGATTTTATTTTGAATTTATATTACCCTTTTATTATCAATTTAATTTTCATCCAACATTTCGGGTAAAAACCACTATGTATTTTCCCAAATTTTTTTACATGTTTTTCTTGATCCTATAACATATATTATGATATAAATATTTATAGTATGTTAAAAATGATATAAATATCAATAATATTCATTATATATGTATTTATAATAATTTATAAAATATAGAAATAGGAAATGGAATACACCACTCATAGAGATGGTAGGTAATACGTATGCATGAACGTTATTTCCATTTTCATAGTGTATTAAATGAAAGAAACTAAATGAAATATAAATATGTAAATATCAATTTTAACATTCTAGTGGAATTATTATTTTATTTTTATCATATATTATTACTAAACCCATCCTTAGTAAATTCTATGTAATGTGTGAATGAATGATATCCCTTGGGGGAGGCGGTAGTTTACACATCCAACAATGAAGTTATCATATTTCTACAGAATTAAAAGGATAAGGCATGAGTTATATAATAATTAAAAAAACAATTAAAGAAAAAATATAATAAATATAATATAATTATATACTATTCACTATTATACCAAACCATTAATGGTATCAATTGACGAACGAATGATATTGGTTCGTAAGGCGGTAGTCCACCTTACACGCGATAGATGGTTGTGTATCCCATTTGATTGAATTTTATCTGAGTTTAGCCAATATGATTAACTTACAGACTTCATAATATATTGAGTATATTAAGAATATTATATAATAATTGGATAAGATTAATTTCTTTTTGTGTGAATGAAATAAAATAAAAGTTATTATTGAAGGATGTTACCTCTTCATTGCGTAACTCATTTTGGTTTCGACTAAAGGAATAACTTATCTGGATTTTTTTCCAAAATGAAGGTGTCTAATATTAAACGATAAAATTTGGTAAAATATTTTTCAAATTTTTTGTTGGTAAAAAGGGGTTTTACAGGTGTTAATAAGTGAAGTGTTTGAGGGAACTTTTTAATATGGAGGAACAATGGCATTCTTTACAATATAAAATAGTAAAAAATATATAAAGGTCTCCTATAAATACTTTTCCTCTAATTATTTTTAATTTTATATAAAAGAGTGTTCATGGTCGAAATATTTACATAAAAAGGTTTTTGTACATATTTCTAGGTTATATGGCCCATTAAATTAATTTTTAACAACATTATAATATCTTTTTTACCTCAATTATTATAATAAATTTTCTAATATTTTCACTAATTTATTTGGTGAAAAATTAAATTTTAATTATTAGAGGTTATAATTTATGATTATAAATCATTTCGAATCCATTTTTAAAAATTTCAATCAAATATGTGTCAAAATTTAATATAACATTAATCCCAATGATGTGTCTTGAAGAGGGGTTTTAAAGAGAAAATGTGTATAGTTTTGAAATGTTTTATATCCAATTTCAATAACATAGTGGTTATAATGAAATAAATTGGATTAAATTATGTACAATTTGACAATTTGTAGTTTTAATCAAATTTAAATAAAATTTAACTATGTAAATAAATTAGAATAAAAAGCATTTTTCTGTTAAACTTTTCTATTTTCCACTACTCATCAAAAAATTACTCATCTCATAAAAATAACAAATGTTCAGAAAAATTTAATTTAGACCTTAAAACATTACAAATAATTTATACTTTTTCTATTTAAAACCTTTTTATGTTTAAAAAAAATATGATTAAAATAGGTTCTCTATTAAATTGTGTTTAAATTACATAAAAAAAATACAAATATTATCCATAAAATTTTATTTATTCATATATATGTTCTTAAAAATTAAGATGAATGTCAAAAAATTGAATTAATATAATACAAATATTTCATCCAAATAATTTATAAAGTGTTTTATTTAATTTATTTAGGTAAAACTTATTTGATTGAATAAATGTAGTTTTCAAGAAAACATTTCCTATATTATAAAAATAGTTTAATTTTTCATTTCTAGTTCAGTTTTCGCCAAATAATTCCTATTATATAAATTTGGGAAAAAATATTTTCATAATTTTATTAATAATATTCATAATAACCATTCCAATGACTATGTGGCAACTATAATAATTTATTCATAATATTATTTATAGTACATTGTAGTTTGGTAAAACATGGTATTGTGTGTCATGAATGTTATCAATGGAACATTGAATTGGATATAACAGAAGCCAAACATAGCTTTATGTGAACCAAAATTTAATCTCAGTGCTTCATGTAGTACAGGGTCATCTTGATGTTGTGTACAAATCAATAATAAATTTTTTATTTCATATAAAATAATAGATATTCAGTGTTTCATTAAATGAATAATATTTTAAATATTGAAATAATTCCCAAAATAAATTTTATAAAATATCAGGGTGATTAATTATACACCCTTAAAATGATATTATCCATCAAAAAACCTCAAGGTTATCAAATGATTAATAATTTTATACACCTCTCCTAGAAAACCACATCAAAAAAATGTATACTAAAACATCATTCAAAAGAGGATTGTGGGGAACATAAATTTTACAGAAATAAACTCATAATTAATTTTCCACATATGAGAACATATGGGATGATTTGTAAATAGAATGAAAACATAAATAATGATATATAATAATAATGATAATTGATCACAACAAAGTGGTTGATCTAGAGAAGGTTAACTATAACAAAAACATAAACCAAATAGGTGCGAATAAACCTATTTTATCATAAAAAATGATAATAGGAGAATAAAATTTTATCTCAAGACCCTTTTTTTAACGTTGATAAATTTTCATGGGAATATATACTTTCATGATTTCATTCTTTTTAATATCCACAATCCCATCAATATGTTATTCCTTGATTAATTTCAAATCCATATCTCAATCCATGAAATGACGGTGATTTTTTCATTACTAAAGATTTAGTTAATCATGAGGTCCTGAAATAGGAAGATATACCATTGTTTATGTTTTTATCAAAATAAAAAGGTTAGTACAAGTTATCAAATATGCACAAATCCTCATATATTGAGATAATTGAATAATATATTAAACCTCATCAAAATTTTAACATAATACATTAACAAAATGATTAACCTTATAAACCTTATAAAAGATGAAATTATAGAACTTTACAAATTAGTTCACAAACTTTCTCTAAAAAATAAGATCATTGATCCCCCAAATTATCTAAAGTTCCACTTGTTTTTCACATACATATGTGTGAATACCATCATCATGTATTCACTTGAAACAAGAAAAATATCTTCAATCATTATTGAAAACCTGAATTATTTATTAATACAAGGATTATAAGATATATTATTATGTCCAAAAATTCCCTAAACATTATCCATCATAACACTAACCAATTATTCCTCAAATACTTAATTAGTTCTAAGGAAATAAATACTATCCAATATACGGATACATAACCAAAAATAACTTTATCCAATAACCATTATCTTAATCTTAAAAACATATTAAGAGTTATCTTCCCATTAATATTGTGTTTCCCATGAATATAACATTTCATATAAATTGTATTCTAGTCCATCAAAACTATTCAATATATTTATATAAATCCATTGGGGAAAATATAATATGAACAAAACTTATATATTTCACAATTCTTAAATCTTGAATCAAAACACATGAACACTTTAATTATCACACATCATTATTAATTCATTCCAAAGGAAACCTATCATATTACAAAATACATATTTCCATTCACAATTCACATTTAGTCTCATCAACATCGGAAATCTAACAATTACTTGTACCACCTTCCAGATTAATTTATGGATATTTCCACTATGGAAAATGATTTTTATAATTCTCATGCATTGTAAATTTAATAAATTAAACCATAAATGATATATTCGGGATTCTATTATTCTAAATAATTTCATTAGAAAAAAATTCATTTTACCTTTAATGTTACTTTCTTTGTGTCATACATTTCCATAGTCAAATATCTTCCCTTTTCTCCAACACATTCAATACCTACTTCATTAAAATTTATCAATGTAAATTCATTTGAATTCACTTTCATACCTGATCTCCTTTACCCAAACTATTAGCAAACTACATCCTCCTATTCTTAGGTTACTTTTAGTGTTCGTTAAGGTACACATTGTTATAAATATTCCATGTAAATTTATTAGGAATTATCAAAACATCTTTCACTCTAGAGACAATCACATTTGACTGCACCCTTTAGATTTTTCTTCAATATTCAATGATAACCAAGTACCTTCTTATTCATTCAATTTAATAAAAATAGAATTTATTGTATGATAATAAATTATCATATGGGAAACCAACATAACGATGAATAATATCTTATACGATGTCTAAATGTTGACACCTTTTTTTAAATATATGACACTTTATGTTTATCCTCAGATACTTCCCCAAAAATATATTTATAAATATCCCAATGGTTATAACCAATGTTTTCTCATCCTAATTTTAAAATTTTTACTAAACATTTCCTTCCATGACTAGTATACTAACCCAGGATTAACATAAATTTATATTACATCATTTTATATAAATATTCATAAAAATTAGAAAAATTCATGCCTGGGGAATGTAATATTTTTTCATCTACAAAAACATGGAACACATTCTTCTAAAATAGTAAATTTTCTTAAACATGTAATATAAATACCATCCCATTTATTAATTAAAATTTGATCCTTTATTACATTGGTAACGTAGAAAAAATAAAGGGGTGACCTCATATGGTCAATAAGGGTAATGTAGGGGAAAATTAAATCATGAGTGTACGGGTATGATAGTAAGAAAATATTATTTGATGATCATACACTATAAATCAAGGAACATATACAAATGTCTGATAATAATGATTCCTAGTTCATAATAAATTAATCAAAAATGAATATAGAGAATAATACACCGGATACAAAATATTAATAAAGAAATGAATTTTTGGAATACACGTAAAAATAAAAATCGTATGTCAAGTCACCTTCCATGACCATCATGACATGTTAGGGAGGGATAATCACAAGTGTACCTACTTTTGTATTCGGGATTCCTCCCATGTAAATTACTGTTTCAGGTTTGGGATTCCCTCCCATATAAACTCTTGTTATTTGTATAGGAATTCCCCATATTGTACCCTCTTGTTATGTTATTATGATTCCCAGTCATGTACCCTCTTGTTAAGGTCATTGGATTCCCTACTGAATAAACTCTTCTTATGGTTTCAGAATCCCTCTAGTATGACCTCTAGTTACTAAATTGGGATGATATTCAATTTACCCATTATAACATCCCATGTTCCCACTAGTTACATGTTTTAAATTTTCGATTAGTTACCCTCGTGTTATGGTCTTTTGATGCCCTCTTGTTATGGTCATGGGGTACACTCCTGTGTTCTATCTCATTATAAGTTATCGATCCTCTCCCATGTACCCTTTTGTTATAGTATTATGATTACCACTTTTATACCCTTTGAACTCATTGAACATTTATCATTCCCCAATTCATTAGAAACTGATATAGGTCTCACCTGTAACATAATGAAATCATTTATTCAAATTCAATAATATAATAAAAAATCATCATATCATGAACCCAACAAAAGGATGAACTTCAAAAATTTCAATTCATAACTCAATAAATGAAATGTCTTTAAGAAACAGGTTATAATATAATAACCTAGAGAAAATATAAATCATTCATAATTGTTTCATCAAATAATAAACTGTGAAAAGTAGCGGGTTTCATAATCATTTTATCATGGTATAACCCATCAATGTGAAACATGTGTCATAAACATAATTCCATAAAAAAGTAATCCATTGAAGGAAACAATATTAATTGAATTCTTGGATCATATACCAGTTAAAAAATTTGTAACACATATAGATGTAATCATATATTTAAAGAAAATTAAAAAAATTTAAAAACATATCATGATAAAAATATTATTTTAGATTTAAAAGATTATTTTTAAAACTAAAAATAATTTCAAATTTTTTCTTTTGAAAATATACTTGAAAAAGTTTAAATTAATATTTGAAAAAAATTTAAATCACTTTTAAAAACATAGAAATTTTAAAATACTTTTCCTTATAAATGAGATAAAAAGCTCATTTTGAATCATTTGTTAAAATATTTTTAGAAAACATGACTTTTGAGTAAAAAAGATTTCCAACCAAAGAGGGAAATAATCTCATATTTTCTAAAAAATATTATTAATTATATTGAGTTCTAGAGCATGGAAACAATGGTACCATTACATGATGATATAATTAATAGATAATGGAGAATAAAATTCAATAGTGTTACTAATTTATGAATCATAATAATTTCACCAACATAAGCATAATTTTGATGAATCTAAATAAATGATTAAACTGTAGAATTAAATTCATACCACATTAGTAACAATGAATCAAAATACCCAATAAGTAATTAAATTACATGAATCTTATAATATCGTCAAAATAATTTTATTAATGGTATATTATGAAATATATAATTATATAAACCTTGTAATGTATTATCCTTTTATAAGATGACATGTGTCTCAAAGAAGAAATATTGAAAAAGAATTACAATTAAAATTTTGTAACATTAGAAACATAAATCCAATGATAGATATATCATTATATTGATATGAAAATACACCTAAAAATATTAGGATAATAATAATCAAATATATTCATGGGATGTATATACACAATAAAAATAAATGAGTGGTGGATAGGGCATGTCTCTCATAGATATAAAATGGTGAGATAAAATTACTTTTCTACCTGAGAAATTCTTTAATTGTGATCCCAGTAAGATAATAATACCAATTAAAACATTAAATTATATGAAAAAATTAAATTGAGGATTTATCATGTAATTGTTTAGTATAAACATGACACAACAAGTTTCAGTGGTGACTATAACATATATAACACATAAATAAAAGTTAGATGAGAAATCCATTACCTTTTGATATAAATTTTGTTGTACATGTTCAGGAAAAATATAAAATAATTATGAGATTATTTTACATTTAAGATAGAACCATATTATTATATATAATTCCATATATTATTTTATTTGGACTTACTATTACACTTTTATAAATAATTTGTTGTAAAAAGTAACATTTCATGTAATAACTTATTTTTCGCATATGTTTTGACATGTTATTCTTCATCCTCTTAATAAGACTACAATTTAATTGTTTAAATAATATAAAATCTTATATAAATATCATATGTATTCTTTAAATATATATTTATTATAATTTAAAAATATATAAATTGTAAAAAAATACACATTTCATGGACACGGTAGGCCAAACGGATGCAAGAACATAGATTTCATTTTCATGTCATATTGATTTAAATAAACTATATATATGAGTGTGTATATATTTATTATAGTTGAATTATTATTTCAAATATATTATATAACTTTACTAGATCCACCTCTAATAAATTTCATGTAATGTGTGAATGGATCACATCGCTTTAAGGAGGCGGTAGACTACACGTCCTAAAATGAAGTTATCTAATTTCAAAAAAAAATATAAATCATGAAGGTATGCATTATATAATCATTATAGAGGATTAAATATATTATAAATATTATAAATATCATATATAAAAAGAAATTAAATAATTATTCTCATCCTTGAAATGTGGAATTTGAATAAGTAATTTCATTTATTCGTGAGGTAGTAGTCTCTAGTACACATTAACGATTATCGCATTTTACGTTTGACAGAAGTGCATGTGAGTGTAGGTGATAACCATAACATAAATAAATCAGAGTATATATTGGATTATTATAATATTATATATGAACGTAATAATAATAATTGAGTTGGTGGAAAAATAAATAAAACTCGTGTGTTTGTCAAAGGATGTTAACTCTTCTTTGGGTAACACCATTTGGTTTGCCCCAAATGCATTCCTTGGTTATATTTAATCCAAAAGAGAGTATTATATGATACATTTTTTAATTTTTGGAGATGATTTGGGTATGTTTTGACTAACCCAAATTAGATTTATAGGTTTGTAGAAGTTAGGGGGTGAGGGAACTTTTATAAAGGATGAGTGATAAATTTGTAAATATAAAAGGTAAACATTTTTGAGAGGTCAGCATTATATCATGTGCCTCAAAAAAATAAAATTTATTTAAAAATATGTGTCTTCTTATAAATAATTTGATAAAATTTGTTTTTTATATTTTTCTATGTTATTTGGTGCTTAAAATTATAGATTGACAATTAAGTAAACTCGTTTTGTCCTTCATTAGTGTAATTAATTTGAAATATTTTTATTAATTAAAATGGTAAAAAAATATTTTGAAGATACTATAAATTAAAAATTAATCTTATTAAAAATATCGAATAATTTTATCCAAATTATAATAAAATAATTTTCATAAATTAATTACAAAAAATTCCTCTGACATATCACGAAAGCAGATTTTAAACTAAAAATTATTAAAAGTTTGAATTATTTTCATATTCACTTTCAATGTGAAATTGTATCAAATGACTTAAATTAAAATAATTAATATAAATTTCATGTAATTATACTTTAAAATAATTAAAATAAAATGTAACAATATATTTAAAATAGATATATTTTAGAAGTTCTTAATTAGAATTCTGTGTTTTTTATTATTCATCAAAAAATTAATCATCCCAGAAAAATAGGAAAAATTCACCATAAGTAAATTTTTAATATTTTAATTTAGAAAAAGTAATTTTGTTGTTTCAAATAAAATTTTTCAAATTTTTTAAAAAATATATTTAAAATAGTTGTTCCATTAAAAGTCGATAAAATTACCTTTTAGAAAAATACATCTTTTTATTCATAAATTTGGATTTATTCATATATATTTTCTTTAAAACAGTTATGATGAAAGTAATATATTTGAATGAAGATAATATATATTTATTTCAGAAAAAATTTGTTATCATATTTTTCAATTAATGTTTTAATATAAAACATGTTAGGTTTCATTAATATATTTTAGCAACAAAATATTCTATATACTTTAAAAAGAGTTTAATATTCATTTCTAGTTAATTGAAAACAATTTTTTTTATATACATGTGTGAAACAGATTTGTGTAGTATAATTAATCTTATTCATAAGCACTATTATAAAGTCTATGTTACAACTATAATAATATTGTAATATTATTATTAATAGCTCATTGTAGTTAATTAATACTAGGTCTAGTGAGTTATGAATGTTATCAAATATAATAGTAATTGTAAATAACACAATACCAAAAACATTTTTCATTTAATAAAATATAAATTAATTATGTCATGTAACACAAGATTTAATAGGTGTTTCATACGAATAAAGAATTCGTTAGTCCTATCGTATATGATAAACTACATTTAGTGTTGTGTGAAATGACAATTTTTGAATAGATTAAATTAATTAAAAAAATTAATATTTAAAAAATTATTTGAGTATTATAATAAAAATATAAAATGTATGTCTTAAAATATGAAAAATGTATTTTAAATAATATTTATCATTTTTTAGAAACATGAGAAAAAAATATTTTTCCTTTGATAAAATATTAACTGAAATATCAATAAATATTGATAAAATAATTTTATTTGAATATGAAAATGAAAAAATATAAAGGTATATTTAATTAAGAGAATTTATATGTTTTTTTGAAACTAACCACAAGAATTGTTTGTTATTGGAATAAATATGTTTCAATGTTTTATAAAATTCGAAAAAATTACATGTTAAAAAAATATTTTAAAATATTTCATTTCAAAAAGTTGTTATTTATGTAAAATTTATAGAAAATGGCATTATTTTAACATTTAATATATATTAAAAACCTTCCACAAAATATTATTAAAATCATGGACATGGAATAAATTAATTTTGACTAAAATGTAACCAAAGATGACATTTCATTAAAATAAATTTCTCGATAATTTTAATTACCTTGGAGGAAAAATTTGTTTAAATTGAAAAAATATTGTTTTAATCATAAAAGAATAATATATAAGGTATTTAAATTATAATAACAAATAAATTGACCTCAATTAAAATTTATTATTAACAGTCTCAAAAGAAATGTGATTGTAACCTAAACCATTACATGAAATCATTTATTTATTTATACGAATTCATATATACATTATAATAATTATATATTCATTATAAATATTTTTTAGAACATAATTAATTCGTTACATAATAATTTTTTTAATTTACATTTTCTATTTTTTTACTGAAAATATCTTCATCAAAATGAGCATTGTGGAGAGAAATGGTCTGTTTTTCTTAAACATGTTGGTTCAATGGTTCCACAAATTTCACCACTATCATTATTTTATCATATTAATTATCTTAATAATTAAATAGTTATTATATTTATTAATCATATAAACTATATAAATTATACATATAAATATTTTATGAAATATCAATCACATCACTTCATCAAGGCGGTATTCCTCACGTATGCAAGAGCAATGTTATAATTATCAAATAGATGGAATGTCAAAAAGGTATATAATATATTGAAAATATTGATACATAATTATACCATAAATATAATATATAAATATTAAATTCATCATAATAATAGACCATGAATGATTGTGATGGAAATGAAATCATATCACCATGTGCATGCAGTAATCCTATTATACACATGATAGATTATTTTTGTATCTAATTTGAAAGGGAAGGATTTTAACAATTCATGTTCTATGAAAATGATAAAAAAAATTATATGGGATATAAGTATATTTTTATATCATCATGTTTTGAGTAAAAAATTAATGATGCCTAGTAATAAATAAAATAAAAACACTATGTTAAGAGTTATACCTCATAAATGGAAAACCTCATTTAGATTACACCATTTACATAGTAGGGATATAATTTTGATCAAAATAGGACCCTAAATGTTGGGAAAAGATGTTAAAAAAATTATTTAGGTGGTTTTTTGAAGTGTTAAAAGGATAATTATGTTTTATTAAAATAGTATAGTTGGTTCTATTTTCTATAAGGGGGGAGGTCACACATGGAATATTTTAAAATATTAAAATATATTAAGGTCTTAGTCAAGCCA
The DNA here is from genome assembly GCA_963277665.1 of Viscum album. Lineage (NCBI taxonomy): Eukaryota > Viridiplantae > Streptophyta > Magnoliopsida > Santalales > Viscaceae > Viscum > Viscum album. The sequence goes on along the minus strand of OY728163.1, from coordinate 1,230,064,383 downwards.
TGTGGCTAAGTATTAGAAAATATTCAAAGGGAGGATGATATTTTATCAAATTATAAGTATAAAATAAAAAATACACATGATTTATGTAATTTTTACACCAATAATTTTATATTAACCCCCCCCCCCCCCCACACACACACACACACACACATTGACCAAAAATCTATTTTATCATTTACCATATTATGTAATTTTTAACATCGTTTCTATTCATAATGACAAAAAATAATTGTTTACTAATTAAAATATAATGAAATGGTTATTCTAATTAGTTATTAAATTTTATAAACATAAAAATCTCTAGGTGTATTATTTAAATTTAACAAAAAATCTCGTAAAATGCGTTGAAGAGAAGATTTTTAGAAAACAAAATGTCTTTTAAAACAATAACTTATAACAAAATAAATTATTATGTTTATTACATTGTAAATAATATGATTTCATAAAATTAAATGTGTATTCTATTAAGTTATGATGAAATTAAAAATAGAATAAAAATTATAAATTTCATCTTTTATAAACATATAGTTTTAAAAAAAGAAATCTTCCAAAATTACATAAAAATAAATATTTTCAATCAAATTCATAATATTAAACAAAAGATAATATATAATTTTTAATTAAAAATATTAAATCATTTACTAAACTAAAATTTCAAAAAATGATATTATTTGTAATTTCCATGTTCAAAATCCTATAAATATATTTTTTTGAATAAAATAACTTTTCAAAGAATAAAAACACATTACTGATTATTCCGTAATTATTTTTTATGAATTATCATTTGAAAAAAATATATATAATGTGATCATTAAAATTATTAAAACCCATTATAATGTTTATGTTATAATATTGTATTATGTCATAGATCATATATAATTGAGGTGTTGATTAAAACATGTTATAGAATGTATCAAGTATATTTTAAAGGAACATATATATAAATAATCTTAGTGAATTAAATATCACCCCATTAAATTAAATTTAATAGTTGATTTTTTATCACTATTATATAAAAAATGAGTATATTGATGTTTCATCACATCCTTATGGTCTAATTTTTCTTCTTTTAATATATTATTCCACCGAAATACAATAACTATGTTAGTATTATTCTTCTAAAGAACATTCTAAATAAAATAAAATATTTTAAATTGTTTTATTCATATGAAATATCATTTTATAGATATATAGAATAATTTTTCAAATCATGTGAATGATTCTTTATGTTCTTCCCCAAAAGTTTTTTGTGGAAGACATCATAAATTTGAAAGAGGTTCGGTTGAAGTATCATGTGATAAAAAAATTATCCTAATCAGATCATGAAGCTCAAATGGGCCAATATAAATTGGGGTAATCTTTTCCTTATTTCCATGTCTCATAAACTTATTCCATGTAAAATTCATATGAATACCAACTCGCCCATGAATTTCAAAAAACTCTTTCTTTTAACACTGGGCTTCTTTGATTTACTACTGACGTGATAAAAATTCTATTTATCATTTCTATAGATAGATCAAGTCCCATAATATATTATTATATGACATAATCCCATCATTTTGGTGTTCTTTAAATACATCTATAGGGTTATTTAAAAGTATCTAGTGGAATTCTTGATTGAATGTTATTATAATAATAAAATCATACTAATGGAACGTTTTGATCACATACAAATTTAAAGTCCATGGAACTGAGTCCCATCATAATATCTAATGATTTATTAATCCTCTCGGGTTAATAATCTACATGAGGATAATAGGAAATTCTAAAGTTAAAATCTAAATTTAAATTTTGTTAAAATAATTTTCCAAAAATAAAATCATCGTGATCCTTTGATTCCAATCAACCGTACCATAATGAAATAAAAGTCAGCGAGATATGTACACTACAATATCAATTTTCATGTTTTTTCAAAATAAGTACTATTTCATATAACTCTATCATCTTAGTAACTCCATGAGGAATAGATAAGGTTGAACTACGAAATTACATAAATAACATATTTAATTTAATAATAGATGGAAAAAATTATCAATTCATGAGCATTAGTATTCCTCCACAATCATTGTTTGATGTAGAAACATTTATCACAATATTATATAGTTTAAAATCATAATTTTTAACCAATTAGCTTGAAAATTGATGGGTAGTTGAACTTCCATCTATAAAATATATGACCATGATTTCAAAAAATTTATATTCTATAAATCTATAAATATTAGATCTCATTCAATAAAATACATTGAAAAATAACATGGTCCAACCAAATCATAATATTATCCATTAGGTTTCCTTCCTATAATAGTGGTGTATTGAGAAGTTATAATCATTAACATATTCCCACAATATACTTTGATATAGAATCAACAATTTTTTTAATATACTATTCAACATTTTGTTATTCATATATATAACACAAAATTCACAATAACTATAATTATTCTATATTTCTAATGAAAAAATTATTGAAGCCGTATAAAATTCACAAGTCGTGTAATTTTTATATATAATTTTCAATTGGTGTGATGTGTAGGTAATTTATATATTGTTATAAATGAGTCATCCTCCCAATCCATTATTCAAAACATCACTATAGATCATAGTACACTATATATTATTGGGTAGTATAAACACAAGTTCACAAAACAACATTATTTTCATCTACATGAAATTATCACAAAATTTAGCTTTCCCAAGGTATATAAATACCATAAAATTCATGTTGGTTATTAGGTTAGATATTTTTGATAAATCCCTACCAATCTTTTAATAGTACCCATCAAACCAAAATAAAAGGATGTATCAAAGTTACACATTTTTTATAAACTATTGTTCAATAACATTCATATTTTAAGGATCAGACAATATACAATTTCTCGAGATTATATACCCCTAGAATTCAATAGTTTGTAATTATAATTAACACATGATGATTTTTTAATATATCTTTTCTTTCCTTAAGGAATTTGACAAAAAACTAAATTACCAATATTTTTTTTTCTTAGAGAATAATAATAAATCTATTATATAAATATTGTAATAAGTTTGTCAAGGTAATCTATAAAGACATTATTAATTATATTCATTAATATATTCAAAGAATTGGTAAGACCAAATTGAATCATATTAAATATATATTAACCATTCCACATAAGAATGTATTTCTTGGATATATCCTTTATATTTACCATCAATGAATGATATTTTTAATAAGAGTCAATCCTGGAAAACTATTTAAACGAACATAGATGATAAAAAATTCAATATAGGGTGGTGGATATTTTTTATTCAAACCATTCTTGATAAGTTCCTAATAATCAATTAAAACATGCTTTGACAAATCCATATTATTTAATAATATAATTTTTTTACTCTATTATGATACACTCAGTCATGTGAATAACTTATCAATATTATATTTTCATTTCTATTCTATAATTACTATACCTTAGACAGATACAATTTATACGGAGGTTTTGATATAGTTTTATAACAAACTATGAGTAATTTTTAGAAATATAAACTTCATAATTTGTTGGGAGAATAAAAAATTCATCATGAAATACAATACAATAATACTAGAAAATAGTAATATCATCGATTATGATTTTTTACCTAACCATTCTATGTAAAAATACCTCATGCATATGTAGTAATACCCATAAAATTGATATTACTAAGATTGGATGTTTATTTTCTTCCTCAAACCAAGGAATAATCAAAGGTTTATTCAAAATACAAAACCTTACTTTTATTCCACAATAATTTATATGGGCTCTATTTATAGAGGTAGAATCCATAAAATAATAATATAATATTAAATTAAGGGAGAATGAAATAATTATATGGATCTACCTTCACATAACATTATGTTGAATAGAATATTCAGATAGGATATTTTATCATCATACAATTTAGATATTTTCCTACTAACCAAACATATATTCACAAAGGATATGATTTGAGTGCGTTGTTCAACAAAAAAAATTCATCATTCATGAATAATTCCATTACTAAAACCAAAATTGATATCAAGATCACATAATATCATATTGATAAATGATATAATAATAATAATCATTCACATAAAAAAGACACTGTTTTGGACCATATAAATAAGAATATAAAATTATTTCCATCATCAAGGATCATTTTGAAGACAATCATAATTTATTGGGTTCACTATCTAATTTATCATTTCCTTAGTCATATTTCATACCCAACACTATCTTATAGAAAATAATCCCTTACTAAATTGGGTTACTTCCCTATAATGGACCTTATTATCTCAAGAGATGTCCATATTAACCAATTTCATTTGATTTCTATATAATATCGGGGCCACTCCTCACATAATCAAAATGATATATATTTGTTCCACAAGACAATAATAAATTATTGATATATAATAACATAAAAAAGGAAAAAGAAATGTGTTTTATAAAAACTTCATTATTATATCATAGCATATCTCAAGTAAAAAAACATGTTTCTTAATGGTTTCATAAAAATGAAATTGACCTTTGGGGATGAAACATGTTCCATATAATCATCCTCAAATCATAAGAATCATAAGAAATACAACGAAATAATGTGGATGGTTTCAAGATCATATCATTAGTTAATCATAATAATCTATAAAAAATATTGACAGAATGAGAAAAAATATTTCAAAGAATACAAGTCATTTATTTGAAAAATTGATTAAAATATCAAATTGTTTTGATGAAATATTACCACCCAATTTCAAGAATACTAATAAAATGTTATAATGTTAAGGTGAAAATGTAAATTTATTACATAAAATTCAAATAATAGAACTGTAATGACATACAGAAAATTTTTTCAGACATTATATGTTAAAATTGACATATTGTTTTATATCTTTTATGAAAATAATGGATGAATGTTTCAAAAATCATTTTTTAAAAAACATTCATATTGAATAATTTTAAATTAAATTAATTATTAATTAAATTTAAATTTTTTATTACATTTCAAGTATAGTTAAAAAAATTAAAAAGTTTAAGATCATTTGTAAGGAATAACCTTTTCATCAATCAAAAAGGATATAAGGTCAACATTTATTTAAAAAAAGTCATGAATATTTAGAGTACAAAAGAGATGGAAATTATTCAAATACAGAATATTGTCATGAAACATTAGACAATAACAAAATATATTTTTTTAGAGAATAATGTCCATATAAATTCATTAAACAAAATTATAGCGTAAACATTATTCAAATGAAATGATATTATCAAATTAACCATGACCTCAAGTCTAGCCTTGCTTGATACATGATTAAATATCATATATACTAAATATAAATTAAATATAATTATATTCTAAAACTACATTGCTATATAAATTACTATATATCATTTATTTATAATTTTATAATTAATCTTTTTTTTATTTTTTATCATTAAAATGACCTTTCAGGAGAAAAATGGTATGTATTCCTTGAATGTTTTGGATAGATAACATAGATATATAAATTATAGTCATTCTTTCATAATATTTTTAATTATAATCAAGAAATAAGTATGGTATTAATTAATTAGTTATACTTTTATAATTATTAATATAAATTTATGAAGAAAATATAGTCGCATCACTTCATGGAACTGTTATTCCACATGTTCTGATGAGAGACATTGTAATTTCCAAACTGATTGAATAAAAATGATTCATATATGATTATATAATTAAATAATCATAATTATGTCATTTATATCATATATAGACATCAAATCCATCATAATAATTAGAATTTAATAGTGATAATGGAAAAATAATCATATCTCTATGAGGAAGTAATGGTCTACACATACACACAAACAATGTATTCAATTAATATATGATTATGAAAGGGATAAATATAATTTTAAAAATATAAATAAATAATTATATTATATTTTATATATTTATGTCATTATATAGTAACATTTATCACATAATTTAATGATGTAAAAGAATAAATAAAATCAAAACACCTAGTTTAGAGTAATACCTCTCCTTTGGAGGACCTCCCTCAGCATGTAACTTAATCCTTATAAGGTCAGTATTTAAATCAAAATAGGACCAATATATAATATTATTAATATAATAATGGAATATTTATAGGTATTTTTCAAGATATAAGGATTATGAGGTAGTTGGAATATAAAATAGTTAGTGTTAATTTTTAAGTTTTAGATGTGAAAAACATGGAATTTTGGAAATAATTAAACATAATAATATAAAATTTATTCCATGTGGCTAAAAATTTAACTTTATTATATCTTAAAAACATAACATTTAAAAAATAAATGTATATATATAATGATTTAGTAATTTTTTGACTAATATTTTTAGTTTTTCGCCCACCCACATACCATTTTATCCTTTACTGTAGTATTGAATTTTTACCATGGTTACTATTCATAATGACAAAAAATGAATAATTTTCATTTAAAAATTACATTTTTATCTAAATTATTGAATAAATTTTTATTAAATAAAATATCAATTTTTGGAAATATATTTAAAAACAAAAACACAAAACACAATAAACACCATTTTTTAAAAATATTTTATGCCCAAAGATGAATTTATACTAATATCACCTATAATGTAGATTCAAATTTAATTAACAAGATTACATATTATTAAAAAATAAATTTGTAATTTTTTATCAAATTAAAATCGTAATTATATTTATAAATTTATTAATATAAAAATATCATTACAAATATCATTATATTTTAAAATGTATTTATTTAAATACATCTTCACAAAAAATCATTATTTATCCCAACACTATGCTGAACACACGAATAATAATTTTGAATACATTTAATATAAGAGTGATTTATATTGGTTATTACCTTAAAATAACAAAATAATGTTATATGATAGATACTGGTGTTATTATAAAATAAAAATTGAATAATATTTAAGGAATTTTATGAATAAATAAAATAAATATGCTCAGTATTCCACAATACCTCTTCTTTTGATACCCACCTCTGGTAAGCATAAAAATTCTTCATACGAGGAATGATTTATAAAAATATGGGATCTAGGTTTACATTAGGGAATATATAATGAAATTTTGAAAGGTATTGGCAATGAAATGGTCTTTTAGGAGTGAATATGGGAGGAGAGGGATGACCTTTTATATGTGTGGTGAGTGGTGTACTTTTTATTTTTGATAAGAAAATGGTGGATATATTTTTATCACATTAAAAATGATTTTAAAATTGATTATAATATATCCTTAGAGATTATAAGATCTATATATGGTCATACAATTAATTTTTGAATGGTTTTGTTAATAATTTTAACCCTTATCTGGTCAGGTTAACCCTGGGTAATATCATTTTTAATAAAATTTTCCTATTTAATTGTTACCATTTTCAATATTCATTTGGGTAGAATATTAATATTACAATATTAGATATTATAAATTGTTATGATTAAAAATAGTAAATCATTTTTACAAAATTTAATTCATATAAGTGTAAAAAATTAATTAAAAAAAACCCATAAATACGACAAAAAATAGTCTTATCATGAAGTTTATTTTTCAATCAAAAAATGATTTTATATTACCTATTTGATATATCAGAATAATTATCTGAATCTAAATTAATATTTATTTATATATTTTATATAAATTTTATTGAAATAATTTCTCGTTATGGATTTTATTAATTTGTTTAAATGGATAAACATTAAGAACATTTAAAAGTGTTTTTGGAAAATTGATGTATTAAACCCAAATACAAAATAATAAAGAAAAATTAAATATATGGATGTTTAAAAATAAATATAGTGTATTAAATAAAATTATCTTACACTTAATTTACATTAAATGATATTTTTAATATAATTTATCTTTTAAATTACTTATTTTGAATATCAATGAATTTTTTACAAAAAAATCTGTAGTTTCACTTCTCTCTAAAAAATCAACATTTTATAAAAAATACCAAATTTTAACTATATTTCAATTGTTATATGATGAATTTATAAAATATTTTTTATAAAATTATAAATATAAAGTTTATAAATTAAAATTTTATATCGATTATTATAATAAAAAAGATCAATTAAAACTATATCCTTTTTTATTTAAAAAATAAAATAATATTTTTATAATTAATATAAATATAGTAATAATGATGAAAATGATTATTAAATCATTACCTAGGTTATTATAAAAGTAAATAAGTTTTATAAATATTTCATTATTTCACCATAGTATAATACACAAAAAATAAATGAATTTTCAAATGGTTTTTACATAACATAAATAAAATGTGTGTTAGAAATGGGGTCCATATAATCATCCTTAAATAATCATCATAATAAGACATCTACATAAATTCATTGGATGGTACCAAATGATCATATCCCTATTAATTTAAAACTATAGGAAACTAGGATTAAAATGAATTGATATGAAATCATTTTTTATGAATATTTAGAACATTAAAAATGTACATTCTTGGGTAACATAAAAGATTAGTTTCTTTGGGAACATGGAAGAATATTTTCAAATCTGTTGAAAGGTACTCAACATCTCTTATAATGATATTCCCATTTAGTTTTCATACATAAAACATATCTTTACAACCTAGGGAAGTGATACATATGAAATTGGTGAGCTAATATGTATAGTATAGGTAGATAATGATATATGAAGGGAAAATCATGGGAATAGGTGTATGAGAATATTATATTAAAATTTGAAGAAAATAAATTTTCTATCATGGATAAAACACATGTTTCACTCCATAAATAATAGTTTTTCCAAATATATGAATCATAAAGGGATAAAGAGAAAAACATATGAGATCATAACATAGGAATGGGGCATATAATTTTTGTAATACACATAATAATACAAAATATTCAATAAAGTATACCAATCAAGACCATAAAAATATGTATGGTTTGGGATACTAACCCATATACATATATAAGGCATGGGATGTCCTCTTATGAACCCTCTTATTTCCGTCCATGTATTCCCACCCATGTCCCCTCTTGTTACTGTATTTGGATGCACTCCCATGTAAACAGTTGTTATGGCCTTGGTATTTCTCCTATTTACACTCTTGTTACGGTCTTAGGATTCCCCCATATACCCTCTTGTTACGCACTTGGGATTCCATCTTGTATACCCTCTTGTTATGGTCTTGTGATTCCCTCAAGTGTACCCTCATTTTTTGTTATTGGGATTCCCTCTCATGTACCCTCTTATTATGGGTATGGGATTGCATCTCAAGTAACCTCTTGTCACTATCTTGGAATTACCTCCCTTATACACTCTAATTATGGACATAAGATTCTCTCTGATGAACCTTATTGTAATGGGCATGGGATGTTATCCCATATACCCTCTTGTTATAGTATTGGTATATCCAACCATATACCTTTGAGATCATTGAAATTTTATCATTTCTAAATGAATTTTAGGGAGATATAGGCCTCAACCATCACGAAAAAAATCATACAATCATGTTCCACAATATAATAAAGCAATCAAGATATCATACCCTAAAAAAGATATGGTCTTCATAAATAGCATGTAATATCCCAAGAAATAAAAAGGGTATCATAAAAATGACCTCATAAAGGAACCTATAAAAAATAGATAGGCTTCATAATTATATAATCTAATGATGTCAAATTAAAAAATTATTTTTCATGAGACTTTTCTCATGGTATATCGCATGGAAGAGAAACATGTTTCAAAAACATAATTCCCTCAAAATATAAATCATTCAATTACAAAATAAGTATGGTATTAATGTATTATATCCCATTTTAGGAATTTTCAACACCCACATATGCCATCTTAGATGTAAAATAATTTTTAATGACCTTTTGAAAACATTTCTTGAATAAAATAAATTTTTTGATTTGGATAAGACATTCCAGAACAGAAAACATTTCAAAAACTATTTTCTTTTGAAAATAACCCTGATAACGTATAAAGGAATATATGAAACCATATAAAACACTTTTTAAAACAAAATAAATATTTAAAATCATATTCCATGAAAATGATCTTAAAAATTCATTATAAAAATGGAAAAAAAAATTAGAAGGTAATGTTTTTGAATAAAAACAATTCCTACTGAAGAGTGAAATAATGTGGGATTTTCATAAGATATTCTTCTTACTTATAATATGTAAAAAAGAGGGAGAAATTTTAAAATTACATGATGATATCATAATTAACTATTAAATAATAAAATCCATGACAGGTTTTGAGATATGGATCATATGATTTAATCAATGGAAACATAATCATTACTAATCATTATAACAAATGACATTTTAGCTATATACACGTACCAATTTGGTAAATTTGACTCATAGAACCAATAAAATGAAAACATTACATGATGCATATAATATCCTTAAAATAATTAAATTCCTTATCTATCATGTCAAATGGTAGTAAATATACCCCATAAAATAATTTAGGGTCAATACATGACATATGTCCCAAAAAATGAAAATTGAGAAAAAATAATTACTTTACTAATTTTTTATCATTTGAACTACAATCCCCATGAAAGAGATATAATAAAATTTTCAATTAATTTCCCATAAACTTATGTATAATAATTATATATTACATTATTGTACAGTATATACCACACAAAAATGAATCAATTGATAAATAAGGCATGTATCTTACAAATATAAAATGGTTATATGAAATTCACTTACCATATGACTAAATTTTAATTTTTGTTACCCATTAATGAATAACATAAATATAAAAAATTAAATATCTTGAAATAAATTAAATTAATGTTATATCATGTCATAGTTCAGTATATACACAACACAAAAAGAAAAGGTGGTAAATATTGAATATATCTGAAAGAAATAATAGTGAGATGTGAAAAACCATACCTCAAGTCTTAACATTCTTTATAAAAGTTAAGATTTCCTATATAAAAATAAAAAATTATTTATACATATTATATAAAAAATATTTTAATATATAAAACCATATATTGTTTTATTACTACTTTATATTACCCTTTTATTATAAATGTCATGTTAATTTTACCTTTTTGGTAATAACCGAATCATTTTTTTCATTTGTTTTGAATTATTATTCTTAATAATATTACATATATTATGATTTTAATATTTATATAATATAACATATGATATAAGTATCATATATATTCGTTATATATTTATTTATAACAATTTAAATGATATATAAATAAGAAATTAAATACATTGTTTATGGAGACAGTATGTCGTACAAAGGCATGGATGTTGTTTGAATTTTCATATAATATTAATGAAAAATATTTAATGATTTATACATATATATATTAACATTATAGTAGAATTATTACATAATATATATATTCCATATTTTTACTAAACCAATCCCTAATACATTCCATGTAAAGTGTGAGTGAATCATTTATCTATGGGGAGGTTTTGGTCCACACATCCACAAACAAAACTATCTTATTTCCAAAAAATGTAAAGAATGAGTTATATGTTATATAATTATTCCATAATATTAAATCAATCATAAATATTATATATATCATATAAAAATAGAATTTACATCATTATTCCCAACCCAGGATGGTGGTAATTCATGAATGCATGAAATTGGTTCATGAGGTGGTAGTCAACCTTACACATGATCAATGATTGTGTATCACATTTAATGGATGTATATGTGATTATTGGTAATACCCTTAACATTAAAACATGTCAATATATTTATGACACTATGGATATTATATATTTATGGAATAAGTATAATTTATTGTGTGGATTATGAAATAATACAAAAGTTCTTGTTGAGGTATGTTACACATTATTATGGTAACTCATTCTTGATGCCACCAAATGGCTTCCATAGAAGTATTTTTTTCTAAAATGTATGATTCTAGGATAATGGGAGGTAATATGGGAGGATGTTTGTGTAGATGTTTTCCGAAAGAGTGGCATGATAGGTTTAATAAGTGAGGGGTGAGTTGACTTCTAATTGTAGAGGATGAGTCCCATTCTTGTAGATATAAAAGGCAGAAACTATGGAGTGGTCCCTCATAAATAATTTTCCTCAAATAATTTTCCATTTTTTATCCAAGAATAGAATTGGTTGAAATATTATCATGATTTTTTTTTTACAAGTGTCTACGTTATATGTCTAATTAAATTAATGTTTAACTAGTAATTAAACTCATTTTTACCTAAAGTGCAATAATTAATTTTATATATATTTATTAAATAATTTGTTAAAAATTTATTTTGTAATTATTAGAGACTAGAAATTATTATAATTCTTAATGTGGAATCCATTTTTTAAAAATTATAACCTCATCCCTGTAAGATATTAATTTATTAATAACTCTATAAATGTGTCGTGATAGAATGTTAAACAAAATTATTTAATATTTGAAATTTTTATATATCCAAATTCAATGTAAAATTGGATATAATGAAATAAAATAAATGAAATTAGGTAAATTTTATATAGATATACTAGGAAAATTATGGTTCTCGTTCGATCAGACCAATTTTTTTAATAAAATGTAAAATTACAAGGTTAAGCAGAGAAATGGGGATAACATAATTGAGAATGAGATAGTCCCCTCATATCAATTTCCTCCAGAGAAACACAACAATATGTATCCCTGAATGATTACATGGTTTTCATTTCTACTACTTTTTTATTTGAAAAAGAGTTATCCGCTTTCATTGATTCCATATACACATGTGTAATCAAAATTTTGAGATGCATAACCAAATTAAGGCATCTGGTTCAGTGAGGTAGAATTCTTTATGGGACATTCCTACTATATTAATTTCGAAAATTTATAGAATGATCTAAATATGATTCAATCCATAAAATATTTCATCCATGAAAAATACCACACTATATATCATAAATAATATCCCACAATTCACCTCAGTAATACATTCTCATCCTAATTAAATGGATGAACTAGCCTTTGACGAAGCCAAAATACATACAGAAGTTGCTGCTAATGTAAATTAGTCTTGGTGTTCCCATAGTAGCTCCATCAACATTAACATTTATAGATGAAGTAATAAGAATAATCCATTCTATATACTAGATCATCATGGATTCTTTGATTTACCTAAGACACCCATCCAACTGATTATTTTTAGGTCCATGTGTTTTTTCCATTACTCTATTACGGATCACTGGAGTAGCCTGTATGTCATGATGTATCATTATTTTATCTGTAATATTATATTAACCATGCTATCAAATAGGATTAAATTTCAATCCACCCAGATAGAATAACAGGTCTCTACTGCAGTAACAATTAAAAGGATCTGAATCTGAGTACTTCAGTAAGATTTAGTGTTGTAAATAATCATGTCTTCAACTTTCATGTAAGATCATAAGAGGATATTGAATATATAACTAATGTACCTCGATAATCTTTGAGAAAATAATCATAAAATGAATAGTTGTTGGGAATTTTTAGCATGATGCAGATATAGAAGACATACAGAGACAAAACATTGTCCATCCATTCTTTGATGATCATGTTTAGGGAGCCTGTTCTTCCAAATTATCCATAACAGGAGAATCCTTTAGGTCTGGAAAAATAGAGATTTGAAAATAACATCCTAAAAACTGTTGATTCAATATGGCTTCCTTATGAATTTTTCACTCCTTTATGTTTTGAAAATCACAAACACTCTATCTTATGTAAAATTATATTTTCCCTATGAATTATCTTAATAATGAATATTTCCATTCCCCAACGAAATTTTATCATTACCTATGTTTTTATTGTTCATTTTATAGTTTCTTTAAATATAACTCTTTTTATTTTTAAGGGTAAAATTTTATTTCATATCTAAAACCTATGAATCCTATAAATCCTTCATTATGGAGTATTCAGTTTTCAAACTCCAAATTCTTTGAAAATTAGGTTTTGAATTCTCTTAAAATCAGGTTCTGAATTATCTAAAATTCAGACTCTGAATTCTCTAAAATTCAGACTCTGAATTCTCTGAAATTTTGACTTCGAATTCTATGAATTTCATACTCCTAATTACTTGATATTTATACTCCAAATTTTCAAAAATTAAGACTCTGAATTATTTGAAAATAAGACTCTAAATTATTTGAAAATTAGGCTTCAAATTCCTCAGAATTCGGACTATGAATTCCTCAAAATTCAGACTCCAAATTCATTGGAATTCAAACTTTAAAATCTATATAATTTATGTTCTAAAATCATTAAAAAACATAATCTGAATATCCATGATTTATAGTCACCAAATGATTATTTTTTTAGAATGAAAATTTTATTTTCCCTTGGACTGTGAAAAATGTTTTTGGTTAAGAAACATTATTTTTCATACACTTGATATAGTTATGAAACGATGTCATACATTCTATTTCTAACCAATTGTTGTTTGAGTAAAACTTTTTATTGTCACTCCTAAATTCAAAAAAATATGGCCATTGGAGGAGGGATCCAATCATTGAAGAAGATCCTATAAATAGGAGATCATTTGAAAGAGATCAGAAATAGATATAGACCTATTAGTCACTGTAGAAATTTCATGTTGTTGAAATGATTTCTAGATAGAGAGACTCTCATTCCTTCTGTGTACTAGACATCTTGTTCAAATAGCTTTGTGAGACTCCGATTGTTGTTGTGTAGAATTGGGGAATTCCAAGGATATGAAGATAGGGGTTCTTATTGCCTTAAAGTTCAAGAACATCCATGTATAGAAAGATATATGTTCCGACTACATTAAGGTGTGAGGGGTTTCCGGGATAGCAAGTCATATTCTAATATTATTATCGAGGGCTTTCCCTGGTGTGGGTAAGACATATATCTTGAAAGTATAAGTCAAGGTACCTATATCCAAGGTTGTTGGATACCATACACTTGGGGGTAGAATATTTCATACTTGTTAAATTTTTTATTTCATGTTTATTTCTGCTAAATTGTTATAGAGGAGAAAATTATAACCTTCTTGTACTTTTTTTTATTTTGAATAATCTAATAAGATTGATTCTATACTGTTTAAGGAAGAATATTTTCCTTGTAAACATTACATAAGTTTCGTTTCTAAAACAACATTTCTGGAACCATTAATGTTTATAAAAGTAAAATTCGTCCAGTGAATTTACGTTGTTCAACCTTGTTACACAAATTTTTCTATAAGTTTAAATATGAACGTTTTTTAACTTACAATTCACCCCCTCTTGTAATTGAACATCTATATTCCTATTTTTATCCTACAATTGAAAAAAGTGGAGGACTCTAAAATACTTATATTCACATAAATTTTTTCATCCTTATATTTTCATTGTTCTAAACATTTTCCTTGTTTAGGATTTATTTATCACTGTTTACAATCATTTTCTAGTAACATGTTATTGTGGACAGAAATTTTTATTTAGATAGAAGCAATGAATGTTGGTTCGATTGACAATCTAAATCCTACTAGACCATATAAAATTTATGGGAATGAATATGAATATTGGAGAAAATGTATGAAGACCGATGTTATTAATACTATAGTAGAAAATTTTGTAATGTTGACTAGAGATTACAAGATTCCTAATAAGGATGTTAGAACATTTACTAATCAAGGAATGTAAAAATATAAACTAAACTACAGGGTACACAATACATTGTTATGTTCCATGACCATGAATATATATAGTCATATTTCTTCTTGTAAATTTGTTTACTATATCTAGATTAAATTTTAAGTTACACATTTTGGCACATCCAAAGATATCAAATCTAGAAGTGCTATTCATAGATAATAATATCATGGGATTCTATTTCTTTACAGAGAACCAGCATGAAAGGTAAAACAAATGTTTATGATTATTGTTAACACTCTAAAATCTATGGGGGAGAAACGTTTAGATGATGAGGCTCTTGTGGACAAGATTATATATATAATGAATAATTATTGGGAATCTAAGATAATAGCTATTGATGAGAATAGGAAAGAATCTCAAATTACTCCTCAATATCTTTTTGGAACTATTGGACAACATGAGACAAGAATGAAAAGATATGTTGATATTAAAAAGAAGAAAAATTTTAAAGGACTTATATCCATTACTAATATTAAATCCATGACTCCTAAAAGGGTTACAAGATACAAGTCAAAGAAAGTCACTGATTTATCTATATCAAGTGAATGTGAACATTCTAGGAATGAACTAGCTAATCTAGCTTGAAATATGAACAAGATGGTCATGAAAAAAGACATTCAGTATAGATTTAAGAAGAATGAAATAAATTACAAGAATGATTCAGATGTCACGCGTTATTAATTAAAAATAGAAGGGAATATTAGACTGGATTGTCCTATTCTTAAGAAAAAGGATAGAAAGGAAAATCATTGTGACAGGAATTTAAAGAAGTTTTACACGCCTAAAGCTAATAATGATTTGAAATCCAATGAATCCTAGAGTGCCAGTTGTGGTGACTCTTCTAATGAATCCTCAATGTATGAATCTTCTTATTAGAAGAATCAAGGTCTACTATCCAGAATACCAAATGAATATCATTTTCAAATGGCCAACACACACAATGCTGAATCTATGACAAATTTATCCTTGAATGAAAATTATAAAAAAGATAAATACTTTAAGGGTTCAAAAAAAGAATATACTTCTGTTGATGATAATCTATTACCTATATTTTATTAAGTATATATGTTTGCGGAACTTCTTGAAAATAAAAAATCTAAACTCAAGAAAATGCATGATAAGGAAAATTACAGAATTTTTATTTTAACTAAAGAAGTGTCATATATTTATAATGATATTGATAAGAAAATTTTACATTTTAAAAAAATTTCCTAAAAACCTCAAAAAATTTATTTTTGAAAAGGATAATCTTATTAAGGATCATGAAAATGTATTTTCTAGGAAAAATATTTTAGATACTAACTCTAGTTTTAAAAAATAATGTTTTTGAGGATAAAAATGTGGTTACTAAACAAATGTCATAAATTCTTTCCATGAGGAAGTGTTTGTTAAAAATTACCTATTGTAAGGAAAACATTGACAAGATGAATTCCCAAATTCGACCCCTAAGAAAAAGTTCAATATTTGGTTATACTCATTCTAAGATAGTATTTTATTAATAACCATATTGTTCCTAAAATTTATTTAATCTGTACTAAATTTCATCGTAACATCAAAGGTAAAAAATGAAAATGAAAATTTTAATATTTATTAATATTTGTGAACTAAATATTAATTCTACTTTAGAGGGGATTCTATGTTCGATTGCTTACCTGATACACAACAATGGGTTTCCTTGAAATCTCACGTTGTACACTAATAATATATCATTATTATTTTAAATGGTATTCCACACCTTACCATTGTAATGGCAAGAATGAACCGAACTAACTAAAAAATGATTATATATATTTCTTAAATATTTTTACATTTATCCAATAAATTTTAGAGGATTAAAATGTGAATGAATATAATTTTAAACATAAGTTACATTAAAAGTTTGATTTACTACCTTTTAATGAAAAAACATATTTAAATCTTGTTTTTGTCACCTTTATATGTTCCATTGAACAAAAATTAAATTCTTGTTTAGAATTGGGACATCAAAATTTAATTTCTGTAAATTTTTTGTTTTTTCTAATAAAATTCATTTTTTAGGAATAGTAAGAAAATCCTATATTTTAATTCAAAAGGGACTTTTAATCTAATTTATTTTTTGGTTTTGATTATCTTTTTAGTTTGTTTTAAAGTATAAATATATTATTTTTTTACCATTTAATCCAAGGTTGGTCATTGGAATTAATTTCACTTTGAAATTGGACATAAATAAGTATCTATTTTTTATTGTTATTGTTTCCAAAAAACACGATATTTGTTTTGATAATGAGAATTAATTTTAAATTTATTAAATCAAATTATATGTTTTTAATTAAGTAAAATATACATCATTTTTGAATTAGTAATATCAAAAATATCTTAGATTGATTTTTTGGTTGTTTTTTGAAAAACTTCAATTTTTGATGAATAGTGAAACCACTAAGTAGTAGTTAAAAAACATAATTTTTCATTTAAATGAAATTTTAATACTTCTGTGAATTGGATTTAAATAATATGAAATTCATTATTGTTATTATTATGTAAAATGTGGTTCAATAAGTGGAAAAGAATTGTTTTTTGAATAGTGACTTTTGACTTTTATTTACATCGATTAAAGGTAAATAAGGGAATTTAAGGTAAAAGGAATATTATAATAATAAAAATTATCTTAACATTGGTCCTAACCTTATTGGATGAGTCATGGATGACCATGGGCATCCTTGGATCGATTTTGGGACACCATATTGCCACATGGGAGTGATAATGAACCATTAGATTAATTAACTTAAAGTAAAGGAAAAAATGACATATTCAAATATACTTTTGTAAATTAATTTTTACATGGTGTTATATATATTATAATTTCTACTATAAATATTTATTGGAAATATAGAAAGATTTTCTACATTACATAATTTTTCATAATTTTTATACATCAAATAAATTAAATTATGTATGACACAATAATGATGCATTATTTACCTCATTAATAAATGATTTAAATAAATAGGATTATAAATATTAAAAGAACATCCAAAACAAGTCCAATTATTATTGGATGATTTTATTTCTACCATTATTATTCTTATATTCGAATTTAATTAGTTTCTGACTTTTAGAAACCGAATATCATTATATAATAAAATAATATTTTCACACTATCATAAAGAGCCCCTCCTACCCCTTATAAATATTCATCACATCTAACTCATTCCACACACCTCTCAAGCCCCATGGATTATCCAAAACCTACCCAAATGATCTCTAAATATCCTTCTCCTCCTCCTAGAAGCATTACCTTAGGAATAACGCATATTAAGAATCCATTTTGGTTCAAACCATAGAGGCTTACCCAAATTAAAGGTAACTATTTCTCTTAAATTCATTTCATTTATTTTAAATTTCGAACCCCTATAATCATTTAATTATTTTCTTTTATTTTAAAAACAGTATCCTCAATATACTAATATGTTGTTATGAGAAGGATTCTAACTACGCTTACTCAAACCTCCATCTAATTGGTAAAGAATATACTGTTACTGTGAATAGAAAACTAACACCTCATGAATCGATGATTGCTGAATTATCTCCTACCACCTCTCATGGTGTCCATTAAGATGAACTCTATTTATATATGATATATATTCTGTTTATGTATTCTTTATAATTCTGTATTTTTCTTCTATATCTTAACTCTATGTTTTCCATTATGTGTAAATGTGATAATTTCACTTGAGGAAGTGTGGATTACCACCCCCTCAATGTGATATTACTTATTAATTCCATATATGGGATATATAAAAGATAGAGTTAATGATATTATAAATGATATTATACTAGAATTATTTTATACATATGTATAATAATGTTTTAATTTAATTAAATTAATAGAGATAAATGAAATTAGCGTTCATGCGTACGTACGACTTACAATCTCCATGAACAGTGAATTTAATTTCTTACCTCCAAATGTTATGTTATTTTATTAATACATGTATATACTGGATAGATATGATATATAGGATATAAATATCATTAATATACTTATTTTTTACAATAACATTTTGACCATGTGAACAACTTGTAATTATAAGAAGTGCATTTTTACCCAAGTGAAAAATATTGACAAAACAACTGTTATTAAATTAATGATTACATAATGTTTACAACATGGTTATAAGTGATATAAAAGATATAATAAAATTGAAAAAAAATTAATCACGCATAAATTAACTTAAGTTTTCTATTCAAGAAGAACAAGAAACAAACAAGTCAAGTCGGACACGAGGTAAGAGATTTCTTATCTTAATTTTATTTCATTGAGATTTATATTGTTGGCCCCTAATTTATTTCATGTGGTGTACTATGTACTATAAATTGATATATATTATCATGATTCTCTTTATATTCAAGTAATTATGTGATTCATTTGGTGGTAATTAACTTTTGGTCATATGACTTGATTGATTACAACGTGGTAAGGGATTTTCAGCTCAATTTTTATTTCCATGAGATTCATGCTATATTTACCACTATTTCCTTTTTTGTGGTTTATGTACTGCCCATGAATTTATTTATTTTTTAATATAATTAAATTTATGGTTATTTAAATATTCATTTTATGATCCTTATTCCATGGGTTTTATGTTTCGTAAGTTACCAAATCAGTATGGGACCCTTTTAACCCAATTTCCATTCCTTCGGTTAATCATCTAATTCTTAATTATATAATGGAATGATTATGTGTGGAATCACTATTTATTTATTTTTGTTGTAATTTTTACTCCCCTTTGTGTGCATATACTTTTGATACACATAATCACTCCATTGATAAATTTTCAAGTCAACGATATGAACTTGATAAGATAAATTTTAACTCAATTTCCATTCATTGAATTAAACATCCTTGCCATTGGTTTTGTATTAAAGAGAACATGTGTGAATTTACAATGATTTATTTACACTAAATATCCATTCATATTTAGTGTATTTGTATTTTTCATATATTCTTATGTAATTGATTTATCCTTAATCTTATGAAACTATTTTGTTAAGGGATTTTGTCTCAATTTACAATCCTTTAAGATTTCATTGTTGTTATACACAAAAAATATTGTATATGATGTATATACTATCCTTTTTCAAATTATATAAAAAATCCCTTTTTTCTCATTATATTATAATGTTTTGATTAAATGTTATGCCTCAATTATTTGTATTCAATCGTCTCTCATTATGTTAAAAACTCTTTAACTAAAATATTGTTTTAAATGTTTAAAATATTTATGCTTCTAAATATTTATCATTAATTTACATGTTTTAAAAATTGTTTTTATGATTTATTTATATGTACATTACTATTTTCAAATTATATTTCATTAAAATCTTCAAAGTGGTATGGGTCACTTTGATTCAAAAAATGCTTTATTAAATGTTTTAAATGGTTTTAAAAATGGTCTGATAAATCATTGTTTATTTCAATATCTTGATTTGATATATTACAATGAATAAATGTTATCTTTTTTATACTTGTGTTATGTGTTATGATTATATAATGGTTATTGGGTATTGTTAACTTATATAGGTGGTTCTGTGATAAACTAAGGTTGGATGAGCCCGGGATATCTCTCAAATACATTGGGTAACCTGACAGAGGTGAACATTAATGTTTCTCCTAATAGATTTAGGGAATATTATATGATGGGTATTCAAAATGTGACTCCTGATATAGATATGATAGCTACAATGTAATTGAGTTATGAATGCCATAAGTTACCTTTATGATTAGTGATTTGTGTGTGTTATTCATAAATCATATGATTTCGTAATGTATGTTATGATTGAAAAGTATGGTTTTATTTATTTATATTAATTGATGGTCTAATGTTTTCATTCCTTATTTTATAACCCTTACTGAAATTTTTATGCTCAACCCATGTTTTTCAAATTTTTTCCATGGGACTTAGAAATAAATAGAGTCAAATATGGGATCAAGAAAAATTCATGTTGTCTGAAATATGGAACTAGACAAGTTTCCATTTAAGTGTTTTTATTTTATGAAAAATTGATATTGGGTAGTAGTGTCTACTTTTAATATTCATGTTTTTATGTAATAGTTATGGAATAATTCTCTTAAAATCTAAATATAAAATGATCCTCAATGTGAATTATTGACATAATTCAAGATCATGTAATGTTAAAGGATGGGTCCTTATAGTTGGTATAGTAGGTCAGTTTATACATCCTTTGGGATTAAGAGTTTTTGTTAAACACATGGTTAGTCCATGTGTCTATTATTTTAATTAAATCCGTGTTTTTTAACTTTTTCAGATCAAGGAAATTCAGTTATAAAAGGAAGTAGGAGGATCACAAATTACATTCATATCTCTTCCTGATGACATGCTTGCAATAATTGTTACAGAGTCATGTTCAGATGATTGTGAATCTTTTTCTAGCTTGCAACTCACTTGCAAGTAGTTTTTTTGAGATATCAAACACCACCACTATACCTTTATATCATTATGGATCATTGGTTGTATTTAACACAATCCTATGTTCACAATATTATTATATTTTCATGAAAGGTAAATCAAAGAATTTTCAAATATTTTACCTTATAAAAATATTTTGAAGGATATTATGATTTGGAAAACGGTAATGAAGAAGGAGACCCTTGGGCAACCTATTTATATATTCTTTTACAATATAGTTTCTCAGCAAATATCTATGGTATTTTAAAAGGACCATTAATTTAATGTTTCAACTCAAATTCGGTCTGACTGTTTTATAGAAATCATGTTTTATCAGATGTTTTGAAATTATATGTCATACAAGATTATTTTCAAAAACGGTTTTTCTGTTAACACCCATATGAACCATGTTGTAAAAGGTGTAGTTGAATAAAGGAATAAAATTACTTTTAAGGATCTGTACACGATTTTTGCAATGCATGGTCCATCTACCTATGTGAACAAGATTATGATGAAACCAAGATGACACCAGGATCAAGGTATGATATTCTTCATTTTGGGGATTGTTTAATTTTATCATATGGTAGTGAAATAAAAAAATTAACAATATATATAATACATAAAGAATTTAGATGTCGATATCACAATAAATATGGTTTAAAATGAGAGGTATAAAGAAACCATTTATGTTAAAACAGATTAGTTTTATTTTTGAGTTTTATAAAAAGGAAAACCCATATTATGGGTGACAACACATCACATCTGGTAAGGCCACAGGAATTGAACCCACAACCAAAGGTACATAAGGGCGCATCACTTACCACTAGGCTACTAGAAGTCCCTGGTAAGTATAACTTATTATTTTAGTGAGATGATTTTATGGAACAAGAGTATGTTGATTTTTGGAACTTATGTTCTATCAAATTGACATACTTATATATGAAAATGATTTGGTGATTAAGTGATGAAGGTTTTTTTGGAATACATTCTCTCTTTTGAGGAAACACTATATGCCTATAGAATATTGAATACTATGTGATTTCAATTGTGGAATAATGGATGATATTTTTGTTTTTAAGAATCTATATTTTTTTCATGGACATGTGACGATTTGGTTTATTTATGAAAATTATTAACCTATCATAGGTAATATGAGATTAGGGTAATTACTTTTCAATACGAGACTTTATGAGTAACTGATGTTATTTGCTGATAAATTTTAAGATTTATCTTGGAAGACTATGTAATTAAATCCTTATGAGATTTGGGTTTTAATATTATCTTGGATTACTTTGGAATAATTTTGTAGACCATTGTTTATTGATTGGTATTTTTTGAAATTTGGGTTTTGTTTGAAAATTTTGGATATTAAGAGTAGTTTTTCTTATTTTTTTAATGATTTTCCTTTTTGGGTATTATTATATCTCACATTCACCATTTTACTATTAGTTGATGTCTAAAGACAGGGGAAATATATAGTTCTTCTTTTGTGGATTATGTGATTCTCTAGAAGATGATTCTTGTGCTTTTGATGTGACCAAGTCTTTTTGAACGATCATTGTTTTTAGAAAATATTAGTTTTTTGTAGAAACATATTAAAGGCTGAAACTATACATGAAGGTAATCATATTTCCTTATGTTCTTATTCTATTTAGTAAATTAATTTCTCAAAATTATGAAAAAAATTGTAAAACAAAAAGGTTTTTGGTTTGCGTTTCTTACTGTGTAATCAAAGACCATTTAACACGTCATAAGTTTTGGATTTTTTGGTGGATAACTTTCTACTAATCATGTTTTCAATCACTCTCCATCAGAACTTGACCATTTGTTCTCTATTATATATCCATGTTTTCCTAAATGGAATCCAATTATTGGTTTTTTTGGGTGACCTTTTTTACTGCTCTTTCATTCATTTAAGGTGATAGTTTTACTGACTCTTTTTCGATGTGGGACTTTTAATTAAGTTTCCTAGACCTGTTTTAAAATTGCAACGACGCAATTCCAAAAAGGGGGAGAAGGATGTAACATCCCAGGTGGATAATGAACATGACATTTTCCATATTCATTAATATTTTATATCTAAATATTAATTCTACTTTAAAGGGGACTCTATGTTTGATGGCATACTCGATATGCAACAATGAGTTTTTCTTTGAAATCTTACATTCCACAATAATAATATAATATTATTATTTTAAATGGTATTTAACACCTAGTGGTTGTATTGGTGGGAATGAATCGAAATAACTATAAAATTATTATATTTGTTTTGTAAATGTTTTTAAATTTATCCAATCAAAGTTAGAGGCCTAAATGTGAATGAATCTAATTTTAAACATAATTTACATTAAAATGTGGATTTATCGCCTTTTAATGGGGAACCCTCATTAAATATAGTATTTATATGTTACATTTGACAAAATAAAATTCTTCTTTAGAATAGGTACATAAAAATTTACATTGGGTAAATTTTTGGTATTTTTTTCCGATAAAATTCAATTTTTTTTATTAGTAAAAAATACTGTATATTAATTCAAAAGTGGATTTTAATCTAATTTATTTACATTATTAAATTATCTTTTTAATTGGTTTTATATTTTAATTATATTATGTTTTTACCATTTAATCCAATGTTGTTCATTGGAATTAAATTCACTTTGAAATTGGACATAAACAAGTGACTGTTTCTTAAAAGCACGCTATTTGTTTTGATAATGGGAGTTAATTTTATAATTACTAATGAAACAAATAGTTTTATAATTTGGTAAAATAGATATCATTTTTGAATTTGAAATATGAAATATATCTTAGGATGAATTTTTGGTAGTTTTCAGAAAAACATCAATTTTTGATGAATACTGAAACCACTGAGTACAAGTTAAAAACTAAATTTTTCATTTAAATAAAATTTTACTACATATGTGAAATGGATTTTGAAAATACGACATACATGGTTGTTATTAGTATGTATAATGTGGTTCAATGAGATGAATTTTTTTTTGTGAATAGTAACTTTTGACTTTAATTTACCGTGGTTAAAGGT
This sequence comes from Viscum album, assembly GCA_963277665.1. Lineage (NCBI taxonomy): Eukaryota > Viridiplantae > Streptophyta > Magnoliopsida > Santalales > Viscaceae > Viscum > Viscum album. Next base: position 1,230,039,227 of record OY728163.1, on the reverse strand, counting down.
AAATATGGAAATTGATGCTAAAATAATATTATAATAATACAAAATTACTTTAACACTTTTACTAACCTTATTGGATGAGTCACAGACGACCATGGGCATCCTTGGGTCTATTTTGGGACCCCATGGAGCTACTTGAGAGTGATAATGGAACTTTAGATTAATTAACTTAAAGGCCAAAATGACATAAACAAATCACTTTTAGTAAATTATTTTTTCCAAGGGGTTATATATGTTATCATTTCAACTATAAATAATAATTGGAAAGATAAATTTATTTTCTACATTATGGTATTTTTTTATAATTTTTATACATCAAATAAATTAAATTATTTATGACACATTATTCATGCAGTGTTTACCTCATTAATAAATGAATTAAATAAATATGTTTATAAATATTAAAATATCATCCAAAACCTGTCCAATTCTTATTGGTTAATTTTATTTAGACCATTATTCATTTTATCATTGTCTTTAATTATTTTTGGGCCTTTAGAAACTGAATATCATTTAATAAAATAATATTTTCACACTTTCTTAAAGAGGCCCTCCTCCCCCTTATAAAAATACCTCACTTATAAATCATTCCACACACCTCAAAATCCCCTTGGCTAATACAAAATCTAACCAAATAATCTCTAATTATCCCTCTCATCCTACCATAAGCCTTAACTTAGGTATAAGTCCCTTCAAGAAGTCCTTTTGGTTCAAACCAAAGGGAGTTACTGAAATTAAAGGCAAAAAATTCTCTTAAATTCATTTCATTAATTTTACTTTTCCAACCACTAAATTCTTTTTATTATCTTCTTTAATAAAAACAACATTATCCTAAATATACTATAATTTTGTTATGATAAGTATTCAAACATCACTTACACACACCTCTATCTAGTGGGTAAAGAACATATAGTTTCTGTGAATGACAAACAAACACCTCACGTAATGATGATTGTTCAATTATCTCCTACCACCTCTAATGGTGGCCAATAATATGGAACTATATTTATATATGATATATATTGTGTTTATGTTTTCTATATTCTTCTTTATTTTTCATTTATATCATACCTTTATGGTTTCCATTATGGGTAAACATGTTAAAATCACTTGGGGAAGTGTGGACAACTGCCCCCTCAAAGTGATATGACTTGTTAATGCCATATGTGGGATGTATAAAGTATGGGGTTAATGATATTATATATGTACTTATACTGGAATTATATGATACCTATGTATCATTACGTTTTAATTCCATTAATATATGAAATAGAAATGAAAGTAGCGTTTATGTGTACATACGGCTTACCATCTCCACGAATGGTGCATTTCGTTTCATACCTCCAAATGTCATGTACTATTATAAATACATGTATATACTGGATATATATGATATATATTATATCTAAATCATGAATATCATTTAGGATATTATTAACATTTGACCATGTGAACAACTTGTAATTATACGAAGTCCATCTTTACTCTAGTACCTAATATCGACATAACAACTATTGTTAACATAAATGATTACATAATATTTATTACATGGTAATAAATGATATAAAAGGAATAAAAAAATTTTAGAAAGGTGCTCAATAAAGTATAAATTAACTTATGATTATTATTTATGATTAACAAGGAACAAATGAGTTAAGTCGGACACGAGGTAAGGGATTTCCTATCTCACTTTTAATTCTCTGAGATTTCCATTGATAGTCAGTAATTTATTGAATGTGGTGTATTGTGTACTGAAATTTGATATATATTATCATGATAATATTTATATTCATTTTATTCTATGAACCATTTGTTGGTTATTAACTTATGCTCATACGACTCGATTGATTACAACATGGTAAGGGATTTCTATCTCACTTTTTATTCATGTGCGATTCATGCTATATTGGCCACTATTTCCAATTTTGTGGGGTATGTACTTCCCATGATTTTATTAACTGTGTAATATACCTAAATTTTTTGATATTTAAAACTTCATTTTATGATACTTCTTTAATGGGTTTTATGTTTCGTACGTTACCAAATCAGTGTGGGAACATTTTAACTCAATTTCCATTCATTGGGATAATATTCTAATTAATAATTATTTCATGCTATGATTATGTGGGGAATCACTTTTTATTTAATTATACTGTAATTTCCAATCCCCTTTTTTATATACTCACGATACACATAATCACTCCATTGAAAAATTCTGATGTCATCAATATGAACATGTTAAGAGTAATTTTAACTCAATTTTTATTCATTGAGTCAAACATCCAAGTCATTTGATTTGTATTAAAAAGAACATGTTTGAATTTCCTATGATTTATTTACCATGAATATCCATTCATATTGAGTGTATTTATATTTTTCAAATATTATTATGTAATTGATTTATCCTTAATCTAAGGATACCATTTTTATAAGGGATTTCATCTCAATATACATTCCATTGATACTTCAATATTGTTATGAAACAATTCAATTTTATATGTTATATATACTATCTCTAGAATATTATATCAGGAATCCTTTTATTCTCATTATATTATAAAGTTCTAATTAAATGTTATTCCTCAATTATTTGTATTCAAGAACCTCTCATTTAGTTAAAAACTCTTTATCTAAAATATCGTTTTAAATGTTTTAGAGATTTATTCTTATTAATCTTTATAATTAATGCCCATGTTTTAAAAATGGTATTTTGTATGTATTTATATGGATAATAATGTTTTCAAATGATAATTCATTAAAAGCCTAAAACTGGTATAGAACACATTGATTCAAAAAAAATCTTTATTAAATTTTGAAACTGGTTAAAAAATGGTCTGAAAAAGCATTTTTTATTTCAATATCTTGATTTGATATATTGGAACGCGGAAATATTATATTTCCTTTATAATGTTGTTTTGTGATTTTATTTTGTTATGGTTACTGTGTATTGTTTATGTATACGGTTGGTTCTGTGATAAACCTAGGGTAGTTGAGCCCGAGATAGATCTCCAATGCATTGGGTAATATGGCGGAGGGAAACGTTAATGTTTCCTCTAATATATTTAGGGAATATACTGTGATAGGTATTCCAAATGTTATTCCATATGTAGCTATGATAGCTACAATGTAATTGTGTTATGAGTTCCATAAGTAACCATTTTTATTTATTATTTGAGTGTGTTATTCATAAATCATAGGATTTCGTAAGGTATGTTATGATTGAAAAGTATTGTTTCATTTTATTTGTATTTATTTATGGACTAATGTTTTCCTTCCTTATTTTATAACCCTTAAATTGATTTTTATTTCCATCCCATGTTTTTGAAATGTTTCCCCAGGACATAAAGATGAATAGGGTCAAGGATGGGATCATAGAGAAGTCATGATGTCGAAAACAAGGATCTAGACATGTTTATTTTTAAGTGTTTTTGTTTTATGAAAAATAGATTCTGGGTATTAGTCTCTACATGTAATATTCAAGTTTTTATGTAATAGTTATGGCCAAATTCCCTTAAACCCTTAACCTGAAAATATCCTCAATGTGAATTCTTGACATAATTCAAGATTATGTAATATTTAAGTCTAGGTCCATTTAGTCAGTGTGGTGGACATTGGAAAAAACATTGTTCATTAAACAAAACTCATTCTTTAGTTTTTCATAAATATTAATTTTCTAAGAAAATATGGGTTCCTAAAATATAGCATCCCGCCTTTTTATAACATAAACTTTCATTACATTACACAAAACTGATGATCTGTAGGGTTTAGTGTCTTGGAAACAAGGAACATTATACATGAAAACAACATAAAACATTATTCGTAAACACTTGAAAGGATTCTCCTTAAGTTCATCCTAGGTTCATTACTACATCTCATTACCTATGGACATACATCAAAAGAAAGGGTGAGCAGAAGGCCCATTAAGGGAAAAAAGTGAAACATTTAACATGTGAACTTGAGATACATCAACTATGTCCTGAAAAAGAAACATAAGGAATAAGAAAGAAATCATGTGGCATAACATAATAAAAATAAAATTTTTCAAAACTTTAAGATGTGGCTACATAATTTAACATAGAAAATCATGAACATATCACCAAGTTCCATCCTTAAGGTTTTATTTGAAAATAACCAAGGTTATTCACCAAGATATCGTGAAAATTGTAATCTCTAGTGGTTACATCATTACCCAATGCATTGGAGCGCTATCAGGGAGAACCCATAAATTTTCCATTATTATCATGTGATACACATATATAATCATAAACCATTTCATAATTAACCCATATAGAAAAAAATAAATGGGTTTCATTTCATAATCATAACGTTTTAAAAACTGCTTAAAAGACATGATCTTTACGTCACATTAAACCCACAGAAGGGGAGAGCGGGTTTCATGTATGTAAATCCCAGAATTTAAAATATAAAATTTTGGTATATATGTGAATACCCCTTTAGAAATAAGAGCTTTGGTTGTTCTCTTTATAACATAAAATAATTTTGAGAAAAGAGAGAGGTGCTTTGAGATGAAACTTCTGCAGCATAACGACTACGTTTCGGGGTTTTAGAAAACATTGAAAAGAGAGGGGACATGGGTCAAACAATCATAAATGACCCATAAAACAGTAGAGGGACAGAATAAGAAGGATATATGATCCTGGAAATGAAATTTCAAGGACAAACCATTTGTATTTTAAAATATGGAAGGAAGACAAAAATTAGATTTCTCTTATGAAAATTCGGCAGCCTAACGACGTCACTTAAACATCAACAAAAATGAATTGAAAAGATTAAATAGGATTCCTCATCATATGAACATAATATTTCAGTATGATATATATAAGGACCATTACCCAAAAATAATTAAAAATTAACTTGAAAGACTTGACATGAAAGTAGAACATTGAAAAGAATGAGAATGGTGAAAGAATCCCCTTAAAAATTTGGCAGCCTAACAACGCCACATAAACATTATTAAAACGAATTGATGAGAGAAATATGGGGTATCTCATCATATGAACATGAAAAGGTCAGTAATATGAATATATAAGAACATCCTCCAACATAATAACATGGAGTATAAAAGAAAATAAATAAAAGAGATTACTTGAAAAGAAGAGAGAGGTCGGATCCCTTACCTTAAAATGTAACTCTTAAAACTCAATGGTTTGGACCTTGAGGGATTGGGGCACCTTGGGAGGACTCCTTGGGAGGTAAGGAGACCAGAACATCGTTGAGGATGTTTTTGGAGTCTAATGGATTAGAGGAGGGCTTGGTATTTATAGGGAAAGTGAGAGGACAAGGCCTTAATGGCCAAGGATACCTCATTAGTGGTTTTGGCAAAACCATGGGCCTGCCCATGGTATTTGCCCATGGTATTGGCCACTTGGGAAACCTCACACAATAATTCATCCCCTTTAGTCAACCATCACTTAAAATATCACAGGACATCATCATGACATAGTTATGATGTCATTAAACATACCAAAACCCTAAAATTGTATTTTTAATATTCATTGAAAATTCAACTTTCTCAGAAAAATCCCAAAATTTCACATTAACCAAATATCAATGCTCTGATTTCAAAAATGAACTCCATTTTATAAAAATAATTTTCTAAATATTTTTAATTTTATTTTTAAATAAATACACTATTCACCGAAAATTCATTTTTTCAGAAAAAACCCCAAAAATTACCTTAACATAATATTGATGCCCTGAGCTCAAAAATGAAATCCGTTTTATAAAAATAATTTTCTAAATATCGTTAATTCAATTTTTAATTAAAAAACAGTATTCACCCGAAAAAACTAATACTTGAATAATAATTTATGAAACCGTTATTTAACCATTTTATTGAATCACATTACTTAGTCAAGGTGCCTAGATTATTTTAATACTTTCATTAAATGAGATTACTAATCCATTTTGTCACATTACTAATCCTAAGCATAAAATCACTATTCTTAATTTACTATTCATCAAAAATCAAGTTGATCTTATTAGACTCTAAATTTCATACTAAACATAAATGTAGAAGACCATTTTTTGAAAATCATTACACATTTTTAATTATTTAAGATTTACATTAACATTTTTAAAAATATCATTCCTCTAAAATTCACCGAAAATATGCATACTATATTTCTCCGGACATTTGAAAAGTCATAAACATCATCATAGGAAGAAATCCCAATTTTTATTTAAAACAAAGGATTACACAAGGCAGTTACGGTCTCCTTACATATCCCCTTATCACACCAGCATAGGACCTAAGTGTAAGGTGTGCTAAGGTGAGAGAATCTGAGGGAGGCTCGGACAACATCGCACGAGTAGTAATTTCTTTCAGTTTAAACTTCTCGCAAAGGTGATTCCGTTCTAGCTTCACATGATGAAGTTCGGCTTGGGTTTAGTCCAGAGCAAACCCCTGTGGTGCTACCTCTTTCCCAAGTTTTGTTAGATGGGCTTTTATCGGTCCAAGACTACTAGGTGAGGCCATCAAATCTTCTTACTATAATAATTAACAAAGATTACTCTTATTTAGATACAATAATCAAAACATTTAGTTTCCAGCGGTCATATTGACCAACGGTCATATAACAGTCAAAACCCAACGGTCTCATTTTAATTATACTCATGTTATCAAATGAAATAGTTTTGTTGAGTGTAAAAATAAAATAACACACAAAAATAGGAAACCTGATTTATTCAAAATTTCGGGTTGTTACATAAAATCCTACTCTATGAAATCTCCAGATCCCTGAAAAATGTAGATTCCAAAAGTCTAGCACTATTATTTTCCGAAAAATTTATAGTACCAATAGCAATACATGGTACATGGATAGTGGATGTTCATGGTATATTACTGGTAATAAAAATCTTTGAAAATAATATCAATATGAAAGGATGGAAAGTAACTTTTAGAGATAATGATCATAAAGAAATTATGGGTATGGTTAACATTTTTCATCATGGAAAACATTTCATTTCAAATGTTATATTTATTAAGGGTATTAAGAACAACCTCTTCAATATAAGTCAACTATGTGATGAAGGTTACCTAGTAAATTTTAGGTACGATATGTGATTAGTACACAATTCCAAGGAAGAATTTATTCTTTCTTCCCTTAGGCAAGAGAATGTATACACACTAAACATAGATGACATTAAAAGCCAAGATCAACCTTGTCTTATTGAAATGTAAGATCAATCATGGTTATGGAAAAGGAGATTAGGATACTGTAATTTTAGAAACTTTTGAATACTATTTAAGAAAAGACTTTTTAATGATCTATTAGAGATTAGATATTATTCTTCTAAATGTTGTGATATTTTTCAATATGGAAAGAAACATAAATCATTTTTTAAATAAATAAGTAATGTATCAACTACTGATGCATTACAGTTGGTGAATTTGGATCTTGTTGTCCCAACACAAACTAGAATCATTAGAAGAAAATATTAGGCATTTTTCCTAGATGATGATTACAGTAGATTTATGTGGGTTTATTTTCTATAATGAAATCTAAATCATTTTGTTATCTCAAAATTTTTAGACCCCATGTTAAAAATGAGAAAAACCTTCCATTGATAAGTATTCATAGTGAACAAGGAGGATAATTTCAAAAGTCAGATTTTTAATCTTTTTGCAGTAAGAAAGGAATTACACATAACATTTTAGCACCAATAACTCCTCTACAAAATGGCTTCATTGAAAGAAGAAATAGAATTCTTCAAGAGATATCTAGAACCAAGTTGAGTGAATATTCGATAGATAATCCTTTTTGGACAAATGTTATAAGTACATCATCTTATACTACAAATCGAGTTTTGATTAGTAATTTTCATAATAAAACCCCCTATGAATTGGGGTATGGTAGAAAACCTAAACATTCCTATTTCATTGTATTTGGTTGCAATGTATTCATTTTGAATACATAATATAATTTACAAAAATTCACAACCATATCTGAAGAAGGAATTTTCATTGGAAACTCTACAACATATAAGTTCTATAGTGTTTTTAATAAAATAGTTCTATTATATAAGAAAGAGTACATGTTAAATTAGATAGAAAAGATCCTTTTGTTTTTAAAAAACCTAATCCTAAATTTTCTGATGTGTTTTCAATAACTAGTTATCAACCCTTGATAACAGTTCATTATGAGAAGGGAAATTTTCCAGAAAACTTTTGTAAATCATTTACCCCTAAATAGATTTTACTATATGTTGATGAAAAAGTTTTAAAAAACCCAAATCAATTGTTTCATAAGAATCATCCTAGTGATTGTATCATTGTAGATGATAATCAAACAGTAAGGAATAGAAGTTCCATAAAGTAATGAAGTCGAAAAACTATAATTCCTTTCTAAATTATTACTAAAAAACATTGATGAAGATTTAGGTGATGATTATTGGATAAAATCCAACTAGGATGAGCTTAATGAGTTTGCAAGAAATAGTGTATAGACATTGGTTGAAAGACTAAAAGAATCTTTTCTTACTGGAGTAAAACGGTTCTTTAGAAATATTTGGGATGAAAATGAAATCATAGTATGAATAATGAAAGATTATTTTCTAATGAATTTTATCAACAAGATGGAATACACTATAAAAAACATATTCTCTATTAGATAAAATTGATTGTATTCGTATTTTACTTGCCTTTGCAGCATTATTTAATTTCAAACTTTTTCAAATTGATGTTAAATGTTCTTTATTTAATGGATTTGTTCAAGAAGAAGTATATGTTGAACAAAATCTTGGTTTGGAAGACACAAACCATACTGAACATGTTTTCAAACTTACCAAAGTGTTATATGCACTTAATGAAGCCCCTAGATCCCGTTATGATATACTCACCTTATTTTTATTACAAAACAATTATGTTAAGGTATTTGATGATCCAATACTCTTTATAAAGAAAGACAAGAAATTTTTTTGATAGATCAAATTTATTTTGATCACAATATATTTGGTACAACTCAGCAATCTTTAACAAATTCGTTTGAAAATTTAATGAAATATGTGTTTGAAATATATATGATGGTGAGTTAACCTTATTCCTAGTTTTTCAAATTCCTCAAAAACCTCAAAGAATTTATATATCTCAAGAGTATTATATTAAATATATTTTTTAAATGTATGTATATAACACCACTAAGAGTATTACCGCTCTAATTGATACCTCAAATTCTTTTGATCTTGATGAAGCTGGAAAACTAGGAGGTCCATGTAATTTAAGGGTATGATAGGATGTTTACTGTACTTGATAGCTAGTCTTCATGACATAATTTTTTCATTATTATAATGTTCAATATATGTATCCAATATTATGAAATCCCAAATAAAGGAATTGAAAATAATTTTTCTCTATTTATAGGGAAACATGGATTTAAGTCTTTTTTTACTTCTGGAAATGATTTTTTTTTTATTTTTTCATATGTAGATTATGGTGGGTGTAGAATGGATTGGAAAATTAAATCCTAAAATTTTCATTTATTATGATATTAATTATTTTATTGTTCATGAAAAAAAGAAATACTCAGTAGCAATTTCCACTATTAATGGTGAATATGTATAATCTGGAAGTTGTTGTGCTCAATTTTTGTAGATGAAACTGACACTCACAAACTATGGTATGATTTTTACCAAAACACAAATATTGTCTGATAATATTAGTTCCATTTACTTATTTAGAAACCTTGCACATCACTCTCATGAAAAAAACATATATATTAGGAATCACATTCATAGTGATCATACAAAAAAATCGATATAATTATTCAATTTATAGAAATGGAAGATCAAATTAATGATATTTTAATATTATCATTATCCTCTGATAGATTTTAATACATTAATAAAAATTTAGGATTGATAAATTTAATCTACTATTATATATTAAATTCTTATTGAAACCTATCTTCTTATAGTAATAAACTCTTTTTCATATGGGGAGTACATTTGCGTGTTAGTAAAATTTTAATAATCAAAATTTTCATAATCAAAATTCTCATAATCAAAATTTTCGTAATCATCATTTTCGTATTCATAATTTTTGTAATAAGAAATTTCATAAACAAATTTTTCATAATGAAATTTTCTTAATTAAAATTCTCTTAATTTTTTTTCCCAGAATCTATTTTTCTTCAAAATGAATTTTCCTCATTACGGATAATTTCCCCTATAATTCGGATGGTATGATTGCTTTCTTAATTTTTCATAATCAGTTTTTCATTGTTGGTATTTTCTTCTTTTTTTTGAGATTTTTTCGATTCACTTTTCCTTAAATCTGAAAGATTTTTCTTTAAAACATCAAAACATTAAAACCTACCGAATTCCATCATCGGCTATCATCTCAACCGGTAGATCTGATCAGGAGTATTTCAACCATTGGATCAAAAAGGGAAGAGTAACTGTCATCTCAAATGAATATTTAAGGAACCCCCGATGGTTGTCCCATATCGATCTTCAATGCTCTAGCATGCTGAATCTCTACTGCTCTACTTAAGGCCATTTTGAATCTTCAAGGATTTATTAATTCTGAATGTATGTTCAATCTTCTCCTGAGAAAGAAATGTCGTCTGTAATGAAAATAAGAGAATGGAATATATAGAGAGAGAGTATAGTTGATCCTAAATTCTATGCTAAGTATGATTCTATTATTTCAAATAATATCAAGGTGAATGGTTGGGAGAGATAATGTGTATCAAATCTGAATTCATAGGATCTAGTTTATCCGGATGATTTTATTGAATTCTAAGAGAAAGTAAGATTCTTCAACGAAGGAGGGAGAGACAAGTTTCTTTCAAGATTTATGGAATGACCTACTCCCTTTCATACACTAAGGATGCAAGATTTATTTGAATTCTATTTGAGGGAGAATCAGAGTTTTGTACCCACAAGCTACCAGATATAGAAGGATCTTTTGATAAGGATAAAGAAATAGAATTTCTTTGTCTTTCATTGGTGAAGACTTTTAATATTGGTTATCTATTTTAAAAAATCAGGATTATTGAGTTATGGATTCATGTTTTTATTATTTAGAGAATAGGTGATACGAATTCCCTAATGAAAAGTGATATCTATATTCTATATTTTGTGGTGAACCTATGGAAGATAAAATATTTCATGTATATCTTGTTTTCATTTGAGAATATCAAGAATGTATCTATAAAATATCAAATCATAAAGTATTCGGATTTTCCATCAAATATTATAGTCATTTTTCTTAAGTCATCCGATGTCCTTTGTAGTTATAAACAATGGAAGTTCAAATTAATTTTACTGAGTAATGATACTCTTAGAAGAATTAAATATGGTTTTTCTAGTGAATAAAGAGAATTTTATTATTTTTCTGAAGCTGACATCGATGTTCTTTCAAAGATACCATAAGTGGCTGAAATCTATATGAAAGGTGGAAGGAAGAGGATGGTGAAGGAACCTGAAGAGAAAAAAAAGTCCCTATGGCTAACGAAACTCAATCAGTACCTCCAAAACCAAAGAACTAGAAGAATAACCCTAATGAAGTGGTTTCTAAGTGGAGAGTGGACAAGAAGAATAAGAATGAACGAGATACTACTTTTGTCTTGGACCGCGTTGAGGGGAAATCCTTGAATTTGAAGGTTTCTAAATATCTTGAGAAGCAAGAGAAACAAAAAAAGTGGTGGAAGAAAATGACTGAAGTTTAGTTAGTTCAATCCCTTCTCAAGGAAGATGAGAAAGTTTCTGAACAAATTCTTGTATCTGAATCTTTTTTGCTAGAATCAATTCCTCTATCTACAGGAAATAAGGTAGTGATTCCTGAACTAGAACAAGAATAAGAAATAGTTAAACTAGAAGAAGTGAAAGAAGAATAAGGAAGTGGTGATAGATATGGAATGATAAGGCATGTAGAGGAATATCCTGAGAAGGGGAGTCATTTTGAGAAAATATCAAACCAAAATTTTGATTCAGAATCATCAAAACTTGGTACACTAGAAAAAGAAGAAATGGGTCAGGAATAAGTGAATAAACTATATTAAGAAGAAAAATGCAACCCTAAATTTATTCATCCAGAGGATGTTGTCGCAGGTGTCAATAATGAAAATCATGAGGATGACATGATTATTCAGTTATCAGATTGTGAGCCTAAATCCCCCAAATTTAAAGAGATAATTTCGAGATATGATAAGTGTAATAAGGATTTGGTTGATACACCTAAGAAATTTTTGGTTAAAAATAAAGAAGATGCTTCTTTTCTAAAGAGGGAAGAAAATGATATAGAAAAATAATCCCCAACAAACAAACACATTGATTCTGAATCATCCTCTTTTGGAAATGATTTTGTGGCACAATCATTAAAGAAGTTGGTTGATACCATTCCCCTATTATCGGTTATAAACTAAAGATTCCAGATGCTTCCACATTGGATAAATCAAAAGTCAGATTTAGTTTCCATGCTAATTGATAAGATTTTCAGACTTGAGGACCAACTCAAATCTTTCTTTATTGGTTATGAATCTCATAAAAGATCATGAATGAATATTAAAAATTGTTAAAGGAAGATAATCGAAGACAGAAGAGTCTTTAATGAATTTAAATATAATGTGAAGGATTCTGTTGACACTGAAGACTAGAAATTTAACGATCATACGATTATTTTTTAGGAAAAGGTGACTCTCGAATAGACTACTCGAATGCAAGAAGTCAATGACTTGAATGAAATTATTAATTCTAGGGCTATGAATTGGAAGAGGGAAAGGGATCATAGAATAGATCTTGAATAAAATATTTCTAAGAAAAAAGATGTTTTAAAGGGTTAGGAATATATTCTTAATGCTCAGGAAGAAAAGATCAAAGCATTAAAGAAAAAAAGAGACTAGGATCAGCTACTCATGCGTGTGGAATAATATAATAAGTGGATAAAGAAGATGAATACTATTATATATAAGATAATTTCAAAGTAGAAAATAGTATAAAGATAATTTATATGCTTATATTCTTTTTTAGTAAGGATGTTCTTACATTCCAAAACTGGGGATATTGTTTAATCAATTTAGTTTCCTTATGACATTTCAATTCCCCTCTGTTTAAAAAATCACAAACACTCTAACTAAAGGAGAATTATATTTTCACTATAAATTATCTTAATAAATAAAATTTTTATTCCCCAAGAATGTTTTATCATTACTTATGTTTTCATTGTTCATTTTATCGTTTCTGTAAATCAAACTCTTCTTATTCCTAAGGGTAAAATTAGGTTTGTCATATAAAACCATAGAATCCTATAAATCCTTATTTATAGAGTATTTTATTTTCAGACACCAAATTCTATGTAAATCAGGTACAAAATTCTCTCAAAATCAGTTTCTGAATTCTCTACCATTCAGACTCCAAATTCACTAAAATTAAAAATCCAAATTCTCTAAAATTTAGTCTTTGAATTCTCTAAAATTCAAACTCCAAATTCTCTGAAATTCAGACTCCAAATTCTCTGAAATTCAGAAATTGAATTCTCTGAAATTTAGACACGTAATTCTAGGTAATCTAGAATCTGAAATCATTGACAATCAGACTCTAGATTCGATGAATATCAGACTCAGAATTTCTAGAATTTGGACGCTGACTTCTTCCGAAATAGGACTCAGAATTCTTAAGAATTTTGACTTCGAATTCCTCAGAATTCAAACACCAAATTACTCAGAATGAAGACTCTGAATTCATCTAAATCCATAAATAAATCCTATTAGAATTCAAAATCCAAAATCTATAGAAATCACGGTTTAAATTCATTGAAAAATAAAATCCAAATATCCATGATTTATAGTAACTAAAGGTTTATTTTATTAGATTATGAACATAATTTTTACTAAGACATTGAAAAATATATTTGGTTAAGAAACATTATTTTTCATACACTTTTATTAGTTATAAAACTGTGTCATACATTATATTTCTATCTAACATTTTTTCGATTGACATGTGTACATGTCCCACTAAAATTAATGTAAAAATATGAACGTTAGAGGAGGGAGAATACTATTAAAGATGTTCATATTAATAGGAGCTCTATTTAATGAGATCAAAAAGAGAGATACACTTGTGGATCACACTAGAAATTGGATGTTGTTAAAGTGATTTCTAGGGAGAGACTCTCATGCCTTATTCATACTCAACATCTTTATAATCTTTCTTCGTGTGACTCTGATTGTTTCTATGTACAATCAAGGAATTACAAGGATATGAAGATAAAGGTTTTGACAACCTTAATGTTCAAGGACTTCCATGGATAGAAAAACAGATGTTCGGACTACCTTAAAGTTCAAGGGCTTGAGGGATATTAGAACATATTTCGATATTCTTATCAAGAGATTACCGTTGTGTGGGTACGACATACTTTCTTGAATTATAAATATAGGGACCTTTATCCAAGGTTGTTGAATTCCCTACACTATGGGTTAAAAGATTTAAATCTTGTTACTTGTTTTGTTTCATGTTTATTTTAATTTTATTTTCATAAAGGAGTAAAGTACAACCTTATTATACTTTCTTATTCTTTTATATACCCTGGTAAGTAAGTTACTATATGATTTAAGGTTGAATATTTTCCTTGTAAACATTATTTATTTTTCTTTTCTGGAGCCACACTTCAAGAACAATTCATGTTTAAAGAAATAAAATAGTTCTTCTCAGTTTACCTTATTTATCCTTATTAAACATAGTTTCCCATAAGGTTAAAAATGAATCTTTTTAAACTTACAATTCACCCACCCTCTGGTAATTGAGATACTGCGTCCATATTTCGATCCTACATGGAATAGTTTTATTGTGGGAGTCAACCTTCATGTCATATAACTCCTTGGTATTGAAAATCCCAATTCAATTGGGAATCTATATCAAAGTATACTCATCTATAAAATAATAAAATTGGATTTCCATATTGGTACGAGGATCCACCATTCTTTCAAAGTTGTTTCTGTTTGAAAAATAATTTATTTTAGAGAAGATAAGTAATGTATATGATATATCTATTGTGATAAATGGACTATACATTCAAGAAGACTACCAATAATTACGATTATATTTTCTACTCATATGAATTTCTTAAATATGAACAATATCATAAAAATATTGCATGGGAAAAGGCCAAACAGATGATTATAGATAATGTGTATACCCGTAAAGGATTTATATTTTAAACCTACATGGTAGAAAATCCATATAAGATTCATTATAAATTAATATATTCCATATGAACTAATTAATAATTCCATATTGAAAATATTGGGTTATTTGATCCCATGGTCTCCCATATCAATTGATTTAACAAAATCCTTCACAAAATAGTGATCATCTTTCTCTTGTTAATATAATGTTTTCATATAAATTCTTTATCATGAATTGATGTTCACTAAAAAGGTTATATGGCCATCTATAGAGATATAAGGAGTAAAAAACATTTTTTGATCACTAAAGATAATATAAAAACATTTTTAGCGTGAGAAAACTCTTTACCCTTTCATCTCTCCATCTAGTTAATGATTATTGAATATATAATAACAAGATATATTCTCCACATCTATCTACAAAAGAGTGGAACACTAATATATGTAATGTTAAAAGAACCTTTATTAATTTCCAGGGTGTTTCTTGGCCCAACATGGCTTTCAATCACTGATTAAATCACCAAAAACAATAAATGATTTTTCCCAATTAATTTTATATCCATCTATTTTCTCATAATGTTAGAAATAATCTATAGTTGATAAGAATGTACTCATGGATGATTTCACAAATATAATAATTTCATTAGAATATAATAGGTGGGATGTAATGTGATTATTTTTTTTAGATTTAATTTAATTAAAAATACAATTTGATAGAGTTCATTAAAACATATACGCATGTATTCCTCAACTATGGAGAAAGTATAACAGATAGTGGATCCAATTTTATAACACCTCTTTTACATTGAAAATAAATTTAGGGGAATTCATTGATGAATTAAGACATCCTTGAGAATAGGAGATTGAAAATGATAATATTGGTGAATCCACATGATAATCAAAACCTATTGAGAATATTAAGGATAATTCTTTACTGTATAGATGCATTTTCTTTGGAGATGCCAATTTTGAGGGAAAATTTTCTTTTCTTTTCTTTTTGATTCTTGAGGTCAGTCGTATTTCATGTAGTTAGAAGGAAATTCTAAATTTTTCTATAAGTTATAAGCGAAAAAGTATTTGGATAATAGTGCCACTTGATAATTCCCTCCAATCTAGTCATCATTAACTTGCTAATAATTTTATGAGTAGTGTTTTTGATATCCAAATGTCTGAAATATTTTATTTCTATAGCATTTTACTTCATTGGAATCATAGAAATGAAGATATAATTTTGTTTATAAGGCATCTAAACCTGGGTCAAAAAAACATTTATTTGTTACCAATTCATGTTGAATAATATCCCAACAAAATATACTTTTTTTGGTAAAATGATTTTTTCCATCTATACTTTCCATATTTAGATATAAGAGAACCACATTAATTTTCTCCTTAGTTGGATCCATTGAGAGAGTAAGATTTTGATATTACTCAATGCAAGGGGAAAGGATTCCAAATATATTTTGAGTGTTGATTGTATCATCACCTAGGTAATGTTTAGTAAGTTAGATTACATTAGAATTTGAGATATCACAATTAGAGCTGCAGGGACATGCACCAATCTTAATTGACATCTATCATATTTTCTCTATTTACTTCGTGCATCCAAAGAAAAAATTTATATTTTCCCCCTCCTTTATCCTTTTGAAATTTTGACAGTTATGGTGAAGCCTCTCTATCATAGTTAAAATATTATCCAGTCTAGAAATGGATTGAATTTCTTCCCTTAATATATTGTTCAAATTATTATCTCTAATTTGAATAGTTTCCAAGATTACTTAAAAAACGTTAATCTCAATATCATGATTTAAAAAATAATAATTCACTAATAATTTAAAACCATTCTAAAATTATTCAGTTTGGCAGAAATAATAAGAAATGGGATGCCAAATTGGTTATATTTGCAAACCACGACAATAATTTACCAACAACCAAAATTAAAAAGTCACCAATTACTAAATCGAAAAGGAAGAGAAGCAGATATAACATTTTGGAAGGAAATTTCAATCATAATGAAATTGTGATCCATGTGATTCTTTAGTAACGTGTTCCCATAAATGCTAGAATCAAAACACCCATCATCCATATGGAAAAATAATATTTCATTTTTACAAGATCTTCATCCACGTATAGTATACCTACTCTATGTGAATTCAGTACCTACAATTAGAAGATCATTAATATGACATTTCTCAGTGAAAGAGGATAATTCCAATGAGTCTTCTCTATTAATATTCAGACTAGTTTTCTATTTAGGTTTCATGATAGTTTTTAATTCAACCTTGACTAACCACTTAATAAAATCATTTATAAAAAAATAAATCAATCCCATTTCAATGTTCCCTTATTTTAATATATGAGGAAGAGGAATATACAATGGAAGACAAAAAATTATAACAATTACAGATGTAGGAGACTAGAAACCTTTGTTTTTTTCTGAAAAATGAGGTTGTTTGTAATCTATTATTCTTAATGACCTAAAGAGTAGCCATATTGTTATCATGAGAATTATGAGAGATAAAATGATAACCAAGGGAGTACCAATTAAACTCCATCCACTTTTCAAATACAATTTAGGGTTCTGAAAATCCATCTAGAATTGGCCTATAGTTCAATATGTAGTGTCTAAGGGACATGGCCATTAAGATGTTCCTAAGACCTTGACAGTTTCATTATTGAATCTTCATTGAGGAGGGGTGTGACAACGTGTCGGGTTCCGTAAAACATTGAAATAAATCATGGTTAATTAGCCTTATCTTCTTATCAATTTTTTTGGAATGACATCTGATCTTAATTAATCCATAATTTAACATTTGGATTGTTTTTTCATTGAATATGGTCCAATAGTAGATGTCATGACCTCAAGGTTTGATGGGGAAATATCATTCTCATAATGTTTTGTATCTTTTAATTAATCTATCCATATTGTGCCATGTAGGGGAGAAACATTGTTGCTGGAAAGTATCTAACCAAGATCACTACTGATAGGAGATACTCTTCTATTAGCCTTATCTAGGTTGATCTGTGTAAAAGTGATACTCTAGTGGACATCCTCATATGGAAGATCATTTTTATTAGAGGTCCATAGAATATAACCTTCCTATTATTAATCTCTCATTTGGGTATACTCTATCTGAGATATATACCCTTCTAGAATAATAATATGGTATACCTACTCTTGTGAACCTGACCCTTTTTGTACCGCAACCACACCGAAAGTAATTTCCTTAGGATATTGATAAACAAAATGAGTTATAGAATATCCAGTGGGTTTTAGGATTTTTTTATATCCCACTTGTGAGTCACATGAGTTTTGAACTTGTGTATTTGGGTCATGTAGTGCCTGAGAAGGTAACCCTGATTAGTCATTAGTCAATGCTCCCCAAGACTACACCATAGAAAAATTCCTAGCAATGATTCTATATGTGCCATCTCTGACATTAATGTAATGTTGGCCATCCTAGCTAGTCAAGTTATCATCCCAATATGAGAGGTGTAACACCTCCTATGGAAAAAAATATAGTTTTCTGAATCATGCAGGGTCTTTGAATTTAAATGAGTAGGATATTTGACCACAACCTCACCAACTAGTATAGCCATAGCAGGGGTGATAGACAACTAGCATCATGGATAGGATTCTCAGTACCCTATCCCCATATAATTTCATGATCATCCCCTACTATAAGGGAATACCTCAGGGTATTCACACCCAGTGCATTAATCTTGGTAGAGGGAGGTGTCGAGGACAAGACTACATCAACGGGATGAATCACAAAATGTTTCCCTTATATAGAATCACCATAATTGATGGGACCTAAAAACATGTCATTATCATATTTTTGGGGCACCATCATATCTCTATCCTTCATTCTTCAATAAGAGACATCATCATGATCTCTCACTTGTTAAAAAGATCATTCTTTATCCCACCATCATTCTAAAGAGAGATAATAAAAAACCAATATTTCACATAAAAGTTTGGCTATCTCTCGTAAAAAATACCAATATTCACACTATCATCTCTCATGGTTTGAAAAAAATCATCTAAAGTTTTAGTGGAAATATAGAAAAAAACAAAAACTCTCACATGATTCCAAAATTTTGGGTTGTCTATTTGCTTCTCTAACCAAATGGGAATTCCAAATGAGGAAGAAATATCTCATAAGATGCTCAGGTTCCAATATAACCAATGCAGTCAACAAATGTTAATCCAGATCTTATAATGATAGTTCCTAACATTATTGTGATCATATATCATATCTCACTCTTGAATTCTCATATAATAAGGCTTCAAAGGATTGGGTGCATAGCTCTAATCCCTGCATTTACACTCATCATAGGGGAAAATTATGTGATAATATCACATCCCAATGGTAGTCATTATCCAGTACTCAAACCCCATAGTTCTGAAATACTCTTAGTAAGATCATTAAATATATAAACTATATAACCTTTTTGAACAAGAACTCCCTCAATTATTGAAAACAAATATATTATCACAAGTTCCTCCAATATGTCCTGATTGGTTGATATAAACACAATATGACTTATGCATATGTTTATTCTAGGGGGATGTGCCTTAAAATTCAAGAAAGAAAAATTGAAAGTAGATTTAACTACCTAAAAAAGGTTCTTCCTCAATTTGATCACTTTATCTAAGAGAATTAATCTGTAAAAAAACTTTTCATGTAAGATGAAAATGTTATTTTTGTCGGACATTTCCACTCAAGCGATCAATGCCATTCTTGGGATTCATTCCATCAACATCATCTTTGAAATGTATATTTATCCCCATGCCCTCCCATTTATCTACAACCTTCTTCAACTAATTATTAATTAAAAAAATAAAATATAATTTATCTATATATATAAATTCGATGTATGGATGTTTTCGATAAAAAATTATTCCTTTTAACTATTCATCAAAAACGTAACTTCTCATAAAAATTCAAAAAAATCACCGAATGTAAATATTGATATTCCAAATTCAAAGACGATGTTTATTATTTCAAATAAAAAGTGGAAAAGTGATAAAAATTATATTTTAAATAAGTATACCAATAAATGGTAGTAAAATGAACTTTATGAATAATACATATTTTAATTTATAAAATTGGATTTATTTTTATATTTCTTCTATAAAACACATAAAATGAATGCTAAATTATTGAATATATATATGTAAATATTTCTTGAAAATAATTTATCAAATGTTTTTTAATTAATTTGTTGTGGTAAAATGTGTTTGATTAAATAAATATTGATTTTCAGATAATGATATCCTCTATTTTCATCAGGGTTTAATTTTTATTTCTAGTTAATTGGTCACCAAATAATACTAATTATGCACTTGTATAAACAATATTTTCAGAATTTAATTAATAATATTCAAAACCACCAATCAAATTTCTAGATGACAAATATAATAATAATTTCATAATATTATTAATTATATAATGTATATTTGTAAAACTATGTCTTACGTGTCACAAAATTTATCTAATGAACATGGAATTGAATATAACCCAAATAAAACATATTTTTTCATGTACCCCAATATAATCTATGTGTTTCTTGTTGTGAAATATCAACATGGTGTTGTGTACAATGGAAGAGTGAGTTAGTGCATTCATACAACACAAGCAATGTTCATAGTTTCTTGAAATGTATAATAATGAAATTATTAAATTAATATGAAAAATTATTTTTCATAAAATATCAGGGTTTTAGATTATTCCACCTTTAAATGCATTTATCCCTCAACATGATTCTGGGTTATCATAGGTTTAAAAAGTTATAGTTTTTTTATGGAATAACATATTGTGAAAATTAATACAAAAAGATCCAATAAAAGGGGAATGTTAAAAAATTAAATGTCTCCCAATGTAACACATAACTTGGATTCCAAATTAGAGAACAAAAATGAGGATTTGGACAAGAATGAAATGTTTACATTACTATAGAGAGTGATACTTATCACTAATCATAAAAAAATTGGCGATCTAAATAATGTTAAATATACCAAAACTGTAAACCAAAGTGGAGTGAAGAGTTCATTGATATCATAAAAAATGATAATAATGAGAAAAATTTTTGTTTTAGGAACCATTTCCTAATGTTTTATAATTTTAATGTGAATATTTCATCACATGATTTAATTAGATTTCAGAAGCACAATATCATCCTTCATATTCACCATCATCAATTTCCATTTCACATTTCATTCATGAGAAGTATAGGTATGTATTTCATTATTGAAGCATTATAAAATCATGATATATATAATCACAGTTCATTCCATATGTCTTTATCATTAAAAAAAGGAAATTCCAATTTATCCAAAATTAATAAATATTAATATTTTGAGATAATACATTATTCACTATAAACACATCTAAATTTTATCATAAATGATGTTATTAATTGTTAATAATATAACCCTTATAAAATATGAATGTACATAACATTGGAAATAAGTTCACTAAATTTCTCAAAAATGGAATAGAATTGATCCCCAATACATCATAAATTATCTATTGTTTTTCATATACAAACATGTGAATACCTTAATCATATAATCTATTGAAACATGTTAATTATGATACATCCATATTGAAAACATTCAGTGTTTCTTATTTCAATTATAATGGATATATTCTGTATGTCAAACAGGTTTTAAACTCTATCCATGATTGTATAAAATACTTTTTCGAAAAATTCATAATCAGTTCCAAGGTAATCAGTACCATCAAATTTAATTATTCATACTCAACATATATTTTTATAAACAACATTATCTCAATAATGGGAACATATAAAAGGTCATAATTCCCTTAAGCTCTAGTTTCCCCTGAATATCACATTTTTATTATATCCTTACATTATTTAATCGACACAATTCGGCGTATCCATGTAAATGCTTATGTAAAAAAATAAACTAAAAAATATATGAATATTAAAAAATGACTAAATATTGAAACCAGATATATAAAAACTTCGATTATTTAACTATAATATAAATACTTTAAAAAAGATACCTCATCCTATAACTTACTACATATTTCCATTCACATTTCCCCTATGAAATCATCATCATCATAAATACAACCCATACACATTCCAAATTCCTCATTTTATTTGGGAGATATACACTTAGGGTGTCAATTCTCATAATTCCAGTTAATAAAAAATTTAATGAATTATATCATAGATTATCTACTATGTAGGCCCTTATTATCATTTATTGTGTTAACAATACTTTACATTTTCCCTTTATTGTTACATGCTTTTTTTCTTTCTTTTTCCCAATCAAAACATATTCCCTTTCCTCAAAGTAATTAACTCGGTTCTTCATTCAAAATTCTAAAAATAAAGATAACTTAATCATATTTCCTTTAAAATAAACTTTATTATAACTCTCAAAAAACTCCATACTGCCCTTATTTAATGAGATTGAGAGTCAGTTAATGTTATCAAATTTAATCATGTCCCATGAAAAATAGTAAGACATGGTCGAAACATCATTAACTCCAGCGATTATCCCATATGAATTATCCCCACCAAATTTTCTATCATATTCAATGTTTACTCAGTTCCATTTAGCTCTATATATTCTATTCTGTTGAAGGAATTATTTGAGTGTCACATATCTTTTAAAAAAACCATAATCATGAAGAATCTCATATATAATTTCTACATTATAACACCTTCTATTAAATTAGTGTCACCTTATTCTTATGATTTAATACATCAATATACATATACATATATATCTTCAAAAGTATCACAATGACATTTTATTAACATTTTTTGAAAAAATTTACTAGAACATTCCTTTGTGTCTAACTATTTCCACATAGACTTAACTAATATGGATATTACTTTATTTTTATGAATATTATGTACCTTTACACTTTATATTGTCGAGGACCATAATAGTGTAGTTCCTATAGAAACTTGGAAAAAATTATTCTAACTTGGTAAATGATATTTAACATATCCCTTAATGATTTTTCCCTTTAATAATCCTACATAGAAAATTTGTTTATAACATAGGAGAATGAAACAAAATAATGGGGTGATCTTTGATACTCAGTAAGGGTAAAAAGGAGATATGTAATCATAATCATGAGCATAAAGTTATAAAAACTTGGAAATAACATTTTATTAACATAACATACATAACAATGATCATATACATGACTCATGTAATAATGATTGGAATTTCACAAGACATGAATCATAAGAAAATAACGAAAATAATCAATGAGATAATAACATTTGAATAACATATAAAATTTGTGGCATACATGTAAGAATATAAAATCTTATGTAAATTTTCCTACAAAGACCTTTATAAAAACATAGAAATGTGATAATCACCTATATGCTCTCTTCTAGATTAGGATTTCCACTCGTGTACCCTCTGGATTAGGGTTTGGGATTCCCTCTCATGTCCCCTCAAGATATGGGCTTGGGTTTCCCTCCTATGTTCCTGCTTATTATGGAATTGGGGTTCCCTCATGTTTACCCTCATTTTACATTATTGGGATTCCCTTTGGTATATCCTCATATTATGGGTTTCAGATTCCCTCTTGTATATCTTCTTATTTTAGGATTCAGATACCATCCCATATACTCTCTTTCCATAGCCTTTGGACTCTCTACCATGTATCTTCTTGTTACAGTTTTGGGATACCATCCTTTATACACTCTTAATATGGTATTGGAACTCCCTAACATATATCATCTTATTACGGGCTTTGGATTTCTTTCTCTGAATACTCTTATTATAGGATTGAGATTCTCTCCCATGTACCCACTTATTACGGGATCAGTAATCCCACATGTGTACACATGGCTTCCATTGAAAATTTATCATTACCCAAAGCATTAGATAGAAATGTATGTCCTTTCCATCACATAATGATATCATACATGCATGTTCCACATGATAGTAAAACAATGATTATATCATGACCCCAACAAAATATAGTGGCTTCATAAATTTCAAAACATCACCCATGAAATGAAATGGGTATCATAAACAATTCATCATATAATAAAATTTAAAAATTTATAGTATTCATAATGGTTTCATGAAATCATAAACTGTGAAAAGTAGTGGGTTTCAAAAGAGTAATATCATGGTACAACTTGTGTAATGAAAACATGTGTCATAAACATCTAGCCATCAAAAAACCATTATATGAAATAAAATGAATGTTATTCATGGATCATATCCCAATTAAAGAAGAGGTAACACCATCATATTTCATCATCAGTTGAAACAAATTTTGAATGATATTTTAGAATCCTTTCTTCTGGAAAATAGTAATTCCTCATTAAAGATAACTTTTTAAAACATGAAACATATTGAAACCCATTTCCTTTTTCAAACTACCTAGAAACATATAAAAAATATGTTCAAACCGAATAAAAAATGATTAAATACATTATAAATTTTCTAAATAGTTTTACTTGAAATTGAGATTCAAATATTATTGAAAAAATTTTATAAAATTTTTAGAAACCATGGTTTTTTTATAAAACTTATTTCTGACGGCCAAGAGAATCACAGATGGATGTTATAAATTTTTTTTCTTAATTATCTTATATGAAAAAGAAAGGAATAAATTATAAAATTTTATGATGATATCATTAATAAAAATAGGATAAGAAAATTAATGAGATTTATTTAGTGTTGTATCATAATGTTTCATTAATTGAAAAATAATTGTAACCAATCCCAATAAATGATGAGATTGTAGTAAAAAAGTTGATCCACTTCGATAACATTGTATCATAATCCACATGAAATAATTACATTGAGTGAATCTTATAATAAAAATAAATGAATTCTATTCATGATATAAAATTTCGAAGGATGGTATGTAGACTTTTTCAAAAATTATAAGTTCATAATGTAACACATGTTTCCACAAGGTAAAATTGTTACAAAATTGCTTTACTGGTGGTGTGGTGAATTTGGAACTATAAACCCCCTAAAAGTGATATACTAAAATTTATATTTAAATACCCATAAATTTAAGGAGCTGAATCCTATAAAAAAATTATTTCCAGTATATATACAACACAAATTATACGAGTCAATAATAAGGCATGTATCACATTTACCTGAAAAGGTGAGATGATGGTCATTTAATACATGAGTAAATTTTGAATCATAAACCCCTGAAAGAATAAAATAAACTGAAATTTTAAATGTTAAAAAATAATGTATATTCATTTTATAACAATACATTTTTCATTATATACACTTCAAAAAAAGATAATTTGTAAATATATCATATATATCACATAAATAAAAGCAAGTCATGAAACCACTTACCTAATGTCATTAAATTTTTTCTATACAATTACACCATCTTTATAATAAATATATTTTTATTTTAAATCTATAAAAGAACCATATTCTTATATTTCATACCATATATGATTTTATTATGACTTAAATAATCATATTACTAATAATTTCATGTTAATGTTACATTTCATGTAATAACCGCTTACTTTTTCCCATATATTGTGATATTTTATTCTTGATCCTATTAATTAGATTATAATTTACGTATTTAAATAATGTAAAAATGATATAAATTTCATATATATTCATTATATATTTATTTATAATTATCCATAAAATGTATAAATATGAAATGATATCCACTATTCCTACAAACGGTAGGTCGTACGAGCGTATGAATATTGTAACCATTTTCATTGAATATAGAAAGAAATAATGTACATGAAATATATGTATATATAATATATAATATAAAT
Source organism: Viscum album (assembly GCA_963277665.1). Lineage (NCBI taxonomy): Eukaryota > Viridiplantae > Streptophyta > Magnoliopsida > Santalales > Viscaceae > Viscum > Viscum album. Next base: position 1,230,013,281 of record OY728163.1, on the reverse strand, counting down.
TTACTAAAATCATTGGTAATAAATTCCATGTAATGTGTGAAGGAATCTCATCCCTTTGAGTATGCTATAGACCACCCATTCATAAATGAAGTTTTTGTATTTCAACTAAGTGAAATACCAAGAGGTATAGTTATTAAATAATTTTATAAGAATAAAAAATAAATAAAATATATACCAAATAAAATCTTAAACTCCATTATTATTAATAACATTTAATGGTGGAAAGGGAAGAATAAATAGTTTTAGTTTATAAGGTTCCAGTACACCATACACACGAATGATGTTTTATATTCCAATTGTTTGAATATTGTAAGAGTTTAGATATTAAAATTAACATTAAAACAGATCAAAATATTTAGTATACTATGTTTATTATATAACTGTGTCATAATAATAACTTATAGGTAGGGGATAAAAGTTTTTGTCGAAGGATGTTACCTATTCTCTGGGAAACTCCTTTTGATTTTTACCAATGAGATTACCTAGTTGAATTTCGTCCAACAGGGATTATTGTATGATGAATAAAGAAAATTTGGGAGTATATTTTTTTAGGATTTTCTGAGAAAAAGTGGCTTGATATGCTTGAATAAGTGATGTACTGAGTGACCTTATTATATTGTATATGGTGTGGCACTTTTATAAATTTTAAAAGGATATAAATATTCATAGGTCTTCCTAAAATCATGTGACTCCATTAATTATTAATTTATTAGAAAATATAGGACTTAATTGAAATTATGTATTTTTTTTCAATATATCATTGTTATTTTTCATATAATTTATTTTTAGCCACTAAGTAAATTTGTTTCCTCATTCCTCATTATAACCATTTTGTTTACTTTCACTAGCATTCATAAAATTTATGTTAAACATATAAGAAATTATAAATGATTCTGATTCCTAATTTAAAGTCCATTTTTCTGAATTATTATAATATAATTCATATAAATTTGTTTTAAATAAATCTTAGAGACATATAATGAAAGTGGTTAGTTAAACTGAAATGTTTTTAATGTATTAAATGTTTTTATATCCAATTTCAATGTGAAATGGGTTCCAATTACATACTATTGATTAATTGATGTCTTTTGTATGCTATTATAAAATAAGTCAAAATTAAAATATTATTTTACATTGAAAATAAAATAAATGAAAAGGCGGTTTTGAGTTAGAATTCAGTATATTTCACTATTCATCGTAACATGATACCTTACATAAAAATACCAAAAATTAACTAAAAGTAAATTTTTATATTCCAATTTCCAAAATGAAGTCGATTTTATCCAAAAAAAAATTATATCAGCAAGTAAAAAATTATGATTAATATTTTGGAACAATTAAAATGTGTTACAATTACATTTTTAGAAAATACATATTTTTATTCGTAAATTTGGATTTATTCTTATCACATTTATAGGAAACATACAAGATAATACTTAAATATTTTACTTTTATATATATATATATCATTATAATAAGATATTATATGTTTTTATTTATATTATTTTAAGAAAACATTTTTTATTTCATTAATGTAGTTTTCTAGTAAAATATTCATCATATTTTCAACTATGTTTTATTTTTTATTTCCAGTCAATTGTTCCCCAAATAGTTTGAATTATATACTGTTATAAACCATAATTTCATAATTTAATTACAATTTTTTTATAACCACCATTCCAATAGAAATGTGAAAATATAATAATATTTTATAATATTATTAGTTGTATATTGTAGTTTGGTAAAACTAGGTTATGCATGTCACGCAGGTTATTCAAGGAACTTGGAATGACATATAACATAAGAGAAATATATTTTTCCCAAAAAATAATCATTTTTAACTATATTGTTTAGAAAAATATCGACTTGGTGTTACGTATAATGAAAGAATAACTTGGTGATTTTGTATTATAGTATCTATATTTATTGATGTCTGAAATTAAAAATATTCAAATTATTAAATTATTAATATAAATAAATATTTAATAAAATTGTACGGCTTGAAATAATAATCCATATTTTATGTTGGAAAATTTATAAAAATACATTTTAAAGATACTTTTAATCATTCATTGAATATATAAGAGGAATATATGTTTCTTTCAATAAAATATTAACTATTTATCCTGTGAAAATTGGGAAATTGTTTTATTTGATAATAAAAATTGAAACATGTAATGTAATCTTCATGGAAGGTAATGTACCTGGTTTAGGTAAATTAAACTCAAACCTTATGTGTTAAAGGAAAAAAACATTTGTCACTATTTTATTAAATTTCAAACACTAACACATTAGGAAAATATTTAAATAAAATTATTCCATTTTAAAATTTTTAAATAAAGATAAATTTAAAGAAAATTAACTTTATAATAAATTAAAGTACAGTAAAAAACTTCAATTAAATTATTTTGAAGATCATGGACATGGAATAAAATATTTGTTGACAAAAAAGTAACAACTAGTGGATATTTCAATGAAATAAATTTATAGATAATTTTAATTCAAAATTTAGGAGAAATGGTGTCAATACAAATAATAAATCCATTAGATTACAAATGGATAATAAAATATATGTTATTTAAATTATCAGAACATTTAAATTTTTCTTGGGGGAAAATATATTATAGAAAATCTCAAAAGGAAATGTTATTGTAACATAAACAGTTACCTCAAGTCATAGTTTTATTCTTATTATTTCAACTATCCTTTATAAAAAATATATATTTATAAAAAATATTTTCTTGAGCCTCATTAATAAATTAAATGATAATTTTTATTCCTTTATAATTTCTAATTGTCCATTTATCGGTAATATCTTCATTGAAAACCATTATGAGAGAACATGTAAGTTTTTCATTCACATTTCGGTTCAATAGTTCCACATATTCTCCATGGTCTTTATTTAATAATATCCATAGTTTTAATAATAAAATTATAATCATTTTATTCCATCATATAAATTGTTCTAATTATTTATATAAATACATAATGAATAATAATTCACATCACTTAAAGGAGGTTGTAGTCCTCACGTACACACGAGCAACGTTATCACTTTATAAATAAATAAAATGTAAAAGGGTAGATAAGATATTATAATTAAAAATTCATAATTATATCATCATTATAATATATAACTATTAAATACATCATAAAAACTAACCATTAATTATTTTGTTTGAAACTAGATATTTTCACCATCTGTAGGCAGTAGTTTGAACGTATGCATGAAAGATTGTTTTGTCTCCCATTTGAAAGGGAATAATATAAATAATGGTTGTGAAATAAACATAATTTCATCAGAGTATATGAGATATATTGATTTTATTTTATCATCATGTTCATAAAAAAAATATTGAGCCATAAGAATAAATAAAATTAAAACACTATGTTAATAAATATACATCATCTTGGTTAAACCACATTTGTATTACACCTAATACATTAATAAGTTAGTATTTGGAATACTCCAAGACTAATATTTATTGATTAAGGATATTGGGAAGTTATTTTTTCGGTCTTGTATGATATATAAGGTTCATATTGTGTTACTAATAGTGGAGGGATGGTGTTCTTTTATAGGGGAGGGAGATGACACAAGTGGACATTTTCAAAATATGAAAAAAAATATTAATGACTTTTTTAGGACATGTATCTAAAAATTACACATGTTTCGATTAGATAAATATATCTTATAAAATTATAATGATAAAAATATTAATTTCACATTAGTTTATTTAATTTTCACCTATATTATTTTAGTTTAACCCATCACCCCCATTTATTATAACATTTTTTATATAATGTAATTTTGAAACTTCTCTTTATTAATAATAACCAAAAATATATTCCACAAAATTATAAATTAAATACATTTTGATTCTAATTTTTATCTCAATTTAAAAAAATAATTTATGCATGTGAAATATTTAAAAACAGGAACAGACTTATGAAACATGATTCTTTTTTTTCGAAAAAAGGTGTTTTCTTAAAAATAAATTGAACAAAAATAACATACAATGTTAATTACTACGTAATTAATAGTATTTTTTGATATTAAATGGGTATTATGTTACATTATAGATGTAATTCAACATAGAAAAAAATAATTTTCTTGATTTTAAGAAATCACTGTTTTACCAAAATTAGTATTTTTCACAAATCAGAAAGAAATTATTATTTTTTGAATAAATACCAAAAATTTAACCAAAAAATATATTTAAATTATTTTTTAAAAAATGAAAATTATTTAATAAAATTAAATTTCTATTTTTTTATTTTTTTATAATTTCTATGTACAAAATCCCATTAAAACCATTGTTGGATGAAAACCTCTTTTTGAATCATAAAATCACTTTTTTGATGATTGATTATTTATTTATTGTGAAAAAAATTTATACATATCATTCATAATGTCGAAAATACTATTCTTACTGCCAATTATAATGGATTGGTTATAACATTATATTATATCATGGTTGATTTACACTTGGGGTTGGGTGTAAAAAAAGTTATTAAATAACTCTAGTATATTTGATAGGATCATATAAATATATATATATATATATATATATATAATATCACAAAGTAATATATTAAACCCATTAAATTGATTTTCACAATTGAGATTTATTTTTTATTATCTAAAAAAATTATGATATAATGTTTCATCTGATCCTCGGGGTCCCAATTAGCTTTATTGAATTTTTTATTCCTCCAAAAAAATTAACTAGGTTAGTAGACATGTTCCACAAAAATTTTCTCTACAATTAAATATTTATAATTATTTTTATTTTTATGAGAGATAATGATAGACCTATAATGATTCTAATTTCAGAACAAATAAATGATTAGGTATATGCTACCAATTTGGAAGACATCGTATACTTGGTAGAATTCTGGTGGAAGCACCAAGTGATAAGAAACCATCACAATTTGTTCAAGAATCTAAAATGTGTTCTTATAACTGGGGTACACGTTTTTCTTATTCCTAAATCTCATAAAATTATTTTTATAAAAAAACCATAAAAATTCCATATAAACAAATATTTTCATCAATACACTTCATTCAAATTTTAGATTCATTGACTTGTTTCTGAATGGATCCAATATTCTCCTTTATTTTCCCATATAGCATGTGTCAAATAATCTTTTATTCTCCAACTTTATCCCATCAGGATAGGTTTCTTTATGTCGAACCCTATAGAAATGTAAAATGATCCATCTGAATTCATGATTGACTGTTATTTTAATCATAAAATTATACCAAAAGAAATTGTTTATCACATCCACATTTGAGATCTAAAGAACAAGGACCTAATGTATTTTCTTGAATTTTAAATTTCCTATTAGACTGACCTTCTTAAAAGAGAATGATTTAAATTTCTAATTGCCAATTCGGAATTCAATACTTCTTGAAGACTTCTCCAGAACATTTTGGAAAGCCTTAGATCTCAATCCGAAAAATAGATTTATTTAATCTATGAAACTAAATAACTTCCATAATTATTATCTTGGAATACATATTATTATAAAATCATCCCTGATGTTAATTAAATAATATTATTTTATAATTTGATAGACTAAAACCCAAATATCATTGTTCATTATAGATGTTTTGAGGTGTCCAATGGTGATATCAATGGTAATATTTTTCCATTGCCATTATGGTATGGGTAATGGTTTCAAAATCATGATAGACTTATGTCACTTAGACATAGCTTAAAGACATACAGGTCCTTGAGATAGGTACACTACATTATACTTTTTCATGTTTTCTCACCATAAATACTACTTATTATCATTATTCATTTATGTACCTCAATGGTGAATAGAGGATGATTAACTATGAGATTACTTCAATTGCTCCTTTATCAAGAATGGAATTTAAGAGAGACATACTCAGTTGTCAAACATTATTATTCCTTCACAATCATGTTTGAACATAAAAAACATTTCTCTCCATTATCTATATTTCAGAATCCTATATTTTTCACTATTTAATCCACAAATGGATTTATATTTGAACATTCATATATAAAATATATAATCATGATATAATGAAACATATTATATAAATCTATAAATATTTGATCTCTTTTAATACACATCTTGATAAAACTATCATGGTTCTTCCAACTCAAAACAATATCCATCTTGTTTTCTTTCATGGGATAATAGTTTATTGAGAATTCGTAATCATTAATCAATTCAAATAATATCCATTGTGGAAAATTCCAATATTTTTTTGAATATAAACTTCAAGATTTTCTATTACAAATATATATCACACCATTCAGAATAAAGATAGTGAATCCATATTTTTAATTAAAAATTTATCTATCTGATCTATAAATAATGATTCATGTAATTTATGTTGATATTTATCAATTGGAACGATGTGTAATCTCTATACATATCATTTATCATTAGTAATAATACAATATTTTCATTAATACATAATAATTTTGAAAATTTAAATCATTTAATATAATATTATATATATTAAAATTCCAATAGTGTCAATTATGACCATATTCATTAGGTGGCATTTAAAAATAATCAACATATGAATGTATGTTAGAAAAAACTCCATTAATTCACAAAAAAAATCAAAATTATCAATATAAACCATGTATGGCATAAATTATGCTAGATATTATAAATTTTAATATTTATAATATAATTTATTTGATTCTTTCATTAATTTGGAAATTACTACATCTTCTCAGTCTTATAAAAAAATTTATATTTCAATTTCCTAAAAATTATAAATAAATTTCAATCATGTATGTAGTATTGAATCTTTCTTGATGACTATTTATAGTTAATGATATCACTTTTTAACCCCATATTATAATTTTTTAGTTATCAGAGGCTTGACTATTACATACTCATGTTTAATTTAAATAAAAATTTTATATGTGTCATAATCACATACAAGTGGCTCCATGTGGTCCTAAAATCGACCTGATGATACTCAAGGTCGTTATAAACTCATCTATGTAAATTGGTATAAGTGATCATGTAGTTTTATGTTATTATAATGTTATTTTTAAATTTAATTACCCAATTTACGCTTAACTATTGTAATTTAAATAAATAATAATGCTATTATTCAAAATATCATAAAAAATATAAAGGACCTATTCAAATATTTCTTACCTCCTGATTCTAAATATTTAATCCTTTTTTCGAAATTTAAACCACATAACTTCTGGTAATTAATTTAAAATTAATTCATCTTGTCAAAAAAATAGTTTTTTTGTAAATCTAAAAAACCCTCAAAAGATTAACATGTTTTTTATATTATTTCAATTTGAAAATACTTCTAATGACCCAATTAAATTTAATTATAAATACTTAATTTAATCATACTTTATAACCATTTAAAATAATAATCTATCTTTCTAATTAAAATAGTTAAGAAAGAAGTTTTTAATTGAAATGAAGTATTTTTCAATAATCATTAAAATATGAATTCTACCATAAAGATACCAAAAAGTCGACAAAACTGATTTTTTATTTCCTGATTCTAAATAAGAAGTTTATTTTTTCACATAGAAAATATAAAAGTGATAAGGCAATATTTAAAAATGGTTCACAAAAAAGGTGGTAAAACTACATTTTAAAAATATTATTGTATTTTTTAAAAACAATTATTTATTATCATTTAAGACCATAAAATATATTTGATGAAAGTAAAAAATGTTTACTAAACATGTGTAAGCATAATATAATTACTTACATTCATTCTTGAATATACAGTGGCTAGGTGATATCTAACATTTAAATTAATAATACTAATATTGTATTATTTTCTGTATAATTCAATCTTGTGTGTAATGTAAGATTTAGAGAAACCCGTTGTTGTCTGTCAAGTATGATATCATACATATCATCCCCTTTTATGTAAACATTATATGTAAATCATAAATATTCATAGATATGAAAATGCATTATTTTATAATTACCTGGGATGTTACATCCTTCCACTTTTGATAATGTTTTTTCTCACAATTTCGTTCACTCATTAAATAAGTGGGCGTATTACTCCCTTAAATCATTTTCAAATTCCCATGTTTCCTATTCCACCATATGACTTTCTCATATAACCTTAACCTGATGTATATAGATATTCTACAACAATTTCCCTCTATAGTCAAAAATCCTGACAAGTTTTTCCTCGTAAGAATGAATCTCTTCCAACTAAACTATTTATCAACTCAAAACATGAGTTGGAGTGGAAGAATACTTTCTCAACATTGAAATGTGAAAAGATTTATCTACCAAGGATAAAATCAGAGCTAAATACAATCTATAGGAAACTGAGGCAACTTTTTCTAGGATTTTATACGGTCTAATGAAATATGGAATCAACATAATTTTATTACCAAAATATATATTACATTTTTCCATGGTGAAACTTTTGGAAAGGCAAGATCACCAACCTTAAAAGAAAAAACCTTCACCCGATTATCTACATAATTTTGTTGTCTTATTTGATAGGTTCTCATTCATTTCTAAATACAGTGATGTTTTTTCCATCCTTTCAAACAATTCAGGTACCATAAACATCCTTTCACCCACTTCATCCCATTATGATGGTGTTCGACACCAGTTTCCATATAAGGCCTCTAATGGTACCATCTATATACTAGAACAAAAACTATTATTATAAGAATACTCAACCAAAAAATTATGTTTTACTAGATTCCCTGTTAATCCATTGAACAAAAATGTATCATATCATTCATGTTCTGAATTTTTGGGTTTGATTTCCTATCCGATTCAGGAAGAAAAGTTGTAATGAAATTTAATTCACTTCCCAATGAATTCTTAATGAATTTCTGAATGTAAGAATTTTACATGGGATCGTGATCAGATATAATAGAGGGAGGAAATCCATGTAACATGACTATTATTATATTATACAACAAATAAATTTTATCTAGACATTATCTATCTCGAATAGGAATAAAATTAGAATATTTAATAAATATTTCCTTAATAACCAAAATCATAGTGTTATATTTAGATTTCATTGGTAATCCCACTACAAACGCGATGAATATATGTTCCCATATCCATTCTAGTATTGGAAAAGGCTGAAGCGTCAATTTTAGAATTAATAGTTATGATTTTACTTATAGAAAATTCAAGCACATCATTGCAAAGAATTCAATATCTCATTTGATTCCATCCCACTAGTAATATTATCGATGGTCTTTGTATATTTTAGTGCCGCTATGATGAATTGAAAAGAGATATCTATGAGCGTTACATAACAACTATTTATTCAATTCTAAATGACTATGAACACATAACCTATTCCCATATCTCAAAACACAATATTAATAAATGTTAAATTTTGGTAACATTCATTGCTGGACTGATTCTACATTTTTCTGCAACTTACTATCATCCTTCTACAGTTTCATAGTTATGTCTAACAGAGATGATTTCACTAACACCTGAAAAAAAGAGTATTTTCTTTCAACAAAAACATACATGACAAAATTTATCAAATCATTAATGAAAGGGTCACATTTCAATCATAACATTGTAAATTTAGCATTCCTTTTCTGACTCAAAGCATCATCTAAATTGTTTTTTCTAGGATGGTAATGAATCTGGATATCATAATCCTTGATTAGTTCAAACCATCTTCTCTATCTCATGTTCAATTATTTCTGAGTGAATATATACTTTAAATATTTTTGGTCATTATATATTTCACATTTTACTTTATATAGACATTTTCCTGATATTTATAAAGCAAAAACAATAGCACCTCATTCCAAGTCATGTGTAGGGTAATTTAACTCATGTGTTTTTAATTAACGGAAAGGATAATAAATTACCAGATCATTCTTAATTAGGATACAACTGATACAATTCACTGAATAAGCACTATATATACTAAATTCACCATTTCTAGATTGTAGTTCCAAAATTGGGGAATTCACTAATGTTTTTTTTAATTTTTTAAAATAGTCACCGCCTTATTTTCTCTAAATGAACATAACACCTTTTTGAGTTAACATAGTCAGTGGAATAGAGAAATATGAAAAATCTTCCAAAAACATTTATTTATATCCTACTAGACAAAGGGAACTAGGAATATCATTTACATTTGTGTGTCTTCTCCATTCTTAAAAAACTTTTGTTTTAGCAGGATCTATAATTGTACCATATTTAGAGACAGTTTGACCAAGGGATGATGTTTTTTATAACCAAAACTCACACTTGATGAATTTAAAATACATTTTATTTTCTATTATTGTTATTAAGACAACAATTAAATGAAATTACTTCAACCGCTTTAATTTTAGAATATACAAAAGTATCATCAATAAACAAAAACAAAAACATATCCAATAACTCGTGGAATATTCTATTAATAAGATCCATGAATATAGAATGTGCAGTAGTTAACCCAAATAGTATAAAAATAAATTCATAATTACCATATTTAATATGAAATGATGTATTTAGAATACCTACATCCATTAAATTCTATTGATGGTACCCCGACCTCATGTTAACCACCAAAACATTATTGCACTACTTGGAGGTGATCAAAAAAATAATCTATATGTGGAAAATGATACCTTTTCATAATAGTGATGTTATTCAACAATATATAATCAATGAATAGCCTCACTGAACTATATTTTTTTAAAAAAATAAGACAGGATCATCCTTTGGTGATGTTCTAGGTTGAATGAAACCTTCATCAAATAACTCGTGAAATTGATTTTAAAACACTAAAAGTTCAATATGATACATTTGATAAGGTGGTTTTTTTAAATTGTGTTTCCATCAAGAACTAACTCAATAGTAAATTTAAATTACTAATTATGTATAGTACCATGAAACACATTAGGGAAATCATCAGGATACTTACTTAACACTTGAACATCATTAATCTGAACAATTCCATTATTTTTAACCATGCGTTGGAGGTAACATTCATTTCCATCTATTAATAGTTTCTCACCTTCCAAATATATTATCAATGGTAAGGGTTCATTATTATACAAAAAATAAAAGTCTTTAATGAAAGAAACTTCATTAACTCTATATTCAATCATAGTATGATTTATAGAAAGGTGATCCATTCTTGGAATAACCTCAACCTCTACTAGAGGAGAAACAATTTGGGTTTTATGAGGATTCTTTCATAATGACAAGGACATGATGATTCTTATAATTTTATTCCTCAAAATTTTCCCCCTGTGTTTTTACCATAATTACTAAGTCCATTTCATGAGGTAAAACTTCTAATTTAACAGATAATTTCATAGAAATAAAAGAATCTATAGACACTGAATCAAATAACATAATTACATAATTTGAATAAACAAACAATGTACCTCACACCACTTCATTTGATGGCCCAAATACTTTTGTTGTAGTGTAAATGGACATCACCACACTTTTCTACATATATTCTAGTTTTTTGCCTTCATTACAGTTCCTCATCAGCAAATCATTTTCATAATGACCCTTCACATTTCACTTAAAACATTTTACTGACTGTAAATTTGATATTTACGTAACTATAATTATATTTTTTAGTGAAATTATAGGCATTATTTCTAATTATACCACATTAATGTTAATTGTAAAAAATTCCAAAGGCATTCCCTAGTGTTCTTTTAACCATGATTTTCATCATCCATAAACTGAATTTTCATACCATCAGACATTTTTTAAGAATTCATCCCATTGAACTACAACATCAACCTGTTATTTTTCTATTTTTCAATGAACACATGATCAATTGAAAACTCCATTTCCACATTTTTCGCATGTCGAACTATATTTTTGTAACTTTTGTACTCATTAGAATCCAATTCCCTTTCATACATTGGAAATAATTCTATATAAAAATGATGAAATTTACTATCTGTATCTTGAATAAAATTTGAAGTGTACCAATATAGTTTAGTAAATTTCACTTTTTATGTAGCCAATGCGTCATAAAGTTACCTCAACTACTAGAATCTGTTTTTGATCCTATGTCAAACCACCTTATTATAAAATTTCTCAATGAAAATACAATTGAATTTATCCAAATCGGGAGAATCAATTTCCTCACTCTCTCTGATATTATAATCCCCTGACCACCAATAATTGGCTTCACCTTCAAAATGTTAAACAACAATACTTACCATTTGATTGTCTAGACACCCGAGATATCAAAAACCATTTCTAATGCATCAATCCACCATTCAGTTAGCACGAGATTAGATGGTCCTCTGAATGATTGAGGATGTTGCCTCATAAAATTCTCCCTTACTTGCATGTTACTATATGGTTGATTTGTCTAATCTCATTCATGGATACCACCACCATTAATAGTATGAGTAAATAGTTCCATCAATACACAACATATTCATTATTGATTATGACCATATCTAGTTGCTTATTTGGATGGTTTTTCTCTCTTGTTGTCTTTTCAACATAGTTAGCCTATTTCATATCAAGAATAACATTATGAAAAAACATATCATAGTAAAAAAACATGGTAATCATAAAATTATATATCATTTGAATTTTACTACAAAGTAAAAATGACTTATGAATAATCTATTAACAATATTCTAACTTATAATGTTGTCAAAATGACCTTTCATTCCCAATATATTTACCCAACATTATTCATTACATAATATCGATTGAAGTCAAGAATTCACATTCTGTATCTTTCTATGTTTAGAGTCTTAGAGAGTTAGTCCATAACTATTACATACATAGTGGAGACAACTAAAATAGTATCCAATTCTTCCATAACATAAAACATTAAAATGTAAATACAATTTTGTTATCTTGATAAAAAATTTATAGACTTATTCATTTCTCTTACACATCCTAATACATTGTGGAGAAAATTTAAAAATATGGAATGAGCAAAAAAATTATATTAAGGGAAATAAAATAAGAAAATAAAACATTTTTCCATGAATATTTTTAAACCCAAGAAATCATAAGAATCATGAAAAACATAAGAGAAATCATAATTCATGAAGTTAACTTGGGGTATCTATATCATATGCACATTGTATCTTTAAAAATTATTGAGGGTGTACCCTTTATGGGTATGATTAGAAAACCCATCACATTATATTCACAAATTTCTTTAGGATAATCCTTTTTGTTTCTCACTTTTTCATTACCCAATGCACATGAGTGAAATCACGGGCATACCCTCCATTGTTTTTTCACATAACCATATGTATATATTATCAATTCCCAAGAACCAAAACATAATCAGATCACATAAAAAATGCATAAAAGAAAAATAACATTTCCACATTGCATTCATAAGAATTTTTTTAAGATATTGATATAATAAATCCATTCTAAAAACCATTGTCAATACAAAAATACCTAAAAAGGGAATAAGGAATTTATTTTTCTTATAAAACATTACAGATTTTAGAGAAATCTAAATATCAAATAATGGTCACAATGGCTGAAATGTTCTTATCACCAAGTATGTTAAAAAATTCTTTTTCCATTTTGTAAAAAACATTATAAAAAATATTTTTCATTATAATAATTTAATTAAAATAAATTTCAAAGGATTATAATATACTACATTTAAAATATGGTGGTTTATATTATGAAAATATTCCTCAATGAATAGAGATTACGATGAAGAGGCGTACCATGGGACTGAATCATCACATATAATATTTATATTCATGAATAAAAATGTATATTAATTTATACTTTCTTGAGAACCTCTAAAAACATCAATATTTATTTGATAGCACTAATTACCATGTTATAAAACTAACTCAATTATTTATGTTTATATTGGATAATTTGTCGATATTCGGTACATGGGTTGAAAATGAACATTGTTTTGATGTCACTAGTCCAATTGGCCATAAGTACATCGTTTCCTAGGTATTATTCATGAGATAGTCATAATTTTTATACATTAGTCTTAATTTGGAAATCAATCCATCAATTATGGAGGTGAAAAACATACAAATCTATATTCAAGGAGACAGTAGGTCGTATGTACGCATCTGTAACATTTTAGTTTTTCATTGTTCCATATAGAAATAGGGTAAAAATTACATTATATATAAAAATGATAATACTATTTTCAAAATAATAAAAATCATTAAAATATACATGTATATATCATACAGGGGATGTGGTGAATGAAAATGATTCACATTACATTATGTAGGCGATGCTTCAAACATATGCACGAAATACGTTATTGTTTTTATGTTCATGGAATGTAAGAATATAAATGAAATATTATTATTTTAAAATTAAAAATATCATTAATATCATATATAAACATTTATTCTATCATTATAACTTGTCTTCATAGAATGTAATGAAAAACGAACTATATCAGTTTGTGAGGTGGTAGTCTGTCATACACATGAATTAAATGTTGATTTCCCATTGGAGGCAATTGGTGATGGATTTATGTGATGATATAAAAAATAATATCATATATTTAAATTTATTATACTTAAGTTTTTATTTCATCTTAGAATAATAAGATTTATAGGAATTGGTTGGGGAAACAAAAAAACTCTTTAAAATGATACATCTTCATTGGTTTATCATCATAGAAGAATACATTAACACCTATAAAGTGGGTGTTATTCCTATGATAAGGCCTCAAGATTGTGGGTAGGGATTCATGGAAGTGTTTCGGTAAGATATTTTCTAAAACAAAAGTCTTTGTAAGTATATGTATTAGTGAAGAGTGGGTACCTTTTTATAGTAGAGGGGAGGGGTACCCTTGAAAAATCTTAAAATATTATATTAATATGAATTCAATTTCAAAAACAAAATGGTCCCAAAATAAGATTCTAAGAATATAATATTTATTTAGTCTAATTATTATCATCAAATAAAAATTATACATGATTTTTAATAATTTGAAATCAAAATTTTTTTCATTTAACCCTTAATTTTAAAATTTTAATCTTACCATGATATTATGTTATATACACTTCTTGGGTTAATGTAATTACCATAACATGTAAAAAGAGAAAACAATGTTCCATTCTTGAAATATTTATAGTTATACAAACTATTTTTCCAAATCATATAAATTAAGTAATTTAATATCATTTAAAAAATATTTTATATGTTAAAATACCAATTGTGTCAATTATGAAACTATTATTTAGTTTAATTAAGAAAAAAATTAATATGATGTTTTGTTTGAAGAAAATTATATAAATAATAAAAAACATGTCAAAATTATATTTAAAAATCATTCATTTCATCAATTATGTCAAATAATATTTATTTAATTATTTATAGTATCATTTATTTGATTAATTCATTAATTCTGAAATTACTACATCATCTTTGTGTCACAATTAAAATCAGTTATTTATTTCCGAAAAATTATAAATAAATTACCAGGTTGTAGGTAATCTTTTTAAATTTCTATTGACTATTTATATTAAAAGGGATAATATTTATAACCCAATATTAAAAGTTTTTTTGTTACAAGTGGTCCTAAAATAGAATCAAGGATTCTCATGGTTGGGATACACTCATCCATTTAAATTAGGACACATGTTTAGGTATTTTTATATTATTATAACATTATATTTACCTTTAATTACTTGATTTACCCTTAACTATGGTAGTTAAAATAATTACTAAAGTTACTATTGATAATGTCCAAAAAAATAAAAATGACATATTTATAAAATTTGGACCTTATAATTCCATAAATTTAATCCATCTTTCCAAATAGAAATCAAATATTTTTTGTTAATTGATTTAAACTTAATATCAACTTTCAAAATGAGAAAAAATGTTTTTTTAATAGTAAAACCCATCAAAACATTAATACATGTTTATATCAAATTTCAATGTGAAATTATATTCAATAACTAGAATTGGATTAGATGATTAAAATTTTATTTATTTATTATTTTATGCCATTTAAAATTATAATCTAACTACAAAATCTAATCAGATGAAAAAAGTATTTTTGAAATAAAATGTAGTATTTTCACTATTCATGAATAATGAATTTTATCAAAAAAATTCCCAAAATTCAACCAAAGTGAGTTTTTGTGTCCTCGTTATAAATATGAAGTATATTTTTTCAAATATAATAAATAAAAGTGGAAAAAATACATTTAATAATGGTTCTCCATCAAAAGGTGTTAAAACTAACATTTATATATATTATAGTATTTTATGCTGAAAAATAGATTATCGCCCATTTTAAGCTTCTGAAAATTATTAAATTTAGGTATAAAAATTTAATATACATGTGTAATCAAAATATAGTTAGTTTTTTCATTCTTTCTAATACAACAGGTAGTCCATAACTACCATTTAAAATAATAATACTAAAAATGTATTATTTTTCTATATAACATAGTCTTGTGTACAACATAAGAATTCAGGGAAACATATGGTTTCATGTTAGGTATGCTATCATACATAGAATCCTCATTTAAATAAACTTAATATCTGATAAATAAATATTAATTTTTGTAAAAATTTATTAGTTTATAATTATGTGGGTTGTTATATGTATAATGTAACAACAATAGATTTTGTAAAAAAATCATTTGTGTTTGTTCTTATCTTGGTTTTGAATTTCACCATCCATAACAAACTATGAAATTTTACTAAAAAGGGAACAATCCAAAAAAACATAATGGTGTTCTAATATAATGAATCCCAAGACCATCAACTTTTACAATATTAACACAATATTAGGGAAGGGAACTCGTTGTGTTAAAAATGATAATCAATTTTTCAGGGGATCGCTTATAGTTCACGAGGTCCACCATGATATTACTCTATATCCATTTATGAGTAAAAGAAATTATATTGCATAGTATTTTATTGCATCTCCGCACTAGATAGCTAATAGGAAAAGTTATTTATATGGCCCCTTTTTAAGAATTGTGAAGGACAGATGAGTATGTTTTTCACCCCTTCCAGTAAAATATTCTTGGAAAGACACACTTATAATACCTTAATCATAGACCAAGTATTTTCTAGAAGAGAATCAACATTGAAAAAAGTAGTAATGAATGAAAGTGTAAGAAAACCATCCCTATTACGAAAAACTTTGTCCCCTCTCACAATACCACTAATTCATGACCCATCAATATTTATATTAAATCCATTATCAGGAGGATACCATTGAACCCAACTGCCATCTAATAGATGGGTGTATCCAAGTTACACATTAATGTTACCATGAAAGAGGTGTTTAATGGAAGCCAAGGATTCATAGTTTTTGAGAAAATTATCATGTGCAATATCCAAAGTGAGATCTTTAATAAGCATATCCATTCCGGTGTAGAAAATCTCTTCATGTTTCCCCAAATTCTGTAAATTCCCAAGGGTCTAACATTCGATTTCTGGGATGAGAGCTCTCTCCTTTAATTCATCGGAATTATCTGCATATTTGTGAAACATATTATGAAGGAATCCAATGATAAGATGTTGTGGTCTGGAATGACCATTGAATTCACGATACTCAAGTCACATCATTGCTACCTAATAAGCTTCGAATAATATGGGCTATGATATCTTTGTGAGAAAGATGAAATCTGCTACACCTGGATGCCAAAGAACACATCTCTTGCGAATCATTTCATTTGTATGTATGGCTTTATTATGCACCCACCAAAACAATAAATTAATCATAGGTAGAATATACTTTCACCTTAGAGTGACTCCCCATGTATGGACATTGTATTCCTCATGCATGATGCACCTTTATTCTTTCATTGAGAAATACCCAAAAGATGACCTAGTGAAAACTAGCCTATAACTCTCCCAATAGATGGTGACACTATAGAAAACATCTTGTTACTTTTGATTAAGAGATGTACGCAGAAACCGAGGTTGGGTACTTTTTGTGAGAAATAAATATATTGTGTTGGACAACAACAAAATCAAAAATATTACCCACCCAGTTGTCATTCCAATAACTAATGTAACCCCAGTAAATGACCACACATATGTGAATTTGGATAGCAGGATGGGAGTTGTTGATAAATTTTTATTGATTTGAACTCCTTATCACTGGTCCATTTTAAAATGTCGAATATTTATTGGAAATAAATCTTTCCCATAGTGACGTACCTCCCATTAAATTCCAAAAAAATTCTTCTTAGAGGCTTCCCACAGATTCAGTGACACATCAAAGACCAATGCCTCCACGTTCAATTTCTCATGCCATCCTATCAAATTAATCCCAATGATTCTTTAATTCATCATAAACTTTTCCTATGATGGTGGTGAAATTTTTTTCAATTTTTAGTAGGGAAACATATAGAGCAATGAGAGAGGATAAGGAATACATAGGAATTGAATGTAGGATGTTGTTATCCATGTTAGTACATCCACCAAAAGAGTGAAATTAGTTATTCCAATTACGAATACAAGTGATGATTTTATCAACAAATATATCAATGTGTTCAATTCTGAATCTACCCAAAGTAAAAGGCCCTCATTAATATTCCATGGGTAGTGATATTTTTTGGAAACACAATTTATCATCATATTTTCCTCATTCAATATTAATCATGATTTTTTTAATTAAACACAACTCATTTTTCCGTTGATGGATTGGCCACCCTAATAGATATATTCATCAAGAGTATATACTATCTGATGAATATTTTTAATATTTCCATTAATAATGAGAATTATATATTTTAAAAATAAAATATGAGATGGTCCCCTGATGTTAGTCTTGAACAGAAAGGATCTCATACATCCCTCATCAATATTGAAGTGCCCGGATCAGTGTGAATCACTGAGAGGGGGAGGGGGTGAATCAGTGATCCTTTAAAACTTTTTACTAATTGATTCTTTATCATTTAAACCTCTATGGCTTGTTAAGGCCTCGATCCACTCTTCTTGTATCTCTCAGCCTTTCCTCGAGTGATGCAGTAAATGTAATGGCACATGACACAAGGATTTACAAGGTTCGGCACCAAAGGCCTACATCCTCACCATGTTGGTTATACACCCCAACATGGTTTCTTCCATTATAATCTGTTAGTATTAAAATGGTCGATACAGAGTCCCACTGTATCTCTCCTGAGTCCTATAGGAGGGTCTTTAAACTGCGTCCCACAGTGTTACCAGAGTCCCACTGGCCTGCCCCAGAATCCCACTGAAGACTTCTTCCACCCTGAGTCTCACAGGGGGCTTCTCCTGGCTCCTCGAGTCACACGAGTAGCTCTTCTTCACTTTAAGCTTCTTCAAGTATCTTCAGCAGCCTGGGATAAAGGCAGCTGGACTTACTCTGTACCTCTTCTCACTTGTGATGAAAAGGTCTTCTCGTATTGCTCAGGATTTATCTCCTTTCTCATAGGATGACCTGGCCTCTCTCTTCAAGAGTCTTCAATAGCCTCTGAAATGGTCTGTTGGTTTTTCTCAGCACTTCTGATCACTTCTGTTGATCAGGCTCTTCTCAATTACTGAAAACTCAGACAACTAATATCTCTAACTTCAGTCTGGCTTCAGTCTGACTTCACATCAACTTCATGCACTGAGTTCATGGCATATCTGCATCCTCATGCACTGATAGCATGGATTCTTAATAATCGTCAATAACTTCTGGTCTTGGTCAACTCAAATGCACACAAGCAGATTTGACTTCTTTACGTGTGCACGTGCATTCATGCAAGCATGCACTCCCCTTATTCTCTTCTTGGTGCAGTAAACCCTCAGAGGGTGTAATTCTTTTTAGCACACACCTTCTCGAACTTCACACACTTTATTCAATTTGGTTACACACTTAAAAGTGTGTTCTACTTTAGTGTTAGAGTTTTCTCTTTCTTCCTTCTTCTAGGTGTGTTCACTTCACTTAGTGCACACACACTAGGCTCGGCCTCTTTTCTCTTTGCACACACTTCTTTCACTTTGCACACAAGTGAGTTGGCCTCCTCCTCTTCTTGTTGGACACACACACCTTAGTGTTCTTTTAGTTTGTTCTTCAATGTGTGCACCCACAAGGGCTACGGCCTCATCTTGCTCACTTTTCACACAAGGCACTAAGGCCTCGGCCTTCCTCTTGTTTAGCACACACACAAATGTGGTGGCCTTCCACTCCTTCTTGCACACAACCCGTAGGTGTGCACTCACTTGGCTAGGGTGTATTATCCTTAATCACACACACACAAGGTGTGTAATTCACATAACCCGAACCTCCTGCCAATATGAAGCCGCGCATGGTGTGCAGCCTATCTTCCTCAACACTGCCGCGCAAGGTACCAAGCCGCAAGGGCCGCACAAGCCTCAACCAACCTTGAGCGCGCAAAAAGATGTGGCTTGGGTTCTTCCTGTCACGCAAGGGAGGCACGCAGGGGTCTTCTCCCCTTCTTCTTTCGCCCAAGGAGTGTGAAAAAAGAACCATCGGAGCAAAGGGATGGCTCCGGAACAAACTACTGCGCAAGTGTGCGCGCAGGGCTCAAAACTTCGCTAAGCACTGAGGCTTCGCGGGACAGTGTCTTCAAAAACTCAGCAAGCTTTTTGAGAGCCTCGGGTGCTCCTTTTATAGGCAGAGGTGGTGCAAAATCTTCCGCGTGAGATATCTTGAATCCCTGAGATTTTCGGGCTTTTCAAATCTTCAAAATCTTGATTTTTATCTTTCTGTCAAACGCTGGTTCCGTTTTTATTTTTCTCTACGTGCATGCGACTTAGAACGCATGCGCGGCCTCTTCTCTTCTATCCCATGCAAAACACGAACTCCACATGGCCTCGGCACATTCTTTTGCCTCGGCCGAACTCCAATTTCACCATTTGTTGCATGAAAGTATATTTTTATGCGTGGATGTGTTCAGAAGGCTCAGAAGAACTCTATGGATACCTCAGCTTCAGAAATGGTGGCCAGGAACACGAACTTCGTCGTGCGGGTGGCCTCTGGTTCGACGGAGACACGCGAGAATGAGCGGGGAGCTTTAGCTGAGCTCGTGGAAGGAGACAAGCTTGCAAGCCGTCGAATCGGGAGTTTTATGAACTTCGACGGCCGAGATTAGATCGCGGCACCGCGGATGCGATCCGCGGTCGAGATCATATGCGCGATGGGTCGGACGGCCAGGATTAGATCCAGACCGAATTTTTTGATCCCACATCGAAATGGAGGGCGGTTTTTCTGCGGTTTATCAAACATCCGCTGCCATCCATCCCACAATTGAACTTCTCCCCTCACGGTGCCTCCCCGCACCGTGTTCTCTCTGCGGGCGTGCTCTGCGCCCACCTCTTCTCCCGCGGGCGCGCCACTGGCGCCTACTATGCACCTTCGGGCGCGCACTTTGGCGCCCATGCTGCGCAGGACCTGATCCCCTGCGTGGCCCCGGGCTTACACATGGCTCGGCCTTGTGCCTCATGGAGTGCCCTAGCCTTGAGGGTTCCCCATGGGTGTGGTGACCTTGAGTCCCACATGTGCCTTGGGTGATGACCCTCGGCTGGCCTCCTTGGTGGCCTATTTTTTGGCAAAGGAAATGAATAAGGACATTGTTAAGAAACAAAGTACTCCCAATATAAAATGCCAAATCCCACTTAAGCCATCCTTCCTCTTCATTTCTTCTCATCTTCTTCTTCATTTGAATTCCTCAATCCTTCTCAACAAATAATCTTCACTTAGGAGGGAAATGTAGAAGGTTCTTCCTTCAACCGAAGCTCCTGAATCAAATAAATTTTCAATTTTCTTCATTGATCTAATCAGATATAAAGTTGGATCAACATAAAATTCACATGAACTAAGTGATAGTGCATGGACTTCATTAAACCACTTCATCCACTTAGAACTTGTGGATGGATCCCTTTCATCTCCTCATGCATTGTCAATACAATACACGGCCTTCTAACATTGTTGTGACTTTGTATCATCAGGATAAAAGTTCTATGAACTTAAAGATCATCTCAACAATCGTCAAATATGATGATGATGCTCCATCATCATCCATTCTTCAAGTGGTGTAACTTAGTATCATCTTGATACAAGTATTGAAACATTAAGATCAGTTCTACAATCGTCTGATATTTGAGAGAATGTTTCAAACCATCATCTTCTATGCCACTTAGTGAATCTCCTATGTGACATGCATCTTAGTACCATGCCCATTCTCCATTCATTACCAACACCATCACATCCTTTGTCATTCACATATTGAAACTCCTTGACATCTATCCATTCATTCCTTGACAACAACATACCTCATTGACAACAAATGCAACACAGTGCACTTCAATCTCCCCCTTTGTATTTGTTGTCAATACACTTCTTCAGCACATATGAATGGTTCAATATGTGTGCCAATATTTTCTCCCCCTTATTGTCAATCAAATGCAAAGGTGTGGTCTGGTTCTCTTCCAAAATATCTCTTCCTCCCTTTGAATAGCATCTTCTTGAAAATCACCAAGAGAGGGATGATGTCACATGTTCTCTTTAGCAAAGAACCATTAGTAAATCATCTCTAAGTCTACGTGGGCTAACCCTGTGTAGAAAACAAGAGTGATGTAACCAAGGAACTCAATTCTGTCCAAAATTCACTGTACATGTGAGATCATGCTTCAGGGGGTTTGAAATTTTCAGATATAACAATGAATTGCTAAATCCTGCACATACTCCACAAAACTCATTAGAACGTTCAGTGCAAAGATAAAGCTCCCCCTTTCAACCATTTGTCTTCAATCAATACTCCCCCACAATTGTCATGATGAATACAATTAAGAAACAAGTGATGAAAGTATGATTGGAATACCTTCACTTTTCTCAAGATGGTATTAATCTCAGAATCCCATCTTCTTCAGATTGGCTCCCCCTCAAGGGGTGCACTCCATTCTGTCCAAACCATCCTCCTGTTGGGAATGATCATCATCTTCAATTCCCTGCAATGTTAGCACATGTAAATACAAGTTATTAGGGAATTAGATGGAACCTCCTTGGTTTATCAATGTGAACAACAAGGTTTAGAAGATTCTCTCAACCGAGATGCCCCATTTTCACCATTCTTCACACTTGCACATCTGATCTTCAATGATGATTGTGCTGGTGTGGATCTAAACACGTCTTCATGTGAAATCTTTTGTTTCCTTTTTGCCTTAGCAATTGCCAGTGCTTCATCTTCAGCTCTTTCCAGTTCTCTGGCATGTTGCAATTGATTCGGCCATATGACTAACAAATCGTTTGGAAGTGTGGCCTCTGTTCTGGAATTTCCACATGGTTCTTTTGATGCTGTCAGGCTACCTTTCTTAGGAAACTTGTTTTCAATCAATCCCTTTTGCTTCTTCTGGATTGATTGTCTGTTTGATTTCAGTCTGCTTCTATTGATTTCCATGGCTTGTTTACAAAGATCCATGGTATGCCCTTTCTTTCCATAGTAGAAGAATTTCTTCTTGGTGGTCCTTCTGGATGCATCACCCTTCTTGGATTTAGACTCCAAGGTCTTCTCTTCCTTTTTCATAATCTTCTTTGGAGCATCTTCCATTTTCTTATGCTTGCTTCCCAAGGATTCTTTCTGAGCCAGGTTCTGCGATTTTTTCTTCTTTTTAGCTCTGGATAAAGTTGGAGATTGACATTTATCTTTTTGATCTCTTTTTCAATCATCCCAGATGTTATCAAGTAATCCAAATCTATTTGCAGTAAACAGATGTCACTGGACCTGTGGATGCTGCTTCTTTTCTTTTGTCTTGCTCCCCCTTAGCATGGGCTTCCTTTGTGCTTTGACATTCAGTGGATTGTACCAACAATCCTTTGCACAGTGCCCATACTTATTACAACACCAACACTGACCCACAAATCTTGACCTCTTGAGTCCTTCTTGCTGTGGGGAATTTCTCTTGAATTGTTGTGTTGGTTCAGGAGAGCTCTCTTTCTTCATCTTCTTCATCCATACTTGATCAGTGTTATTCTTCCATCCTGTAGTTTTTGTAGAAACGCATTTAGAAACATGAGTACAATATGGGATGGATGGTACCTTCTTTTTAGAAGTTGTTGCCCTTTTATTAGAGTATGTCTTTCTTTTAGAATCATCCTGCTCAATGCATACTTGAGTAGAAACATTTCTCCTTTTAGCTGACTGGGAGGCTTTGGCTTTGGGTGATTGATGATTTTTCAATATCACCTCCAGTTCTAAGTATTTCATATTGAGGGAGTTCTTCTCATCCTCAATAGTTCTTAGCCTTCCATCCCATTTCTCTTCCAGCTGCTTTATCTAGTCTTCATGAACCTTTTTTATTTCTAGCAATGAATTGTCCAGCTCATTCACCCTTTTGACTTTGTCTTCTAGTTGAGCAACTTTGACAACCATTGAAACTCTGTGCAATTTTACCAGTGCATGGAATACTTCTTTGACCATTGTCTTAAAGAATTCTTTCTCAGAAAGGCTTCTTTGCAATTCTTCACAAGTATCTTCATATCTTTCATTGCAAATATAAACTGTTTCATCCTTAGCCTTCACCAGCATTCTGAGAGTGTTGGTTATGCCAACCCTTTTTTCCAATTGATCTTCCATAGAATTGGCTTCTTCTTCTAGCTGTAATTTTTCATCTTGAAGATCAAGGATGCCAGTAGTAATACACATTGGAACTTCCTTGGGGAATGTATTATGAAGATATTTGAGTGCATTTTGAAGATCATTCATTGTTCCAACTTCATCACAGCTAGGACAGGCTTTCTTCATCTTCATTGCCTGTTTCTTCTTCCTGTTTTTTAGAGTCTTGGCAGATATCTCCATTTGAGGGTATTCACTCACTTCCTCAAATCTTCACTTCATAAAGACTCCTTTGGATCTTTTAGAGGTAACCTAGCTCTGATACCAATTGAAGTGCCCGGATCAGTGTGAATCACTGAGAGGGGGAGGGGTGAATCAGTGATCCTTTAAAACTTTTTACTAATTGATTCTTTATCAATTAAACCTCTATGGCTTGTTAAGTCCTCGATCCACTCTTCTTGTATCTCTCAGCCTTTCCTCGAGTGATGTAGTAAATGTAAAGATACAAGACACAAGGATTTACAAGGTTCGGCACCAAAGGCCTACATCCTCGCCATGTTGGTTATACAACCCAACATGGTTTCTTCCATTATAATCTGTTAGTACTACAATGGTCGATACAGAGTCCCACTGTATCTCTCCTGAGTCCCACAGGAGGGTATTTGTACTGCATCCCACAGTGTTACCAGAGTCCTACTGGCCTGCTCCAGAATCCCACTAAAGACTTCTTCCACCCTGAGTCTCACAGTGGGCTTCTCCTGGCTCCTCGAGTCACACGAGTAGCTCTTCATCACTTTAAGATTCTTCATGTATCTTCAACAGCCTGGGATAAAGGCTACTGGCCTTGCTCTGTACCTCTGCTCACTTGTGATGAACAGGTCTTCTCATCTTGCTCAGGATTTATCTCTTTTCTCTTAGGATGACCTGGCCTCTCTCTTCAAGAATCTTCAACAGCCTCTGAAAAGGTCTGTTGGTCTTGCTCAGCACTTCTGATCACTTCTGTTGATCAGTCTCTTCTCAATTACTGAAAACTCATACAACTGATATCTCTAACTTCAGTCTGGCTTCAGTCTGACTTCACATCAACTTCATGCACTGAGTGCATGGCATCTCTACATCTTCATGCACTGATAGCATGGCTTCTTAATAATCTTCAAGAACTTCTGGTCTTGGTCAACTCAAATACACACAAGCAGATTTTACTTTTTTACGTCTGCACGTGCATGCATGCAAGCATGCACTCCCCTTCTTCTCTTCTTGGTGCAGTAATCCCTCAGAGGGTGTAATTATTTTTAGAACACACATTCTCGAACTTCACACACTTTATTCAATATGGTTACACACTTAAGAGTGTGTTCTACTTTAGTGTTAGAGTCCTCTCATTCTTCCTTCTTCTAGGTGTTTTCACTTCACATAGTGCAGACACACTAGGTTCGGCCTCTTTTCTCTTTGCACACACTTCTTTCACTTTGCACACAAGTGAGTTGCCCTCCTCCTCTTCTTGTTGCACACACACACTTTAGTGTTCTTTTAGTTTGTTCTTAAAAGTGTGCACCCACAAGGGCTACGGCCTCCTCTTGTTCACTTTGCACACAAGGCACTATGGCCTCGTCCTTCCTCTTGTTTAGCACACACACAAATTTGGTGGCCTTCCACTCCTCCATGCACACAACCCGTAGGTGTGCACTCACTTGGCTAGGGTGTATTATCCTTAAGCACACACACATAAGGTGTTTAATTCACATCACCCGAACCTCTTACCAATATGAAGGCGTGCAAGGTGTGCGGCCTATCTTCCTCAACACTACCGCCCAAGGTACCAAGCCGCAAGGGCCGCGCAAGCCTCAACCAACCTTGAGCACACAAAAATATGCGGCTCGGGTTCTTCCTGTCGCACATGGGAGGCGCGCATGGGTCTTCTTCCCTACTTCTTTCGCACAAGGAGTGGGAAAAAGGAACCTTCGGAGCAAAGGGATGGCTCTGGAACAATCTACTGCGCAAGTGTGCGCGCAGGGCTCAAAACTTCGCTAAGCACTGAGGCTTCACGGGACAGTGTCTTCAAAAACTCAGCAAGATTTTTGAGAGCCTCGGGTGCTCCTTTTATAGGCAGAGGCGGTGAAAAATCTTCCGCGTGAGATATCTTGAATCCCCGAGATTTTCGGGCTTTTAAAATCTTCAAAATCTTGATTTTTATCTTTTCTGTCAAACGCTGGTTCCATTTTTATTTTTCTCTACGTGCATGCGACTTAGAACGCATGTACGACCTCTTCTCTTTTATCCCATGTAAAACACGAACTCCACATGTCTTCGGCACATTATTTTGCCTCGACCGAACTCCAATTTCACCATTTGTTGCATGCAAGTATATTTTTATGCATGGATGTGTTCAGAAGGCTTAGACGAATTCCATGGATACCTCAGCTTCAGAAATGGAGGCGAGGAACTCGAACTCCGTCGTGCGGGTGGCCTCTGGTTCGACAGAGACACGTGAGAATGCGTGTGGAGATTCAGCTGAGCTCGTGGAAGGAGACAAGCTTGCAAGCCGTCAGATCGGGAGTTTAATGAACTTTGACGACCGAGATTAGATCGCTGCACCGCGGATGCGATCAGCGGTCGAGATCATATGCGCGATGGCTCGGACTGCCAGGATTAGATCCTGGCCGAATTTTATGATCCCACATCGAAACAGAGGCCGGTTTTTCCGTGGTTTATCAAACATCCACTTCCATCCATCCCACAATTGAACTTCTCCCCTCACAGTGCCGCCACGCACCGTGTTCTCTCTGCGGGCGCACTCTGCGCCCACCTCTGCTCCCGCGGTCGCGCCACTGGCGCCTACTATGCACCTTCGGGCGCACGCTCTGGCGCCCATGCTGCGCAGGACCTGATCCCCTGCGTGGCCCCAGGCTTACACACGGCCCGGCCTTGTGCCTCATGGAGTGCCCTAGCCTCGAGGGTTCCCCATGGGCGTGGCAACCTTGAGTCCCACATGTGCCTTGGGTGATGACCCTCGGCTGGCCTCCTTGGTGGCCTATTTTTTGGCAAAGGAAATGAATAAGGAATTTGTTAAGAAACAAAGTACTCCCAATATAAAATTCCAAATTCCACTTAAGCCATCCTTCCTCTTCATTTCTTCTCGTCTTCTTCTTCATTTTAATTCCTCATTCATTCTCAAAAAATAATCTTCACTTAAGAGGGAAATATAGAAGGTTCTTCCTTCAACTGAATCTCCCGAATCAAATAAATCTTCAATGTTCTTCATTGATCCAATCAGAGATCAAGTTGGATCAACTTAAAATTCACATGCACTAAGTGATAGTGCATGGACTTCATTAAACAACTTCATCCACTTAGAACTTGTGGATGGATACCTTTCATCTCCTCATGCATTGTCAATATAATACACAGCCTTCTAACATTGTTGTGACTTTGTATCATCAGGATACAAGTTCTATGAACTTAAAGATCAGCTAAACAATCGTCAGATATGATGATGATGATCCATCATCATACATTATTCAAGTGGTTTAACTTAGTATCATCTTGATACAAGTATTGAAACATTAAGATCAGTTCTACAATCGTCTAATATTTGAGAGAATGTTTCAAACCATCATCTCATATGCCACTTAGTGAATCCCCTATGTGACATGCATCTTAGTACCATGGCCATTCTCCATTCATTACCAATACCATCACATCCTTTGTCATTCACATATTGAAACTCCTTGACATCCATCCATTAATTCCTTGACATCAACATACCTCATTGACAACAAATGCAACACAGTGCACTTCAAATATTTTTATTTCAAATATCTACTAAAAGAGTCTTGGGCCATGTTAAAGATAGTGAAGGAGAGAGGATATCCATTCCATAGTCATCTAACTGATTTTATGAATTTTTATATTCTCCATATGAGGTTAATAGAAAACCATGGTAAACTCAAGCACCTAAAAAGAAGATCAATAAATGTTTCTAAAAAACCCATAACTCTCAAAAATTTAATTATAAACCACCACTATATCCTATCACATGCCTTTTCTATATCCAAAATGATAGAAATTTTAGACCTAGGGATGTTTTTATTAATATAATTTTTCATTTAATGTGTAATAGAAATGGTAACCTAATTAGATATTCCATGAATAAAACCATGTTATTTCTATGATATGCATTTTTTAGGTGAATCGATAATCTTTTTTTGATAATAAAAAAATGTGCATCATAAAAAAATGCATTTTAATAGGAAAAAATGCTTTAGTTATGAATGATTCATGACCTTTGGAATGAGGATCAAAGAAGTGTCCCAAGACACTCTAGGAAGATTTACACCCCATAAAAAATAAGGAATGATTTCAAAAAGATTATTTTTAACAATGTCACATGAATTAATGTAGAAATACCCTATGAAACCATCTTGACATGGGGAACATAAAAAATTAATGAAGGATAAACACTCACTCACCACCCTCTCGTATGTTACTCCCTCTAAAATACCATTTGAATCTGTGGATACACAACATTGTATTTTTTCAAAGAAATATATGGGTCCTATAAGATATCCATCCTATATGGAAGGATTTTCACTAGTATGGAATGAGGGAAAGTGAAACATTGCCAAACATCTTACAACTTATAGGTTAGAAGAGAAGGAACCATCCTCAAGAAACATGTTTGGATAAATATTTCTTTTCCTCAATCATATCCAATCTTAGAATAAGAAACTATTATGATCTCCCTCATGGGGACATGTAACTTTGGATCTCTATCTAATAGTTCGTTATCGTTCAAGAAGAACATTAGAAATATAAGACTTCATGTTGACCAAATTGATAAAAATTTCATCATCCCAGTGTGATTAAACATTCCTATCTTGATATTCAATATCTACCTTTAGAAAAATTATTCCCTAAAAATGAGAGGTTTTTTTCACCTTCCAAATAATGAAGTCCACTTTGAAGACATGAATCATGTTATGAAACTAAACCCATTTTCATTCATTCAAAAATTTTCCCCATTAAGACTGAACCACAACATGATATCTAGGGTCTACTGTCCACTGCCCCTAATAGAAAAAATTATTGTCTCGTGTGGTATTATGATCCAGGATAATGAAAAAAAAAATATTAGATAAATATCTATCAAGGTGATCAACTCCTTCATTAGAAATAGATTTAATGGAATGAAAATTATCCAAACACCATCCCAAAAGACACCAACTATGAAAATCCCCATTTTGGTTCTTATAAAATGTAAAATAAGCACACAAGTACCACATGTCAAGAACACCTTTATAGGCTTTAAATATTATAAAAATCAATCATGTCCTTTCCTGGGTATATCCCCCCTCCCTTCATCTCAAACAGATCCATACTGACATTCAAATCACCGCTGATGATCCAAACCATATCACCCATATCAAGATTATGTAGTTATTTTCAAATATTTCATATCTCCCTTCCACTTCACTTCACACAAACCCAGGAAATTAAAAAACATGATTTATCAAAGCACACCATTATAGAAAAATGTTCATCGGAGATAGAAACTTTCTCCTCTATGATAGAATTGTTCAAGAAAATCCAAATGTTATAGTTTTTCGTCTCCCCATGCATGCAATTATGTTAAAAATATTGGTAGAAAAATTACAAATATTCCCAAATTATTGTTTGTTCTTATGAATAGAAACCAACATTGATTTACAATGAAAATGTTCAAAAAAATAAAATGAACCTTCACCCATGAACCTGAACCGTGTTTTTTTTTAATGAGAAAGGTTATCAATGTAAGAGAACCCATGGGGAATTTTCCACCCACAACACATTCCACATATCGTTGGGGGAAATGATCTCATGATCCGATTTCCCATGACCTCTATTAAAGGCTTCATTTTGAAAAGGAGAATGTACTACTATCTTATCGGATTCTAGAATGGACAGAACACTGAACTCGTTCGATATCTTAATAGGAGGAGTGCCTGGATTATTTGGGATAAAGAGAACTACCTCATGAGAAATGAACAAATTTCATATTCTATGGTCGGAATTTATAGTACTTGAGGTTGGAGAAGAAGGATCCTATAAATATGATGATACTTCAAACCCATTATCAATTACTGGTTATTAATGAAAAATAACCATATTTGTGCATGAAACCTGTAAAGACTTTGTTTGGGGACTCACTACTTCTGTATGTTTATGAGAAGGAATGTGCATATGGATGGTCACTAAATTCTCCTTTACTAGAAAGGTTGAAGGGGGACCCAGTGATGGAATAGTAGATGAGAAAATTCTTCTTCAGAAGAATGATCCAGAGTAGAAACTGAAAGGAGCGTAATAACTGTCTTTGAAATAATGAAGGTCGTGGCTTTTTTAGATGAAAGTAGTATTTTTTATAGATCAAAGTTCTGATATGATGATGAAGAATTCACTAGAGGTTGCACATAAGGTCTGGAATGATGATTTATACAAATGATGTTTGAGTGACCATGATGAAAACATCCTATGTAGATTCACACTTGGGAGATGAATATTAGAGGTTTCCACCATGAAACTGATTCTCCTTCTCAAATAAGGATGCATGCCTCTAGAGGGAGAGTAAGATGAAGTTTAACACATATATGTGCTAAACCTTAATCATGGACATGAATTGTACATTCATCCATGTAGATAAAGGAACCGATGTTATTACCAATACCACAAATAAAACCATTGATATTAAAGGGTTGCAGGAGACCTGGTAAATTGATCTAAATCACTACTTGAAAGAATCTTGTATGAAATAAGAGTTCATTGTCCACCAGAAGTTGTTGAATCTCTATTTTCCAAGAGTATAAGGGCCTTGGGAACAAGCATTAATGAATTTTTTTAGGAAGAAAGAATTTTGTTTAATGCCTTTCTATTGAGGATTTAGACACTAGACATAACATCCAAATTCCAGGAGGCAAAGAATATCTGAAAAAATTGAATGGGTGGTTTATCAGCACCAAACCTAACCACTAGATTCCACTAGTTAATATCAATGGCCACCCTAAATTCATCAAGAAATAAAACCAAATTAGGAGACTCATACACTATTGATGAGTAGAGATCCCCCATAGGAATCTCGAGAGTCGGGGATAGGATAGAAATAACCATCGAGATCTGGTGAAGAAAATCCCTCAGGTGTAGTCCTGATAAGATATACATAAACGATGCCAATGGGATTCAATCCCCGAACAATGAATAGATGCAGGAAAAAGTACATCTAACGAATGAATTGGTTCTGGCGCCATAGGTATTGAAGATGAAGGAGATGTCGGAAATGTTAGAGTGGTGTTGATGGGTAAGGAAACTGGAAAAACCGAAGGCTCATGTGTCACATTCTCCAATATGACAGCTAGTGGCTCCATCAATGTAAATATTATTTCTATAAACGAAACACTGAGTTAATAATGAATTATATTAAATAATTAGATTATAAAATGCCAGTTTAAAATTTGATTTTGTATTATGTTACAACCAATATTGTGTTTGTTTTGTGTCACATATATCACTGAGTTTATCTTATGTTACAAGCATCACCGATTTTACACGAAACGTGTTGTATTAATGAAATATTATTATAATGTATTTTGAACACAGAACATGGAATGGAAGATAATAATTGAATTAACTAAATTTTGATAATATATATTCTACGTATACATATAAAATAAATTATTCAACATCCAATAAATTGAAAATAAAAATAAAATTTTGAAAATAATGAAAATCTTTTTTAAATATCTGGTTTTGTAAAACTAAATTTTTTCCTTAATAAATTAAAAACAAATTTTTTTGAATGATTTTAATAAGTATATTTATATTCATTTTTATATTTTCAATAAATCTGATATGTTTTATATAAAATAAAAAATAGTAAATTTAATTTTATTCTAAAAAATATTATTTTTATAAAAAGATTCTTTGTCTCTTTAAACGATGTTAAACTAAAAATAATTTTTGACAATGTTAGAAAGATAATTTTAGATAAGAAAATTAGTTTTTGAAGTTATAATTTAATAATTAGTGTTGGGTGAACTTTTGATAATTTTCAAAATAGATTATTATTTTCATAAATAATGAAAAATACATAATGATAAAATAAAAAATACATTTTTATTAAATTTTATTAAAATATTTATTACATTTTATGTTGGGTAAATTTATAATTAGATAAATTATATATATAAATCCAATTTAAGGTTTTATAATAAATTTCATTTTGAAATTGAATATAAACATGTTGTAAACATTAGAACATTTTCTGCATGAAAACATTTTTTCACA
Source organism: Viscum album (assembly GCA_963277665.1). Taxonomy (NCBI): domain Eukaryota; kingdom Viridiplantae; phylum Streptophyta; class Magnoliopsida; order Santalales; family Viscaceae; genus Viscum; species Viscum album. The sequence goes on along the minus strand of OY728163.1, from coordinate 1,229,980,474 downwards.
TACAAATCATTAGGAATAACTAAAAAGAAAATCTAGTAAATTATTTTAATTGAAAGTAGAAATATTCATTGAATATTTTTAATTAACAAAATTTATATTAACTAATGAGTTCAACGTAATTCCTTTCCAAATATAACAATAAAAATAGTAAATATTAGGTTCAATGATTCAGGTAAAAATTGGTTTATTGTGGGTAAAACTAAAAGGATATGGGTTATTATTAAAAAACTATTCTAAATTATATTTTATTTATCTATTTATATTATAAAATTTAAAAATGTCCATAATAATCCATTTGAGCCTTTTATAATTATTAACACTTCTGTACACCTTTTTTATTTCAAGCAATATAAGTGTTCCATACATCTCATATATAATGGTGAGATACTCTCCTCTCTTATTCCCACATTCATACCATTTGTATTTGAAAATACCAACGAAAATAACTTCTCAAAATTATTAATCTCATCCAGTATGCCTTATTTTTTGTAGTAGTCCATCCTATGTAGGTTTTTTTCAAACCCAAAATGGTTATCCGGTGAAGAGGAAACATTCTTCTATGAGAATTTATAATTTATTTCTTCATCAAACTCCAAAATTTCATATAGAAACATGATGATCGAATAACTTTCATATCAAAAATATACTATGATTACTTAATTTTATGTTCATGACATAAAAATGTCTCTACATCTATTAAATGGTTTGATGAAATCATCGTTCCTACGTATGGTGGACTACCACCTCATGAACAGATTTCATTAGGCTTTGCATTACCACCTATCATATGTGGGTATGCTGTTGGATTGAATGTATATAAATTATATTTAATAAAAATTTATACATATTAATTGTTAAAATAATATATATGAATTTTTAATTTCCATTTTATATATTATATGATAACGTCACCCCTGTGTATGGTGGACTACAGCCTCTTGAAGTGATGTGACTCATTTCCACTAAATATTTAAAAAGAATATAATAATGGTAAAGTTAATGAATATATATGAAATAAATAAAATAATTATGAAACTAGTTAAATACATATTATTTTAAAAATATTATTTGTCACTTACATTCTAATAATTTATCATAGTGAATGATGATAACGTTTTTTCAGGTTTGTGAGAACCATCACATTCTTAAAGCAATACTACTCTCTTTTAATCTGCAAAACACATGAAAGATATGAATAATTATATTTAAAAAATTAATATGATATTTTTTATATTATTATAATTATTTAATTATATTATATTATATACCTCCTTTCCAAAATGATTATTGAATAGTTTAAATGTATATGTGTGTACGACCTAACGTCTCCATGATAATTGCATACTTCATTACTCAAAACCACCTTTTATGATTTTCCTAGAATGTATAATTGATGTATAAGTATGATAAATATTTAATTATTTTTATTTTTTTGAGAAGATGTAACCTTTCCCAATGTAATAAGAAAAAATTAAAAAAATCAAAAAATATATAAAAAATAATGTTGTTATAACCTAAATCGTTAGTTTAACATGACATTGATATTGTAAGAGTAATAAAAGAATATAATTAAATAATATATGGTATGATATATGTGTTTCTGTCTCATTAATAGCATTGTAATTTTATTATATTTGTTACACAATTTGTTTGAATGAGTATTAATAACTCCAGTCTTTTAGTAAGGGATTTCTTGTCTCTATTTTATTTTTGGAGGACATAAGAAAATTCACCACACAATTATTTTTTTCATGTGTACCCTTATATGATGAAATAATAAGTCATGAATATGTTTATTCGCATTAAATAGAATATTTAATTTCATTAAATTACTTATTAGGTCCTTCATTATAAAGGATTACTAAAGCAGTAAGGGATTGTCCTCTCACTTTTAACTTCATTGTGACCCATGAAATATTCACCATGTATTTATTTTATGTTGTGATTATTTTTTCAAAAAATTTATTTTATGATGTATCTCCTAAAAAATATCTAAAAGTCCATGTTGGTATCAGTCTTTCATACGGTTTATGGTTCAAATGTTACCGCTGTTTTATGTGATTTTTGTCTTAATTTACATTCATTGAGATATATGTTGGTTTGAACCAATTTTCCTATAATCGGGGTATATAATTACCCTTTGAAATATAATATCTTTAATATACATATCATAATGATATTATAAGATTCATTTAATGATGTTATTTCATTGTTCTTAGATTTCAATGTTATAAAATATGTAAAGATTTTATCTTACAATATCATCATATATCGGCATTTTCTATAACTATGTTTTTTATGATATAATATTATCATAGATATCTCAAAAAAATTAATTTTAGTAACCTTTTGTTATTTCATGACAAATCATTTTTTATTTCCCTTTCCTATATTTATGTACTCAATAGTTTAAATGAATGTTTTTATGAAACAATCATCTTTTCAGTCATAAAAATGTATTCTTCCCACACCATGATTCATAAAAATGTTGTTAAATTTTTTTTAAAAAAAAATTAATAAATCAGTACCCATGGATTATATTTTTCAACATACATTTGAAGGAATCTGTAGGAATTTATTTAAAAAAATCATTAGGGTTTTACTGAAACTACAAATGTAAAAATTGTTTTGAACATGAATGGAATTATCATTATTTCTGGTTTCCATAACCACTCAAATGTATCAATCTTCACATAAAATATTTACAGTTTTTTTCACAAAAATATTATTTTGAAAGTGTTTTAATTTTTACAAATGTGATTTATAACGAAATTTTTTTCCCCAATTAATGTTGCAAGTGAACTCTCAAAATCATTACCAAACAAAAAATGAAATCTATTGATATAACATATTAAGGGATCGTGATATAAAACAATAACACAATTATTATTATTTCTATAAATACTTTATAATGACATGATGTTTATAAACCACTTTTGTCTTCAATTAGTTATACATTGATGAAGTTTTTATGAAACCCAATTATTTTTACATGGGTTATGATATGAATAAATAATGAAATTATTTTGTAACCTAACACTTTTTCACTTGTTTTTATGTGAGGTAATGTTTATGAAATTGATTTCATTTCATGGGTTATGATATTATTAATGAATTGTGATATTTTAGAAAATAGATTTATTATATTAATTGTTTTATTGGTGGATCTTTAATATTTGTCAAATTAATTAGGTAATGATTAAGGTTATTTAAGATCAAATGTGTAGATGATAGGATGTACCATGATTGAAACAACTGTGTATGTGGATGGTTATCTAAATGTTAGTCTAATGGAATACAAGGGATTTTATCTTATTCTTGAAACAAGAGGGTCCTAGGGAGATTATTCTAATCCATAATCATGAGGATAAAAGGGAGGTTATCCAAGTCCCAAAACATGTGGGTAAACATAATGTTATCCAAAACCCCAAATAAGATTGTATAGTGGACATGGTCTGACACATGAACTAGGTACATTATTGCTCCCTCTAATAGACAGCCCAAGATTCATTGGGGATGTTTTGATGGCCTGATGTATAGTATCACCCATGACTCATTGGGAAGGTTTTTTAGGGGTTTTTCTATGTGTGTGAGGGAAGGTTTATTTCCCAAGCGTCTTCGATATGAGGCCCATGTGATGTTGGGCGTGGTGGAAGTAATTCTTCCCAAGTGTCTTCAGGCATAGAGGTAGTTGTTTTGGCCCAGGTGTCTGCGGGCGTGGTTACATATAGTTGTGGTGGCCTTGGTGTCTAAAGGGGGAATGTGTAGTTGTGGTGACTAGGTGTCTTCTGGCGGGATGTGTGGTTGTGGTGTCCCATTATAATACCTCCACACTTGGTAGGTCAAGAGTACATGCATTGGATACGGCAAAAAAAATCTCTTGTCCTAACTGGTCCTCCATGGCCTATTTCACCCAAAAAGATTTCCTAAAACTATTTACCTACCATTAAATTCAATACTCACTATACCTAACACCAAAATCCTTCCTATCTCTCAACAATCACCTCTAATACAATTCTGTCATAACCCACCTTCACCCAGATAAGGGAGGGGACAACAAACGGCTAGACCCTTCCTTCTTCAAGTTGAAGGAGAGATAATGACCCCCTACTCCACCCTTCAACTGGTCCCAGAATGGTGACTAGCACCATGGGTATATAATCACATGTAATATGGAAGGTATAACCCTTTTTATATAAACTAATCTATAGATATGATGTAAAATCTCAAACAACTCAAAAAATTTTACATTTAAGACAAAACCCTAATTCCAAATGCATTTTCAAAATAAATTGATACAAGGTACAAGAAAACTTTAATTAAAAGTACCAAAAAGGAAATAACAATGAAAACAGTACCGATTTCAGATCTAGTAAATTATAGCATGGTCCTTGTTTCCACTGGAATTGGGGATGACCTCATTGATTGAATGTTCAATCATCCAATGATGAATTACCACACTTCTCCCAAGATGGATATTCAATTTTCTTACATTCAGGCTTCTATGATGAATTATTTACCATTGTCATCCAACTGGTGCTCTACTTTTATTTACTCTCTCGAAACACCTGATAATCAAAAAACTCCATTTCTATCTTCTCAGCACATCTGACATGTTTCTCATAGATTTTAAATTCACAAGAGGATAATTCTCTTCAATATCACAGCTTTTATCCTATGTAAAATAGTTTTATCTTACTATCAAGATCGTGAATAAAATTTGGAGCATACATTTCCAGTCATGTGAAGTTTTTTCCATAAGCTGCCACTAAGTCATCCTCCTTCCAAAATTCCAAGAATCATTTTCTATACTAAGATGAACCACCTTATGAAAATATTTCTCAAGAAACATACCTTTGAATTCATTCCAATGAAGAGAATTAATCTCTTCACTCTCCCTGATATATTTCACAATTGACCACCACTTATCGGCATAACCTTCAAAACTGTAAACAAAAAGACTACCCTTTTGATTTTATGGACACCCCATGACATAAAAAATCTTTACCAGTGCTTTAATACACTCTTCAACTAGTACATGGTCAGACGATCCTCTGAATTATGAGTGACATTGCCTCATGAAATGTTCCACTACTGACATGTTCATATGTAGTTGTCTGGGATAATCTTTTTCATGGATACCACCACCATTTATAGCCTGAGTGAACTATTCCATCACTACAAAAAATTGTTCAGTTCTGATTCTGACCATCTCAAGATTCTAATTTGGAGGGTTATCTTCTTTCTAATGTCGTCCCATCATAGATGCCATGTTTCCTCTGCAGAAAACCATTCTGAACATAGAAATATCTAAGGTAAAGTATCGTGGTAATCAATAAATACTATATCATTTTAATCTTACCATAAATTAATTTATTGACATTAATTTAACAATATTCTAACTCTTAAAGTTTTCTAAACTGACTTCTGATACCAACTATAAGGACCCGGCCTTAAACGTTACATAATCTAAAATTTACTCAATAATTCACATCGAGGATCTTTTCAGGGTTTGAGCTTTAGAGAATTAGGTCATAACCTAAGCATAACAACTTGAATATTACATGTAGACTCTTCTAAGAAGTATCCATTTTTTTCATAAAATAAAAACTCTTGTAAAAATGAGTCATGTCTTCTTCCATGTTTTAGACAACATCACTTTCCCATGATCCCATCATTGACCCTATTACACATTATGTCCTTTGAAAAACATTTCAAAAACTTGAGATGAGATTAAAAATCTCTGAAAAGGATACGCATATAAACAAAACTATTAGTTTTTTAAAACAAAAAGTAAACCATGAATAGATTTTCATAAGAAACATATTTCACCTTTATATGGTAGTAAATACACTTTACTCAATAAAAGATCATTTTTTACCATTTTGTAACAAAATTTTTTACCAAGAACCCATAGAAAGAACACATATCATATAAAGTTAACTTTGGACATAAACATACTTAAATTTAGTTATCATACGGTCGACTTCCACACATATCACTAAATAGAATATCCATATGGATGAATTCCATACCCATTGTGTTGGAAGATATAACATAACCACTTGTCCTAGTTTATCACGAAAACACTAGTCTTTTGGTTTATCACATAACCCCCCATCAAATGATCAAGTACCATTATAAACTAATAACACATAAAATATTTAAAATATAAATATTTCACTAATAAAATTTAATTTGAAATCAAAATCAACCATTTCATGATACTAATGTAATAATTCAATTTAAAGAACCATTTTTGTAACACACCAAAATTTCATAGTACGTTATTTCGTCAATGTAATTCAATAATGTACACTACACGCAACATCGAGTTCAAGTGCGCCACGACTTACCAAACTAGCCATTCAAAAGCAGTTATGAATATTATAAACTACATTTTTAACTTTATATAATCTTTATGATTTTAGAATCCATATTTTGAGTTTCTTAGACATAATATAAGAACAAATTCATTTTTTAGAAAAAAAAAGTATTTTAAAAAAATGTATTTTTACCGCCTTTTAATAGCAAACAATTTTTAAATACAATGTTTGAAACATTAATATATTCAATTTGAAAAAATAATGTTTTTCTTTAGAATCAAGACATATGAATTTTGTTTCAATTAATATTTTTGTTTTTCTGATAGCTTTCATAATTGGGAGAATAGTGAAAAATACTATATTTTAACAGAAAAAAACATTTTTAATCAAAATAATTTCGATTGTTAAATTATACATTTCAATGGTTTGGAAGTATAAATAGATTATATTTTTACCATTTAATTCAATTTTGTCATTGTAAGTTATTTCACTGTAAAATTGGACATAAACAGGTGTCAATGTTTTGATAGTTATTATTTCATAAAAATATGCTTTTTGGTTTTGAGAACGGAAATTAATTTTAAATTAATTGTTGAAACTTATATGTTTTTAAGTTGGTAAAATAGACATTATTTCTGAATTTTTAATATCAGATATAGCTTAGGATGAATTTTTTTTATTTTTCTGAAAACATTTAATTTTTTATGAATAGTGAAAAACCCTAAGTTATTGTTTAAAACTGACTTTTTATTTAAATACTTATTTATTTTATATTAGTTAATTTTAGGTAAAAATAGATACATAATACCCATATAAGATCAAAGTAATTCATTTTTTTCATTTTATAATGACATTAGATATATAAAATTGTATCGAAATTATTATTATCGTTTACCCATCTCCTAGGAGCATTTCCAAATTTGTATAATACATTATTTTACTTCATTTGTGTGTTGAATTTCAAAAATATGAGAGACACAGTTGTTATAAATAAGTCAAATTTAGTTCAATAAGTTGAATTTTTCTTGGTGAATACTAACTTTTGACTTTTATTTACCACGATTAAAGTTAAATAGGGAAATTCCCAGTAAAAATAATTTCATAATAATACAAAATTACCTTAAAACATGTCCTATCATTATTGGATGAGTCATGGACGACCATGGGCATCTATGGATTGATTTTGGGACCACATGGAGCCACTTAAGAGTGATAATGACACTTTATTTTAATTAACATAAATTAAAGACAGAAATGAAAAACAGATGTCTTTTTGTAAATTAATTTTTAGATGGGGTTATATAAGATATCTTTTCTACTATAAATATTATTTGTAATTTTAAAACTTTTTCATACATTGTGGTATTTGTTTTATAATTTTTATACATGAAATAAATTAAATTGTTTATGACACAAAGATAATGCAGTCTTTTCTTCATTAATAAATTATTTAAATAAATAAGATTATAAATATTAAAATTACATCCAAAACCAGTAAAATTAATATTGGAGGAATTTATTTATACCATGAGAAACCTTATATTCGATATTAAGGATTTTTGGACCTTTATATACCAAATATCATTATATAATAAAATAATATTTTCACACTTTCTTAAAGAACCCCTCCTCCGCCTTATAAAAAGCCCTCACTTATAACCAATTCCTCACACCTATAAAGCCCCTTTGCTCATCCAACCCTTGCCCAAATAAGCTCTAAATATCACTCTCTTCTTCATAGAAGCATTACCTTATGAATAAGGAACTTCAAGAAGTCATTTTGGTTCAAACCAAACAGAGTTACCCGAATTAAAGGTATTGGATTCTCTTAAATTCATTTCTTTTATTTTACTTCTCCAACCCCTAAAATTTTTTCATTCCTTTATTTTATAAAAGAACCATTATCCTTAATATACTAAAATATTTTTATGTGAAGGATTCGAACTACACTTACACACACCTCCATCTAGTGGGTAAATAAAAAAATGTTTTTTGTGGATGGAAAACTAACGCCTCACGAACAGATGATTGTTTAGTTATCTCCTATCACCTCTTATGGAGGCAAATATTTTGACACTATATTAATATATGATATATATTATGTTTATTTTTTCATTATTCTTCTGAATTTTTAATTTATAGCATACCTTTATTATTTCTATTTTAAGTAAATGCGATAATTTCATTTGAGGAAGTGTGGACTACCGCCCCCTCAAAGTGATACGACTCGTTCTTTCCATACGTGAGACATATAAAGGTTGGAGTTTTTGAAATTATATACGAAATTATAGTTTAATTATAATATAATTATTTATCATTATGTTTTCATTCACTTAAAATATTAAATAGAAATGAAAGTAGCATTCATGTGTACGTACAGCTTAACATCTCCATGAACGGTGCATTTCCTTTCTTATCTCCAAATGTTATGTACAATTATAAATACATATATATAATAGATCATTATTATTTATATGATATCTAAATCATGAATATAATTATGGAGATAATATACTCTTGACCACATGGAAAACTTGTATTTTTAAGATGTTCATTTTAGACTCAAGTACCAAATATTGACAAAACGACCATTATTAACAAAAATGATTACATATTGTTTATAACATGGTAATAAGTGATATAAAAGGAATAATAATCCTGAAAAGGGGTTCTTAATCAAGTATAAATTTATTTATTTTTATTATTCAGGAATAACAAGTAACAAACAAGTCAAATCAGACACAAGGTAAGGGGTTTCTTATCCCACTTTTAATTCCGTGAGATTTCCATTGTTCACCACTTATTGCATGTGGTGTATTCCTTACTGACATTTGATATATATTATCACGATTCTCTTTATATTCATGGTATTCTGTGAATAATTTGGTGGTTATTAACTTTTGGTCTTATAACTCTATTTATCACAACGTTGTAAGGGTTAATTTCACAATCTCTTTATCATACGAGGTTGTTTTTATGTTAGTATCTACTGGGACATCTTTTTCATCCACATACATGTTTTATAAAAATTTATTCCAAAACATTTACTATTTAATAGAATATGGGTTAAATTAATTTATACCATTTTTTGACTTTTTATATAATGGTTTTAATGAAATATTTCTATCGTTTTCCAAACAAGGTTCTTTAAGACATTTTCAACACAATTAATGTAAGAAAGTTTTCATTTAACTTTTACGGTAGGTGTAGTTATTTTTTTCCATTATAACATCGTCGAATCTTCCATTACAAGATTATAAGAATATTTTCAAATAAATTTTTTCTTTATAATTATGTTACTCTTAAATTATTTCAAAACAGAATGAAATATTTCTCTAAAATAGTTTTTATTTCATCTATGTCAACATTCTTCTATAAATATGACGCTTGTTTTAAGTTGATTTATTATGATACAAATCTTCCATATTGTATTGAAGGTTTTCTGATATTTTTTACTATAAATGAGTAGTTTTTAGGCTATTAATGGTTTATTGTTAAAGTATTGACATTTTGTATGCTAGTTTTAATATGAATTTTTACATTATATTTCAACCTATTCTTAAGATAAATGTTATATACTAGTATGTTCTGGGCTGGTGACTGGTAAAAGTAAGCCCTTCGGGTTGAGGTCTAGTTACATCAGTCCCTCTAGGATAGAGTTTAGTTAAAAAGGCTCTCTGGGATGGAGTCCAATTACCGAGGCTCTCCAGGTTGGAGTCCGGTTATAGAGGCTCATCGAGTTGGAGTCTGATTACAGAGGCTCTCCAGGTTGGGGTCTGGTTACAGTTATCCACTAGGTCCTATCACGAGGCCTTGACACTAAAATTAATGTTCGGTACTATACATTCCCTTATAATGAAATTATTTTTTACATGTGATTATTCGACTAGTAAAAAATCCATGAGAATGTTTATATGGTAATGTTTGATTTGTTTTTGTTATATTATGTTCAAGTTTTTATTTAAAAGGATATTGTTATTATTACACATATTTCCTTAAAATTTTATTGCTTCTGCTAAATTATTTACCCTTACTGAGCATCTGATATCACCCCTTTCTAATGTTTTATTTTCCCAAGATGCAAAGAACTATATTATGACTGACCTATAGGGATAGTCTATATTATATGAGTGTAGCTTATGGAGACAATTTTGTTGTTTTTTTCATTTTATGTTGTAATGTAACGTTCTTGTATGCAATATATTTTTCAAGACTACTAAACTGATCAGTAATATGTGAAATAATTCCTTATTATCATGCTAATGTATTAAAATAATGCCCCGACTCTGGGTAACTAGGGTTGGGGCATTACAGTTGGTATCAGAGGAAGATTAGAAAAAACCTTGGAAACTAAATTTAGATACTCTAATTATATCACGTTACCCTAAGATAGACTTTGTGGATTTCCATAGAATAACTCCCTAGAGTTTTGGTAATGTAGAGATTTTGGGATTTTTCCATGAAAATAAATCCCTTTTTGGATACAAGCAGGTAGAGGCAGCTTTGGAATAGATGTACATAGGGATAAAACTTGAAAACATCGCTTTGAGCTAGACTCAAACGTGAACTGGTTCACAAATATGGGCCTTTCTGCACTCTTGGTTATGACACTACCAGAGGATATGCTAAGGAAAATTCCCATTTTCATAACAAATCATTATGAAGGATTTTTGAGTATATAACTCCTCAAAGAAAATATTATTATGATTACAGATTATATCCGTAAACTGTTCAATTTATGTTAGGTATTTTTATGTTTTGGAATAATTCATTCTGATTCCTAATCTAACCTAGTGTATTCCATTGTATAGAAATGGGACCCAATAGAAGGAATGATAATTCAAGCAATACGTATGATACAAAGGGTAAGAAGGATCATATCATTCCTCGTATGAATCCAGCATTTAGATGGAAAATAGTCTCCCATGAATTCTCAACATATAAAGAAATAATAGCATGTGTTAATCAGATAAGTAAAGAATTCTAAGAGTCTTATGACTTTGGAGGGAAGAAAGAGAAGAAAAGGATAGTATAGATAAAGATAGATAAAGGGAATAGGGGGAAGAATGATTTTTACATATGTGATAAAAGTGGAAAGAATCACCATGGTAAATTCTTGAAGGGAATAAGAGTTTGTTATATGAGTGGAGAAAAAGGACACCATGTACGAGATTTAAAGGGTAAGAAAATGTTTTCAAATGTAAAATGATTAATCTGTACAGTGTTGGGACACTACGCAAATGAATTTCCCAGTCATCATAGTAGAACACAAATGATGTGATTGGATAATAATCAAGTTATAGTACTACCTCAGATGTAGTGGAATTACTAGTGTTCATATGTTGTTATTACAGTGTATAAATAATATACTGGTAATATGAATTAGGGAGATAAATAAGGATTGTACTGTAATACTATTTTATTAAGGTTTTTAGATTATATGTTTCTATGAAAAGTGACTTAATAGTAATCTACACTTTTTGGAAAATACATGGTTGAGGAAAGGTAATCCTTAATATGGTCTCGATAATGATGGAGTGATTTTGGAATAATATATGGTTTATTTGGAAAAATTATATTGGATATTCTTGAATTCATTGGAACTGATTAGTATTTTGTTAATTGTTGGAATATTCCAAATTTTTGGATATAGGGAATATATCCAGTATTATACAAAGAATAAGTGAGCATGAATGTAATCAATATGGTTTTCTTGTAATTCAGGGTGTTACCATGTTTTAAAATAATACAAGATGAAGGTTTTCACATGTTATTACATGGAAAAAAAGATCTTCATTGTGTTTAACTTCCTTGTAAATTTTGGATTGTCAGTTTGGATAGAAGTATTTTGTGTAAGTATAATGATTGGAATGGATTAAGTTTGAAATTGGATTCTATTGTTGAGGATATTTTTGGATTATTATAAAAAGGACACCCCAGAGTTTGGGCGACAACCAGTCGCGTCCAGCAAGGCCACTAGACTTGAACGCGCAACCAAAGATCATAAAGGGTGCATCACCTACCATAGGCTTATGTGATGTCCTGGATTGTATAATGGAGTTTCATTTTTAAAAGGACTAGGTGAATTATAATTTCATTATATTTGTAACCATATATGATTATGGTAAATATAATATTTTTTGAAATCTTTTGGTGTGAAAGATGAGTTTGTGGTAGGACATAGTATAAGGATGAAACTCTACTATTCAAATATATATATATATATATATATATATATATATATATCCATATTCTATGGATAAATTAATTATTAATCTTTAGGGAAGAGAACTTAAAACCAAAAATGTGATATCCTAATACCTAATGTTTTGTTGAACTGATGGTATTTTAAATCATCATAGATCGATGGATTTGAGGCCCTGAATTTTAGATTTCATTGTGATTGATGAACTCAGTCACCCATTATAAATATTTATGTTTTTTATCCAATTATTTGTCTCTAATTTCCACTAATTTTCTTCTAATCTAGATCATAATTTGGTGGTGACCCTTTCATTACCCTTTTCCTCATATTAAGACTCAATAATATTAAACCAATTTCCAATGTGGGTTTTCCCACAATGGTATTTTTTATTTTCAACCTTTTATTTTCAAAAAAGAATTTAAAATTCTGATGATGCAGCTAATTGAATGGGGGAATAATGTAACACCCTAATATTTCATAGTACATTATTTCTTCAAAGTAATTCAATAACGTGCACTACACACAATACTGAGTTCAAGCGCACCACGACATACCAAACATGTCATTGAAAAGTGGTTAGGAATAGTAATAACTAAATTTTGAGCATTATATACTCCTTATAATATTAGAATCCATATTATCAGTTTCTTAGACATAATTTAAGAACAAATTCATTTTTTCATATAAAAGAAGTATATTTCAAAAATGTAATTTTAATGACATTTAATAGAGAACCCTTTTAAAATCCAATATTTGAAACAATTATTTATTCAATTTGACACAATAAAATTATTCTTTAGAATTAGAACATAAGAATTTATATTCAATAATTTTTTTTGGGGTTTTCTGATAACTTTAATATTTGGGTTAATAGTGAAAAATACTATATTTTAAGTGAAAACAACATTTTTAATCAAAATAATTTATATTGTAAAATTATGAATGTTAATGATTTTTACGTATAAAGAGATTATATTTTTACCATTTTATCCAATTCTGGTCATTTTATATTTTTTCACGTTAAAATTGGACCTAAACAACTGTTAATCTTTTGATAGCTATTATTTATTAAAAATACGCTTTTTGGTTTTGACAACGTGCTTTAAATTTAAATTAATTAATGAAACATATATGATTTTAAATTGGTAAAATAGAAATCATTTTTGAATTCATAATATCAAATATATCTTAGGATTAATTTTCAGTATTTTTCTGAAAACATTCAAATTTTGATGAATAGTGAAAAACATTGAGTTCTTGATTAAAACCGAAATTTTATTTGAATAATTATTTATTTTATTTAAATTTATTTTAAGTTAAAATAGATATATAATACCTATTTAAGATCAATGTAATTAATTGGAGTCATTTTATAATGAGTTTAGATATATAAAATTTTATCGAACTTTTTAACGTCTTTTACCCACCTCCGAGAGGAATTTCCAAATTTGTATAAAACATAAATTTACAGCTTCTATGAGTTCAATTTCAAAACTAATATAGAAAAGGTTGATATCACTAAAAAATTTTGTTTATTAAGATTAAAATAACTTTTGGTGAATATGAATTTTCGACTTTTATTCACCACTATTAAAGGTAAAATGTGTAATTCAAGGTAAAAAGAATATCATAATATTACAAAATTACCTTAACACTTCTCCTATACTTATTAGATGAGTCATGACCGACCATGACCATCTTGGGGTTGTTTTTGGGACCTCATGGCACAAATTAATAGAGATAATGAAACTTTATTTTAATTAACATAAAGTAATGACAAAAATGACAAAAACAAATATCTTTTTGTAAATTAAGTTTTACATGGAGTTTTATAGGTTATCCTTTGGACTATAAATATTATTTGGAAATTTAAATAGTTTTCATACATCATGGTATATTTTTATAATTTTTAGACATCGACTAAATTAAATTATTTATGACACAAAAATGAAGCAGTATTTACCAAATTAATAAATCATATAAATAAATAAAATTATAAATATTAAAATAACATCCAAAACCAGTCCAATTCTTATTGGATGAATTAATTTAGAACATTAGTGGTATTATATTCTACCTTAATGAGTTTTTTACCTTTATAAACCGAAAAGCATTATATAATAAAATAATATTTTCACACATTCCTAACGAAACCCTCCTCCCCTTTATAAAAAGCCCTAACTTATAACCCATTCTCAAAAATCTCAAGCCCCTTGGATCATCCAAACTCTGCCCAAATAATCTCTCAATATCCCTCTCTTCCTCCTATAAGCCTTACCTTATACAAAACAAACTTCATGAAGTCTATTTGGTTCAAACCAAAGGGAGTTCCCGAATTAAAGGTAACCGTTTCGCTTAAATTATTTCCTTTTATTTTACTTCTCCAACACTAAAATATTTTCATTCCTATATTTTATAACAACAACAGTATGATAAATATACTTGGATGTTGTTATGAGAAGGGTTTCAACTACACATACACACACCTCCATCTAAAGGGTAAACAACATACTATTTCTGTGGGTGGAAAAGTAATACCTCACGAAACGATGATTGTTCAACTATCTTCTAAAACGTCTTATTGTTGACATTATGATGAAACAATATTTTAATATGATATATATTATGTTTAATTTTTCTTTATGCTTATGTATTTTAATTTATATTATTCCTTTATGATTTTCGTTGTGATTAAACGCGACAATTTCATTTATAGAAATGCAGACTATCGCCCCCTCAAAGTGATATGACTCTTTCTTACCATACATTGGACATATAAAGGATGGAGTTATTGAAATTATATAAGGTATTATACTGGAATTATAATATAACTATGTGTAATTTTTTTTTCATTCAATTAAAATATGAAATAGAAATGAAAGTAGCGTTCATGTGTACGTACGACTTACAGTCTCCATGAACGAGGCATTTCATTTCTTATCTCCAAATTTTATGTAATTTTATAAATACATATATATACTAGATTTATATGAAATATATTATATCTAAATGATGGATATTATTCTGTAGATAATCGACTCATGACCACATGGACAACTTGTAATTATAAGGTGTTCATTTTTTACCCAAGTACCAAATATCGACAAAATGACCATTATTAACTTAAATGATTTCATATTGTTTATAACATGGTAAAAAGTGATATAAACAGAATAATAAACGTGAAAATGGTTCTTAATCAAGTATAAATTAACCTATGAATATTATTAAGGAGAACAAGGAACAAATAAGTCTATTCAGACACAAGGTAAGTGGTTTCTTATCTCACTTTTTATTCTGTGAGATTTCCATTGTTCTCCACATATTACATGTGGTGTATTATGTACTACCATTTGATATATATTATCATGATTCTATTTGTATTCATGGTATTCTATGAATGATTTGGTGGTTATTAAATTTTTGTCATATGACTCGATTGATTACAACGTTGTAAGGGTTTATTTCACGATCTCTTATTTATTTGAGGTTATTTTTATGTAAGTATCTATTGTGACCTCTTTATCATACACATCCATGTTTCTTAAAAATTTATTATAAAACAGTTTCTCCATTTACTATAATATGGGTTAAAGTCATTTATACCCATGTTTGAATTTTTATAAAATGGTTTGAAAGGGATCTTTACATCATTTTTCAAAAAAGGTACCTTATGAACTTTTCGACAAAATTAAAGTAAGAATGTTTTTTAAACTTATATGGAAGGTGGGATAATTTACGCCGTTATAACATCCTCAAATCATCCCTTGAAATATTATAAAAATATTTTCAAAATAAATGTTTTCTTTATAATTATGTGACTCTTAAATGATTTCAAAATATTAATATATATTTCTCTCAAATAGTTTTGATTTCATCTTTATCAATATCCATTGATAAATTTTATGCTAGTTTGAGGTTGATTTATTATTATACAAATATTCCATATTGTATTGAAGGTATTGGGATATTTTTGACTGTGGATGAATTATATTTAGGCCATTCATGGTTTATGGTTAATGTATTGACATTTCTTATGCAATTTTTAATACTAATTTTTATGTTATATGTTAATATTTTCTTAAGATGAATTTATTAGACTAGTATATTCAAGGTTGGGGACCAATAAAAGTAATCCCTCGGGGTTGGGGGCCGGTTACAGTAGACCCTCAGGGTTGGAGTCCAATTACAGAGCCTCTTCGGGTTGGACTCTGGTTACAAAGGCTTTCTAGGTTGGAGTTCGGTTATAGAGTCTCTCTATGATGGAGTCCGGTTACAGAGGCTCTCCAAGTTTGGGACCAGTTACAGTTATCCCCAATGTCCTAGTACGAATCCTTGAGATTGAAATAAAAGGCAGGTACTATACATTCCTTCATTATGAAATTATATATTACATGTGATTATTCGAATAGTAGAATATCCATGTCCATGTTTATAAGGTAATGTTTGATTTATTTTTTCCATATTATGTTCATGTTTATGTTTAAAATTATATTGTTATTATTTCATATCTTTCCAAAAAATTTTATAGCTTCCACTAAATTATTTACCCTTACTGAGCATCTAAGCTCACCACTTTCTTTTGTTTTATTTTCCCAAGATGCGAAGAAGTATATTATGACTGACCTGGAGGGAATGTATAAGGGATATGAGTGTGACCTATGTAGATAATTTTGTTGTTGTATTTTTCATTTTATATTGTAATTTAAATTTCATGTATGAAATCTATTTTCCAAGACTATTAAACTGATCGGTCCTCCATGATTTGATTCCCTATAATCATGTTAATCTATTAAAATAATGCACTAACTTTGGGTAACTAGGGTCAGGGCATTACAATTTTCAATACCAAAACTCACAAAAAATAAATAAGGGGTTTATATTCCATATAAAAAACATTAAGTCTTATAGAGAAATCCAACTAACGATTTCAGCGGCAAAGAGGTCATTGTTGCTGCAAATGTTAAAAACATACCTTTTTTTGTTTAGTAAAATTATTCATAGAAAAACGACTCCCTTTAAATGAAATTAATATTAAATGGGATTTAGTATATACCGTATAAAATAAAGTCATGTATAAATCAAATCATGCCTCAATGAAAGGATATGGAGACGAATTCCCTTACCTTGTGTCCGACATGACCCGTTCGTTCTTTAATTTCCTTTAAATAGGGTAACTCCCATTTATTTGAACCAAAAGGATTTATTTATGTGCCTTATTACTAAGGTAAGGCTTCTAGGGGGAATATAGGGATGTCGGGAGCATAAATTTCTTGAGTTTGGATTATACAATGGGCCTGAGAGGTGTTAGTAATGGGTTAGAGGTGATGGCTTATTATAAGGGGGAGGAGGAGCTCTTCAAGAATGTTTAAAAATACTTTTATATTATATAATTATTTTTGGTTTCTAAATGTCCAAAACTCATTAAAGTCAAAGATAACATGACTCATGTTCGAAATTAAATCTTCCAATAAAAAATTGGACAAGTTTTGGATATTGTTTTAATCTTTATATTCTTATTTATTGAAGTCTTTCATTAAGGAGGTAAACACTACATCATTATTGGGTCAGAAATAATATTATTTATATGATGTGTAAAATTTATTAAAAAAATACCATCATGTAGGAAATAATTTTACATTTTTAATTAATATTTATAGTCAAATCGATAACTTGTAGAACCCCATGTAAAAATTTATTTACTATATGATATATGTTTAACTAATTTTTGTCTTCACTTTAAATTAATCTATATAATGTGTCATTATCACTCTTAAGTGGCTCAATGGAGTCCCAAAATAGACCCAAGGATGCCCATGGTCGTACATGACTCATCCAATGTGGTTAGGACAAGTGTTATGGTTATTTTTATTATTATAATGTTTTTCCTTGATTTAACCTATTTACCTTTAATCGCAGTAAATAGAAGTCAAAATTTACTATTCACCGATAATTATTTTCATTTTATTGAACCAAATTTTACTTAGTTATAACAACCATGTATATAGGATTAATAAAATTCAATTAATAGAAACAATTAAATTATATTTAATTGAGAATGTCGTTTTTTAACTACTACTCAGTGTTTTCACGATTCATCAAAAAATGATGTTTTTCAGTAAAAAAATTCCAAAGATATATTTGATATTAAAAATTATAAAATGGTGTCTATATTACCAAATTAATAAATAAAAGTTGGAAAAATTAATATATAATTAATTCCTGCTCTAAAATCATAAGGTGAGTTTTTAAAGAAATAATAACTATCAAAATATTGACACTTCATTATATCCAATTTCCATGTGAAATTAATTACAATGACCAACATTGGATTAAATGGTAAATATATAATCTAATTATCCATTAACACAAATTAAAACTTTAATCTATTTATATAAATATATTATATTAAATGGTATTTTGGAATTAAAATACAGTATTTTAAACTATTCATTAAAAATGAATTTTATCAGAAAAAGACCAAAACATTACCCAAAGTAAATTTTAATGTCCTTATTCTAAAGAATAATTTTATTTTGTCAAATAAAACTTATAAAAGTGACCAAAAATATATTTAATGTGGGTTCTCCATCAAAAGGTGGTAAATTGACCTTTTAATTATTATTAGAGTATTTATGCTTAAATTCAGATTCTTTCTTATTTTAAGTCTCTAAAATTTATTGGATAATTGTAAAAACATTTAACAAGCTTGTATATTTATATTGTAGTTAGTTTTATTCATTCTTGATAATACAATGGCTAGGCTTTAACTACCATTTAAACTAATATTATATTATTATTATTTAGTATAACTCAACATTATATGCAACATAAGATTTCAAAGAAACCCATTGTTGTGTATCATGCACACCATCAAACATGAAATCTCATTTAATGTTAAATTAATATTTAATTAACAAATATTAATAAATATGAAAATGTATTGTTCTTTATCTATGGGATGTTAAAATTATGGTGTGTTTAATTTTAAATTAGTATATTTATGAAATAATTATATTTCCTATCTACCTACTTTCTATCCAAACTGTTGGAAAATGATAATATCGATCATGTGTAAGTGTGGACTACCACCTCCACAAAGTGAGGAGATTTTTTTCCCAACTATATATTTCATGGATTTAATTAAGGATGGTTTTAATGAACATATATGATATAGATGATATAATTTGTATTCATTAATGTTGATTTATTATTTACCTTTATTTTGATTCATCCATCCAGAAATGTAAATAGATTTCATTTGAACGTACGTCAAATCATAACCATGTAAAGGGTCACTAATATATATATATATATATACATGTGGGAATGACTATAAAAATATATATTTAACATATATTATATTTATGTCATGATTAAAATTATAGAGCTAATGAAACCAACATCAAAACACAAGGACAAAAACTACTGAACCAAAACTTTTGTGAAAAATTAAAAAGAAATCACATATAACTATGGTTTAAATTAATAATTTTTAATAAATGAATTTGAAAATTTTATAATTAAAAAATATATGGTGTGATATATATAAAAAATTTTCTGTAATATATTTATAATAAATATATATTTATTATATTGGATATTCCAACACGTATTATAGAAGTGAGAACAAAGGTAATGTATTTTTATCTCACTTTTATATAAGTGGGAAACATGTCATATTAACAACTATTTTCATTTGTGTGATTTATATTTTTCCCTTTAATTACTTTTAATATTCATATTATGAATTTTAAGATTATTTAAATGTCTATATAAATTTATATTTTTCATGGGTATTGTAATATATATTTTAATAATGTGGTAAGGATTTTATATTATAATATCATAATTTATCATTATTGTCTATGATTATGTTTTTGATCATGAAATACAATGATTTCTCTCTCAAGAATCATTTTAATTATCTTTATATATTTTAATTTCAAGAAAAAAATATTAATATTTAATTTTACTCACAATATATACTAAAGATATTGAAATTTTCTAAAGGAATGTCAACTTCACTAATCTATTCCACCAAAACCATTAGTTTTTATATCGTTTCTTTCTAAAAAAGTTCTAAATGAAGTTTTTAGTGATATAAAATTTATTTTTAAATTAATTTTTACATCATATTGTATTTTTATATAATTGTTTGAAAAGACTATTTTTCATTTTCCAAATAAGGCACCTTTTTACTCTTCTAAAAAAAGTATAAAAGGAATCTCTTGTTATCTTATCAACATGAATGGATTATCCCACCGTAAGGACTAATTTTTTCATTGATGATTTATTTAAAGGATTTCATGAATCTTTTCAAGTAATATTTCAGCCATTACATTTTCATAGTTATTTTTAATAAGTGATTTCAAAATATGAAGTTCATTTCCCTCATGATTTTTTTAATGGTATTTTAATGGTATTTTACCATCAATGGAAAAAACAATTATAAAACATATTACTTACTACAGATGTCATCTAAGGATACTATCCTTATTCATGGAGTAGATGGTTTATATTTATGATGGAATGATTTTTATGAAACTCACTCTTTTTCAATGGGTTATTCTCTGATGAATGGTTAATGAAACACATTTCATTTCATGTGTTCTTATATGATGAAAGGTTTATGTTCATATAGAACTCGTATTTATGATTTTCATTATTTGACTCATCTGACCTATATCACTCTCTAGTTTTTTGGCTAAATATTAATATATCACGAGATAATCCGAACTGGAATAGAGAGTAAACCCGGTTTAGAAAGGTAATTTTTCCAATATAATTGTATTGAGAGTAAACCATGAATACTATTAGGGTTCGAGAAGTGAACTCATTTCACTGGGATAGTATCAAAAAAAATTCATTAAATACTAATGAAATGAATTTATATTCTTATTTTTATGCCACAAACTTATATCTTTTGTCACTATTATCCTCTCATAGCTCGTGTTCAGTAATTCTCTTATGGTTAATGACTTTTGAATTACCATGATTTATACCATGAGTCAAAAAATTTATTTATGATATACATTTTATGATTTCAAAATGATATGTTCATGTAATTTTAACCTTATGTTCATTTTATTCAAAATTAATCGGTGATATATTCATTATTTACCGTTATTGAGAATCTATTCTCTACATTTCAAAAAATATTTCCCAAGGTTTTATGTAAAAATACTAAGTGTGATATATCTATTAAGGGTGATAGTTATGAATCATTAACTATGAGTTGATTTAGATATTTTATGAATCAGTTATTAAATGTACAAATTTCTGAAAGAACAAGAACTACACGATTCTTACATGGATTATTATGTTGTTCCATAAATATTCATATATTAATGTTATATATATATGTACTATAACAATGAGTCATTATTGTTGGAAAAAAGTAAATGCTTATTCCACCAAAGGAAATAATGTAAAAATAGATTTTTTATGAAACCTCAGTATAAGTATATGTTTATTATAGAATCCTAATATCATTTTAAAAAACAAGAATTACTTATGTTAAACATTAGTTTTCAAAAAATCATATGTCATCATTTATAAATCCTTTAAATTATTTTTCATTAATTACGGTCTCCCTATATGATTATTTTTTCTCAAAATCTAATTTTACAATATTTTCAATTAGTGGAACATGAATGGATTGAGTCAACATGAAATGTTATGGCTCGTGGACTAACTATATTTATAATAGGAAAACAAAATTAATAAATTGATTGTGAAATACTATGATAATTACTAATTAGTGATAATGTTATGTGATTAAAAATATCAACTTTGTTGAGTCACTGGTCACACCAAAAAATAGAAATATTGAGTTTTATAAAGACAATGTAGTAAATATAATTTAGTTTACAACAGTTATAGAATGTTGTAAAAAGAACTCAAATGAATGTATCAGAGGAACTATGCGTTTTTTTAAAATAGAGAAGAAAAATATTGAGTATGTAATTACTAAGAATAAATAAAAAAGTTCTACTAACAAAATTTCTGAGAATAATGGACTCCCTATGGTATCTAAAATTTTTGAATGTTTTAAATGTGTAAGGTATAGTCAATATTTCAATCAATGCCCATGGGGGAAGGATATTTCATAGAATCATAATGGATTTATGTGTAATGGTCATACCGATATTGAACAAGACACTACAAATAATGTATAAAAGTTATTATATGTTTTAACAATATTTCTTATTTCAAAATTATGAATAATTATTAAATTGATATTGATGAATATTAAGGCATGATTCATATTTGATTTTTAGGAAATGTTTATTTCGGAGTAAGATGATGATCCCACGTTAATTTTTTAACATGTAAGGAGAATAATAAAAAAATTTATGAACTTGGATTCAATAATTTTGTTTTATTAGTGTTATAAAAAGGATATTTTTTTATAAAATCATGAAACTTATAAGTTTTATTATGTATTTTTTTTTCTTTATGGATTTGAAAAAATATTTTTAATGAGATAAATAAACAGAAAAAGTGATTTAGTGTTAAGGTGAAATATTTAAAGAATACATGATTAATGGAAATATAGTACATAATCTGTTTATGTTGTTGATTTAATATAGTTTTTTATAAATACATGATTAAAACTGATAGTCTCGATAAACATGAAATTGCATGGTGATTTTAGAGAAATCAATTTAGGAAATCATTTATAAATATTATTTCATTATTTGATATCTGGAAAGTATTATTTAATTTTGATCTAGTTTATGTAATATAGATTGTGTTAATTTTGGATAAAGATATTTTTTCACGCATGGTTAACTTGAATTCATTGTATATAATTATCATATTATAAGGTTTAGTCTGATTGTATGTTCAAAGACATTAACACCCCCTTTTTATGTTTTCAGGTGATTTAATTTTGATACATTATTAAGGATTAAAAACACATTGGGATTGAAATATGATTTTATGATATGTTAATTTTAAACTATTGGATGGCATAATATTGATAATATCATTTAACGAAAAAGTGACTCATTGACATGGTGAAATTTTCATAGATATTTATTTACATTTTATGGTTTTCTATTTAGGATAGTATCTAAGTACAATTCTTGATTTTTTAGTGATGTTACATGATTAGATGATATTTTTATAGATATTTGTTGATAAGTTAATGATTTTATATTACGATTATATAAAAATTTTATTCTTGATATTTTGATGAGGTTTGCTGTGTTACAAGATTATATTGATATTTATCCTGGTGACTAATGATGTTCAGGAATTTTTTTATTTGGTTTAGGATTATGTAACCCTTAAGATTAATAAAGTATTTTACTATAAATATTATTTTTAAATAATTTAGTTGATTATTTTAAATATATAAGATTAATGGTATGAAATATACATTGATAATAAAACATTATTTAATGCTGGTGTTTTGAGGTAATGAAGGATTTTGATATTAAAGTTTTATTTTATAATACAGTGTCTTATTCATTTTCATACAAATCATTTTATTAACACTTTTTGGTTTTATGTTAATTTCTAAATAAAGGAAAAATATATAGATATAGTTTTCTGATCTATTAGAAGTTGATTTTAGTGCTTCAGACATAAAAATATTCATCTGAAATATACATCATTTTGATTAATAGAGTAGACAGTTTTGGATATTTATTAAGGGATGATATTTAGCATTAACCTATAACTAATTCATGTTTTGGGATTTTTATCCTTATCCTAATCATGGTCTATATCACACTATATTATTAATTGGATATTATGTTTATTGTTTCATGTCCATGTTTTCACAATCCATAGATGTTATAAAATTAGGAATCGTAGTTTTATTTTTGAACTTTATACCACCCTTTCGCCCACTTTTTAGAAAAATTCATTAATAATTTTTATGATGTGGGTTTTTGACAATAGAATTTTTAAATATCAAAACTATAAATTCCCATCATATGTTCAAATTATGAGTTCATAATTTTTTAAAGGTGGAGAATGTTTGTCCCTATGATTTTAGAAATTATTTATCTTTAATTTATTTTTTAATAGAGTTTTTTATTATAAACTGTAAGTTTATAATACATATAATGGGTTTTATTATTTTTTATTAAATATGAAATCTATTTTTAGTAATGTTATATCATGCTAAAAAAATCGATTTTGTATAAATATTTTTTTTTTATTTTTGGTGAAAAATATTATATTTAATTTTTTGCAATTTTTGAAAATTATTTCTTTAATATAACTATTTATTTAAGAAATATTATCAAAATTATCTTTGGGTGAATATTTTTTATTTTTCTAAAAATGATGATTTTATTGTTTATAGTGAAAAAAAATTATTTTCTTTGACGTTATATATTTGTTTTAAAAATTCAAAAATATAAAATTTATTTTAAAATGTATAAAAAAGTAAAATTAGATAAAATATTTTTAAAATAATCCGATTATGTTTGTTGAATGATATTTTTAAATTGGTTGAGAAATCATTTTTATAAGTAAAAGGCATTTTTTAAGTGTAAAGACTTTTTAATGCATGAAAAGGGTTTTTGTCAAAATAAACTAAATTAATCACTACTTTTGAACAATTTTCACAAAATTAATATATTATATATTTCATAAAAAATTTAATATTCATTTATTCACTTTATAATCATGGTATAAGTATAAAACATGTTTTTGGATTAAAGATATATTTTTTCTAAAAAGTGATTTTAATCATGTTCTTTGTTCTTATTCTTAAATTCATTTCTCCCTATTATATGTATTAAATATTATAAAATATATTATATTTTTTAAATAATGAGTTTCCAATTTTCTAAATATTCCCTTTCATACTTTTGACCAATATGAATAGTAAGTTTGGTAATATCTATCACCACAGTAAAGCGTAAATTGGTTTTATCTATGATTAAATTAAAAGATTAGGCCCTGAATTTTTATTTTAATCATTATTGGATAAAGGAAACTACACCCTTAACTCCTTAGTAACAAAATTTTGATGTTTAATATAAATATTTTCATTAAAATGTATTATATATTATTCTTGTCATGAAAATTTACAAAATGTCACTCTTGTAGTTTAAAATATCATTTATTTTTTCAAATAGGGAAAACTGTTATAAACAAATATTAATAGTAATTTTTTGAAATATTAAATAATATTCATGATGGTAATTTACTTATAATTTTAATTTAATAAATAATTAACTTAAATTCTTACAGAACTCTAGGAAAGTATTAATTCAACAAATGGAAAAAATAAAACAAATGTTTTTGAAAATATTAAAAGTCTCATAATTTGAGAAATATTAGTGTTCTAATAATTGTATGAATTCATATTCGACATATGTATTTTTTTAATATTTAATTGTAATTAAAATTTTATATTTATCTCATTTAAGTTAAATTTAATGAATAATGTCCAAATCGTTAATAATGATAATTTACCAAAATAATATTTTATTTTAAAATTTAATTTTTTAAAAAACATGAAATAAGACATGGTGGATATAATATGGTCTAAAGTTTCATAAATTACATATTTATTGTAATATTCTTACATTATAAGAAAATATTACTGCACTTTATTATTAAAAGAGTTTCTACCATAGTGAACAAATAAAAATTAATAAACTAAGGGTTAATTAAAATTATAAGGTTTAGAATAATCCAGAAAGATGAATAAATTTTATTATTTTATGGGTTTAAAACACTACACACCCATATATTAAAATCCCGTGATAGTTTTAGGCATTTTTTCTTAAAAAATAATTTTTTATAATATAATATTTCAATAAATTCCAAAATTGCTCTTCAATTCAATTATAAAAGGGAGCCTCCGTCCTCATTTATTTAAAATTTATAAAACCTTATAAATCAACCAAAGTCTATAAATTTGACTTATAATGTCTCCTAGACTCATTCTAGAGGTTCTATAATTCCACGATGAATAGTCATAGATTCGTTTAGAAGGGATCTAAATAGTCATTTCAAAGAAGGGGTAATCTGCATAATTGATCACATTCTTTTCTACTCATCCTTAACCCATCTAAATCTATGTTATTTATCACAAAATAATAAATATGGTATCTGAAATATTCTTAAAATTTATTATTATTATGATTAAAACTGCATTATAAACCCTCATTCTGATCCAATGATATGTGAATGTATCGCTCATGTATATTCATAGTTTACTATTTACACATTGCAATATTATCAATTTTTGTCACCTTATTTTATGGATGATTGTTAAGATAATTTTAATTTAGATATATGGTATTTATGATATAATTACATATCTTTTATTATAATATCACATCAACTGACATACCTTCCATACCATTGGAAGATTATAATGTTGATCATGTGTGCATATTGACTATAAACTCCAGAAAATTATGTGATTCGTTTTTAATTTGTGTTTTACATTGATCGTAATAAGGAAGTATTTAATATATACATATATATATAATATCACTATGATTATGTAAATTGTATTTACTATTGATTTTTCTTCTGTTCTCTCCATCAAAAAATGGAAACAGTATTCATGCATATGTATAGCCAACCATCTATATGAATGATGTAGTTTATTTTTCTAGATCAATTTTTATGAATGACTACAAACATGTATATAATAAATATACATGATATCTCATTTTTTATTCTATTTTTTTGTTGTTTATAGCACCATGATCATAAAATGTGGATCAATACTATATAACTAAACCTCACGTAAAAACCAAAACAAAGAAAGGTATCAATATTTAGTTTGTTTTCACAAAACATCATCTTCCTCATATATTCCCCAAAAACCATTTTATTTATTCTTTTTTGTTGTTAAATTTTATTTTGGAATGATTATATTTTGTTAATTATTTATTATTATTTTAAATATTGAAAAATATTTCAAATTTATTCAATTAAAAAAAATATTTAAATGAATTTTCCCAAAACTAAAAAAAGACTTTAAAATATTTAATACTTTTTGTAAGGTCAATTTTAAAATCCAAGAAAAAAATAATTTTGAGATAATGTATAGTGAACGTGGTTTTAGTATAGAATAATTAAGATTTTATTACATTTAATATGTCTTGTTGTATTTTTAATTTTATCTTCACCCTAGGAATAAGAAGTGGGAGTTTAATAAAACTAAGTTTCACACTCCTAAGAAAATTTATATAGTTTATTGACACAATATTTGTTAAATATAGAATGTGGATTTTATATATTATTTTTAATTTATTTCATTATACGTTTTCGGTGGTTATGATCCCTTTATATCATCTTATACATCAATTTAGGTTATTATAATCTTATTAATATTGTAATGGTTCTAGAAAAATAATCCTTTTCAAATTTTGTTTCAAAAAATATTCTTTGATTTATATTATTTTTTTAATAAATTAATTTATTATTTATATCTTGCTGTATTTTTTAATGAAAATAATTCTTTTATCCTATACTTTTATTTATTAAAAAATATATCCTTTAAAAAAATTATTTTATAAAATTATTTATGTTCATAAAATCATTTTTTTCATATCTTTTGTGGGATTATTACTGATAATAAACATAGATTTTCATTTTTTTAATTTTTCATGAACTCCATCTATAACTCGTTAATCAAAATATCCAAGGGGGATAAGTTATATGATTAATGGGAGAAGTTTTATAGAGCTAAGTTTTGTGTTAGATAGTGATGTTTTTCTCAGGTTTTTTTGGGTTGAGCTTTTTTTGTTATTCAATGGGTTATAATTAGCACCATATTTGTAAAATTTTGTCAAAATAATTTTCTTCCCATTAATATAAACATTTATTACATTTTATAATCACTTATTACTTAAGTATTCCGGGTGATAAAAATGGTGGATTATATTTTTCATCACAAAATAATTAGTTTTATTGACCAAAAGACAATTTAATGTTTTTAAGAATTTAATTTAGGTGAATTTTAGAAATTATTAATTAAATAATGTTATAATAAATATTTTAAATTAAAATATCTTTTATGTATTCATAAAAGAAGTATCCTTGCATTGAGGCTACAAGAAAATGACAATCCATTCATGTTAGTGGAGGAACCACTTATATAGGCTCTAAAAAAATTAGACTATGAAGAAAGGGACACACTTATAGTAGACCTAGTCATGGTGGAACAGTGGTAAAGAAGGCTAAAAATTATACTGTCATGTGTCTATGCCAATTTTTGGGGATTTTTTAGAGGAAAAACTGCCAAGATGTTTTCACTAGGGTGTTGTGTAAGCCATGTTGATGGTTGTTGAAAAGTTTGATATTGGGAAAGATAATTTAATCTAGTATTAAATGACTTTATGACACTCCATATAATTCCATAATATTTTTTAGTATTTTCGAGGTTAATTATAGACACCATTGATGGATTGGAAATCAAATCAATAATTTAACGTTAAGAATCATTCGCAAATGTCAAGGTCTTATGGTCGCCAATTTCTCCCAAAGTGATATCTATTCTAAATCCTTTGCCATATAATTATTTTTAACACCCCAAGATTCCACGGTACGATTCTCTTTGAATAATATAATAGCATGTGCTATACGCAACTTAGAGTTCTAACACACCTCAACCAATCAAACTAGCCGTTATGAATTGTAATGCCCAATTTTTTTGAATTTTAAAAATTTTATCTTTCAAAATGGACTTCATTTTTGGATTGATAATATCTAAATTATCATAGGGTGATTTTTTTGTATTTTACTGAAAACATTAAATTTTTTATGAATAGTGAAAAAAACACGGAGTTATAGTTTAAAACCTAATTTTTATTTAAATAATTATTTATTTTATTTAAATTTAATTAATGTCAAAATATATACATAATACATATATAATTTTAATGTAATTCATTGGAGTTATTTTAGAATAATTATATTTATTCAAAAAAAATTAGAACTTTTCACCGTCCATTACCCACCTCCTAGGAAAATTTAGATATTCACATAAAACATAATTTTAGAACTTTTGTGTGTGGAATTTTGAAAATAGGAGAGACACGGTTAACATAAATGTGTAAAATGTGGTTCAATAAGATAAAAATAATTTTTGGTGAATAGAAACTTTTTACTTTTATTTACCACGGTTAAAAGTAAATAGTGTAATTTAGGGTAAAAAAGATGTTAATATTATCGTTACACATGTACTAATTCTATTAGAAAAGTGTATATCGGCCAAAAACAACCTTATGAATAAAATATTATCATTTAGGTCCCCTTGGATTAGATTACGACATTTATTATTATTTAATTTCAAGAAGAGTTAAAAGAGTTAAAATCAATGTTTATTAACTAAAACATTTTTAATATCGGTTTATAAATAAGATAAATTTGATTATAAATATTAATTAGAAAGCTTAAAATATTTAATACATAATGGTATTTTATTTATAATTTTGAGACATTATGTAATTTAATTAATATATGACACAATAGTGATGCAATAATTACCTAATTAATGAAATATTAAAGTAATTGATAATATAAATACCCAAATAAATGAAATATGATACTTTTTATGAATTACACTAATTTTATAGGTTAATATGACATGTTAGTAATTGTTTAAGTATTTTTTTAGAAGTTATCATTCTTTTATGATTTTCACAAAAATAAAATACCAAATAGTGTCAAAATTGACATAAAAGAGTTTTTAAAATAATAATTGTATTATTAATTGATATTCAATTACTAAAAATCTAAGGTTCATCCAAGAGACATATATAATTATAGTTGTATCATTACTAGACCACTTGAGGGTCTCGTGAAAGTTTATAGTATGTTTATTAACTATATAATATAAAAATACAAAGAGACATGGTAAATGTGAAACTAATTAACTAAGAGTAAAAACTAAAAGATAAGGTTAATATAGTGACCCAAAACTGCCTAAAACATATTGGTTGGGTGTTTTTGAAACCATACCCACATTAAACTTTAAATAATTCACTTTTGAGCCATTAGAAACCGAATATGAATATATTATAAAATAATATTTCTTTCTTTTTCAAAGGTGCCCCTCCCCCTCTTATAAAAGGACACCCCCCTTATCTCTAATTCACACCATCAAAGCCTTTTGTATCACCCAAACCCTGCCCTAATATTTTATCATCTTCACTCACTTCGACCTAGAGGCCTTATTTTGATCATAAATCTATCATAAGGAGCCCTTTTGATCAAATCAAATGGAAGATCCCGAAGAAGAGGTAATGTTTTTACCACTCTTTCAAGTTCCTTTCTTCTTGAACTTCAATTTCCTTTGTTATTTCCATTATAAAATAATAACTCTAGTATCTTCTATATACTGTGATGTTATTATAAATATGGTACAACCATATTCATTATTCTATCCATCCTTTGAATGACATGTTACTATACGTGCGTATGTACGGCTTACCGTCTTCACGCCGTTGTGTAATTGTTATTCAAAAACAGTCTTATTTGGATGGGCATGATAATGATATTTAATTGATATAAATAAAAAATATAACAAGATAATTATTCTTTATATATGATATAACATCCAATTATATATTATTATAATATCAAAAGAATGATATTGTTGCTCGTGCGTACGTACGGACTACCGTCTCCACGAACGCGATGAGATTCATTCCACAACGTATCCATGCATTTATAATTCTTATTTGATGATTAAAAATAATGTTTACAGACTTGATATCATTATAGATATGAATAATATAAAACCTATCCATAATAGACACAGCTTATGTAAGAAAATTTATATAATAAAATGAGTGAGTTAACACCTGAAACTATGATAATTCAAAGATATTATTAACAAATCAATGTAAAAATATCATATATGATATCAAATTTATGTATATGATTCTTGTATAATTTAATAAAAATTATTTCACCATTATACATGAGGTTAACCAACCCTCAACCAGGGAAAAGTACAAGGTAAGGGTTTATTTCACAATCTCTTCATTATCCGAGGTTGTTTATATGTAATTTTCAACTGGGACCTCTTTATCATCCACATCCATGTCTCGTAAAAATATATTTCAAAACATTTTTCTATTTACTATAAAATTGGTGAAAGTCATTTATCCACTTATTTGTTTTTAAAGAAATATTTTTGTCGCTTTCCAAACAAGGTGCTTTTTAACGTTTTCGATAAATATAAGGTAAGAATGTTTTTTCATCTTATACGGCGGGTGCGGCTATTTTCTACCATTATAAACTCTTGGAATTTTTCCATACAATATTATAAGAATATTTTAAATGTAAATGTATTATTTTATAATTATGTGAATTTTAAATTATTTCAAAAGGAATATTTTAAGAATTTGAGAAAGGTACTCTTTATCAAGATCATAATTTTAAATGTTTTAAATATTTATCTTTCTAAATATTTTTAATTAATGTCCATGTTTTCAAAATGATTTTAAGGATATAATTATATGAACATGAATTTTGTTAAATTATATTTCTTTTCAAAAGTTTCAAAGTGGTATGAGACACTTTTATTAAAAAATATCTTTTAAATTACTTAATAAATGTGTGACTTTTAAATGATTTCTAAGAAAGAGGTATTTCTCTCAAATAGTTTCGATTTCATCTATTTCAACATCATGTGATGTATTTTAAGCTTATTTGAAGTTGATTTATTATGATACAAAACTTCCATAATGTATTGAAGGTTTTGTGATATGTTTGACTATGGATGTGTTATTCTTATACCATTCATGGTTTATGGAGAAAGTATTGACATTTCGTATACTAGTTTTAATACGAATGTTTATGTTATGTTTAAACATATTCATATGAGGAATGTATTGGGCATA
This sequence comes from Viscum album, assembly GCA_963277665.1. NCBI lineage: Eukaryota > Viridiplantae > Streptophyta > Magnoliopsida > Santalales > Viscaceae > Viscum > Viscum album. Next base: position 1,229,948,096 of record OY728163.1, on the reverse strand, counting down.
ATAAGTTATGGGTGGAGCCCGATATATCTCCTCGATGCATCGGTATGTCTACTGAGACAAACTACTGTCTTGGCATGAGGCCTTGAAAAAATCTTATTTGTAGTCTTGGTTCGAGGCCTTGGCTACATGGTTATGATAGTATGAAATTATGCATTCCTTCATTATGAATGTCGTTATTGACATTTCAAGTGATTATTCGATTAGTAGAATATCTATTTGAATAATTAAATGGCATTATTTTATTTTATTTCTTCCATATTATGCTATAGTTCATGTTTAAAAGGATTTTGTTTTAGTTATACATTTCCTTAAATTTTATGCGTATTTATGAAAGTTTCTGCTATATTGTTATCCTTACTGGCATCTTAGCTCACCCCTTTCTATGTTTTATTTTTCCCAGGATGTGAGGAAGTATTTTATGATTGACCTCTAGGGATTGTATGAGGGGTTATGAGTGTGGACTATAGAGACTATGTTGTTTTAGTTTCCATTTTATAATGTATTGTAAACATTATAAATGTATATAGTGATTCCAAAGCTACTAAACTAATTGGTCTTTCGAGATTTGATCTTTTTTGATCAATCCAATGTTATGTAATAAGGCACTGACTCTATGAAACTTGGGTCGGGGGGTTATAGTTTGTATCAGAGAAAGTTTAGTACAAATTTGGAAACTAGATTTAGATAAACTCTGATTAGAGAACATAGACCTAAGATAGAGTTTGAGGATTAGTATATAAGAACTTCCTAGAATATTGGTATTGTATAGATTTTGTGAGTATTACGAGCAATACACCCATGTCTGGATACAAGCTGTTATAGGCAGATCTGCCACAGATGTACCTAGGGGTAAAACCCAAAAACACCACTTCGAGCTACACTCGGACGAGAATTAGTGCACGAAAATGGGCCTTGATGCACTCTTGGTTACAACACTCCCGGGGGATATGCTTAGGTTAATTTTCATTTTCATTACAATCCATTATGAAGGGTTTATGAGAATATAATTCCTCAAATAAAACAATTTTTTACGATTATGGATTATATCCTTAAATAGTTCAATTTATGTTAACTGTTTTACAATTATGGAATTAGGTATTTTGATTCATAAAATAATATTGTTTATTCCATTGTTTAGAAATGGATCCTAGTGGAAGGAATGGAAACCGTATCGATGCATGCACTCCATGTAGGGATTTCCCTCCTACTCAAGATAATTATAGTGTAGCAGGTGATGCAACTGGTGCTGATCAGCTAATCACCATACTGGGACAACTCACTCAGGTTATGAAAAATAACCTTACCTGTATGGAGAACCCTGATCTTTAGAATGGAGGATCAATGTTAAATCTCTTAATAAGGTAGAAACCACCAACATTCAAATGAAGTACAAATACATTAGTAGATGAGCAATGGATAAGTTCCCTAGAGAAAATATTCCATTCCTTGGGGAGTAGTGAAAGGGAAAAGTTATCATGGGAGTTTACCGCCTCACTAGAGATGTTGATCAATGGTGGTCATTGATTCAACACATGAAGGAAGATTATGAAGTATTAAATATGGAATGGAGGGAGATCAAGGATATTTTCTTATGAAAATACTTTTCTTGTGACCATCGAGAAGATATGGAAAGGCAATTTCTGAGTCTGAGACAAAAGGAGGATGAGAATGTCGCAAAGTACAAGGATAACATTACAAGGTTATCAAGGTATGCTAGAGATTATATACGTAACCTAAGAAGTATGATTTATCGCTTATTTTATTGGATAAAACTATTTCCTCATTGATCATTAGTCTCACAATCCTTCTCAGCATACGAAGACATTGTATCATGTGCTATCAAGACAGAAAAGGAATTCTCTAAGTATTATAACTTTAAAGAAAATAAAGAGAATAAGATATATGATGATCAATCGGGAAATGGAAATAAGGGGAAGAAGGGAAAATTTAAACATCCATCCTCCAGAAAATGTGGGAAGAAACACCCCAGTACTTGCTTAAAAGGAATGGGAGTCTGTTACAAGTGCGGTGAAAATGCCACCAATCTCATTATTACAAGGGAAAGAGAGTTGATGTCAATGTGGAAGGCTATAATTGTAGAGAGATGGGACATTATACAAATGAATTTCCTATGAATCAGGGGAACTTACCTTAGAAAAGTCCAAGGGATCAAGGCCAAGATTATGATATCACTACTGCTGAGTTAGAAGCTCTGAATGACATGGTGGCAGGTAATTTAATGGTTTCCTCAAGTTTATCCAATGCATTGTTTGATTTTGGATCATCGCATTGTTTCATATCTTCCCAGTTTTCTAAGAAAATTAGTTATTTCCAATTTGATTTAACAAGGGAGTTGTCAGTTAAAACTCCTAAGGGAATTATCATTACAACAACGGTTTCTGAATTTGTCCCCATTAGAGCACATAAATGTTCTTTATCTGCTGATCTCATCATCATACCTATGATTGAGTGTGATATGACCTTCTTGATGGATTGTCTTTCAGACCATGATGTGAAGATTTATTGTAAGAAGAAGGAGGTTACAATTTTATGATAATGATGATGATAATGAACACCTTATCGTTAGAGCAGAATCATCACCACCTAATTCTTATATAGATCCACCCCCAATAGCTCAACTAAATTCGATTATTGGGGAGGAAGAGAATAAAGTGACTGTGGGTAAGGAAATTAATATTCAAATAGAAGATGTACTTATTGTGAAAGAATATGTAGATGTGTTTCCAAAAGATTTACCTGGACATCCTCCAGAACGAGAAGTTGAGTTTTCCATTGATTTTATTCCTGGATCAAGGCCTATATAGAAGACCCATTATAGAACAGCCATTGTGGAATTAGTTGAACTAAAGAAACCACTAAAGCAATTGAGTAATAAGGGATGTATTCACTATAGTGTTTCTCCATGGGGAGCCCCTGTTCTTTTTGTTAAAATAATGATGCATCTATGAGGTTATGTATCGACTACAGGGAGATCGATGTTATAACAATAAAGAACAAGTATCCCCTACCTCACATTGATGATTTATTTGAAAAAATGCATGGAGCTCAATAATTTTCAAAGATTGACCTTCGATCTGGATACCATAAGTTGTGTGTGGAGAAGGAAGACATTCCAAAGACAACATTTCAATCCAGGTATGGGCATTATGAGTTTATATTAATTCCTTTTGGGCTGACTAATGCATCCTCTATTTTCACGGATCTAATGAACGATGTTTTCAAGGAATATCATGATGATTTTGTAGTGTTATTTGTTGATGATATATTGGTATTCTCCAAAAGATACTAAGATCATGAAAATCACCTACTTATTATCCTGAAGACTCTTAGAAGACATGAATTATATGAGAAGTTTAGCAAGTGTGAATTCTGGCTTCAAGAGATTTCATTTCATGGATATATTGTCTTTAAGGATGGAATATCTATTGATCTTGCTAAGACAAGAGCAATCCATGAATGGCCATCACCAACAAGTATATCTAAGGTATGTAGTTTTATTGGTTTAGTAGGTTATTATCGATGTTTCATCCAGAATTGTGCCTGGTTTGCTAACCCATTAACAAAGCGCACACATAAAGGGGTTAAATTTGTTTGGAGAAAAGAGTGTGACAAATGCTTTCAGGAATTCAATATAATATTATTCAATGCTATTATATTGAATCTACCATCCGGGAATGATGGGTTCATTATTTATAATGATTCATCGAAGAAAGGACTTGGTTGTTTCCTTATGCATAATGATAGATTTATTTCCTATGCATCACGACAGCTGATAATTCATAAGAAAAACTATCCTACTCCTGATCTTGAGTTAGATGCTATAATCCTTGCTTTGAATATATAAAGACATTATTTCTATGGTAAAAAATGTGAGATATATACCGATCATAAGTGTTTGAAGTATATTTTCTCATAGAAATAACTCAAAATGAGGCAAAAGAGGTGGCTTGAACTACTCGAGGATTATGATTTCACGATACACTACCACCTGGTGAAGGAAAATAAGGTGAGAGATTCTTTCAGCATAATGGATCATGGAGTTTTTAATGTGATGATAATTGAAAGGGATCCTATTTTCAAGGATCTAGTGAAGATGGATATGGGAATTACCATGGAAGGTGAAACATAGATAATTTTTCAAATGGTTGACAAACCATCTTAACTTGAAAGGATAAAGAGTTCTCAGACCGATGATGAAGAATTTCAAAATAAGATTAAAGCTTTGAATGATGGGATATTGAGTGACTTTGTGTATGAAGATAGAATTTTGAAATTTGGGAAGAGACTTTCTGTTCCCGATATACTTGATCTAAAAAGGGAATTATTGGATGATAGTCATAGTTCCAATTTCTCTATACACCCTGGGAGCACCAAAATGTATATAGATTTGAAGGAACATTTTTTTTGGGACAACATGAAGAGGGAGATTGCTGATATTGTGTCAAAATGTATGGTTTGACAATAAGTGAAAGCTGGAAGGCAACAGCCTGGAGGAGCCATGCAACCTCTTCCCATACCAAAGTGGAAATGGGATAATATCACAATGGACATTGTCATGGGACTTCTAAAGACTCCTAGAAAGAACGATGCAATATGGGTTATTATTGATCATCTTACCAAGTCAGCACATTTTATTTCTATAAGAGAATATTTACCACTTGAATGTCTAGCAAGGCTGTATATTAATGATGTTTTGAGACTTCATGTAGTACCCCTATCGATTTTTTCTGATCGTGATCCCCAATTTAATTTAAGATTCTGGAAGAGTCTTCAAAAGGCCTTTGATACTGAACTTCGTTTGGGCACTACCTACCACCCTCAAACTGATGGGAAATTAGAATGGACTATTCAAACCTTAGAAGATATTTTGAGATCATGCTACCTTGTCTTTCAGTGTATGTGGGATCAATATTTACCTCTGGTGGAATTATCCTATAACAATAGCTTCCATTACAGTATTCAGATGGCTCCATATGAAGTGTTATATAGAAAGAGATGGTGTGCACCAACCTTTTGGGATGACGTTGGTGAAAGAAAACTTTTAGGCCTAGAACTAGTGGAGGAAATGATGGAAAAGGTAAAGTTAATCCAAAACCACATAAAAGCATCTCAAAGTATGCAGAAGAGCTATGTCAATAACCGAAGGATGGATTTGGAATTTTAGGTAAGAGATCATGTTTTCTTGAAGGTGTCCCCATGGAAGTGAGTTATACATTTTGGTCAGAAAGTTAAATTGAGTCCTAGGTACATCGGACCATTCGAAATTATAGAACGAATTAGGGTTGTAGCTTACCGTTTGGCAATGCTTCTAAATCTCTCCAAATTTCATGATGTGTTCCACGTATCACTGTTGGGAAAATAAATTCCTGACCCAACAGATGTACTCACTTATGATGAATTATAACTAGAACCTGATCTATATTATTGTGAAGATCCCTTCAGGATTCTTGATACGAGAGAACAAGTTCTTAGAAACAGGACGACTCATCTAGAAAAAGTTCTATGGAGGAACCATAAGATGGAAGAGGCAACGTGGGAACTCGAGGAACTTATTATGAATAACCACCAGAGTCTTTTTATGCATTAGTATTCTATAAATTGTGAGGACAAAATTATTTGAAGGAGAGGAGAATGTAACACCCCAAGCTTCCACGGTACAATTCTCTTTGAATAATACAGTAGCGTGTGTTGTACGTAACTTCAAGTTCTAACACACCTCCACCAATTAAACTAGCCATTATGAATAGTAATACCCACTTTCTGAAATTTTTGAAATTTTATATTTCAAAATGGACTTCATTTTTGGATTCGGAATATCAAAATTATCTTAGGGTGAATTTTTTGTATTTTTCTGAAAACATTCATTTTTATATGAATAGTGAAAAAACACTGAGTTATAGTTAAAAACTGAATTTTTATTTAAATAATTAATTATTTTATTTAAATTTAATTAAGGACAAAATAGATACATAACACATATATATGTTCAATCTAATTCATTAGAGTTAGTTTAGAATATTTTTAGATATATAAAAATTTTAAATAACTTTTCACTGTCTTTTACCCACCTCCTGGGAGAATTTGGAAATTCACATAAAACATAATTTTACTGCTTCTTTGATTGAAATTTCAAAAATCCGAGAGACATGGTTAATATCAATGATTTAAATGTGTTTCAATAAGATAAAAATAATTTTTGGTGAATAGTAACTTTGTACTTTTATTTACCACCGTTAAAAGTAAATAAGGTAATTAAGGGTAACAATGATATTAATATTACCCTAACACATAACCTAATTCAATTGGACAAGTGTATCTTGACCAGAAACAACCTTATGAATAAAATATTATCATTTAGTTTCACTTGGATTAGATTAAAACATTTATTATTATTTAATTCAAAGAAAGAGTTAAAATCAATGTTTATTAACTAAAACATTTTTAATATAGGTTTGTACTTAAGATAAATTTGATTATAAATCGTAATTACAAAGATAAAAATATTTCAAACATAATATTATTTTTTTTATAATTTTTAGACTTTAAATAATTTAATTTATTTATGACACAATAGTGATGTAGTAGTCACATAATTAATGATATATTAAAATAATTGATAATATAAATACCCAAATAAATGTAATTTGAGACTTTTTATGAATTAAATTGTTTTAATAGATTAATATTACATATTATTATTGATTTAATTATGTTTTTTTGAAGTAATCATGTTGTTATGATTATCACAAAAATCAAATACCAAATAGTGTCAAAATTGACATAAAACAGTTTTTAAAATAAATATTATATTATTAATTGATATTAAATTCCTACAAATCTAAGTATCGGCCAAGCGACTTATATAATGATAGTTTTATCATTAATGGATCACTTGGTTGGTCTCTTGGAAGTTTATAGTATGTTTATTGACTATATAATATAAAAATACAAAGAGACATGGTAAATGTGAAACTAATTAACTAAGAGTTAAAACTATAAGATAAGGTTAATATAGTAACCCAAACCTATATAAAACCTATTTTTTTAAATGGATTTCGACCGATATCCACCTTAACTTTTAAATAAATCACTTTGGGCCATTAGAAACCTAATATAAATTTATTATCAAATAATATTTCTAGCTTTTCCAAAAGTGCCCCTCACCACTCTTATAAAAGGACACTCCCCCTTCTCTGTAATTCACACCTTCAAAGCCATTTTTCTCATCCAAAACCTACCCAAATATTCTCTCAACTTCCCTCTATTCGACCATGAGGCCTTATTTTGATCATAAATCCATCCTATGGAGCATTTTTTATCAAATCAAAAGGAAGAACCCGAAGAAAGATGTAATGTTTTCACCACCCTCTTTTAGGTTCCTTTCTTCTTCAACTTCTTCTTCCTTTGTTATTTACATTATAAAATAAAAACTCCAGTATCTTCTATATAAATTTATGTTATTATAAATATGGTACAACCATATTCATTATTCTATCCATCCTTTGAATGACATGTCACCATACGTGCGTACATACGGCTTACCGTCATGTTGTAATTGTTATTCAATAAAATTATTATTTGGATGGGAGTGATTATGATTTGTAATTGATGTAAATAATAAACATAACATGATAATGATTCTGTTTATATGATATACCATCCAATTATATATTATTTTAATATCAAAATAATGATATTGTCGCTCGTGCGTACGTACGGACTACCATCTCCACGAACGTGATGAGATTAATTCTCCATCATATCGATGCAATTATAATTCTCATTTTATGATTAAAAATAATGTTTATGGACTTGATATAATTCTAGATATGAATAAGATACAATCTATCCATAAAAAACATGTCTTATGTAAAAAAAATATACAAGAAAACGAGTGAGTTAACACCCGAAACGATGATAATACTAAGATATTATTAACAAATCAATGTTAAAAGATCATATATGATATCATATTAATGTATATGATTATTTTATAATTTAATAACAATTATTTCACCATTATACAGGAGTTTAACCAACCCTCAACCAAGGAAAATTAGAAGGTAAGAGTTTATTTCACAATCTCTTCATTATCTGAGGTTGTTTATACGTAATTATCTACAGGGACCTCTTTATCATCCAAAACCATGTTTCATAAAAATATATTTCAAAACATTTTTACTATTTACTGGACAATGTGTTAAAGTAATTTATACACTTATTTTTTTTTAAAGTAATCATTATGTTGTTTTCCAAACAAGGTACATTTTGAACTTTTCGATATATTTAAGGTAAGAATGTTTTTTTAACTATTACGGCGAGTGCTGCTATTTTCTACCGTTATAAACTCGTCGAAGCTTACCGTACAATCTTATAAGAATATTTTGAATTTAAATGTTTTATTTTATAAAAAAGTGACTTTTAAATGATTTCAAAATTAATATTTTAAGAATTTGTTAAAGGTACTCTTTATCAATATCATAATTTTAAATGTTTTAATGATTTATGTTTCTAAATATTTTTAATTAATATCCATGTTTTCAGAACTATTTTAATTATTTATTTATATAGACATGAATTTTGTGAAATGATATTTCTTTTCAAAAGTTTCAATGTGGTATGGGACACTTTTAATCAAAAATCTCTTTTAAATTACTTCATAAATGTGTGAATTTTAAATGATTTCAAAAAAAGATATATTTCTCTCAAATAGTTTTGATTTCATCTATGTAAACATCCTTTGATGGATTTTAATCTTATTTGAAGTTGAATAATTATGATACAAAACATCCATACTGCATTGAATGTTTTGTGATATGATTGACTGTGGATGTGTTATTTTTATACCATTCAATGTTTATGGAGAAAGTATTGGCATTTCGTATGCTAGTTTTAATATGAATGTTTATGTTTTGTTTAAACCTATTCATGTGAGGAATGCATTGGAATTAATTAGTGATGGGTGGAGCCCGCTATAGCTCCTTGATGAATCAGTAGGTCTCATGAAGCAAACTAGTGTCTTGGCACGAGGCCTTGACAAAATCTTATTTCTAGTCTTGGTACGATGACTTGGCTACGTGGTTATCATAGTCTGGCATTATGCATTACTTCATTATGATATGTTTATTGACATTGCATGTGATTATTCGATTATTATAATATCCATGTGAATAAGTAAATGGAATTATTTCATTTTATTTATTCCATATTATGCTGATGTTCAAGTTTAAAAGGATTTTGTTTTAGTTATACATTGCCCTAAATGTTTATGATTATTTATGAAGGTCTCCGCTATATTGTTATCCTTACAGGGAATCTGAGCTCATGCCTTTCTATGTTTTATTTTTCCCAGGATGTGAAGAAGTATTTTATGGATGACCTTCAGGGAAAGTATGAGGGGTTATGCGTGTGAACTATGGAGACTATGTTGTTGTAGTTTTTATTTTATGATGTATTGTAAACTTTATGAATGTATCTAGTGATTCCAAGGCTACTAAACTAATCGGTCTTTCGAGATTTGATCTTTTGTGATCATGCCAATGTTATGTAATAATGCACTGACTCTGGGTAACTAGGGTCGGGGTGTTACCTTATTAGTTTTTGATTATTATAATATATTCTGTATTTTATATTATTTATCATTTTTTCCATTTTTTTATTCATATTATTTGGAAATAGTTTTGATAATTAAAAATCATTATTTCTCATAGTAATACTCATTTTCCCATTATTATCTTATCAGTGCTCACTTCCATTAATGTGATGGATTCATATTTTCCCACCATGACAATTGATAAGAATTGAATTATTCTATTTTAGGTTTCATTCTATTTCCATTAAAAATATAGGATCTATTTTTATATTACAAAAAAATACAATTTTTGGGGAATTTCGGTATCTTGAATACCAGTAAGGGAAAGGGACTAAAACAATAAATAATTAAGTCACTAAAGTTGTAGTTTTATGTATTGTTATTAGATAATTTTTATCATCCTTACCAAAACACGATCCTTATTTACTTTCCAGAATTTCATTTATTTATTACATTTATTCTCTTAATTCATTGTGGCTTTTATCTGTTAACACACTTAGTTGTTGTATTTACAAATCCCAAATTCTCTTATAATACTACTTTTATAAAGAAAAAATAAATTAATATAATGTTATTTATGACATAAATGTGTTCCTATATATTTTATATTATCTATCTTGTTATCATTCTCTCTGTTTGATAATGATAATAACAATCGTGTGTACATTTAGACCACCACCTCTATGAAGTGATGTGATTCCATTTTTCCACTACCACCATTCTTGGAGGATTAAAAAATTATATGTAATGTATAATAAATTTATTCATGAAATTATTAAAATTAAAGATATAGTAAAACCATTTCATTACACATTTTACCTTGGTAAAAATACCATAGTATTTTCCTTGAAACTAATCTAACAACCGTAAGTTGTCAACATCATCTAGAACTATACACCGAATGGAATTAAAATGATTTTAAAATGAACATTAAAATTTATCACACAGACATATATATATTGAAATGGTTCTCATTAATTTATTTAAAAATTTTAAATGAATTATCTATGAGGATATAAGAAGTCTTTCCAAGCAGGAAACCATGGTAAGGGTTTTTCTTCTCAAATACACTTTAGTAATATATAAATTATAATATAAACCTTATTTCATTAATATGATATATAAATTACCAATTATACATCTAATGTCATGAATTAGTCTTTATTCATGCTATTTAATTATTTAATTCATGTTTTCTCTTTTAAGGGTTTTGGAATAAAAAATTCATTAACAATATAATGGTTTATTTTACAATCTTACTATTAATCGAAATTATTAACATTTACATTTATATTGTAAGACTTATATGATTTTTTCTCTTATTAAAATATATATTTTTTCTTATCCTCTTGTTATTTAATAGGTTATCGTGTTTTTATTCGAAACATTACTCTCTTTGTTACTCAAGGATAAAATGAATTTTTTATAAGCTAACCAAAACTTATTTCTAATCTTAGGTCATGGAATTTTTTCATCCATGTAGAGACTATCTAAAATATATATAGAGTTATAATTTATATTCCCCAATGACTATTTAACATCATTTACATTCATATTTGATTTTATTTTAATTTTTTTAGAAAATATTATTTTTAATACTTTTCCAAAATATTATTTATGAATTTATTAAAAAATATGTGAAATAAATGTTATTTATAATGTACAAGATCTAAACATATTTTACCTATATAATAGTAATTATTTATAGAAAATATTACTCAATAGGTTTCTATTGTTTCTAATCCAATAAACATTTTCCCTTTATCCTTAAAACTTTTAGCATTCGTATTAAAAATGCATTATTTCCTTAAGGTATGAATGTAATCTATGAAATGATTCATTACATAGTATTTAAAATAATAATAAAAAATATTTCAGGAAATTTATTTTTAACTTCTCACACATATTATTCTCTCTTATTCTAAGAATAATTTATTTTAGATAAAAACATTAATTTTTAATGAAGTGATGGAATTTTATTATCCTTTATAGGTTTATGGATCAAACATTACTTTTTTATCACTCACATTAATTTAACCGTGTTCTAAATAATAATAAATTATTATTTTATCATAATTTTAGCCTTATATCCATATTTTTAGTATCATGGATGGATTAATATAATTTATTCTACTTTTATATTTTCTTAAGATTATTTAATTTCATTATATGGTGTTAGTTGAAGTAAGCTTAGTAAGAATTTTATTTCATTTACTTTGGAAATATTTTTGTTTCATATTATTTATTTAATAATGATACATATTTATTACTAAGGAATTTATATTCTATTTTATATTTTTTGATTCAATATATGGGGAATGAATTATACAAATATAAGGGATGGGTGGGTCCCAGTTATTTATTTCTCCTCAATGCATTGAAATGTCCCACAAGAAGAACTTTTCGAACTATCTTATTAGGATAGTATATATTGTATTTTTACCATATTATTGATAGTTTATGTTTAAAAAGACATAACGGTAATATCCATATTTCCTTGGAATATGTAATTGGTGATATGATTTGAATTCCTGACATTATGTATTCTCTTTAGTTATAATTTAGTTATAATTATACAAATGTTTACATTTAATCACGGATTTTTTTATTTCTTATAATTTTTATTAAATTGAATTTATATTGATTAATCATAATATGATATTTTTATTCCTTGTCAACTTATAATCAATTTTGTTTTACACGTTTTCGTACTAATCATTTCAGCTCATTGTCTATTATGTTTTCATTTCCCCTAAATACAAAAAAGGTACACATTAATCATATTAAAGGATACAATAAGGTATTATATGCTATGTTTTATTCTTCTACTATAGTATGTATATAAAGTATGTACATAGTCTCTCAATATATGAAAATTTATTGATCTATTATTTTTTTATCACTTTTATATTTTTCCAAGGTAATATTTTAAACACCAGATCTGGGTTATAGGCTATAAGTTGGTATTGTTGGAATCAATGTAATTTTGTTAGGACCCTTGAGAACTGGATTTTAGAAGAAAATATATAGCATGAGCATTAAGGTAATCCCATATTATGTTTAATTTATTTTTGTGATTTTTATCTTATGGATCAACATCCAAGATGTTATAAACAAATTAAGTGTGCTCTACTCTTTAGATATGAAATCTAGAGTATGAAAGGGAAAGGATTTCAACAACTATATTCAATCTAGGGACTAACATTATGATATAGTCAATATATTGGGGGTTGGAGATGAGTATGTCATGGATATTTTTGGGAAACTAGACCAGGTCATGGAAAATAACATTTCTTTTATAGATCATCATATTGTTCCCTAGTGTAATGCATATAATTTGGATGAATTTTTGTGAGAAAACACATTATTTTTTAATATAACTACTTATACATTATTAATTAAGTAGTGGATAGAGTCCCAAAGAATTATATTCCTATTTTGGGGAAGTAACGAAATGGAAATGGTTATTCTTTCCCTATATTGTTTAATGGGAGTTAAAGATCAATTGTGGTCATTGATCCAAAATACTAAATAAAATAAATAAATAAAAAGTGTTGAATTGTTAAATTATAATGTTATATTCTCGCCGAAATATTTTCCTTAAGATATATAAATAATTTTCATGGTCTTATATCCTTATTGGTAGAAATAAAAAAAGATTTTGGATATTGAACACGTAAAATGAAATGTGTAAATTAGAATAAATGAAAATATTGGATTTCCAAAATATTTTAATAATGGATAGAGACCTCCTAGTAAATGATTAAAGGGAATTTGATTTTATTTTAATTGAGGAGATAAGAGTCTTATAGCTCATGAAATCAGGGTAAATAAAGAGGCTAACTTTATCCAATACTCTAACTATAAAATGTTGGGGAATTATTCAATCCAATATTCTGAGTGTCAAGGGAACCTACTATGGAGTATGTGAAGGGGGGGAATACATGATTGTGTAATTACAATAGCTTAATTTGTAAGTTCCTAAAGATGTGGTGATAGGTACAATGATCATAAACTCAAATTGAGATAAATATTTATTTTTTATATATCTTAACAATATTTTATTTCTTCCATCTTTTCCAAGAACATTAATTGATTCAATAAATACCTAAGAATGGATTTTTCAATAATTAATCCTAATAAAAATATTATTGAAACAATGATATATTAGTCAGTCACCATTACTATTCATAGACCTACCTAATTTATAAATATAGTAGTTATACCTATGGATGAATCTGAAATAATCTTTCATATTGATTGGAATTAAAATTATAAGGAATATTTTATATTATATATAATGAGAATAATATTACCTATAGAGATGTAGAATATACATTCATTATTGGGGAGAATACGTCTTTAAAATCAAGTCTAGATCCACCTTTATTATCTCTCATTAAGTAAATTTTGGTAGAAGAAGAGAAGCCACAATCAATCGATAAGAAATATGTCATTATTATAGAATATTTCTCTATTGTGTAGGAATACATTATTGTGTCTCTAGAATAATAACCCCAAAATTCACTTGATCATGAAGTTGAGTACTATATTTAACACCTCTATAATGAAAACCCTTTATCTAAGACTCTATACAGAATTTCCATAGCGCAATTAGTAGAACTGAAGAAACAACTGCAATAGTGGCATAATAACACATTCATTCACCCTAGGGTTTCCCCTTGGGGAGGAAAAATTGTTTTTGTTTAGAAGAAGGACGGTTACAGGATGTCTATCCTTTATTATAGTGAAATCAACGTCATCACCATTAATATAAAATATATTGTTCCTCATGTTGATTAAATTTTGTTAAACATAATGAATGACATTATTTTATAAATAATGATCTTCATTCTAGGGTTAATAATTTACGATTATTGAAGGAATATATACCAATGAATTAATTTTTCACTTGGTATAGAAATTATGAGTTAACAATAATTTTCATTAGATCTAATGTTTCTGTTGATATTATGAATACTATACACAATGATATTCATGATAATTTCAATATGGTATTTATTAATGATATGTTTTCATACAAAAAAAAATATTTTTACTAAAAATATCTATATGAGAATAATTCTTTAAACTCTATAAGGAATGAATTTATATGGGATATTTAGTAAGTTATAATTTTTGTTTTGTGACATCTCATTTATTTGAAGTGTTATCTCCATGGATAGAATAATTTTTGATCCATCGAAAAAAATGTTTTTAAATAACTCCATATACCAAAGAGCTTAACTATGATATGTAGTCTTCTAATATTAGTATTCTCTTAATAGCTCATTATCCAAATAAAATCTTGATTACCTGACCCAATAAACATATTCACGGGTAAATGGTTCAGATTCGAATGGTCCAAATAATGTAAATTATTTTTTTGATGAAATTAAAATAATATTGGTCAATGAACCGATAATGACATTTCCATTAGGAAGGGATAAATTTTTTATATACAGTGATACATCAAATAATGAGCTTTGATGTGTTGTTGTATTGAATAAAAGTATGATTTCCTATAAATCATGATAGTTAATGATCTATGAATAGAATTATAATGTGAATGATCGTGAGTTGGAAACCATAATCTTTACATTAAATATATAGATGAATTGTCTCTATGATAAAATATGAAACATGTATACAAATAAAAAAATATTTAACTGTGTATTTTCCAAAAAATATCGGAATAGGAGATAAAAGAGATGGTCGTATATACTCAAGGATTATTATATCTCAATAAAAAAATAAGTCTATGAAATAAAATAATGTGATTGATGTGTTTAGTTAACCAGATCAAGAAATTCGAACTGAAATAAGGATATAAAAAGATCTTATACCCATGGATTAATTAAATTTTTTTAAGGAAATATTTAGGATAGGGGAAACATCACACATTTCCAAAATGATATACAAACAATATTTACTTGAAGAAAAAAAAGAAGGCCACCACCTGAAGATATGATTTTACAAAATAAAATGAATATTTTAAATAATGGGGATCTAGAAGACTTTTTTTTATGAATATGGTGTGATAAATTAGGAATGATTCTATTTGTTAAATACATACCTGATCTGATAAAAGAGTTATTCATTGAATCCCATAGCTCAAATTTCTCTATAAACCTTGGTAGCACCAAAAAAATGGGGATGTTGTGAATCATTTTTTGTTGGATAATATAAGGTGTAAAATTTGTAACTATGTATCCATATACATGGTTATTCAATTGGTAATTGTTAAGACAAAATATCATAAAAGAGTTATTAAACCTCCCCTGATTAATATATCGAATTTGGTTAATATTACTATGGAATTTTCCGTTGGACATCCAAAGATTCCATTCTGAATGATTCCATAGGGGTTACTATTGATCACCTTATGATATATGCGCATTTCATCACTATATGGGGGGATCTACATTTCGATATCCTCAAAAGGATAAATATCAATGAAGTTGTATGAAATCAAGGTTCACGTGATTAAATTGAATCTAATAGTTATCCTTGATTTACAATAGAATTCATGAAATTCTTTTGATGGATCTCAGTATTGAGAAAAATTTGAGCAATGATTATCATGCTCAAATTGATAGACTGTCAAAAAATATTATTAAAACATTATAAGGAATGTTGAGGTCTTGATCCCTAAAGTTTTAGGGTACCACAACTATAATAATAGGTTATTCAAACATACCTATACCAACCTTTTTTTAAAACTATTTTCATAGTTCCCTTATACCAATGGTTATTTAAAAATGTTTGTATAGTTTTACACTATAACAATGGTTTTTTAAAACTATTAGTATGTGGTTCCCATTATTACTAGTGGCATGTTACCCCATCACCTACATCTCATTGTGTTTGGATACCTTCAATATAATGACCTAGACTTTAAATACATTGTTATTACATCAAAATTGAAGCACACTTATTACAACATAGAACAAAACCGTGAAATAAACGTATAGGTATAGTGTCTTTAGAAACTGGGAAACAAAAACAACTAGTTCATAAATCATCTACATTGCGACCAATTTATTTCATCATATATTGACTTTCATTTTGGCATATCCTACTTAATACCATTCTTCCTGACCTTGGGAAAAGAAAACATACAAAAGGGTGATCTCGAATGATCAGTATTGGTAAACAAAAGAAATAGCAATCATATTATATTCATAAGATCATAACATTTTGAATATCTTAACCTGCAAAAGAGATCATAATATCATAACATGGGATAAATCATAGTAGTGAAATGTAATCACAATAATCATAGCTTAAAACACGAAACTTTATGGCATACACACATAATCATAGAAAAATCATTTCATTTTAGTCAAGACTCATTGCCAAGACTATCATAGTGGACAAAGTACATTAATAAACCGAGTTCACTCCTCGTTCTCGTCCTGTATCTCTGAACCAGATTAACTTGTAATTCCAGCAACGTCTATCTCATGAGATATAAATCGTTACCCAATGCATTGGAGGGAGATATAGGTCCAACCCATCTCATAATTAAACTATTCTTATGTGTGCCACAAAATCATAAATCATTCATCATAGCATAACCCATATAATACAAATGGGATTCTTAAACATCGTGACATCATAAAATAGTTTATATAAGATAAAGGACTTGATAAAAATAATTCCATCACAACATAATAAAATCAATGTAATAATAGGGATACAAACAGAACCCTATATTATCCTATATGGAAAACAATTTTGATAAAATACTTGAACTCCATTCTTAAGGAAAATATCCTTTCTACATAAATTTTTTTTATATTCCTAACATATCATACAATTTTAGACTAAAAAAAGTTGATTAAAAATAATCATGAAAACTTGTAAAGGAAACTTCGTGGAAATAATGTTCTATGAACTCATAAAAATCCATTCATGCCGTATAAGTTAAAAAAACATTCTTCTCGCACTTTGGCCGGATAAGTCCAAAAAGTACCTCATACTAAAAATGACAAAAGATTCCTTTCATATCATTTACTAAAAACTTAAAAATGGGTAAAATTAGATTTAGACAATTGTAGGACGATAGAAATAATATTACATATTGAGGAATCATGGATGTGTATGATAAATATTATCAAGTAAATTCTAAAGTATAAACAATCTCGGATAAAAATTGAGATTGCGAGATTTTCCCTTACCTTAGGTCTGATATGCTTTGTACCTGTCCGAACCTCCTGTATAATTATTTAAATAATGTCATTGACTTATTACAGAATCATACACTTTGTTATGATATCATATATGGTCCAATTTTTATCTTCTAATTAGTAATATTTAATTTCTACTTGTTATTTGGGTGTTTATTGCTTTATGTTCTTATGTGTGTTTTGTCGAATAAATTCTTATTCTTCTTTTTAGGTTATAGATACCTCATTTCCAGAATGTTATTAGTGTAATATATATCATATTTACTCATTCAATTCATTTATAAAATCATTATTCAATGAAGATCATGTATAACGAGTCACATCACATCATGGAAACAGTAGGCCGTACGTACGCACGAGCGATGATATCATTCCCATGATCGTGGAATTGTATTGAAGTGTATGTATACTATTTTAGAATCAATATCACTTTACAATAATCATATATAGTTATTCTTTACACCATTATACCCATCCAAGTATGGTGGTGGTGGAAAACAGATTACACCACGACGTGGAGATGGTATTTTGTACGTACGCACGCATGATGATTTCATTTTCCGTAGGATGGATAAAAGTTGAAATAGGGTTGTTTCATATTTATAATAACATATCAGTATATTAGTGATTCTGATGTTATTACTTCATAATGAAAAAACTAATAAATAATAAGTAGAAGAAGAATTATATTTGAAATAATTGGTAACAGATATTACCTCTTCTTCGACACGGCTCTTTGAAATCTCCTCTTAGGGCACTAATATTGGTCTTTAGAGAATACCAAAACCCCTAGGATGTATCTACGGAATGGGAGAAGAGAAATGGGCAGTGGTTTTCTGAGCTTTAAGGATCAATGTTGTGTGAGGAGGAGAGGGAGGAGGTTCCCTTTTATAATGGAGGAGAGGGGCACCTTTCGAATTATAAGAAATATTAATTTATAATAAATTCCAACACCCCGTAAAAACCTCAAAAAAGTACTCAAATCCAAATCATAGATGAGATAGGGTTGTAATATCATCTTCTAATATAATTTAGACAAGTTGGGAATTTATTTTAAACATTATCAACATGATTTATCCTTATATAATCTATTTAATTTTTTGTGGTAATAATATTCTACATTTTAAATCATTATAAATAATTACTTATATGTTATTAATTTTCCATAATTGTATACATTATTACACTATCGACCATATATATTTTAATTTAAAAATTTTAAATATTTTTGTGATTTTTAAACATTTTTATAATATGTAATTTATATAAATTATCAATAGTGTCAATTTTGACACTATTCATTTATTTATATAAAATATACATAGAAGAACTGTTCGAAATAAAATATTTAATAGATTCATAACATGACATTTTTATCTATAAAATTAGTAGAGAACATTAAATGGTTCATATATTATTTATTTTAATACTTTAAAAATCATTTATTTGATATTTCAATCAATTAAATAATTTCAACATCACTATTGTGTCATTTTTAATGACAATTATATAATCCCTAAAAATTATAAATAAATTCATATGATGTAGATTATTTTATTAGATTCTTGGATACTATTCATGTTTGAAGTTTCATGAAGTTTATCACTAAATTAAAATTATTATACTTATAAGATTTAAGAGAGTGACATGTTGTCACTTTCTTTGGTTTTAATAATAATTATATTATTTCATGGTCAAATGTCCATGAAATGAATCTAGTCTGACCCTTAAGTGATATGGGTCATCTTTTATTCATCCAATAAGATTTTTTCAAGTGTTTGGGTAATTTTATAATCTTATATTTACCCTTAATAACCTGATTCACCTTTAACTACAGTAAATAAAAATTACCATAGTTACTATTCATAATCTCAAAAAAAATAAAGTAACTTATTAACATAATTTTGACCCACTAAATCCAAATATGGAATCCATTTTTCAAAATTCAAAACACAGAAGTTGTAGTAATTAATTTAAAATTAATCCCGTTGTTAAGCAAACGGGTTTTTAAAAGTTAAAACATTGTTAAAGATTGAAATGTTTTTTCTTAAGAATTCAATGTAAAATTAATGCTAATGATATAAATTATATTAAATTGTAAATATAGATTTTATTTGTAATTTTAATCAATTCAATATTATAACTTAACCATAAAAATTATTGCGATGAAAAACGTTGTTTTTAATTAAAATATAGCATGTCTTTACTATTAATTAAAATATAAAAGTTATCAGAATAATATGAAAATTTTACCCAAAGTAAATTTTTTATATCCTGATTGAAAATTAGAATTTTATTATGTAAAATTTAACTTATTAACATGTCAAAAACTATATTTAAAGTGGGTGCGCCATCAAAAGGTGGCAAAACTGCATTTTTTTAAAAATACGTATTTTACCCGAAACAAATTATTTTGTTCTCATAACATGTTCTAGAAAATTTTTACAATGAATAATAATGTGATAAAATTTAAACTTCACATAATACTATTCATAACGGCTAGTTTATAATATTATAATAATATATCGTTGTTTAGTAAAACTTGGTAATGCGTACTACACACGCTATCGAGAAAGGTCGCAATTGCGTGTAACGCAAGCCAAGCTAGTGTTGTGTGTAGTGAAAGATTTCTTTGATGTTGTGTATAAAATAATTTATAAAAAAATATACTTCTCAAAAATATCATGGTGATACATTCTATCCCCCTTAAAATAAATTTCTCCCTAGAAATTCGTTACTTCGTAACAAACAGATGAGGATATGTCTCCTTAATCATATCCTCAAGCTCCCATGTAGCTTCTTATAATTGGTGGTTCCTCCATAAAACCTTCACCAAGAAAGTGATCATGTTTCGTAGAAATTTTTCACTATGATCCAGAATCTCTATCTGCTTTTCTTCATAAGAAAGATCTTGATTCAGCGGTACAACTTCTGGGCTGAGTACATGTGAAGGATCGAGTATATACATTCTTAGGAGAGATACATGGAACACATCATGAACTTGAGAGAGATTTGGTGGAAGCACCAATCGGTAAGCTACCTTCCCAACACGATCCAGTATTTCTAAAGGACCAACATACCTAGGGCTCAACTTTCCACTCTTTCCAAATCTCATTACTCTCTTCCATGGAGATATTCATAAGAACACTTTATCACTGACTTCAAACTCTAGGTCTTTTCTTCAGTTTTTGGCATAACTTTTTTGTCAAAACTGAGCTGCTCTTATGTGTTATTGAATAGATCAGACCTTTTCTTCCATCTCATCAACAAGATCATGTCCTAATAGCTTTCTTTCCAAAACTTCATCCCAGTAAGTTGGTGTTCGGAATTTCTTTCCATAGAGAACTTCATAAGGATCCTTCTGAATGCTGGAGTGAAAGCTATTATTATAAGAAAATTCCACCAAAGGTAGGTGTTGATCCCAACCACCTTTGAAATCCATAGAGAAATCTCTCAAAATGTCTTCTAGAGTTTGAATTGTTCTCTCAGACTGACCATCTGTCTGAGGATGATAAGAAGTGATGAAACTCAACTCTGTATCTAGAGTATGCTGAAGACTTCTCCAGAACATCGAGGTAAACCTCAAATCCCGAGTCGATATAATGGAAAGTGGTACTCAATGAAATCTTACCACTTCCTTTACATATATCTTGGCAAGCTAATCCAGAGAGAAATCTTCTCTAATAGCAATGAAGTGTGCTGACTTCGTAATATGATCAACTATGACCAAAATATCATTATTACATTTGGATGATTTATGAAGTCCACTGACAAAGTCCATAGTGATGTTTTCCCATTTCCATTTCGGTATGGGTAATGGCTGTAACATCCCCTTAGAATTCTGTCTCTCAGCTTTAACTGGCTGACAAACCATGCATCGAGAGACGTATTCAGCAACATCTCTTTTCATTTCATACAACCAGATGTACTGTTTCAGGTCCCTATACATCTTCGTGCTTCCAAGATAAATAGAGAATGAAGAACTATGAGCCTCATCTAGCAGCTCCTTCTTTAATTCTGGGATGGGAGGAACACAAACTCGATTCCTGAACCTTATTATCCCATCACAATCAATGTTGAATTCAGGAACTTTTATCACCTTCTTCTGTAACTCTACATCTTCTTTTTGTGCCTCTTTAATCATCACATGCATAAATGGTTGAACATTCATTTGAGAAACATAATATTTTTTCCCTTCCATTATAATTCCAAGATCCATCCTTTGTAAATCCATAAATATTGGAGCTTTTGTCATCCTCGTCATGGATAATATAGCGTGGTCTTGTCAACTTAATGTGTCTGCCACCATGTTTTCTTTCCCAGGGTTATAATTAATTGAATAGTTGTAATCCTTAATTAGCTCAATCCATCTTCTTTGGCTCATATTCAGATCATTTTGTGTGAACATATACTTTAAACACTTATGATCAGTATAAATATCACACATTTCACCATTAATATAATGCATCCAAATATTTAATGCAATGATTATCGCAGCTAACTCCAAATCATGAGTTTGGTTATTTTGCTCATGGATTTTCAACCGTTGTGAGGCACAAGTAATCACCATATCGTTTTGCATGAGAATACATAGCAATCCCTTCTTGGATGAATCATTATAGATCACAAACCTTTCTCCACTATAAGGCGGTGTGAGCAGAGGTGCACTGGATAACCTTCTTTTCAACTCCCTGAAATTCTCTTTACACTCCTCCGTCCACATGAACTTAACTCTTTTTCGAGTCAACCTGGTGATTAGATTAGATAATCATGAAAAATATTTCCCAAAAAGTCAATAATATCCATCCAAACCAAGAAAACATCGGATCTCAGTTATTGTTGTTGGTCTCAACCTTCTTTTCATAACCTCTATTTTTTTGGATCTATAGATACACCTATTTTGAGATTATGTGACCCAAAATGCATCTTTTTGAAGCCAAAATTCACACTTTGTAATTTTGGCATAAATCTTCTCCTTTTTCAGGGTATTCAATACAATTATCAAGATATATTCATGTTCATCATTTCTCTTTGAATAGACAAGAATATCTTCTATAAAGACTACCACAAACTGATCATGATAGACTCTAAAGACTCTATTCATTAGATCCATGAAGATATCATGGGAATTAGTAAGACCAAATGGCATCCCTATAAATTCATAGTGTCCATACCATGTACGAAAATCCATCTTTGGTATATCCTATTTTTTGACCCTTAGTTGATGATACCTTGAACGAAGATCAATCTTGGAAAATTACTGACCTCCCCGTAGTTTGTCAAATAAATCATCAATGTGTGGGAGAGGATATTTGTTTGTGATAGTGATCTTGTTAAGTTTCCGATAATCAATGAAGAGTCTCATTGATCCATCATTATTCTTAACAAATATAATAAGTGCTCCCCATGGTGATTCACTATGGAGTATGAATCATTATTAAGATTCTCTTGGAGTTGCTTCTTCAATTCCTACAACTCAATTGGGGCCATTCTATATGGTGTCTTTGAAATGGGCATAACATCCGGTATGAGTTCTATTGAAAACTCAACTTCACGATTTGGTGGAAGAACTAGAAGTTCCTTTGAAAAGACAACATCAAACTCCCGAACAATGGGTGTATTCTAAATAGTGAGTTTCTCTCCAACCATTTGAGATAAATAACCTTCAGTTATTGGAATCAAGAACCATAAGATGGATGAAATTTCAATTAGAAGGTTATATTCATCATTGAATCTATAGATGATAGTAGAATGATCGAGAATAATAAATGTGATTTCCCTTCTTTGGAAATTGATATGAGCTCCATATAAAGAAATCCAATCCATGCCAAGAATCACATCAAATTCCACTATAGGAAGGATCACAAGATTTGAAGGAAGCACTTTCCCACAAACATCATTCAGAAAAGTATTATAAACTTTTGATGCGACCGTTGTGCCATTAGGAGTTGTCACAGCTAACTCAACATCTAATTGTTGAGGTAATACGACAATACCCTTAGAAAATTATTCAAAAATAAAATAGTGGGTGGATGCAGAATCAAATAATATATTTTCTACATTAGAGTGGATGGTAAGTGTACCTTTCACCACTTCGTTATCATACTCTGCATTTCCGATAGTAATTGCATGTTACATTCCTTTGTATTTGGCCTTAAGAGTATGTTTACGTTGATCATCATCAACAACCCTTGGATTTGGTCATTGATTGGCATAATGCCCCATCTTCTTGCTTTTGAAACATTAAAGTGTAGGAGGTGAATTTTGTGAATCCCTTTCTTTTTTCACATCATTAGACATCCTCTTCCCATTATTTCAACATTCAACTACCCGATGACCTTCTTTTCCACACATAAAACGTTTTCATTCCCTTTAAGACAATTCCCTCCATGTTTTTTTCCACAATTTGAGCACAATGGAAAACTAATATCCTTTTTAGTGTGGTCTATAGATTTTCCTGTGAATTACATTTTCCTCTTCTTATCAAACCCATATGACTGATGGGTTACTCCAATCTCCATCTCAATCATGAGAGCACATTGAACAATTTCCTCACAGCTATTGAAGTCCCTTATGGCTAATGCCCTTTGAAGACATGGTTTTAAGCCACTAAATAATCGATCTATTTTACTCTCAGGTTGGATAATAATTTCGGAATCGTACCTTACAAGTCTTGTAAAATTTTCTTCGTAGTTACCAACAGATTCATCTTCCTTTTTCTTTAGTTCAAGAAACTCATTCTCCATATTTGTTAGAAGAATACAATGGAAGTACTTATTGAAATATAAGTTCTTGAAATCATCCCATTCCATGGACTCAATTTCATCTCTTTGCCACATATTCTTAATAAGATTCCACCATTGATCAGCATAACCTTCCAAATGATACACTGCTAAGATGACTTTTTAATGTTCAGAACATTGTAGATCTGAAAATATCTCTTCATTGGTACTAATCCATTGTTCAGCCACTAATGGATCAGAAGACCCGCTGAATGAAGGTGGACTCTACCTCATGAAGGATTCAACAAAATTTTCCTCCTTGCTTTGTTCGTTTGGAAGTCCTGCATGGTTCATAGCTTAAGAAAGTTGTGTGAGCATGGATACAAGATTTTTCATTCCAGCTCCCATAACGTTTGGTTTCTCAGGGGGTCAATCATTGCATTCCCATCACATTCAGCATTAACATGGTTCTTTCAGGTTCCATCCATTGAATAAAACCTAGAATCGTAGTTTGAGAAACAATAATAATAATAGGAAAACCACATAATCAAGAATAAAATTTCACACTTAAGGTCTTATCATAGGTTATTCATATCCATTTCTAAAACACTAATATTGTGTTCTATGCTTAGAAATATCCTTAGGGTTCTTACTAGGGCTTTCACATCCTAGTTTCCAAAGGTTTAATATAACTTTCCTCTGATACCAACTATAATGACCCATACTTTATATACATTGTTATTACTTCAAAATTGAAGCACACTTATTACAACATATAACAAAACCAATAAACAACCATATATGTATAGTGTCTTTAGAAACTGGGAAACAAAAACAACTAGTTTATAAATCATCTATGTTGTCTCCCATTTATTTCATCATATCTTGAATCCCTTTTTGGCATATCTTACTTAATACCCTTATTCCTGACCCGAGGAAAAGAAAAAATACAGAAGGGTGAGCTCAAATTCTCAGTAAGGGTAAACAAAATAAATATCAATATTATCATATTTATAAGAACATAACATTTTGAATATCATAACATGTAAAGGAGATCATAATATCATAGCATGGGATATATCATAGTGGTGAAATGTAATCTCAATAATCATAACTTAAAACATTCAACTTTTTGGAATAAACACATAATCATAGAAAATCATTTCTTTTTAGTCCAGACTCATTTTCAATACAATCATAGCGGACAAAGTCCATTACTGAACCGAGTTCAGTCCTCGTTCCAGTCCTATATCACTAAACTGGATTAACATGTTGTTCCAGCCATGTCTATCTCATTAGATATATATATTTACCCAATTCAATGGAGGGAGATATAGGTCACACCGATCTCATAACGAATCCATTATTATTTGTGCCACAAAATCATAAATCATACATCATTGCATAACCCATGTATTAAAAAAGGGATTCTTAAACACCGTGACATCATAAAACAATTCGTATAAGATAAAGGACATGATAAAATTAATTCCATCACAACATAATCAAGTCAATGGAATAATAGGAATAGAAACAGAACCCTATATTATCTTATATGGAAAATAATTTTGATAAAATACCATAACTCTGTTCTTGAGGAAAATATCCTTTCTACTTAAAAAAACTTTTTTCCATTCTTAACATGTCATACAATTTTAAACTAAAAGAAGTTGATTAAAAATAAACCTGAAAACTTGTAAAGTAAGATTCATGGAAATAATGTTCTATGAAATAATAAAAATCAATTCATGCCGTATAAGTTAAAAAAACATGTTCCTCGTACTTTGACCGGATAAGGAAAAAAAGTACCTCGTACTAAAAATGACAAAATATTCCTTTCATATCTTTTACTAAAAACTTACCAGTGGGTAAAATTGGATTTAGAAAATTGTATGAGGATAGAAATAATATTACATATTGGGGAAACATGTATGTGGATGATAAATATTCTCCAGTAAATTCTGAAGTATAAACAATCTCGGATAAAAATTGAGATTGCGAGATTTTCCCTTACCTTAGGTCTGATATGCTTTGTACCTATCCTAACCTCCTGTATAATGATTTAAATAATGTCATTGACTTATTCCAGAATCATAATCATTGTTATGATATCATATATGGTCATATTCTTAGCTTTTTATTAGTAATATTTCATTTCTGCTTTTTATTCAGGTGTTTATTGCTTTATATTCTTATGTGTGTTTTGTCGAATAAATTCTTATTCTTCTTTTAAAGTTATAGATACCTCATTTCCAGAATGGTATTAGTGTAATATATATCATATTTAGTCATTTAATTCATTTATATAATCATTATTCAATGACGATCATGTAGAACGAGTCACGTCACATCATAGATACGGTAGGCTGTACGTACGCACGAGTGATGATATCGTTCCCATGATCGTGGAATTGTATTTTAGTGTATGTATACTATTTCATAATCAATATCACTTTACAATAATTATATATAGTTATTATTTACACCATTATACCAGCCCAAGTAAGGTGGTGGTGGAAAATAGATTACACCACGGTGTGGAGACAGTATTCTGTACGTACGCACGTGCGGTGATTTCATTTTATGTAGGATGGATAAAAGGTGAAATAGGGTTGTTTCATATTTATAATAACATATCATTATATGAGTGATACTGATGTTATTAATTCATAATAAAACAACTAAATAAGAAGAAGTAGAAGAAGAAATAAATTTGATAGAAATGGTACCAGATATTACCGCTTCTTCGACACGCCTCTTTGAAATCAACTCTTAGGGCAATAAAATTGGTCTCTAAAGAAGACCAGGACCTGTAGGATATTTCTAGGGAAGTGGAGAAGATAAATTGGCAGGTTTTGGCTGAGCTTTAAGGCTCAAAGTGGTGTGAGGAGGAGAGGGAGGGGTGCCCTTTTATAAGGGAGGAGAGGGGCACCATTGGAATTATAAGAAATATTAATTTATAACAAATTCCAACCCCACTTATAAACCTCCAAAAATGATGAAAATACGAAGCTTAGATGAGATAGGTTTGTAATCTCATCATACAATAAAATTTAGACAAGTTGAGAATTTATTTTAAACATTATCAACATGATTTATCCTTATATAATCTATTTAATTCACTACTGGAAATTTGGTCTATAGCCACAGTTCTAAACAATGGCTATAGGCCCCAAAACTATGGCTATAGGTTATATCCATGGTTTCATGAACCGTGGTTGGTATTGGCATGGCTATAGGGTCAGCCCGAGATGCCAGTAAAAGCTACGGTCACCGTGGCTAAAACCCTATAGCCCTGGTCTGAACTGTGGAAATAGGGCTTTCCACTACATAAAAAACCCAGCACGGTGAACCGT
Organism: Viscum album; assembly: GCA_963277665.1. NCBI lineage: Eukaryota > Viridiplantae > Streptophyta > Magnoliopsida > Santalales > Viscaceae > Viscum > Viscum album. The sequence continues at coordinate 1,229,920,213 of OY728163.1, read as the reverse complement.
GCTGGCTGTTGGGAGGAATGACCCAGCACCCCCACCCCCTACTCCTACACATCTCCATGTCCCTCCCCTGCCCGCCCACCTGCACACCTCTCTCCCCCTACCTCCCCTCCCCCCTCCTGCACACACCCCTCCCCCTGCCCCAGCACACCCCCTGCCCCCCCCCCCCCACCTGCACACCCCCTGCCCCCTGTCCCTGCCCCTTGCCCCCCACCTGCACACCCCTCCCCCTGTCCCAGCACACCCCCTAGTACATCTATAAAAAACCATTTATATGAGGTTAATAAATTCATGTTAGATTTAGAAAATATTAATTTTTATGTATATGATGAGGATCGAGAAATGATCATATTAATCACTCTTGAAAATAGATATAGAAAACTTGTTACGACCATGACGTATGGTTGAGTCTATTTTACATTAGAGGATATCAAATACACCCATTTGTCTAAGGAATTTCATTCTAGAACAAAAATAAAAAGTGAGGATAAGAGTTTTTCACAAGGGGGAGACAATAAACCAAAGGTAAGAAAACAAATATTCAGTAGGGAAAAAAATAATATTAATAAATAACACAAATCTAGGACAAGCTCTATGGATAGAAAAGTAATATGTTTTCACTATGGTAAACCTGGCCACATTAAGCCCGAACATAGGAAACTCATACGTGAGTTGGAATCCAAACAGCCCACTAACCTGTATTTTCTGGTTCATTCAGGCTATGACATTTGTTTAAATCTTGAATATGTCCATTTATACACTCAATCAAGAGTGGGTCCTAGACTCTAGTTGTTATTTTCATATTTTCAAATATAGAGATGCATTTTAGAGCTGGTCAAAAAGTGATAAGTAGATGTATTCTTAGGAAAAAATAATAGGAGCAAGGTTGAGGGAATATAATCCATTATTATAGAGTTGGATAATAAATCCATCATCACCTTACTTAATGTATGGTGGGTCCCCATACTTTAATGAAACATAATCTCCTTAGCGGTCCCCACTCCCCTTGTAGACCCCCTCCCCCTACAGCCCCCACCCCTGTAAATCCCCCATAGACCCCCCCCCCCCCCCACCCCCACTCCCCTTGCAGTAGACAACCCCTGAAAAGACCCACTGGACAGCCCCCTCCCCCTGTAAAGCCCTTCCTGGACAGCCCCCCGCCCCCTTCCTGGACAGCCCCTCCCCCCCAAAAAATAGCCCCCACCCTCTCCCCTGCACAGCCCCCCTGCAGCCCCTCCCCCTTCAAGGCCTCCCCTGGACAGCACCCCTACCCCTATTGGGTTTAGAGAGAACTAGATGTTTGTTTTTGGGATTTGGGTGAGGGTTCTGGTTGTTGGACTTGATGGTTTTGTTGATGTGATTTGAATGGGATTTGGATACTCTAGTTAGTGCAGGGTTTGGATGTGTGTTCATGGAGTGTCTTGGATCTGGTGAAGTCTGATGTTGTGCCTTCCATTTTTATGTCTTCGGTTTCTGGACTTGTGAGGTCGTTGGCTATTGTTTCTTGTGGTTAGAGTTGGTTGTAGGTGGCTTTGTGGTACTTGCATGTGTGGATTCATGTGTTGTGGGACACTCTTCTTATCAGGCCTTCATCCAGTTATAGGTAGCCTTGATTTTGTGGTGTTGGGGTCTCTGGACAGAGCTACTAGTGCTGCTAGTAATAGGTCTTCTGCAGTGTAGAGTGTCGGTGCAGCTATTGTGATCCTTGGGATGGTTGCTGGCTTTTGTTCTTACTGGTTGTCTTTCCTTCCACTGGTTTCTCGTCGAGGCATGGAGCATGCTATTTTTTGAGAATCTTGAAGTGGATTCGTTTTTTTTTGGGTTTTTTGTTTTTTTTTTCTGGTGTTGGTCTCGGATTTCTTTGAATGGGTTATCATTATAGGCTGCGCCTAGTACATCTTAGTATGGCCGACCCCTAGTGGTGTGTTCTTCTAGTTTGGAAGGGGATATTGCGGATGAATGCTTTCTCTTTGGTTGTTGTTTTCTTCTTGCAGGACTTATGGATTCCCTTGTGCTAGATGCAGGCATGGTTGGGGTGGGATTACCTTTAATGGTATTTGGATTAGGCAGCTTGTTGCGAAGCTTGGTCTTTTTTCATGGTTGTTCATTAGGTAGGATATTGTATTTTGCAATGTTTCTTGTCTGTATATGTTTATGATGGTTTCTTGAGTTGATAGTTTTGATGTGTTTCTTGGTGCAGGTGGTTTCTTGATGGGGCAGGCGGATGGTGTGTGTCTCCTTATTAGTGAGGTTGAATGTTGTCTTTTTTAGAGTAGGTTTCTATGAGAATTTGGGTTGTGGCTTTCATCTACTGTGCTCGTGGATTGGTGGGGTGAAGGGAATATTGTGCCTACTATCCTAGGTTTTCTATAGGTTCTTGGGGATTCCTTGGTCATTAATTTGTGGTCGTGCTAGGGCTGGTGTGGAATAAGGTTTCCAGTGGTTCTTGGGTGTTGATGGATGGAGGATTGGAGTTGGCGGGTTTTAGGTGTAGATTAGGGCAGTTTGAGAGTAGTTTGGTTAGAAGTCAATTGGGTGGGCGTCAGCTAGTTTTCTTGATGCTTTACATGGGGCTAGTCTTTGCTGGGTTCGGTGGTCAGGTGTCATGGGTGTGCTAGATTTGTTCTTTTTTGTCCCATGGTGAATTTTTTTGTCGGTTATTTTTTTGTTTGGTGCGGTGCAGGATCATATGGACTGGTGTGTGGGAGTGGTTTCTTATAGGTGGTTAGGGGCTGGTCGTTGATTAGGGGATTCCAGATTCTTTTCTTGTTTCTAATTTATTGTGATTCAAGTGGAGCTTTCTTGGGTGGTGTTTCTTGAGTGAGTGTGTGTTTTTGTGTGTGTGAGTGAGTGGATTGGGTAGTGTCAGTGGTTGGTGGTGTGTTAGAGTGTGCTTTTATCGGTTTGGTTGATATAGATTCTGATTTTGGCTTGCAGTTTGGTTGGCTTGTTCATTTTGGGAATCTTCCTTTCACTTGTAGGTCTTTCTTGCTGGGTTCATGGGTTTTTCTGTCACTACTTTCTATGAGTTCATAGGTGATGTCTCTACAGTGCTCGAGTGCCATTGGATGGGAGGGGGATCCACCCTGTCTCTTGTTAGTTTTGTGTGTGCCCATCTTCTACTGGATGTGATTAATGGTGATGCTAGTTTCCTCTTATGAAGTATGGAAGTGCTTGGGGCGGCATTTAGACATTCCCTTATTCCCTAGTTTCTGTTACTGGTGCTTGCAGTCTATTACTTCTTGGTTATTTCTTCATGATGTCATTGTTTTGTTACTGTTTTTTTTTGCTACATTCATGGATATTGCTTTTCCAGTTTGGATCCGAACCTCACCATCCAGTTTCTGTTTGGTTGGACATCATAGGGTCTTGTGTTCACTAATTTTCTTGGTTTCTTGGGGTTTAATGGGCACTTTTCTTGGTTCCCATGTCTTGATATGGTTGAGATATGAATTTGGGTTCTTGGGTCAACTTTCATTTCACCTTTGAGTGATCTGTTGCAATTCATATTTTCATTGATATTTATAGTACTATTTTCCCTTGCAAAAAAACAAAAATAAAACTTAAAACTTCTAAAAACCCAAAGAAAATCTAAAAACCATAAAACACCTTAAAAATGAAGGTGGAAGGGGGATATTGTGGGTTGGATGTGGTTGGATCAGGGCCAAATCATGGTATTACCACGACGTGACCACAGTGTTACTGTGATGTGACCGCGGCGTGACTGTGGCATGTAGGCCCGTTCCACCGACATCCGCAGGGAAGTATCATCTGACAAGGAGTGAAGGGAGTGGGAGGAGGCTGGAATGCTGTTGGAAGGCGGCTGGTTGCAGGTGCTGCGGGGATGGTGCGGTCTGATTCGAAGGTGGAAAGGGGGGCTGTTACGGGCATGATTGTTGGTGGATGCAGGCTGAAATGAAGGTGGAAGGGGGTGGTGTGGGCTAGATGTGGATGGAGCAGGGCCAAATCATGACATTACAGCGGCTTTTCGGTGGCGTGACGGCATCGTGCCTGTGGCGTGATGGCGGCGTCACGGAGGCGTGACCACAACGTGTTGTCCCGGTCCAGCGACATCCGGAGGGCAGCATCTTCCAGCCAGGAGTGAAGGGAGCGGGAGGAGGCGGGGTAATTGAATTGCGAAAAACAAAAACATGCTAATATATGGTATTATACAAAAAATTCCAGTCAAATTAACTATCCTAATAAAAAACATACTAATATGACTAGAACTAAATCAAACATCGTCAAGGAAATTTTAGTAAAGTGGGACCAAACCAAATGGTTTTGAAAAAGGTAAAAATGAACCAAGGTGAAAACAATGTAACTAAACTGACTCAAACTAATCAAAACTGACTTAAAAAAAGAATAATTGAGCATGAAAAAAATGAAACTAATGGAACATAACTGATTGGATCTAAAATTAATATAATTTAATCGAATATCCCATAATCAAACAAAATGAACCTATTAAAATTGACATATAACAAAAAAATGACCCCAATAAAAAATAACTTAGCAGACCTAATCTGGCCCAAACAGAACCAAGGAGTCGGACCTTGTGATGAACTTTTTGGAGGCCCCATTCCCATAGGTTGAGAGGATATCACAGTCATGTGGTGATTCACTATCCTCAACAAGATCCAAAACGCACTGCAAAAAGACAGGGAAACCTAAAATCACAAAAACCCAAATTAAAATTTAGCCGAAGAATGAAAATGGAATAATCCTTACCTGAATTTGATGTTGAACTCATTTCCTTCTATGGTGGTGGGTAAAATCGATCTCATCATAAGTAACAACCTATAAGTAAATAATAAGAAAAAGAGTGAGATATAACAACTTCAGATTGATATGTGATCAATGTGTCAATTGTACATGATAAATGATATATAACTCTATAATCAAAAATGAACAATGAATATTTAGATTGATATGTAAATCCCAATACTGAATAACATGATGGTTAATAAAGGATTTTTGTTGAAATGAAATCCAATTTCATTCAATACATACACAAAAGAATTGTTGGAGTAATATTATTCTATATTTGTTGAGTATTCCATAATGGAGTAGGTTGCGCCACTAACAATGGGAAACATGACAGATATGAGAGGATAGTGATGCAGTTTGACACCACTTGGGTTGTGTTTTATTTTTTGACAAAATTTGTGGACGTTTTCCAAGATGATTTGTTGAAAATATGGGGAGATTAATGGACACCCCTAAAGTGAGATTGAGTTAGACATGTTGACAATGAGATGTGGTGGGCTAAGAGTGGTGATGGAGCTTGGCCATGTAAGGGAGTTCATATATTTAAAACTACAAATGTAGGTGTTTTCAAGTCCATCATGTAAGCTTACACATATTGATAGTGTGGGGTAGAACCCACCAGCACACCCCCATGCCCCCTCTCCATGCCCCCTGCCCCCCACCTGCACACCCCATGCCCCCTCCCCTTCCCTTCCACTTGCACACCACCTCCCCTTCCCTCCCACCTGCACATCCCTCCCCCTGCCCCAGCACACCCCTTGCCCCCTCTCCCTTCCCCCTGCCCCCCCACCTGCCTCCCCCCCACTTGAACACACCCCTCTGCCTGCCCCACCACACCCCCCTGCCCCCCACCTGCACACCCCCCCTGCCCCCTCTCCCTGCACCCTGCTCCCCACCTGCACACCCTCTGCCCCTCCCCTGCCCTCCCACCTGCACACCCCCTCCCCTACCTCCCCACCTGCACACCCCCCCTGCCCCCTTTCCCTACCCATTTCCCCCCACCTGCCTCCCCCCCCCCCACCTGCACACACCCCTCCCCCTTCCCCAGCACACCCCCTGCCCCCCCCCCCCCACTTGCACACCCCTTGCCCCCTCTCCCTGCCCCATGCCCCCACCTGCACACCCCCTTCCCCTCCCCTGCCCCCTACCCCCCACCTGCACACAGTCCTAGAGAATCACACAACCTAAAACTGTAGCCCAAAGGTTCACCCAACAACGCTCATACGATATCAAATTCCCCATAGCATCCCATTACAATGCAATTTAAACGAATACCCCACAATAATGAAAATCAAGACAATACACAAGGCACGATCATAATGAAAAGCAACCAGTGGATCAAGTTATCACATAAGAAGGATTATACTTAGAATGAAATGTATTGGATATATTATAAACTTCAATAGAATAGTAGTGGAATTGTATCATTGTACTACACCACTAACTGAGAACTATATGTGAGGTCTTCCAAAAAATTAATCTTCCAAAGATGTAAACAATAAGACCCTCTAGCTAAGATAAGCTTGAAAGGATACAAGATAGCATGGATACATAGCTAAATCAATTGGATCCAGTAAAGAAACAATATTTCAAAAACACATATATCTCAGGTTATCACAAACCTCTTCACTTTCATATTCTTCGTCTTCATCATTATCATGGACCTCTGATTTTGACTTTTCCGAATCTTCATCCTCGCCCTTGCTTTCTCCATGTCCCTTGTTGTACGCATCCATAGTCTTCTCATATTTGGCTTTCCGCTTCTTAGCCTTCACCATGAAGGGATGTTTTTCCTGAAAATTTCAAAAGTGAGCAGTGGAATACATGAGGAGCAGCTAATAACATTAAATTATGTCTTCGGTCATGGACATCCATTTCTCTCCACCAGCTTTTCCCACCCGGTTTCAATGAAACAGTCATGAAGATTTGAGCAGTATGCATCTGTGAGAGATCAAATCAAATACCCCCACACCTTCAACGAGGAACATGATGTCGCTTACCACTGATACAGATTTGTTGTTGGTGTGTTTTTCTTTGAACTGCATGGGAAATGAAGCATTGGATGTCTAGTAGTTCCAATTTCAGGAATAGAAAAACATCGACATTTGATGATCACATGAAAATGGATTTTTTTGATACTACTTAAATTATTTGTGGTTTGGTTGATGCTAATTATACTATTAATGTTCACAATTGTAAATCCCTAAATATTAATGTGTTTACTGAATTTGGAGGTTTCATTTATGGAATTGAAATATGTAATCTATTGTTGCACTTTCAGCGACTGAATTTGAATACATGGCTTTAACTAATGTAGTTAAAGAAACTTATCGATTGAGAAGTCATGATGGTAGGCTATACCTAATACTAGACATAATTATCTTAATGTATATCTACAGGTTAGTAGTCATTCTCATTCCCAATAAGATATGGTAAATTTTAATGATATTGATCAAAAAAGTAGTGTAATCAGATGCATGGAACTTATCATACATTACCAATACAAAAATGCAATTTACATCAAAAGTGAGTCTCAATATATGTATCATCAGAATCATGATAACCTTCATCCAAACCTCCTACAGAAACACCATAACCACCTCTCACACCACCAACATCATCATCGGCATCTGCATCCGAACCGGCACTAGCACCGGGTCCGGCACTAGGTCTGTCTCCGGCTCTGACACAAGAATCTATATTAGCAGAACACATCAAAATCAAAAAGGCATCAACTGTTGTAGCTGATTATGGTGGAAGTGTAGAACAAAGGGCAGACATAAATTTCATCATATTTGCAGTTATCGCCATTTCTAATTTTTGACTTGCTTCTTTGATTACGACATTCATTTTTTCCACTATGACAAAACCATAACTGGTACTCGAAGAAACGATAGTAGACCAGTATCGATATGGTACATTCTTCTTCCCAGTTCGACAATCCACTCTACCATGATGATCATCTCCTAATACCTGATGTAGATGATCATTTGGTCCCAAATTGGCAGGTACTTTTTCTGAAAATGCCTCTAAAGCATTCTATTGATTGATATATAACATAAATTAAAATGATAATATAATATAAGGAATTAAATTTAGTAAAAATCAAAGAAATTTGAAATATAATTACAATTGCCTTCTCGGTGTCAGGATTTGGCACAGTACAATCATTCTTTTTCCAGCTTGTATAAAACAAAGTTGAGTGAGGAACGTGACCCTCGATATTCAATGCCTTTTTCTAAAAACACAAATAAATAAATCAAAATTTGAAGTTAAAAAAATTACACTAAACAAAGATAAATATTTTAAATGTTAAATTACCTGCGTCTACTCATGATCTGGTAATGAACTGTGTCCGCGAGTATAAATGTGTTTCATTTCACTCTTGTTTGTTTTATTTCATTAGGATTTCTCCTATAAAAAAATAATTATATAAATTCATTAACATAAATAAAACAATTAATTTAAAATCGTTTTCAAATAAATAAATGAATATATATATATATATAAATTTAACAAACACCTTAAACGATTGACTCTTCTAATAGCTGATCATCACTTTATATTGTGATATTGGGAAATCTTGAATCACAGGTACTTCTTCAAGATCTGTACCAACTCTCTTTTTCCAACCAAGATATAAATCATACTTGTAGGCTCGCCACATTTCACCTAAATCCATTATCATTGCAGCCATTGCATTTTTTCCATCAAGAAAATTATATCGAAGCTAGAATGTACATAATATTTGTTTTGAAAATATTATAAATATATATATATATATAAGGTGATTAACATTGCTTACCCAAATCTCTACCTAGGATTTGTCCTTTATTTGTTGTCCAACTATCTTCCAACTTATCTGTTGAACTGGAATGATATTTTTGTGTCTAGTAAGTCTTCCCATAAAACTTTTACATTCTGTGCCATTTTTATTAATTATAGCATTTTCCTCATTGTAATAAACAATGATTTGCATGTTCCAATTCCAAACCTCACGCATTTTTGTGCAGCCTCGTCGTCTGGTAGATGCTAGAGCAAATCATGAAACCAAAAATAAAATAAATATATATATATATGAATTTATCATTAATCAGTAACAGTAATGTTTAAAAAAATACCAATAGATGGGGGATCTGCTGACCCCTGAAGTGCTACGTCTGGAGGGGGGCAGCCTCCACAGTAGGTGAGATATCTACAGGAGTACTATGTATAGTAGATGCAATGTGTAGTGATGGAGGCAGAAAACCCGATGGATAACCCTATACAGATGAGGGTGGATATGGATATGGATATGGCGGTGGGATATATGGGGGCATAATACCCTGTACAACGGATGGTGGGAATGGGAAATGAGGGACGGGAGTCTGAGAACTACCATATGATGTGGGTGAGGGAAAAAAGGGATACAGAAAAGGTGGGTATGGATAATATGTATGTGGAATAATGGGAGGATATCCTCCTGGTGTCTCAAGCTGCGTAGTAGTAGGATGACCTGTAGAATCAGTACCCCCTACCACAATATCATCCTTAGTGGTATAATCCAAGCGTCTCCTCGATGATGCATCCTAAAATAAAAAAGATGATAAAATAAAATGAACAATAACAAGATTAATAATATGAAAGACCATAATATTCAAACATAATTTATACTTATATTATTTCCAGGATGAGACCTACCTTGTTCGTTTCATGGTATTCTTCTACTCCTAGTATCATCATAATCATACATTTTGACTTGGAAATTTAAAATAATATTCTTAAATAAATAGAAATAATGAAAAATGTAAAATAATACAATTGTATCATAAAAAATGAGATACATTTTCATGTGTGATATTTATATTGATAAAATATCAATACTTTTCTATGTTCATGATCTACTAGAGAAGTGGTTAAACATAAATTGGTGAGGCTATTAATAGTTTTATATTCGATAATGGTATAAAATATACTAGTTATTTTGATATCATGTATGGAAGTTAAAAAAAACATAAAATATTTCGATAATATGAGGTAAATACTTACAAATGTGTCAACTCTATGTGGGGTCTGTCACAATTTCTAGTTCACAATCTGTTCTAACAATTACATCATCTGTATTATTAAATGCAACATTCGAATAAATACCGACAGGCTCATCCACAACATAATTTTCATCCATTCCTTTGTTTAAAATATGTCTAGGAATAACATCAACAATAACACCAAATTGTGGTTGTAATGGGTCACTTATATAAAACATGTGTTTATCTTGTGACGCAAGAATATAAGGTTCATCGGTACGAAGCTGGAAGTTCATATCAGTCACTCTAAATCCACAGTTATCAATATGCATTCCTTATCGTGTCATTGAATCAAACCACTTGGATTTCATCATTAAGACACGACCATGTCCATAGTAATCTAATAAAATGATTCTTTCAATAACACTGTAATATGATATATTTTCTGATCGAGGCTGCTTGTTTGATGCACTCGCATAGCAATCTGTTGTGGCGCTTATCGTGACACCATAATGTTGTGTTTCCATTTTTTGCACAAATATTTATAACAAATTTAAATCCATTGACAAACATTGACTTAAAATCACGTACCACATCGTTTGGACCAAATGACAATGCTTTTATTTAATCTGATACTTTAATCATTGGTAGAGTTAAATCCTAAAAGATACCAACATATAATATTAAACAGTGACATGTGATTATGTTTTGAGAAGAAGAAAAAGAAATCTATTACCTTTGACTTTAACCAGGCAGCAAATTCTTTGTTGTGCAGCAGTTCCTTACTCTTAATAGATAGAGAGAAATGTCTCTCTTTTATAATTTCTAAATGTTCTCTATAGATATGAAATCATTAAAATGTCAGAAGATATAAAGAAATCACACAATGAAAAAATACATAATTATTAGTTTACTTACTTGATATAATCATCAAGCACACCACAGTTGAATAATACTGTGCGATGTGCCATTTCCCACTCTTCCCTACTTAAAGTACACAACGAGTATGATCCAGATATCCACCCTGTTTGGGGCAGTGAAGGAAATGTAGGCTCAGTGGGATCACATTTCTCATCTTCAGTTCTCAATAGTCGAGTAGGCCTCGTAGTGACGTTAGCCAAGTATAATGAACAAAAATACATGCATTATTGTGCTAAATAGAATTTCACAATACAGCCTTCAGGATGATATTTATTTCTCACATAAGATATCAATGTAAACATCATTCTTTAGGTAGGATACATCCACCGAATCAAAACAGGACCACCAAAGAAAACTTATGTGGGAACATGCACTGTCAAATGTAACATACATGTGAAAAAATACGGTGGGAAAATTTTCTCCAAGTCATAAAGAATAATCGGTGCATCTCTCTGCAATTTCTGAACAACAGTTCTGCTCAATATTTTGGCACAAAGATCTCAATAAAATTGACATGACTTAATCACCGAAAATTTAACATTATGTGAAAGTAAATGGCGAATGGAAATGGGAATCAACTCTTGTAACAAGACATGGTAATCATGGGTTTTATGATATTTGAGTTTCACATCTTGTGTATTCACCCTTTTTAAAGTATTACATGAATAACCTTCCGGAACCTTCAAACCTTCCATGACCAGAAGATATTGTTTTTTCTCCACATTTGTCATCAAATAACAGGAAACAGGGACGTTCCACTTATTTTGACCAATTAACTCAGGATGAAGTCTAGATCTTATACCCCAATCCATCAAATCATTACGACACCACAAATCATCTTTTGTTTTTCCTTGGGCATTTAAAATAGTAGAATGTAACATCTCAAAAATGGTTTTCTCGATATTCATTACATCCAAACAATGACGTAATAAATTCGATGACCAATACGGTAACTCAAAGAATATGCTTTTCTTTCTCCAATTGCTATTGGAATTTAAATTAGTCATCTTTCGCTTTCTAATATTTGATTCACTTTTTCCAAGAACATAATTCAAATCATCATGTTCATTAACAATATCAGTCCCTGACATTCGTTGAGGTGTCTCATCTGTCTCGATGGCATTATCGAACTGTCTCCGATTTTTCCTATATGGATGATCCATTAGTAGAAAAAATTGATGCCCTATGAAGCTGAATGTTCTCCGAAATATTAATATTCGGAAATGTGTATTTTTCATACAAATAAGACAGGATAATTTACCTTTAGTACTCGAACCAGACATCATTCCGTATGTAGGGAAATAATTTATCGTCTATAATAAAGCTACACAAAAAATAAATTACTCCTTTCTAAATGCATCATACGCTTGTGCACCAACAATCCAAAGCTCGCTTAACTCCTCTATTAATGGCTGCAACTATATTTCAATATAATTTCCATGATCACTAAGTCCAGAATCAATATAATCAGGATAGTGAACGGCTTCTTCATACATATCCATGAAGGAATGTTATAAATGTGAATGAAAATAGGCCAGGTACTGTGTGTAGTATGAATTTGGAGAAATGGGTTGAAACCATCACAGGATAATCCCAATATAAAATTTTGTGGCTTGCAACCAAAATCAGGATGTAACCTATCAAATTTATTCCAAGCCAACCCATCTGCAGGATGCACTATTTCATCATTATCCTTATTTATTTCATCTGCATGCCATCTCATATTCTTTGCCATTTGTTCTGACATAAATTTTTTTTGAAGCCTGGGAATTTAAGGGAAGTGCCACATCACTTTCTATTGTATGAAAGATTGAGATTCGTCTTTATTAGTATTCTACCTTGATGTGCCACACTGTTTTCAGTGACTCAAGTCTACATTCTCCTTCCAGAAAAAACAACAGTCTTTGAGACAAGAATGAATCTTACTAGATTAAAATCCGAATTTGTCATCCAACATTGATGCCATGTAATCATTTTCTGGAATACATGCATCATCAGGAAGTAAATCCTTAATAAATGAAAAGAGATAGTTGACCACTATATTACTAAATCCATACATTGTTTTCCCATGATATAATAGCATTAAAAAATAAAGTTTGATCATTTTTCTACAGGCTTGATATACTGTGGTATTTTCATCCTCCATTAGCTTTCTAAAACTCTCAACATCATCATCCTGATTAATAGATGAGAACTGTATTCCAGTATTCATTTCCTCTTGCACTAGTCTACATGAGGAGCTAGCTTCAGAAACAAAAGGAAACCGATCAGAAATCAGATTTTTCAAACCAATCTTTTCCGATGATTCGATGTCATTCAACACTTGAGATTTTTCTCCATTATGATACCAGACATGATAATTTTTTTAGAAACAACTTTTAGTGATATGGTAACTCAATTCCTCTTGCGATAACCAAGGTCTTCCAACACAATCAAAACACGGGCATCAAATCAATCCTCCATTTGAATCATTAGTGAATGCAAAGTCCAAAAAATATTGTAACTCCTTCTAAAATTCATCAGTTATCCTATCAATGTTGTACATACAGTATCTATCCATTCTGAAACAGATAAACATAGATTAAATAAATATTCTAGAAAATGAATTAACACTATATGTATTGTTTCATAAGATATTAAGTAATCATCAGTAACATGTTAATAAAAAAATCATAACAGATATATTAAAATTATGGTTTAGGGAATTCATAAATGTTTTATATTATAAAAATTCACGAATAGTCATCCATATGATCCAATAATGAGGATTGATTATAGTAAAAAGAGTTTATATGAAATCTAAGAGATAATAATAATCAATTCCCAAAAGTGTTTGGGTTAATTCATAACGAGTTGTGATGTTCTGTATTAAATCTAAAATGATTTAATGAAATTTAGAGACATTTTGAAAATATAAACCATATCATATACCAAGCATTAATATTAAAGAATTGGCTGAGAATTATAATGTTAATAAGTTGAGAATAATAACTAATGTCTGAATCTATACTTTAATGATTGTGGTCACCTTAGAGAAGGGATATCCCATTAACTTGGTTGTTCCCACCCTTGCTCATATCTATGAACTGTTGGGTCAAATATAGGAATGAAGATCCCCACATCACCTTAGTGGTCCATATCAATTATTGTATGAATGGGTGGTGAAGTGATATCAATGTTATGAGTACCGTTATACCTCAATAATTCCCCACTCTAACTTTCATCCTACCCTACTCTTCATTGTTGTCATTCTACTAGAATCATTGGGAATTTCTTGTGTGGTTGTGTTTTTTAGTGATTTTTCTCAGTTTTCTTTTATGCCTTCCCCCTGCACCCCAATGGATGGATTCTCATTATTTAATCACACCCATATTTGTAAAGAATTTGTTTTTAAACCATGGGTAATAGATAAATATGCATGAGTAACAACGGATTTATCATCACTATTGTATTTTAATTGAGTCTGGTCACTAGAATGGAGCATGCTCATCTATGAATTTGTTAAAAAAAATGGATAATAAATACCATAGATGATGAAAAATGGAATAAAAATTCCTTGGGAAAATTTTTAAAAAATGGAGTTGGAAACACTATTCCCATGAAATTTTTAAAGAAGTCAGATCATACATCCTTGGGTAATAAACCTATGATGTTAAAGACAAGTGCTAAATATAAAAGGATCAGTTCCTATATCCTGGAAAAAGGAGAAAAAATTAGATTTATGCAAAAAATCCTTACTTGTATGTGAAAATAGATGCAAGAAATATCATAATGGAATATTTTTCCAAAGAGAATACAAATTTAGGTGGAAGGGGGCTGGTGTGGGCAGGATGTGGCTGGAGCAGGGCCAAATCACGGCATTATCACGGTGTGACCGCGGCGTGACCGCGGCGTGACCGTGATGTGATCGACGTTTGACCGTGTCATGTTGGTCCTGTCCAGAGAAATCCACGGGGCAACATATTCTGGCCAGGAGCAAAGGGAGTGGGAGGAGGCTGGAATGCTGGTGGAAGGGGGATGGTTGCAAGTGTTGGGGGACAGTGCAGGCTGATTTGAAGGTGGAAGGGGGAGGGCTATTGTGGACTGGAAGGTTGGTGGTAGTGGGATTAAATGAAGATGGAAGGGGGCTGGTGTGGGCTAGATGTGGCCAGAGCAGGGCCAAATCACGGAATTACCGCAGCATGACAGTGGCGTGACCATGACGTGACTGCGGCGTGACCGTGGCGTGTTGGAGTTTTACCAATGGGGGGACGGTCATGATAAGTTGATATAAAAAGATTAGATAGAGGGAAGAGATAGAGATTATAGGTAAGAGTTATTGAGGACAATAAGTTATGGTAATACTATTAGATGAGCCATGTACCAAACGTAACTAAGGGATTTCAACTTCAACACATGTATTTAGGGGCCCCAATGATCCAGTGAAAACACATTCATGTATAATTGGACAACTAAGTGAAGTGATACTAGTTATAGAGTATAAGTATGAGAGAGGATACATAATCATTATTCAATTCATACGCATTTTAAAATGGGTAGGCCATGAGATTAGGTGTAACTGTAATATTATAATAATAATAATAATAAACCATGAATATTATAAATTATAGGTTTATGATTCTACATTCCTTTAATATTATTTAGTTATATACCCATTATGATATCAATATTAGCATCATGGTTTTGATGATATGATTTTTGAGTCATAAGACCAGCATAGAGTTGATTCAAATGATGGTTAGAATTAGAAGACAATGTTAACAAAAATAACACAAGAGTACCAATGTATAGGTTCTTGATATTATATGCATTGAAAAATAAATTTTTAGAGGAGGTTAACATATCATTCAGTTTCACTTCTGATAAAAAGGGGAACTAGGATTCATTTGTGGTGAAATTTTTTGTGGAAAAGATTGGAAATGGTTTTTTTTTGTTCTTTAGATATTGTGCGGATTGGATTGTTTCGTTGTAGACATATTGGGATAGTTTGGTGAAAATTTTATTTCTTCAACAGTGATGGTAGGTAGTTTCTAAATTTTTCTTACCCTTCAATTGTTAAGAATCAGTAAGTGAGAATTTTAGATATATTTCATTACCTAACATCAAAATTACTCAAATCTATATTCATGATGAGGAGGCTTTGGAAGGTAATTTACAGGGTGTATTTTTTTCAGATTGAGGAACATGTAACACTATTTATGTTTCTACTGTATGTCGATCAGAAAGAAACAAAATAGGTCATGGGAGGTCTTAATCTATGACCAGATTATCATGAGTTTGTACTCATCATGATTTTCTACATTAATGATCTACTATCATTAGTTCCCAGTTGTTTGGATAAAATTGTAGTCAATCATTCTGGAGTATGTCTCATCGATTGCTATCAATTTAATCTAGTGGGGTTTTCCCATTGGATCCTACTAAAGAAATTTTTATCTTTTATTGTATAGTATATATTCATTAATAGTTAACATTTAAAAATATTTTTTATTATGGAGTTTGTGGTCAGTTTTATGCTCAAGGATCCACTATTTTAGATGATTCAGTTGGTGTAGTATAATCATGATGTCTTTCTATTGTATTTTTTGTGTCACCTACTTAATGTGACATTATTTATAAAGATAATACTTGTTGAATTAATGAACTCTATGACTTTATATTAGATGATTCCTTTTAATTTGATGTAAATTTAGATATAAATTGATGGTCTATTGATGTGTGGTTTTGTTCTTCCAAGTGTGTCCCCTTGGAAAGCATCAGTTCAATTTATAATATAGTGTAACTGATGTATGTGTTTGTCTATAAATTATCCTCACCTGAATCAATGGATTATAAATAATCACTTCCCTCTATTATATATTAATGAATTATTTAACTAACATGTCCACAGCTACACCCCTCCACCCTCCCCACTTCCCCCTGCCCCCTTCCCCCCTCCAACATGCCCCCTGCACCTTGAAACCTATCCCCTACCCCCTGCCCCATACCCCCCTCTAACCTTCCCATGTGCCCCACTGCACCCCTCCACCCTGCACCCTACCCCTTGCCCCCCCCCCCCCGCCACCCTCCCCCTGCCCCTTCCCCCCACCCTGCCCCCTGCTCCCTGCCCCCCCCCCCCCCCAACCCTGCCCCCCTGCACCCCTCCACCCTTGAATGTATTATTATTTCAATGTACCCTTGGTATCCAGTGACTCACTAGCTAAAGAAGCATAAAACACATGTTCCCCATCAAGATGAGTGCTATATTAAACCTTGAATATACCTTTGGACCGAGACTCTAGTAGTTCACTATGGAATTGCCTCTCTTTCCTAGAAAATGTGTTATTTAACATTGAACTATTTTTCTGCAGAGAACCAAATAAACTCTAACAGCACTATGGAATTGACTCTCTTTATTAGACAATGTGTTGTTTAAATATCACATCCCATGTGACATAGTCACACAACAAGGGACCCATCTTAAAAGTCTAATGGCACTTAAAGAGTGTCTTGGTTGAAACAATCGTTTTAATAAAAAGAGGGAAACCCCCTATAGGGGGATATAAAAAGGGTCAAGTATGATGTGTCACTCAAACTTCTTAAATTTCTCCTCTATTTTCAAAACACCTCATGAATTTCATCATAAGACCTAAAAATTTACTAAAATTCATTTCCGTCTTAATTCATTTTCCATAATTATATAATGCAAACCCCCCTACCCCCCTGCACAAAACCCCAGACAGCCCCCCGTGCACCCCCGGACAGCCCCCACGTGCACCCCCGAGAAGAACCCATTATATAAAACTTCATAGGGGTATCTATCGATTCCCTAATTATTCATTTGTTCAATTCCTATTTCATTTTTATGAGATTAATTTACCAACAACACTCCCCATCACCCCCTTCACACCCCCTCATACTCTTTGAATCTCTGTCAAATTGTGGCCAATGAGTGGGCTCATAAAGGCTATGTGAAATTGAACTAAACATGTAAATCCATATGGCATGGGTGGTGCAATGGTTATATTTCAGCATGAATCATCCGTACGTCGGACGTCCACGCCGAGAGAAAAGAAAAAAAACAAAACCAAAACAACATAGTATAAAGACAAAAAAAATAAAACACACAAAATAATCTCTCCACTACCCTGATCTCCCTCCCCTGCAATGAAAACCATGTAGCTGCCTCCAGTCCCCTTCTGGCCCCCTTCACAGAATATAACTACCCTCCATCCATAGAAAGCAGTAAAAACCTATGTGGCCAATGCGATAAAGAAAATAAAATAAAAATTAAACAACAACATACCTGTATCCAGTGAATAATTATATCTCTAGTTTATTGAATTTTGATATAGAAACTTAATGATCTTGTGGTAACCCACTTTGATTACTGCAAGTCAGGATAATTATTGACAACAATTAATACCTTTCAAAGTAAACCCACATGTAATTGGAAAGGGATTGAGGACTATCACTAAGTAGGCATATTAAATATATGGGATAACTTAAACTAATGAACCTATATATTTTCACACATATTTCCAAGCACAGTAGAGTAATTTGGAAGAGTAAAAAACTAAAAATTTTAAATGCATGAAAAACATATAACATCCCACAAAAAAGTATAAAGAACTTAATAAAAGTAAAGAGGAAAAAATATAATCCCAATAACTAGTAGGTAGGTCTAATCTAACCAAAATAGATAATACAATCTAATCATGAGGCCTCCATTCTAAATACAGTCTAAACACCACATCCAACTAGAACCAATACACACCATCTACATTATGTCTTCCTAAATCTCTATAAAAAACGACCATTTTCATAATACATTGTATGTTCCAGATGAACCCACGTAAGGGTGATTATAAATATAACCAGTACCACCCCCAAAAATCAAGAATTAAAGCACCAATAAGTAGTTATATTGAAACAGAATAATATAGGGTAAAGAATTGTGGATGGGGATGAAGACAGGGGATTACCACTGGTTGTGGGGGAGAACCGCCAGGAATGTAGGAGGAGGGGAGGAAGCTCGGATCAGCTTTGCTGGAGGAGGGTCAGGGTGAGGAAGGTTGCGGCGAGGAGGGGTCAATGGTTTTCAGGGTTGCTGGGGGGTGTCGACCTTGGCATCAGAAGAGAGGCGTCGGGGAGGAGGGTCGCAGCAAGGAGGAGGGTCGCAGTGAGGAGGCTTCAGAAGAGCGGCGTCGACGAGGAGGGTCGCAGCGAGGAAGCATCAGGGTAGAGGGTCACAACGATGAGGAGGGCGCGGCGAGGAGGACTGCAGTGATGAATAGGGCGCAGCGAGGAGGCGTCGGGGAGGAGGGTCGCAGCAAGGAGGAGGGTGCGGTGAGGAGGAGATCGTGAGGGAGAGAAATGGCGAGGGCAGGAGGGTCGAGGAAGAGCCCGACAGATTTTGGGGCAAAAAAGGGCACGATTTATTTTAGGCACGGTTTCTTCGTTAAACCGTGTCTATAAATTGGCTATAGCCATGAACCAATATAACCGTGGCTATAGGTCTGTGGCTATAGCCTTATTTTGTTGTAGTGATTTTATTCGTGGTAATAATATTCTAAATTTTAAATAATTATAAATAATTACTTATATGTTGTGAATTGTCTATAATTGTATAATTTATTAAATTGTCAACCAAATATATTTTAATTTTCAATTTTTAAATATTTTTCTGATTTTTAATCAATTTTATAATATCTAATTTCTATAAATTAACAATAGTGTCAATTTTGAAACTATTCATTTATTTAATTAAAATATATACAGAAGATATGTTGGAAATAAAATATTTAATAGATTCATAACATGTAATTATTATCTAGAAAATTAGTGGAGCACATTAAATAGTTCCTATAATATTTATTTTAATACTTTTAAAATCGTTTATTTGATATTTTAATCAATAAAATAATTTCAACATCACTATTGTGTCATAATTAATGATAATTATTTAATCCCTAAAAATTATAAATAAATTCAAATGAATTATATAATTTTATTATATTTCTGGTGACTATTCATGTTCTAAGTTTCATGATGTTTATCAATAAATGAAAATTATTATACTTATATGATTTAAGAGAGTGACATGTTGTCACTTTCTTTGGTTTTAATAATAATTATATTATTTCATGGTCAAAAGTCCATGAAATGAATCTAGTCCACCCCTTAGGTGATATGGGTTGACTTTCATTCATCTAATAGAATTTAGGAAAGTGTTAGGGTAAGTTTATAATCTTATATTTACCCTTAATTACCCAATTTACCTTTAACTGTTGTAATTAAAAATTACCGTAGTTACTATTCATAATCTCAAAAAATTAAATCTAACCTATTATCATAATTTGGACCCACTAAATAAAAATTTGGAATCCATTCTTCAAAACTAAAAACATAGAAGTTGCAGTAATTAAATTAAAATTAATCCCATTGTAAAGAAAACAAGTTTTTAAAAGTTAAAACATTGCAAAATATTGAATCATTTGTACCTATGAATTCAATGTAAAATTAATTCTAATGACATAAATTATATTAATTGGTAAAAATATATTCTATTTATTCATTAAAAATATTCAATATTATAACTAAACAATATAAATTATTACGATGAAAAAAGTTGTTTTTAATTAAAATATCACATGTTTTTACAATTCATTAAAATGTGAAAGTTATCAGAATAATATGAAAATTTTTTCCCAACTAAATATTTTATATCATGATTCAAAAGAATAATTTTATTTTGTCAAATTGAACTTATAAACATGTCAAAAACTATATTTAAAGTGGGTGTGCCATCAAAAGGCGGAAAAATTGCATTTTTAAAAAAATACATATTTTACCCAAAAAAATATTTTATTCTCATAAAATGTTCTAGATAATATGTAAGATGAATAACAATGTTATAAAAATTAAAATTCAGTTAATACTATTCATAATGGCTAGTTTATAATATTATAATAATATGTCATTGTTTAGTGAAACTCGGTAAGGCGTACTACACATGCTATCGAGGAAGGTCGCGATTGTGTGTAACGCAAGACAAGCTAGTGTTGTGTGTAGTGAAAGAATCCATTGATGTTTTGTATAACATAAGTCATAAAAAATATACTTCTCATAAAATATTAGGGTATTACATTCGACATTTCCCTCCGTCCCCTCCAATTCTATTGGGTATTCCTCCAGTCCTCTCAGGTTTCAATGATTTTTTAGTACAATTAGTGTATTTTTTTTACTTCCCCATTCAATCAAATTCTATTCACTTATTTAGGAATTTTTAGGACATATACATCCTACATTAAAATGGTTTTATGTTGTGAAAATTTTATAGGTGTTTTAAATATTAGCATTTTATAAATATAAAAAATGTAACATTAGATCGTTATTATAGTGGAATAATGGTATGCATCATTTTATACCGTTTAATTTCTATGTCGAGGAATAGTTTAATTAATGTCACTATGTTTTAATGGAAATAAAATGTTCATTTGAATTTTTTATTTATTTTTTTAGATTAAAATTGTTTATTTCACAATATCAGTCTTGTAGGTAAGAAGATCCTGTACATTTGGTTATTATTTAATAATTATAATTTTATATCAGTTTTTTAGTACATATGAATTTAATTAAGGTTAAATCATTATGGTATGTTTCTCTTATTCTCACTTACCATAATGTTATCCTTTTTACTATGAATTTCAATTACATGGACTCCGAATGACCTAAAATATAATGTAATTACTATATGTTTTTTTATGATTCTAAATAAATATTTGAAATCATATTTTTTATATGTGATTATTATGAAGTACATGTCCTTCAATTAATATTTTAGTTTTGATAGATTTTTTTTAAGTAAAATCCTTATTAATTACTATCTATATGTAATTTAAAATCACATTTGAAAAATAAAAAATAATTTAAATTACATGATATGATAGAAAACCCAATATGGGAAAGCTTGTGTAAAAATGATATTATATGATATTAAATAATCATTACATGATAATAAATGTTCATTTTTTGTAACTGAATTATATTTTTAGAAATATTTTATTTCTTATAGTTATTACTCATTAATATAATGGAATTTGAGGTTATGGTTATATATATTTGCTACCATGTTTTCTCATGGGATATAATTATAGAATTATGGATTGATGTTATAAATAAAAATTTTGAATTATTCTTGAAGGGCCTTTTCGCATCTCAAAATGTAGTTTTTTGAATAAACTAATAATTTTATGTTATAATGATATATTCATATATGTTCCTTCTTTATTTCCATAAATAGAGATTGAATTAATATGGATTTTTCATAAATAATATTTCAATAATTTTCTACTTGATTAAAATAAACTATACATGTGTCATTTAAATAAATAAATTTTGGATTTGTTAATGAACTTTTTGTTGTATGTTATTTCCTAGTTGTTTTCCATATATATTTGAAATTATTTTTTTTCAAAATTTTGAAATTTTATTATTAGTTGACATTGAATAATTCAAGATTTCTATTTGAATTGTTGAGTGGTAATGATTATTACATATATTCAAATTAGGTTTTTCTAAATTTTTAATTAAATAAGGTTATGATGTTTGGTTTCCTTGCATGAGATGATTTATTAAGTTTAGTATATGTCAAGATGGAATATTTTTATATTACTTCTTAATAATTTATCTTGATTATCTAGTTTGTAGATAATTTATGAAGATAATTGGTTATGTATCCAATTAATGATCTCGTCTTTCTGTATTTCCATACTCTAGATTATGAATTAACTTTCCAAGTAATATAATTTTAGTATTTTAATCTTATTTTTTAAAATAATTTTTGAAATTACATAGATACCCTTTTTATTGGGATGTTTTATTAAATATACATTTTTGTTTATTTGGTAGAGATGTCTTAGACCATGTTTGTGGATCATTGAATGACTCTTAACATTTAGAGGAAAAATATAAGACTAGTAATTCAAAGTAAAAAAAATATTTGTATTGCATCACACATTTACCAGCTTGTGTGCTCCCTTTTCCTTCAGTGAAATCAATTCAACAAAATGTATATTTTTTTATAGAATTATGAAAAATAACATCCCCTTTATTTTCCCAAATATATTATTTATAGGATACTTCATTGATTTTAATACATATATATATATATGTTATTATTATTATTATTATTATTAATGAATTTTCTAATGAAGGATGAATGATACTGATCGGATCACAGTCTTGATTAAATAATATATTGATTTTTTAGAATTTTTCTTCATTAATGCTTCAGATAGAGGTATTATACACTTCTATTATAAGTGTCTTAAAATACATTGGTTAAGTCATCAATAATATTTAAACCATATAAAAAAATTGGTTTTCAAAAAAACATTTATGTATAGTCTCATAATAGAGAGAGAATACAATATAAGTTACATTCTGGTTTAAATGATGGGATGGTAATATGGAATTAAATATTTGAGTAGTTTCTATTTATTTATCATAATGAGAAATAAAGTGTTCTAATATAAAAATATAATTATATTAGTATACATGATGAATGTAATGAAAAGGGTAATGTTGATAATGTTGACAAATTGATAGATAGTACCAGGATTCTTATATATTGAGAATGTGGTAAAATGATAAATCTAAAGTTTTTAATAGGGTTTTATTATTGAAAAATAATATCTAGGATTTCTAAAATGATCATTAATTGTATTTTAAACTATTGAAATAATTACATCCTAATGATATAGAGAGTCCCGAAAATAAATATATGGAATTTATGTTAATATACAAATTTAGATGTTCTAATAAATTCAATTCAATCTTGAATAAAACATTAGATCTTATTCTAGTGGGAAAATTTCTTATAAATTATTATAAAGAATCGGTAACATCTCAATGGACGATGAATATAGATGAAACTGCCTCTTATGTCTGTATAAAGTAAAAAAGTTTCATTCCGTTAATTCCTATGCTCTAAAATCATTTCATGTCTGATTAAATATCAAAAAATATGTGATGGAATGATAAAAAATAATGAATGATAATTTTGAGTTTCTTCATCGTATAAATGGATTAGCATGATAGACATTTATTTTGTGGTGTCCATATTTTTCAATTATAGTTCACAATGTCATTTTGGTTTATCAAGTCATGGTTTTAGTCCGTTGGGTCATATTGTTACTTTTCCCAACATTTGACCAATTTTCTTTCATAATTTTATCCTTCCTACAAAGATGTGTATGAAAAAATATTCACATTCTTATGAAAAATCATACATAGTTCCTATTATCCTCAAAATTAAATAGATGTGTATATGACATCATTAATAAATGAGCTGAAGAAACTCTGTAAAGGGAGTGTACATACATATGCTACTTTTTTGAAAAAACATATTTCACATGTGTGTTGTGATTATGTGGATGAAAAATTATATTATGGATTATGCCTTGATGTAGGAATATATCATGAAGTTGAAACTATCATGTCCATTTTTTATGGTGGATACATGATTTAAAAAAAATATCATCAAAGTTATAGTTTATAGGGTATCACTAATTCATTCTAATGGATTAACCGTACAGAAATAATCTCTAAAATATTGATAATACCATAATGACCAAGAGGCCACAATAACATATGTATAGAACTAACATGATTAAATAAATGAAATATATTTAATTTGACTTGGGAAAGGATACAAGGAATCTAAAAAGTGTAATGATTTTTTCACTCAATCCATGTAAAATTATATTAACAAATGTATCCCCCTTGATTTAACTTATTGGCCGACTGATTTGTTACAAAATTTTCGTGACATAATGAACATGGAGAAAAACATATGTGAGATGTTACTTTAAATTTTTCAAAATTTAAATAAGAATAAAAAATGTGATATAAGACTTGGATGTGACTCTTTTGATTGGGGTATCTTAAACGAATTACTTCTTATGTCTGTTAATGAAAATAAATTGATCATTTTTTGTTATTCTTTTGTGGTAACACCTTCATATAAAAATAATTTTCAATAAGTACTAGATATTTTCAAGGATCTTGTTGATTATTCAAGAAATATTTCAAAATATACGAATATCAAATTATTGATATTGATATCTCTAAAAACTCATGACAATAAAATCATTCATCATGAAATGATTCCATTAAAAATAGTACATTTACATTCCAATAATATATGGTTAATGGAGATTCATTTTTTCCGATATATATATATATATATATATATGGTAAATGGGTTTCTAAGTATTTATTGAAAAAAATAGGATGATGCAACATTAATTATGAGTGAGTTTTGAGAACATTTCCTCTAAATTTTTTTACAAGCATTCTTCATCTAACTGTCCATATTTCAACAAGAATTATTCATGGGGAACCCATTTATTTCATTAGATGTGTCTTAAAAAATATGTATGTTCAAAATTATGTAGTATATTTATAACAATAATATTTCTAAAGGTTCAATTATGAAAGGTTAATTTTTTTGATGATTATATGGATTTATGTTCAATGTATTTGGGTAATGTGATTGTGACATATAACCAACAGATGAGAAATGAAGAATAGTGGTATGATAACATTAAACCTACATTTTCATCACTTACCCTAATAGGGGTAATTCATGGATCATATAAATTGACTATATTTTTTCCTAAATAGAATGAGATAGCACCGAGGAAGATATTAGATATTGCAATCTTGATTATCTATGATTTTTTCAATAACCACATCAATAATATATTTTCATCATGTGTATGTTATTTCATAAAAAAAATTTCACATATTTCATAAACTTTAATAATATTTTATAAATTAGTAACATAAAAATTGAGGGGGAACTCATTATTTTACCTTTGTGAAAGATAAAGGAGTTTCATAGCAAAGTTGTTCCAATTGGGTTGAAATCTAAGGTACATGAATTATTTTAATAAAATAGAAAAAGTAAATATTCATATAATTTTACCATTCTATTATACTGAAATAATTAATTATACCTATTGATTATTATATAAAGAAATAAAAGTATTATCTTCCAAACACAATTATTTGGTTCATTAATTAAAAATATTGGTCATCAATGTGAAAAAAATTACTTAAAAAGATCAATTAGTGAACATGAGAATAAAACATAATGGTTTTATATTAACAATAATGAAAGATTATTTTCATTGTGAATCAGACAATACACCTAAATATGAAATTGTTTCTTATTATTGTGTTATTTATGAAATACTATTATTATAATATTACTATCTTATTTTTCACTATGATGAAATCAAATGGGTTTTATTCAATGACATGGCATGAAAATATTAATAATGACTACAGATTTAGAGACTTAGATATGAATCCCTCAATAATCCATATATTTTTCCATAATTGGTTAGAATTTTTTTATGTAAATTTCATCTGATATATAAATTTGGTTTCATTAGTGATGCAATCCCAGAGAATAAAATTTATGAAATTGGAGATGAATTTGGCGCCCTTTACTCCCCAAATTTGTTTATCAATATAATACATATAATGACTCAAATAGCATAACATTTGACGTTATTTGTCAACTTGAAGTAGTGGTGGGAAATTTATGTAAGCAACCATATGTGTTCCTTGTTCATTAAGTTTAGCTTTACATAAGTCTTTCACAGTCATTATATTTAAATTTATTTATTTTTGATACTTTTTCTAAATTATAATCTAGTTTCAAAAAATATTTTATATATATGAAATTAAATATTATTACATTTAATTTAACATTGTCCATTCATATCAACCCAAACAAAACATACTAGAATAAAACCTACCTAAAGTGTTCATTTCATTTTCTATAACAATAAATTAAAAATAGGAAAATAAACAAAATAAATTAACCCAAAATTAAACAAGTATAGTAAGACAATTTGAAACTAATAACCCAATCTAAAATAAAAAATAACCTTACCAAAAAATGAACCAATATTCCTATCGAAAAAAATAAAAAACAAATCTATTATCCTAACCCAAAATGAACAAATAACCAAATGAATGAACTGAATCAAAGAACTAAACCAAAATGGGATAATCCCAAAATAAGAAAAACATCATAACAAAAAATGAAAAAAAAAATCATAAATCCAAGTAAAACAAGTCACCTAACCCCAAATCAACCAATTGACTTATGAATGAATAAACCAAAAGATAAAATGACCTAAAAATTGAAATGACCCAAAAATAAACCAAATTACTTTACCTAGAATAATCAAAATGACAAAACTCAAAAATTTCCTAACCCAAAAAATGATCCGAATGAACTAACATAAAATTTAAAAAACCAAAATCAGGTAAACTAAAATAATAAAAATAACATATCCCATAATGAACCAAATTATATAAATTAAAATGACTAGTCCTAAAAATGAAGAAAATTAACTATGGAAAATCATTCAAAATGAACACATAAAAAATAATCAAAATAAACAAACCAAAAATGAATCGATTGACCTAAAAAATAATTAAATGATCAACTGAGCTCACCCAAAATGAAGAAATAACCTAATGAATGTAATTAACCAAATTTCTTATCAAAAAAATACATTACCCGAAAATGAACCAAATGGCCTAACCCAATATGAAAAAAATACATTATTAAAAATAAATTGAATAAGTACCCCAAACGAAAAAATTAACCCCACAAATAAATGATTTAATAACCTAATAAACTAGCCAATATTGACATAACCCCTAAGTGTACTAATTAAATTAAACTAAAATATTCAAAACAACCTAAAAAATTGAAATAACTCGAAATGAAACAAATGGTCGACCCAAAAATAACCTAAATCAGGTGGAACCAACTACACTAACCCATAATGAGAAATATTATATTACTCAAAAATGACATAACTAATAATTGAATAAAATGGAATAACCCAAATTAACCAAAATGACCTATCCTAAAATAATCATGATAACCTAACCCAAATTGAAAAAAATAACATAATGAAAAAAATGAACAAAATGATATGACCCAAAAAATTATTACCGAAAAATCAACTTATCACAGAAAAAATTATTGAAATTGCATAACCCAAAATATACCAAATGAAATATCATGGGGTGAGCTAATTGGACTAAAAAATAAAAAAATCCCCCAATTACCTAACCAAAAACGAAATAACCCAAAAATGAATCAAAGAAATAACTGAGCAATTTCCAAATTTCCTTTCCCAATAATAATGTAACACAAAACATGACCAAAACATGAAAAAAAAAATAACCTAAACATAATGAACTAAACAAAATTAATCAAAGAACATTACCCAGATTAAATGATATTATGTAACATAAAAATCATATAGCCTAAACAAAATAAGAAGGCCTATTCTAAATCAACCAAAATGTTTTAACTTAAATTGAACCACATGATCTAATTAATTGACCAAATATGCTAGACGACCTAAAAATAATAATAACGGAATCACATAACTCATTAATGATAAATATTACGTTATAAAAAATTAATCTAATAACCTATACAAAAAAATGAACCAAATGATCTAAATGATTTAAAAATGACAAAATGATAAAATAACCAAATAAATCGACTAAAAATTGATCAAAATGAAAAAAATGAAAAAAATGACCCAATAACCTAACACAAAATGATTTATATTGAATTAAACATTAAACAGGTCACCATATCATACTCATAATAATAATGTTAATTTTTATTAATTTATTATATTATTCTATTTTTATTAAATTTATTATTAAATTAATATTTATTTAATAATGTAGGCTAATGAAAAATATTGATGAAACATGAAGAAAAATAATCTATGAAGACAATCACCATATGAGAAGGGTGTAAATTCCTCCTCTCGTGCTCCTTGTCTGTATACTACTTAAAAAATATGTACATCTATTAAAAACGTATAATTTCACATCATTAATCATTTATAATTTTAATTAGGTATAACCATATAAGAGACAACTATTCCCAACCTAGATAAGAAGAATTGGCGACCATGCAACTAGTTCGAGGGTGGAGGAATTAGAGTTACTCACAATACTCTTTATACCTGATTAAACATTGAACCTTCCCGATACAGAATATATAACATAGATTAATATAACATTTTTCCCTTAGGGTTATCCTATATTTTTAAGACCACGTATACTATAGACACTATTGTTTTGATAATCATCCTTATCTATAATTTACATATCTCATAAAATCTCCTACTACCCATCCCTATTTTTTATTTTCCAAAACAATAATATTACAACATTCAGTAATTATCTATTCTATCAATAATTTAAGGTCTTTTCTCCTTTAATGATCACTACATAACCTTCAGATCATCTAAAGAATACATTAGACCCTGTAGGTATTACACAAGATACCAATCCTTCGTATCCAAGAGATACATTATAGCCCACTAATTAGTTTATCTTAGGTATATGTATAAAAATCCTACTAAATTTTTTGACCATAATTTTCATTGTAACATGTTTTAAATTAATTTTTTTATCTAATTCATAGTTATATATACCACTATCAGGAAATATTGATGCACTCACATGCATTATGTGTTGAACCGATTGACATTGTTGATGGTCGAGTCTAGTGAATAAGATGAAATAATTTCTAAAATAGGGATATAATGTTGGATTTCTATGGAAACATCTACTGAATACTATGACATTATTCTCATCAAACTAGATTCATATTGATACCATGAAAGAGAAAATAATGGATACTGCAGGGGATCATATATGGTTATTAAATTTTATTAGATTAAATTTTATATTATAATCATATTTTGTAAATTAATATTTTCTTGAAGACATGGATATAATTTTCTTAACAGTTTAGCTTTCAAGGATACTTTCTTGATATAATCAGGTGACCTATGGAGAGAATATAATAATGCGATATATAATGGTTGGCCTCTTATATTTAGATTATATTTATTTTTCATACCAAATATTTATGAGTTCCCATTAACAAAGTACCAGGAAAATATTTTTTAGTGGAAGTGTACCATATTTAAAGTGATGTTAAAATTTAATGTTTTTTATTGAAATAGATTGATATTATAACAGAAATTTTTTTATTAGTATTTAATTTTATTTCATATTAATGATCAAAATGATTTAAAAATATGTATGATAAAAATTATGTCTAAACATTATGGTGAATTTTTATGATGGGGAATGAGAGACATCTTGTATTGTTCACAGTCAAGTATGTTTTATTATGTACCAATGAAAATGAACCAAACCAAATAAAACCTAACACACAAAAATTGATCCATAATAAATGGAATGAAATAGAATTTTTCGTAATTGAATTAAGTAAATATAAACTTATCTAAAATAAATCAAACTAAATGGACCCAAATAAATTCTAAATAAATTATAGAATATATAATGCTTACATTTAAAGTGTAAATAACATATAAATTTTATATTTTTTACTATTTTACATATCAATTTCATTAATAACTCACTGATTAAATAGCTCAATATATTTAAAAAAATTGAGTTAAAATTCTTAGAAACAAAAAGTGAATTGTATTTTAAAAATTTTCCAACAAAAACATCATTATCCCTTATAATTACAAAAAATTATAGATGCATCAATACCAAAAACAATGATTGTCATCCTGGGACTACCTTTTATCATCTAAATAATATATTAAAGATCATATTCACATAGCTAAATCATAAATTACTATAATTAAATCCATATGACAATCAAACTAGTAATCTATTAAATACGACACTTCCCCTTTCTATTTATCCCCATAACACCCACCAAATTGTTCTAAAATAAAAAATTACCTCCAAACCCAAAAAATTCCTACCAAATTACATTAAAGGAACCCATATATCATTATTTAATCCTTATTAAAACAATCCAAAATCTATCTCATATATAATACCCAAAATTTTCAATGTCATTCCACTTAAAATAAAATTCAAAAATTGTATCATCAAACCTAACAAAAACTAACAAATCAATAACCCATATAATAAAAAAAACAACTAATACAATCGTATCAAAAACCCAGTTAATCAAGAAATCAATTAATTACACAAAACCTATTAAAGGACCATTTCAACCAATCTTCAAACCATAGGAAACATCCACATCTCCCATAATTAATATAAAATGAAAATAATAAGTCATAACCAAAATAATTTAAAATGTTTTAAAATATAAATAATGTGATCATAATTATTTTAAATTAAATTCATGGTTTTTAAATAAAAAACCATTAAAAATAAAAATATTTAAATTTCACCCCATTCAAATTGAAATAAAAATATTCCAAAGATTAAAAAAACAAAAATTTCAATAATTTTTTCTCATAACAATATACGTAAAACCTTAAATATTATACAAGAAAATAATTCCATTTAATTTAATTCATAAATATAATAATATGGAATATTTATTCTTACTTTAAATATCATTGGAATAGAATTTTATGAACATAAAAGGGAATGTTCTTTGGGGGAAAACTGTATGAATTTAATAAAAAAATATTTGTGTTCTATAGATGAAAATATATAATAAAATATTTTATGATTTATTCAACTCCATTTAAATTTAACAAAATATTTTTTACAAAATTTATCATTTATATCTTCAATAGGATGTCATTGATGTCCATGGAGGGAAAGAGGTTGATAACTTTGAGAAATATGATAATTTGAGATAGATATTGGTTGTTGAAGACCATATAAGAGTAATATATTGACCTAGGAAGAGTATAGTCCCACAAGTTAACTGTGAAATTTAGACACCTCTAATAACACTAATAGAATCAAGTTTCAAGAGTCCCATGAATATGTATAAGAGTACCACACGAGGTTGTATAGGGTAAAACATTATCCATTTATGAGCATGAAATAAATAAAAATGTCATGTGGTAGTTTTTGAATGCTATGTCTACTTTATTTCCATCATTTCCACCTAATATTATTGTCATTATTTATGCATACATGTCATATATATGTTTTATATATTTCACACCATTCGATCTTGATGATATTCCTAGTGGTG
Source organism: Viscum album (assembly GCA_963277665.1). Lineage (NCBI taxonomy): Eukaryota > Viridiplantae > Streptophyta > Magnoliopsida > Santalales > Viscaceae > Viscum > Viscum album. Next base: position 1,229,888,452 of record OY728163.1, on the reverse strand, counting down.
GGATGGTGATGAATATGATAATGGTGATGGTGATAAAGATATTGGAGGTGATAATGTTACTAAGAATGTTATTGATATCAGTTATGGATATGATGGTTGTGATGGTCTTTAGAGAGATATTGATCCCTTAAATTTCATACTTAATATATATAAAACCACTATGTGGATGGGTTTTTATACAAGAATTTTATTTTATATGTGTTTTAATATTTTTTAATTCTTAACTAATTAAATTTGAAATGTTATTAGATGGAGACATATGTTCTTTATCTTGAATATATTATTTGAATAGTGATTTGGGTGTCCAAACTAGAATATATTATGAATTAAAGCCTACATCAATTGTTTTAGATCCATTAGAATAACCTCTATACAAATGGGTCATCTAATACATTCGTATCCCTTAAATATGAACCCTGTAAAGAAAACGTTTTCAAAAAAATATAATTTTTATATGGTTATCCCAATTACCTATATACCAATGGTTCTGGGAACCATTGATATAGTGTTATTTTCCAACAGTTTACATGGAACCAGTATATAACTTTTTGTGGAATTTTATAATATTGATATATTTCACTCAAACATGGAAATGGTACAGTAAGAAGAATTTTATCAGAATATAATATTTACACCAACTTATTGGGATGAGTATTGTGAAAGGATACTTTTAGGATATGAGTTTATTAAAGAGGAATTTCCAAAATTGAGAACAATTCAGATTAATTTCACATTGGAAAAAATAAGTAAGATAATCTATTATGATAACCAAATTATGGATCATAAATTCTAAATATGAAATAATTTATTTTTAAGGTATCCCCATTGAATGGATTCATGTGTTTTTCATGAATAAAACCATATCCTAGGTTTATTGAGTACTTTGAGATTTGGGAATGAGTTAGACTTGTGAAATACTATTTGAAAATACCACCAATCATATATAAATTAAATAATGTGTTCTATTCCTCATTATTGAGGAATTTTATATGGGAATAAAAAATTTTAATCTGGAATAAAAAATCGAATTAGATACTCATTTATATTATTGTAAATAGACTATCTAGAATATTGAAACTATAAATCAAGTATAGAGGAAGTATAAATTTTGGAGGGTAAAGTAACTTGAGATAAACTATATTATTGAATTTGATATTTGGGAACCTACATAATAAATGACGAAATACCCAGATATGATCATGTGGTTACATTTTGTAAATTTCATGGAAAACATTATTACAGATCAGAACAGTGATTTATGATTAAAATATAGGGATATTACATAATTTTAGATAAATTTTCAAAAAAAAATTAATAAGTTCATTCCCAAAAACTATAATAGTTTAGTGTTTTTGGAAACATTGAAACACAATATTCTATATTGGTGAAATATCTTCAATATATCCCTTAAATATATTCCCTTTTATTACTAATAATTAAAACCAATATTCATAACCTGGGGAATGGAAACATAAGAAAGAGGTGATCTAAGAATATTTTTAAGGGTAAACAAGGGATATATATAAGAATAACATGAGAATAATGGTGTGAGAACATGATAATATTATTAGAAGATCACACCATGAAAATAAAAGATCATAATCAAGATTCATGTCACAAATATTGGATGTTCATGGTACTGGAATAATAATGTAATTAATGTTCATAATCAATGATAGAATAACATAGTCATAAGGCATTGAATTTTTTCCACACACATAAGCATAGAAAACCTTATATCAAGGAAACTTACCAAGACCTTCATAACATGTTATGGTTATTATAAGAACCCATATACCTTCTTCGAGCATTGTATAAAAACCTATGTACCTTCTTATTTTTGAGATTGGGCTACAGATTGTATACTCTCTGGTTTTTGGGATTGGGATAAAACCCATGTTCCACATTTTTTCAGGATTGGGCTTTAACTCATGTACCCTCCTGTCCATAGGCTTGGGATACGACACATAAAACCTCTTAATTTGGTGGTTGGGATATAACTTGTGTCCTCTCTTTTCTTGGGTTCAGGTTGTGATCAATGTACCCTCTTGTTTTTAGGATTGGGATAAAACCCATGTGCCCTCATATTTTGGGGATTAGGCTACAACTGATGTTCCCCTAGGGAACATATAAATTTTACCATTTCCAAATTCATTAGAGAGATATATAAGTCCCACCCATTACATAATGAAATCATACTTTCATTTTCCACAAATCATAAAACTTCATTGCATCACAGAACATAAAAAGATTAGTTTCATAAACATCATTTCATAACCCATTAAATGAAATGGGTATACTAAACTTTTCATCATACAATACCTAATGTAAATAAGATAGATTTCGTAATCATATCATGATATATTTTCCTGTGAAAGGAATTTAATTTTATAAAAATTATATCATAGACTAACCCTTGGAAAATAAACTAGTTTTATAAATAACACGACATCCTAATCATAAACCATTCAATGAAAGAATAATAATTTCTTCTCTGATATTATTCTTAACAGTGATTAAAATATATCAAAGTATTTCATTTTATATGGATAGTGAATTTTAATGATCACATGTATCATTTCATAAAAAAATAACAATTCTTTAAAAATAATGTTTTATCACATAAACCATCTTCAAAATAATTTCGTTTGAAAACCACTTTGATAACTTATTAATTAATGATAAATAACAATTTAAAAAACTTGTTTAGGAAAATATTCTTTCTTATTTGAAAAAACTATTTCTTAATCATAAAAATTCTCAAATCATTTCTCTTTGAAAATAAGAATGATAAATTATATAAGAATCATTAAAACCCTATTATAAAAACCTTTTTAAAACATAAAAAAAATTTAAAAAAAATTCCGTGAAAATGAGCTTATTTTTTTAAATATATTTTTAAATATATTTGTATCATTAGTACTTTCCTATTTAATTAATATTCCAATTCTGATCTTTGGGCGAGTCTTAGGGACCATTAATGACTCATTGATGAGTTTTAAAAATTTCAGGATGAAAAAACGGTGGCGTTGACTACCCATCAGTGGCATTGATGTGTTGTCTATGGCACTGATTGGCATAAGTGCTAGGGTTATGGTGACTCACCTAACAGTTAGTCTTTCCTAGTTTATCCCAGACTTTCTAGTTTATCCCCATTAACATATATTTTAATGTAAATGATTTTTTAAACCGAAAAAAGTCTGGAGACCCTTGAGTTACCAAAATGTTCATCATGTCACACCCTTGTCACATATTCCAGCTTCCTATATTTCTAGTTTAGCCCTTGTTATGTGTTTTTTTCTATTTAAAGAATATCTATTAACTCACAACCATTATCTCCACAATCTCTATGGGGAGTTATTAAATCTTATTTAATCCCAACATGTTAATCTGCTAATCCAAGTGGTTGAGACCCAATCCCGCTTTTATGTACTTCGAAATTGTCTACCAGATTTTTTGGATATGTCCTCTTCTTAAACTGATATCCTCCCTTCCATATTCTTTTTTGTTTCTCTTAGTGCGCCTCAAGACTTCTTCCTGAGACTATTTTTTCACCTATGACGGAGTCCCTCCCACTCAGTCTTGGAGTCCTTGGGGTTCTTCTTTTGTATGTCGTGGATCCGCAGTTCTTTCCACGAGGAGAAAACATTGATCCTTGATCATTTAGGTTGGTGTTCTTCATTTATCTCTTATTATTGTGCATCATGCGGGGTCGGAATGATGATGCTCCCGTAGGATATAGATGAAACAATCTTTAACTAAGAAAATGAATAGACTTTTTCTAAGAATGTAGGTGTGGGAATGATGATATTGATGTTTCATTATTTTCACATCATTCTTATGTTGTGAATTGTATGAACTCATGTCCACTGAAAATAGTGGTCTTTGGTGGTCCTTTCACGCACACTAACACTACTTTTCCTTTCTCGATAATCACATTATTCAATGTTTATAACATGGAAACTTGTTAATCATGTGAACATGGTTGATTAAATGGATTTCAAATGAATAATATCAACTATGTGATGGCCCCAGATAACCGAATGGAAAGAAGTAACTTAATGAATGGTGCAGCTAATTCTTAAAACTCCCATTCTCTGTTTTGGTAATATGCATGGTGGTTTTGCTTAATGGTTGTGAGGTTACTTAAAAATGGGGATGGAATTTTCGTGGTTATGAATTTTTTGTCCCGTGAATCTAACGATGTGAGTAGTTGGTATGATGGGGCTTGGTTTGGTTATAGTACTTCTAGGGATCCCACAGATCACTTTTTATGTTGTTACATTACAAGAGAATCAAGTGTGAATGCTTAAATGTCACATGGCTGTTTTTTCCGTATGTTGTTGTAGTGGATTGTGGTAATTTATATTAGTTTCATGGTAGAAGAGGAATGTTTTTAATGTAATCTCATGAAAAACATAAAAATAATAGGTACAATGGGGGATTTATTTCTATAAGTGGGTTGTGCTCTCATTGTGGTGGTTGTGTATTTGTGAATGTAGGGATAGCAGTAAGAGTGGTTGTGTATGGGATGGTTGTCTATTTCAAAACCCTTAGGTTGGGATGAGTGATTAATTACCTATATGTATAATATTTAGTTCATGTGTTTATTATACTTACCATACGCATGTTGTTCACTTTGTTCCGAACACCCCCATTTCACGGGGGAGGGTGTTTTTTCGAACACTATTATGAATAGCTAGGTATTAGATCATTTATACTCCCTCTCCTAGGTAGCCCTAGGCTTTTCAGGTAGGCTGTGATGGCCTAAGGTTCATTATGATCCAAGACACGTTGGGAGGGTGTGTGATGGTGGTGTCCTAGGTTTATGCAGGTAGGATGGTTTCCCATGTGTCTTGGGATAAGGCACATGTGTCTTTAGGCGTGGAAGTGGTTGTTCTGGCCCAGCTGTTTTTGGGCATGGAGGTAGTTGTTGTGAAACAAGAGTCTGCGGGCATGGTTATGGGTGGTCATAAAGTCCCATGTGTTTAAGGGAGGGATTCATGGTTGATGTGGTCCATAAGGTTGTTGTTGGGGATGTAGTGGGATTGCAGTGGAACATGTGGGGAGGTCTAATGTGTAAGATGAATTAGGTAACCTGTGGGAGAGCTTTGCGGAGTACCCATATATCAATGTGTTATTTCTATTACTTAACCAAACATTCATTCTTTGGGTTGAGTACCTTGGTGGAACTGGGTGGATAGATTCCTTTCTAGGTGTTCAGAATACCTCTAAATTCTCACAGTGCATTACAATGTCTCCCTACTTGTGCACCAGTGCTTTTATTCTCCACACTGAGTACACCTGTATACTCACCCTACATATATAAAACTATTTCTAGGTTTTCATGAGGGATTTAAAGACTGTTTGAGACCTTACTAGCTCAGACATCGTGATGGTTGTTGTCGATAGTTTTCTTTTCTTTTGGTATTTCCATTCAGTGTTTTCTTTTACTTTTTATTAGTTTATATTGATCATGCATATGGGAATAGATTTTTTTGGAATTACTTTTACTTTCAACACTACGAGTTGTTTGGGTTTACCATATTTTTTCAATATCATGTTCTATAAAAAGGGTAATTCCATCCATATTTAATGATATTTTATAGCATTGGAGCTAGTCGCCACTCTGGGGCCTATTGAAGGAGGTTCTTTGGGGACATTATCTCTCCTTCAACATAAAGAATAAAGGTTTTTGTAGTTTTTATCCCTTCCCTCATCTTGGTGAAGGCAGGCCATGAAAAAATGGTATGAAGTGGTGGTTAGTTGAGATATAATATTTATTTTGGGGTTTGGCACAGTTAGGATTGCATGGGATAGTAGGGAAACAATATTGGGAAATCATTGTGTGTAAAATTGGATAGGGAAGACCGATTAGCACATGGGATTTTAGTGCCCCCTATGATCTAATGCAACGACTCTGGAACTAACGAACGACCAAATGAGGATACACTAATTGTTGGGCAGAGACCCTAGAAAAAATTACATGCATCATAATTACTTGTGTTCATGTGTGTTTTCAGTTTTTTTGGAATATAAAACGAATAAAACTTTTAGTCAATATTTAATAGAATTTTCCACACTACTTGGGCATAGGCATTTCTTGTTTACCTTGTAGCTATGAATCTTGAAATTCATCCATGAGTAGTGAAGGTGATCCAAGATCAACTGGAAGATTTGGTTGATTAGCGGATCACTGATCGAGAGGAAGAGGAAGACTTGTGGCAGAAGACGCTTCTTACCTTTTAGTGGTTGGCCCTTGGGAAGTACTAGGGAATCATCTCGTACATAGAGACTGAGAGATGTATCATAGATCTGGTGATAAATTACATCTTGTTCAGGGATTCGTATGAGTACTAGGTTTTTTTGGCCATGAGCCAAATGCATTGAGTGGAACATCAGTTGAAGATTCACTATCTCGGGGAGAAGAAAGAAGCTGAGGTTTCATGTATTGGCTTTGAGGAAGAGTTATGGGAGGAATTTTGTTCTTCCACACTGATGTCTGAAAATAGGCATGAGATATTATCCATCCAATGGGAGAGTATGTCAGTAAGGGATTTGTGTATCATGTTCAAGGATCTCCTTCATTTTTCTTTAGACCTCTTCTTGGATGAGGACTCATAGGCAAGGAACTTAGAGGAGGCACTTTGACCTTCCCTTCAGTATTTTGTTACTCCCTTCACTCTACTAACATACTTAGAGGTCTAGAAAAAGGATGAAGTGGTGGATATGATGCACACTCTTGGAGGTGTTCCGCAATAGGGGAGCGAGTTGAGCTCATCAAAAGGGAAGGTTGTCAACAGCAGGCCTCCTTCATCAAGACCTTCTAGGTTTCAGCCAGTGGGGATCAGGTCATAGAATTTTAATTCTGATATCTAGTCCTTTACAATTCTCCATAATCCTAGGATCTAGATGATTTATCGGTGGTATTTGTGGGATCCTTCATAATTAGTTCTCATACCGAGTACAATATAGTGGGGGTGGCCAGGTTCAGGTCCCACCTCTACAACACTAATTTCTAGCCAGACATTTTCATTAGTAGAAACAGGGACAACGAGCTCTCATTAAACCAAGAGAAGATGATTTCATAGGAGGATGAACTCAGTGCCCTCCATAGGGATCTAGATCAGGGCTTGGTCGAGGAGGTGGCCGAAAGCTGAGGGGTAGAGTAGTTGGGCATGGGCAGTTGCACGCTGCAGAGGTAGCAGTTCCAATAGGTCCAGAGGTCATTCATGGTATGATCCGTTTTTATATTACTATTTCCAATGACTTGATTGATTCTAGAGCTTCATACTCTTTTATCACACCCATCCTATCCCATACCATAGGTCTATATTTAGAGAGACATTCCATGCCCTTGTTGTCGATCATGCCATATGGGTGTCAGACCATCTGGTATGATGTTTGTAGAGAATATAGGCTGATGTTGGGGCCACATTTATTTAGTGGGAATCTCTTTTTAATGCAAATGCATCCTTATGATGTCATCATGGGAATCAACTTGTTGTTTTCTATGAATTCTTCTATCGAATGATTCTAGAGAATGGTAATGTTCTTAGATACGAGTGTCCATCATGTATCATTAATTTACATGTATCATAGCTAGAAGGATAGTCGGTAAGTGGATCCCCATATTTCTTAGTGATTTGATCTGTTAGTTGAGTCATGAAGCTTCGAGATGGTGGAAGTCATGGGTAATGTTAGTGATTTCCTAGACATCATTCCCAAAGTGGTTGTGACTCTACCCTCTTGACTTGATGGTGATTTTGGGATAGACATACAACCTAGTGCATGTCTGATTTCGATGGATCTCTATCGTATGTCACCTACTGAGTTGTAGTAGATGTATATTTAGGTTGACAAATTGATGAATAAGGGTCTTATCTAACAAAGCGTGTCTCCATGGGGTGCTCCATTTTTTTTTTCAAAGAAGGCAGACAATGGACTCATGCCATACGTAGACTATCGAAGATTGAATCAGATGAAGGTTATGAATTGTTACCCCCTCCTGTGGATCAAAAACAAATTTGATAAGTTGAACGGGGGTGGTTGGTTCTCTATGATCGACCTACGGTCTGGATATCACCAGTTTAGGATGATGTAGAGTGACATCTCGAAGACTACATTTAGGTGAATATATGGCCACTTTGAGTTCATGGTCATGTGGTTCAGTGTTTCAAATTCACCAGTTGAGTTCAAGGGGTTCATTAACATTGTTTTATATGGGCATCTAGATCATTCTTTTGAAGTGTTCATCGATGATATCCTAGTCTACTGAAGTTTAGAGGAGGATCATGTCGAGCATCTGAGAACATTTTTGCATCTCTTCTGACAACACCATATCCACGGGAAGTTGTCCATGTGCATGTTCAGGACACGAGAGGTTCCCTTACGAGGACACATGGTGTCCCAATATTGGATATTAGTGGAACTATTGAAGGTTGAAGCAGTTTTTTCTTGGGTATCAACCAAGAATGAGGTATAGGTTCATTGTTTCTTGGGACTGGAAGGTTACTTCCAAAGGTTTGTACATAAATTCTCTCGAGATGAATCAACTTTTATGGCCTTGACCATAAAAGACCAGGATTTTCATTGGAGAAATTGGTGCTAAGAATCATTCAGTTATCTGAAGGGGATGCTAGTTTGTTCCCCAGTTGTGAGGTTACTAGAGAAATCGGTAATGTTTGAAGTATTCTTTGATTCTTCCAGTGAAGTCTTTGGGTCTGTTCTGATGCAGTTGCAAGGAGTGATATATTATGGGTCTTGGAAGTTATTTCCTCACGAACATAACTATTCCTCCCATGACATGTATCTTATAGAGGTTTTGTTCATTCTGAATTTGTGGACGCATTACCTCATCGAGGAATGCTTTTTGTTCTTCACATATAACAAGATCTTGAAATATGTCATCACCCAGTGAGACCTGAACATGTGGAAGTGGAAGAGGATATAGTTTCATTAGGACTATGACTTAAAGATCTCTTACATATCAGGAAAGTGGAATGTGGTGGCTGATTCCTTGGGCAATAATTCATAGAAGTACATGGTTCAACAGTCAGTAGATGATTGGAAAATAATAGAGGAGTTGGATACTTTACATCTTGCTATGAGAGTGGAGGATGGTAGAGGTTGTCTGTTACAGATGATAGTGTATTCTTCCATGGAACGACTAATGGAGGAGTCTCAGTGGGGAGACATAGAGGCTGATGTGAGGTAAGATCATGTTGACCATGGAAATGCTTCAGAATGATGGTTAGAGGATGGTTAGAGCTTGATGTTTTCCTTGGGAATCTGTTTCCCCGATGGAAATGAGTGGGTGGGTTCTCAGTGGGTTCCAAAACTCACCCCTACAAGTAAACCCAAGATTTTCTAAGATGTACCAGGGCTTGAGAGGTCAGTTTTGGGGGCCTATAGGGATATGTTCAGTGGCAGAATTTGTGGAAAAGTGCCTCGTGTGTCTATAAGTGAAGGCTAAACACCATGTTCCTGGAGGTCTATTGTAGCCCTTAAATGTCCCTATGTAAAATTGGGATGATATCCTGACGTATTTAGTTATTAGACTACCCAGAGATGAGGAAGGATGTGTTCCATTCAGGTAGTGGTGTACTGTCTGATGAAATCAGATCACTTCTTAGAGATTAAGGAGTTCAGCACAGTTGATTCTTTTTCATATAAGTATGTAGATGAAGTTTTACGGCTACACTGAGTTCCCAAAACCATCATCTCAGATTGGGATACAAACATCAATTCATGAGTATGGAAGGGATTACAATGTGATTTTGGCATTAATCATTCCCTTAGCACTACTTTCCATACTCAGACAGATGGGCAAACAGATATGACCATCCAAACATTGAGGAATATGTTTTAGGCATGTGTTCTAGACTTTAGGGGATTGTGGGTATGACACTTTCCTATGGTATATTTTTTGCACAAAAGAAATATATCACAATACATTTATCATGGAATTGTTCTAAACCTTGAGTGGGAGACTATGACATTCAACCGTGTGTTGGACAGTGGTTGGCGAGGTAGGTGTTCTTGGCCTGTAGGTGGTGTACAGCACGAAAAAGAACGTTTAGCTTTTACATGAGGAATGAAGGCAGTTCAAGACCAGTAGAAGTTGTATGATGATCATAGGAGGAGACATATGTAGTTTGGGGATGGTGACCACATGTTCTTAAAGGTCTCCCCTAAATGTGAATAGAGGAGTTTTGGTAGGGGTTGTAAGCTTTATCCCAGTTTCATTCGACCCTTCAAGGGGTAGAGGTGAGTCTATGAAGTGGCATATGAGCTGGAGATATTACCGCCGCTAGAGAGGATCTACAAAGTAATCTATATATCTCAGATATGTTGGTATCTACATGATCACTCCCATGTCATCGAATAGGGAGAGTTGTATATCGAGGAAGATGCGATGTTTTTTGGAGTGACTAGTGTGAATTTAGGATCCTAGGGAGATGGTGCTCTATGGATGAATCATTCCCTTGGTTCACGTGTTGTGGAGACATGGTGTCCTCGATGAGATTACCTGGGAACATGAGTCATAGATGGGTGCCTAGCACCCAGAACTATTTTTAGTTTTGATCCTCTATTTGATTTGTGATTTTCTATGATGTAATTATTGAAATTGTTGTCAATAAGATAGTTTGTTCCCTTGTACTCTAAATGTGTGTGAAAAGTACTCACTATAGGGAATGTAAGACATGACCCCTAATCAATAATAATTAAGGTCGATGCGATTAATCCCTTGAGGGTGAATCAGTTCCGCCTAAAGAGGATAATATCTTGACAAGGAAAAAGTGACTTCCTAATCCAAATGTTTGGATGGTGTAACGTTTATATATTTGTATGTGTACTTGGGGGAGAAGTGTGGTAGCATTTCTATATTTTTTAAGGAGATATAGGTGAGAGAAACACTCCTAGATGTTGATATTTGTTATAGATTTCTAACAACTCTATGGTTGTTTTTCCCTACATGGTATCTTATAAGGTGGTTGTTCGGACCCCTTTTTTTTATTCGAGTTACTCTTCAATTCTTGATAGAGTAAATAGTTTAATAGCTATATGATGTAATGGCCTAGACATTCCCGGTCCATACTTTGTCAATTCTAGTGTTCGGGGTGGTATTCTAGAGACCAGCAATGACTCATTGAGGAGTTTTCCAAATTACAGGATGAATGAACGGTGGCACGGATGGGTTGTTAGGGGTACTGATGGGAATTGTTGATGATGACTCACCGAACAGTGAGTCATTTCTTATTCCTCTAGGCCCATCCAATTTTCCCTAGTAACATATCTTTTAATGAAAAAGATGTCTTAAAGCCCCAAGAGTCGGGTGATCCTTGAGTTACCAAAACATGTATCTTGTCACACCCTTTTCACATTTTCTAGCTTCCTGTGTTTCCATTTTCTCACCTATTATGCATTTTTCTATACTTATATAAAATCTATTAACTCATAGACATTATCTCCAACATCTATGAAGAGAATTATTAAATCTCAATTAATCCCAACATGTGAAACCATCATGCTGCTTGGTCTATCCATGATTTTACTTGTCAGTAAATAGAAATCATCTCTTTTATTTTAGGATCTTTCCGCTTATTAATCTTATATCCTCTCTTCCTTATTCTATCATGTTTCCCTTAGTTCACCTCAAGACTTCATCTCGAGATGAATCATGTGCTCCTTTTGTAGACCTTCCCGCCCAATCAGGAAGTCATTGGTTTCTTCTTCTACATATTATGCATCTCCCGCTCTTGGAGTGAAGATAAAATATTAATCCTTGATCATCTAGGTAGGGGTTATTCTGTTGTCTCTTCTTTTTACGCATCATGCATGGTGGGTATGATGATGTTCTCTTGGGAATTAGACGAATCCATCATTAACAAAGATTATGAATGGGAATTTTTTTGTATGAAGGGGTGGGAATAAGGACATTGTTGTTGCAATGTTTTACCTTCATTAGTATGTTGTGAATTGTATGAACCCTTGTCCATTGAGAATTGCGGTTGATGGTGGTATTTTCTTGCACACAAATGTTGCTATGTTTTAATAGATAATCTTTTCATTGAATGGTTGTTACATGGAAACAGGATAATCACATAAACTTGGTTGACTAAATGGATACTTGATGAATATGATTCCATCTGTGATGATACTGGTTAACCAAATATAAATATTGAACATAATGAATGGTGTGGTTATATTTTTAAACACCTTTTCTCTGTTAGGGTAATACAAATGGTTGTTCTATTTAATGTTTGTGGGGTGACATAAAAGTGGGATGGAATGTTTTGGGTAAGAATTTGTTGTTATGTGAATCTAATACCATGAGGATTCGGTATGTTGGGGATAGGTTTGCTTCTAGAACTTCATGGGATCCCACAGATCCCTTTTAATATCATTACATTATAAGAGAACAATGTGGGAATGATTAAAGGTCACTTGGTTGTTTTTCCTTCAGTTTTTTTTATGTTGTGGTTATGCCTCTTACTTTCCTAGAAATGGATTAATGTTTTAAATGAAATCACATGAACCTGATAACGATAATGGGTACAAAGGTGTATTGTTTTCTAGAAATGGTTTGTGCTCTAGTTGTGGTTGTTCTGTGTTTGTGCATGTAGGGATCGTAGTGAAAGTGGTTGTGTTTGTGCTAGTTGTCTGTTTTGGAACCCTTATGTTGGGATGATTGATTGATTACCAATATGGTTATTATTTAGTTCTTTTTTTCTTATATACACCCAACACATGTTGAGAACTTAATGCCAAACACCCAAATTTCATGGGGGGGGTTACGAACATTATTATGAGTTTCTGGTTATTATCTATTTTCTATTCCCCTCCCAGGTATCCCATGACACTTTGGGATGGTTGTGATGGCCTAAGTTTTATTCTGGGTCAAGACTCTTCAGGAAGGGTTTGTGGTGGCGGTTGGCCCCTGTGTTTTCAGACAGGTTTGTTTCCCATATGTCTTTGGGATGATGCCCATGTGTATTCAGGCATGGTAGTGGTTGTTTTGGTTCAGGTGTCTTTGGGTGTGGAGGAGGTTGTTATGGACCAGGAGACATTGGGTGTGCTTATGTGTGGTTGTGGTGGCGCAAGTGTATGGGGGTGGGATGCATAGTTGTGGTGGCCCATATGGATGTTTTTGGGGAGGAAGTTGGACTGCATAGAACCAATAGGGGAGGTCTGACGTGTAGAATGTATTCAATAACTAGTGGGGGATCGGTGCGGGGTACCCAAATATTAATGTTTTCTTACTATTACTTTACCAAACATGCATTATCTGGGGAGTGTTCCTTGGTGAGGTTGGGTGGATATTTTTCTTGCTTGGTGTTCTAATTAGGTCTAATTCCTCATAGGGAATTCGAATGTCTCCTCACATGAGCATGAGAGATTCTGTTTTCCATGATGAGTATACCAGTATACTCACCCTGCATATATAAAACTACTTTCAGGTTTCTAGGAGGACATTGAGAACCGTGTCAGACCTTTCTAGCTCGTACGTCAGGATAGTTTTCGTTGTGGCTTTTCATTTCTTTTTTGTAAATCCATTCCGAGTTTTCTTGTACTTTATATCTGTTAATATTGAACATGCATATGGAAATGGATCTTTTTGGCTTCACTTTTAAATTGTGTATTTGGAGTTTTTTTGTTTTACTATCTTATCTCCTGATTGTGTTCTATAAAAATGGTAGTTTCATTTATATTACATGACATTTTATACCCATGGAGCTAGTTTCCACACTAGGGATTATTGATAGATGGAATCATGGGACATTATCTCTCCTTCAACATGAATTAGGAAGGTTCTGGTAGTATCCTTTCTCTTCCCTCATCTTGGTGAAGGTGAGTCGTGAAAATATTTTTAGAAAATATGGTTTTGGGAGAGAACCGATTTCTAACCAAAGGGAGATAAAAATTAAAATTTTCATAAAAACAATTTCATATTTATCTTACATAACATAGAGTAGAAAAATAATTACATTAAATTAATATATCATGAAAACAATTTGAATAAATTTCATGAATTTCTTGATATATGGATCATATTATTTCATCAATGGAAGCATAATCAAAATAAATTTTTGATAAATGATGAGATTAGGGCAAAAAAATGTTACCTTTTTATAAACATTGAATTATAATCCCCATGAAATTATAACATTAAATGAATATTAAAATATCATGGAATTAATTATATTCATGATATAACATGTCTATGATCATTATATATACCTTGTATAATAATATAATTTCATATTATGGAATGTGTCTCAAAGATGGAAAATTAAGACAAAATTACTATAGTGATTTGGAAACATATTATCCACAAACACCGTGAAATATGGATCATAAAATGGATATTTAAATACCCGTAATATTAAGAATAATAAAAATTTAATTCATACAATGGTATAATATAATCCACAAAAAATAAATTAATGGTGAATAAGGCATAAGTCCCACAGAAATAAAAGATAGATTATAAATCCCCTTACTACATGAGATACATTTGATTCATGATTCCCATGAACGAATAAAATAATATAATATATTTAATAAAACTAAATAATTTACATTCATGATATAAAATTTCATAGGGAAGTATATACACTAAAAAACAAGAATAAGTGATGAATATAAATAATATCTCAAAGAAATAAAAGTTATGCGAGAAAACACTTACCTTATATCTTAAATTTCTCCAAACAGTTTTTCACCTATTGAATAATAAATGATTGTTTATCATACATATACCATATAATCATATTATCTTATATCATAACATATATTATTTTATTAGGATTTATATTACACATTTATTAACAATTTTATGTTAAAGTTGTGTTTTTGGTAATAATCGTTCTGTTCTTCATATATGTATTGAATTTTTATTCGTGGTCCTATTACATTGATCATGATTTACTTATTTTAATAATTTAAATCATGGAATATATATTATATATTGTCACTATATAATTATTTATATTAATCAATAAAAAATAGAAATATGAAATTGAATACCCCGTTTATGGAGACGGTAGGTCATACATACACATGAATGTTATTTTAGTATCCTTGTTGTATTGAATGGAAAGAATTAAATAAAATCAACATATATTTATATATATTTTATCATTTATGTATAATTATTTATGTTAATATTGTTCTATGAGGTATGTTCTTTTTATGAAATTACAGTTTAGATACCTTTAATATGTTAAATAGGATGATTCCTGAGTCTATGCGGAGGCTCATTGGTGTATCAATGGTTAGGGAAATTGGAGAAGGGACATTAGGGATATATAATGCCTTATTAATTGTTGGAATATATTTAGTAGTAATCGTGAACCATAATAATGTTTTCCTAGAGGACTGGTGAATGGTTTGAAGAAAATAATTCAAGGTGAAAAGTAAAAAACCATAGAGGCTTCAAAAAAGAGTCATCCCACAAGGTCATCACATAGTTTGTAAAATTGTGTGGCATTCCTAGGTACCATGTGGCCTATCCCCCTTTTGGATAGAGGGTGAAACACAATTGCAACAACGGCTGGCCATCCATGTGGCCAAACTCTGTTCCCCATAAAATGTGGATTTTTAATACATTTCTGTCTCATCCCTTATGTTTTTAAACCAAAATTAGACTCCATTATTACTCCAATATCCCTAGTGAATATCAAAAATTCACCAAGCATCCCTGGAATTGATCACCCCAATTTTTAAGTTGTTCATTGTGTAATTGGTTAAAAATCAATGCTCCAGGTGAGTTTAACACTCCACCTTCTTCTTCTTTTTAGACTAGGGATTTTTGGTTCATTCTTATATTTTATAATCATCAAATACTTATTTTTATAGTGTATCATAGGTCGTTTCTTCGAGTGTTATTTAAATCCATACCTATGTCTAGATCTAAGTGATCATTCATCTTCAGAATTGAGGTAGGTGGTCTATAAGTTATATCCTAATGTCTTTATGACAAGTTAATTTTTATTTATTTGCGATATGGTTCGTTCTTGGTTTGAATCTGATTCTTATATTTAGATTTGGAATATTGGTTGGGTAAATGATGAATTAGTTCCCCGTTGATCCCTATAGGATGCGTAGAGTTTTACTATACTAGTTTTGTAGCCACCCAGGTTATTTTCTGTTTCTCAAAACAAGGTAAATTCAAATAATATAATATAATTTATTTTTAATAAATTAGATCCTATGATTAACATTTTGACATATTATATTTAATTGTGAGAATACATTAATGGTAGTTACATATATTTTTTTGATATGGAATGAGGGGATGTTTGCAATATTGTGGGTGATATAAAATTATTAAATTGAATGTGTTGAAATAACCAATGGGTAGTAATAGACACATTTTAATGAGTTATGAGAAATAAATGAGAATATGGGAACATGATAATGCATAAAAATGTATTAGGTTTCATACCGCCTAAGATTTTTGATTTATATGTGTGTCTGTTGAGCATGATTTCAGAAATGGAATAAGAGGTAAATGGATAATGAGTCATGTGAACATGGCATAGTGTTATGTTTCGGTAATTGGAAATTAATATTTACACTCATGGGTTGGTTCATACTAAGGATCCAACCCCTGCCCTATTTATTTCATATGTTAGGGAGGTCAGACTAATGTTTTATTCCCCAAACATTTTCTTCTAATGAGACTATCTCGACTAATGTACCATGGTGAGTCTAATGTATTGTTTTTAAAATGATTTACCGTAAAAATATAGATAAATTTATGTATACCATTATGGAATGTAGTTTTATGACATTCACATGTGAAATTTATAAAAATTACACCCCTGAGAGATAAATGATCTAAATGGTTTAAGTGGACTTTGTTAACTGATGGAACCCAATTTACCTTTAAATATATTTTTTGGTCATTTAGTACATGTATAAACTATCATTCTAGAATATATATTTTATGGGAATCATTGGTGGTGTCCTACTGAGTTATACTCGTACTTTTCTTGGGCCTGCATTGTAAGCCTAAGAATATTTCTGGGTTGCAGGCTTGGAAATGTGTAAAGGCCCTATGTTAAAAGGTTGATTTGTCCATGGGATGTGCATGGATGATAAATCTGTACTTGGATCGATGACCTATTTTTGGTATTTCTTTATTTATTCATATGTTGGGTTTTCTTTACCCTTGGAACTATATGACATTAAATATAATATTTACTATATGGTAGTGGGCTTACACAGTTTTGGGAATCGGTTGGCAATGCATATTTTTTGTTTATTTCTATTTACATTTATTATTTTATATATCAACTATGTATCACTATAATAAAGAGGTTATAGTCTCCCCATGTGATTTATTTATCCATCACTACTAGTCGGTATCCTCTAGCATATGTGGGTGTGCACCTTAGGTCTTGTGGTGACCCAGATTGAGGAACCAATTTTCTAGTTTTTGGTTGGGGGACTTTAAAATGTTTTATCAGATAAGTTTTTTTCCTATTTTTTTAATATTGGGGATAGTATATGGGTTACTATGATGTGTTGGGACTTGAAATGAATTGATGTATAGAAGTAGGTATCCCACGTATGAGTCAAAACCCATGTACCCAGTTTGGGACGAATGTTCTTGATTATTGTTCTAACCGTTGAATGTTTTTTCACTATTGAGTGATACACTTTTTTATTGTGATATGACTATTTTATTATATTTTCCTTATTTATGGAATGGAATGTGGTTTTTCTTTCACGCCTCATTTTAGGAAACTAGGGATACAGGTGGAAATAATCATGGTGGGCACAAACTGAGAAGCTATGTGGGATATGAGGTGTAGAATACATTTTACATAAGATGAAAATTGAAAGGAAATAGTGTCTAATAAAGATGAATGAAGTGGGTAAATATATATAATGATAATGAATGGTTAATGACTTATGCCTAATCAAAGGGTAAAAATGGGTAAAATTTTTGGTTTTCATAAAGTTAGAAGGGTGCCTAAAAGAAAAATATTTATGTTGTGGAAGTGAAAATGATAAAAGGGGTGTTTATTGAAAATTATTGTGTTTGTGTGAGTTAGTATAAACCATTTTGACCATGGACCATGGTAGGGATGTCTATAGTTAATGATAGGGATATGTATATTTCTGTTGGGGATACTGTATGCTAAGTGGGTTGTTTATCACTGTGGGGTGCCTACTTTTGAGAAAACTATAGTTGTTTTATGTTATGTATTATAGGATTTGTTCTTGGAATTATAGAGAAATTACAACACAAAGGATTTTGTCATATGGGATATGAGATGATATCGCTGGGAATATATCTCCAAAAGTTGGGATAGAAACCCCTGTGATCAAAGGTAGAAAATAGAGGAGAAATCTATGTGAAGTTTTTTCATTTCTTGTCGATGATGGAACGTGGACCAATGTTTGTCTTGTAGAGTATGTTTGTCCTGACCAATGTGTTTCAGTTATAGAACCATATGATTATTCCTATAGAGGATGGACTCATGATATCAGAGTTTTTTATATTTTCCATCCATAAATTTTTCAATCACTTTGATAATAATCAAGAAAAGAGAGTCAGATTGGAATCTTATATGTTGTGAGGACCGGTGAACTACTGTTGGGGTAATCTAGTTTAGACATTCCATACTGATGGAATGTTGGTGAAATATATCCATGAAATGTTTTTGTATCATTTCAATCATGATAAATTTATAATAGGAGAAGGATGCAGAGTTTATGGTTTAAACCCATAGGATTATGTTTGTGTTTTATTATTTTTATCACTTCAAAAACTTGCAACGCTTAATTTTAGCATTATCAGGGGACTATTCTTCTACTAAAATTCATTTCTATGATAGACCTGGACATGAGATCATGTACCAAGTGAATATATTTCAATTATAATATTTTCATGAGGTGGTGGATTAGGACCTTATTTTATAGGGGGACTTAAAAGGAGGCTTATGTTATTGGGCATATACTTCCAGTTAGACATTCCAATGTTCTTACTTCTAAGGGTATAAGGCATTATTCTATGAGTCTTCAACTAGGTGGTGGTGTAAAAATTAGTTAGAGAATAGAACTAATCTCTAAGGGTGGTGACCATGAGTTTTTCTTTTATTATGGTAGGCCAACACACATGCGTAGTCAATGCTCCCAACAACAAGTTGAGTGGCTACAATGAGAAAAAAAATTGGAAATGTGAATAGGTTTTTTAGAAAACCTCAACAATTAAATAGTGATAGAGGATCATGTAATATATACAGTATGGGCTAGTGGTCAGTTAACCCATATCAGGCTGACAGTTTCACTTCTACTACTTGTATGAGTCCAGGGTGGCAGGAGTTATACTCCAAGTTGAGAGAATCCATATCATCCAAGTGGGGAACCATAATAAACTCAGACCATATTCTAGAGTAGATGGATATGTCAAATTCATGTAGTTCAGCCCAACACCTGGAGGTGATGAGGAAAATCCCTTAGACAATTCATGTTACGATTCATGTATCTTCCCTACATTCTTGAAATTTATTTGATATAGGTACCTCACCTTCATTTATTTATGTCGTCTTTTTTATTGTTTTGGGCCTAGCAGTTGAATATATGTGCGGGTTTATGTTGATTAATACAACATTAGGTGTGTGGGCATAAAATATCACACAATGGGAGGTGTATTCCCATCAGGTTGGAGGTGCATTTTTCTGTAGGACTTTTTTGTGATTTAAATGTTAGGTTTTGATCTAATAAAGGGGATGGATTGGCTAGTGCTTCACCAAAAACATATTGATTATTTCCCAGTAGGGTAATGTTCACATACATAGAGGTTTATACCTATATTCACTATGGATAATGGGATATCCAAGGAATCTATGAAGGGCCATTTAGTCATCAGCTAGGAGAAATCATAACCAAAGCGTCGTGTCTGATGCTTGATGATGGGGTGAGTATAGTTGCCTACCATTCATCCTATAGAGGATCATTTTCACAATTTTTCTCCTGAGGACATCTCGAGGCTATAAATATATATATATATTCATTTTAAGATAGAGATACTTTAGGTAGAATAACCAATTTCTATTCATCCATATAGAATGTCACCAGTTGAACTCTAGTAACAAAAAACCTAGTTAGAGGAACTAGAGAAAAGGCGTTTGGTAAATTTAGTACATAACCTTTGATATGTCTTGTTTTTTTTCAAGGAGGAAGGATACTTATGGTTATTTTTCAATTATCAGGATACAAATCAGATGATATATGAGAAAATATACCATCTTCTTCAAATGAATGATGTTTTTGACTAGCTGAGGGGTACTTTTTTGTTCTTACAAATTGATTTGAGGTCAGGGTATCATCGGCTGAGGGTGATACCTTATGATATACCACAAACTTGATTTTGGATAATTAATGGGTTTATCATTTTATAGTTATTTTTTTCAAGTTGATAAAAACTCTTGTTGTATTTATGGCCCTATTGAAACAAATATTTCACCCATACCTGGATCAATATGTTGGTTGTTTTTCTATTTGGTATCATAGTGTACTACAAGATTCATGAAAATAATTCCAAACCTATTGAAAACATATAGAGTACACTAAGAAAGAATTTTATATACACTAATCATTTCATATTTAATTTCTGGATTGAAAAGATGTATTTCATAGGTCACATCATCTCTGAGTTAGTTGTAACTATGGACTCAGAGAAAGCATGGGTCATTGTATCTGGGGAGAATCCGAAGAACACTTTTGATATTTTATTTTTTCTTGGATTATATGGATATTATTAGAGGTTAATTGAAGACGTAGCTCTTTTGGAATTATCACTTCTGGGTTTATCAAAGAAGTGAATCATGTTTCAATGGTCTGGAGCATGTTAGAATAATTTCCTGGAGCTGAAGAAGCAACCAACTACTACACCAATTCGATTTATGCATGATCCATGTAAAGAGTATAACTTGTTTTTTAATTCATCCAATGTAAAGTTTTTGGAATTTTTTATTTAGAATGATCATGTTGTTGAATATGGTTCCTGGATGTGGAAACCTCGGGACTGAAAATACAATATTCAAGATATTGAATTTTCTATTGTGGTTTGTACCTTGAAGTGTTGGTGGAATTACATGTTGGTATAACATTTACTATATATATCAATCATAAAATCCATAGTTATATATTCTCCAAGAATTATTTCAGTCATTCTTACTGAATATGGGTTGAGGTCATGCAGTTCATTGATTTTGAGCTTGTATAATATATGGGAAGGGGAGACAATGTTGTGGATTTTTGGAGATTAAATATTCAAAATATGAATGTTTAGGAATCTATTTCCAATTAGAAAATTATGGAGTTGTTTTTTGATATGAAAATAGAGGATTGGGGTGGTAAAGGGATTCTAACCCTTGAAAATTTGATGGTTTAGTCAACCCCTTAAAGTCGGATCATGTAGAGTAAGTATGAGGATCCAAAGAGTTTTGATATGATGTAAATTCATGAATGTGGGGTTTCCCCTTCTGATTGGATTGTTGGTGTTGATGCAATAATTTGTGTGCATGGTTATGTTTTTGAAAATACTTGTATGTGGGAACTTTAGTTTCATGATTTACATTCCTCAAAGTGGATAGTGAATCTTGTCTCTATGAAAATGTATCATGATCTTCATAGCTAGTATTGGTTGCCAGGGATGAAGAATGAGGATCAGGATTTTTCATGTGATTTTGTAACTTCTAGTAGGTTATGGATGAGCATTAGAAACCATGTGATTTTTACAACCTTTTCCCATTAAATAATAGAAATGGGATGACGTAATGATGGATTTTTTTGTGTGTCTTCTAGGTATTCCTCAAAATAAGGATGAATTATCGGTAGTTTTGGATTAGTTGTCCAAGGTCGAACATTTAATTTCAATTTGATATACCTTCACCATTGACCAGTTGGGGAGTTGTATGATAGGGATTTAGTTTGGTTTCATGGGGTGTCACGGACTATAGTTTTGGATTGTGATATTTGGTTTACATCCTACTTTTGGGATTGTTCACATAATACGATTGGTACTCAGGTGTTTTTTAGTATGAATTTCTACCCCTAAACAAAAGGGAATATTGAGCACAAAGTTTAAATACTAGAGTACATGTTAAGGGAATGTTTTCAATATTTTGGTGGATCATGGGAAAATAACATGGCACTTTTTCAGTTTCCTTACTAAAATATTTACTCACATTTGAATCATATGGAACCATATGAGGTTATCTATATTAGAACATATAGATATCTATTTTGTTTGATGGAGGTAGGGTAATCATAGTTTATGAGGATGGGTCCCATGCATGAGACATCGAAACAGGTTTAGTTGATTCAATAATGTATGACTATGGCTTAGAGTATGAAGAATTAATATTATGTTCTATGTCATAGACCTCTTGATTTTATAGTGGGTGATCATGTGTTTCTTATTGTGTCTCCAGGTCTAGGCCATTGATGGATACTAAAACAAGGTGAGTTGATACCCATGTACATGGGGTTGATTGAAGTAGTTGGGGGACCATGCCGGTAGTTTACCAATTAGCTCTTCCAAATGGTTAAATCTCAATTTTTTTCAAGTGTAACAACATTAGTAGTATCACCATATCACCTATAATATGATTTATGTTGATGATGATGTGTTTGTGGATAAAGAGTCCTTTTATGATCATTTAGTTCATATTGTGGATCACAGTTAGAATGTAATGTGGGGAAAGGTTATGCCTTTTCATAATGTTTATTGGTAGCATGGTAATTTTTATGAAGAAACATGGGATATGGAGATAGATTTATATTCCCAATGAACTAATATTTTTACTTTGAATTATTTTTAATGCTTAGTACTGAAGCCTATAGATGATCTATTCTAAGGTGGGGATATTTTAAGATCACAAAAAACTATGAGTATTTTTTTAATATTGGTTATAAATACATTTAATATTATTAATGGAATGTTTACTGAGACTATGTGGATGTCTGGGGTTGTTATGGGGGTTTGGGATAAGAATAAAGGGTGATTGGTGACATATATTGGATGATGCTCTGTGGGCGTAGGGTTAGTAGTAACTGTACACCTTAACTATTTTCCCCTTGAGATGGGGTGTATAGTTTGATGAAAACCATGGAAATGTAAATTAAAACCCATGTGGGGTTGTATAAATCCATCTATCATGGTCATCTCATCATTTTTCAAACTGTGATGGATTCTCAATTAACTGTGCGTCTTGGCACCCTCTTGGATATAGGGTGGTGCACAGTCAAGGAATATTTTGGCCAACCCTGTGTCCAAACAATGTTCATAATAATAAGTTGATTTTTATCATTTTTTCCTCTCATGTATTACTTTTTATAACTAGGTATTTTCCACTATTTTTTCTCCTCTATACCTAGTGATGATCGAAAATTCCCCAACCTTCTGAAGGATCGATCTCCCTAATTTCTAAGTCATTTTGAGCACCGTTGGTTTAGAACTGAAACCCAGGGTGAATGAAACAACCAAATTTATTATCTTTCTTGTAATAGGTCTTATTTAGGAATTATTGTCTTTATAATGCCTTAACCACCATTTTTTCAGGGATCATTGGTTGGGATTTTGAGTGGTGTTCAAAACAAGACGTAAGGCTAGGCTTATGTGAAATTTCATCTCCAGAAATTATGTGAGTGGCATATATGTTATATACCAAAGTTGGGATGTTTGGTTTTTGTTTGTGTGACTATTCTATGGTTCTTTATTGTCATGAATTCAGTTATTTTAGTAAAATTTAATAAATTTGTTTTCTAAATGATGAATTGATCATTTCATTATCCATGTGGGATGAATAAAGGTTGAATAGATGGGTTTTTGGGCTACTCATGGGGTGTACCAATACCTCAAACATGGTTAATTTTAATTATTATAATTTAATTGATTTGTCATGAAGTATATCCTATCATATTGTTTTTGAAATGTCATCTTGAATTTGGATATGTAATTAATGGTAGTGTCCTCTAATTGTGGGCAAGCCAATAAGGGTAGTTTCTAATATTGTGAATGCATTAAATGAATTATAGGTAATGTGATTAAATAACATATGCTTTTTAATGGAAATATGGAAATTATTTTATATTTATAAATGATAATATGTGAATTAACTAAGGAATAATGTTGGATTTTGTTTTAAATGAACTATAAATTATCAATAGTACATGTATATAATGAGTATGGTTTGTGAAATGATAAATGTGTTTAATTGTTAAATGAGAATGTGATAATTTCATAGAGTTATGTGTGGGGTATTGTACATGAGGATCTATTCCCTTGGGATTGGCTATAATTAGGCTCTAAACCCCACCCATATTAATGCATGGGTTAGAGAGGTCAGACTGAGGCTATATGTCCATAACGATTTCCTTTGATGAAATTACATTGACTGAGCCTACACGATAAGTGTGATGTATTGTTTTTAAAATTCTTTCCCCTAGTGACATAGGGAAATTGATTTAATCCCTTATGCATTGTATTTTAATGGCATAGGATGAATTGAAATTGATAAAAATTCCAAACCCAATATATAAATGATGAAAATGTTTTAACTTGAATTTATTTACTAATAGAACACGATTTACCCTTTTAGATTTATTTCTGTTTATTTATTATATTAATACAATATTTTTTGACTAGATATTTTCTAGACATTGTTGTTGGTAATTTAATTAGTTATACTCACTCCCTGTTTAGATCTTAGTTGGGTACCTAATTAGATTTCATGGTTGCAGGTCAGGATATAGGGTAAGGCCCCATGCAAGAGGGTTAATTAGGTTATGGTATGTTCTTTAATGAAGGATATGGACTTATCATCAAGAAAAATTTTGGGGATTCTTCTATTTATTCTTAATTGGGGTTTTCTTCTCTATTGCAACATTATGATAAGATATAACTTATTTACTATTTGGATGTGGGATTGTACACAATTATGGGAAATGTAGGTAACACATGTATCTTATTATTTTTTTCTATTTGAAATATTTTATACTTTATCTATTATTTTTCACTCTCATATAGAGCTTACAGTGTCACGAACCGAATCTGATCGCCACCAAAACTAGCACCAAACCCAGCCCGTGACAAGGCCCGAAGTGTGTTCCCGATCCCCATGGGATGGAACAAGTGCCTGGGTATCAAAAAATGAAAATTGGGAACGATTTACCCAAGTTTGTATACCTAAAACGACAAATGAATCCAGGAAATCGAATCTAGATTTTTCAAACAAAAACATCTTTTACTAAAATTCAGAACTGAATTACATAATTTCAAACAATGTTTAAATACCATTACAAAGGTACAAACCCATGAAAACACAGCCCAAGAACCTCCACATGTAAAGAGGCACCTCCCTCAAGCCATCTCCACGAAACTGCATCCCGATGGACCTCTAAAAACCATAACCAATGGCATAAAACATGTACCCAAACATGTGACATAAAATAAAAAAGTCTACTTACACCCAAAGGTGTAAGTAGGGTGTGAGAGAAATCCCAGTAGGATACCACCACTATGAGATTCCATGTGATAAACATTTTATGACAAAAATCATTGCATGTTTTGTAAATAAGAAATGCTTGTTACAATTTTTCTAAAGGATGCAACAATAAATGAAAACAGTTTTCATGTGTGCTAATTTAAAGGACCGACAATTTTAAAATAACTAACAAAGCTACTGAATTTTCAATCCAACAATACCGTATACCGATGGTAAGTACAAAGGATCTAATGAGCACAAGTAATAGGAAATAACCCCTCGGCACTAGTTAGCTGTGGGTCCCAGGTACCTCGTATCTCGATGAGAGTAACCACAAAAAAATATCCATTCTCGTGCATGAGCCACAAGTAGGGATCATACCCATAACCTAGTGGTCCCCAATCATCATCATCATAGTTTAGTTAGAGTTGTAATCGTCAATCTTTCTAAGTGAAACTGAGGCCAAACCCCACGGATTCACAAGCATACTAGTACACATCCACCCACCTAGATACCCGGGTTTTCCCATTGTGCTCAAACAAGTTCACAATCCAAGAAATATGGTTTTCACATTCAAATATCACTTCCACATCACACATTAACCAAACAGCCCCATATACATCACTAAAGTCACTAATTCCACTTTTCATTCAAATGCATTTTGAAATCAAACTCACTCCAAATTGCCTACAACACTTTTTACATTTCATTAACACTTCCACAAATCCATTAAACAAAATTATAAAACCATTACAAGATATTAAACTCACATAACATCCCATACACATGTCACACAATACCCTTCTCACCTTCACAATTCACTTTATAAATAAACCCACACAAAATATCCCACACCTGTGTTTTGCACACAAAACACAATTTAGTAAAACATTTCGGAAATTTATAAAAAATTCTAAAAATGCTTAACATCTCAAATCATCACTTTACCATTAAAAAAACCCACATTAGGTGAACACACTCACCCAAATAGTACATATACACTCTTTCCCAACTTTTTTTAACCAAATAAAACATTTTCAATTTTTATAAAACAAACCCAAGAGGTATAACCATTGTTTGCACACTAAACCCATTTCAAAACCCACATTAAAAACCAAAATCATACCAATACCAATCCAAAAAGATTTTTTCCGCCCTAAAAAAATTATTAAACCACCCCCAAATGTTATAAAAATACATCAAATAATACCACAAAGATACACACTAAAAACACACGTTTTCATAAATCACCTTCAAAAAGTACAACACGTTTTTACACCTTAAACTCATTCCAAAACTTATTTTAAAGGCCCACATGACAATAAGGAATTAAAAAACAGAATTGGAAGCCCCTTTAAAGAATAATAAATCACTTTCATATGTTATAAACTAAACCCAAACATTACCCCAAGAGTCACACATGAAAAGTACCCAATTTCAAGCTAAAATTCAGCTAAAAATTAAATGTTTTACCAAATTCATCAAAAACAGTTTTCAAACCACAGAAAACGGATTATAAACATACTAAATTAATATACCAAGCATGCTAACTCATCATAAAATGGTTACACATGGAATCACGTACCTTTTGCGTCGATACCCTCAAAACATGGTGCGAAACATTAAGTGTACCACTGCCGCACCACAAGGAAAATAAATCCAGACCTAGAACACCAATGATTGACCCAAAAGATACCAAATAAGACCTTAGGATCTAACCCCAACTTCTGGACATGAGGAAATTCAATAAAGAGGAATAAAAACAAAAAGAGGATGGAAAGAACCAAGAAGGAATTCCTTTACTTGAAATATCTTGAAGAAATCAGCCCCAATGCACCAATATATGAATCTCTAACTACCCAAAACTGATATGGAGGTATGAAGGAGTCATATTAGGTCATTTGGGGAATTAAATGGGGTGAAAAGGATGAAAACTGAAGGAGTTACGAAATATTCATTTTACCTCATCCAATCTGGTAGATTTGAGAAAGATTGAGAAAGATCGTCCAACTCCGCGGGGTATATGAGCTCCAAAGAGTAAAACGAGATATAGGGGGTGAGGCTGAGGTTTTTGGATTCTAGTGGGAGGTTGAATCACTGATAAACAGTAAAAAACGAATGATATTGTCAAATTTTAAAAAAATAATTTAAAGCAGGAAATGGGCTTACGGGCATGCCCATTACCTTAATTAAAAACCCAAATCCATCATGATTTATGATTTATATGTGGTTCAAAGGGATATGATGATTTTAATATATTAGGTTATGCCAATTGGGAAGTTTAATGAGTATAAAATAGTAAAAATTGAAAGAGTTATAGAAGAATCAAAATTTGTTTTTAAATCTGGATTTGGGCTCACGGTTTGGCCCAAATTTTCAAAACCCACCATTTTCACCAAAATGAGTGGTAAACCCCCAAAAAAATCAGGAATGGAAATTAAATGAATAATGAATTAAAAAAAATCATGGGTGTGAAAATTCTCCCCAACATGAAACTTTCCGCCCTCAGAAAGCCACATCACGGACAAAGAAAAAACCAAACTCAACCGAAATGCAGAAGTGGACTCCATTGCTAAGCTTCGCCCCGAAAGGCCAAAACACCACCAGTGATCAATTAAGGAAGGAATACGTCACAACAACAAAATACACCTCATTACTGAAATTATCAACCACATTCAGAATTTATCCTAAAATAAAACTCCTTAAACACTATATGAACAAGGCTCAAGCAATTTACCCAAACAAACAAGAACATCGAACAAGGTTACACTTATCTTGATATAACTAAACCATTGGGAACTCTCCAATCCCAATGTTTACCCAAGGAAGATGTATGTAGTTATGTAGCTCTGAATGAGACTACCCACATCCAATCCAAAACCAACTACAAAAGTGAGTTTCCGGTACAAGGATACACAAATGGGCTCCCCAACCATAAAAGACAACCTAAATTGTTTTCCGAGACAGAATCAAGACATTAACAGGGGAGCCCCGAACAAACTCCCTGGTACAAGGGGTAGAATACCATTAGTAATTTTCAAAATAATATACATGAGACTCATAGTTGGTCTCCCCACCATAAGAACCATCCATCTTAACTCACCAATATGAGTCAGCATAGAAAAACCCCAAAACGTAAAGAGTTGGTTTGACAACATGGTTAGCCCGCACAGTTTGGGAAACTGTGCGCTAACTATTTGGATACTTATACCTACATTTGTTTTCTAGGAAATTGTTACTAATAAATTTTGACTCGACATGTCTAGAAATATCTAAATCCTTTCCCCCGAACCCAAAGGAAACCAAAGGGGAAAAGAATGTCATTTGGAGATAACATGGGGATGAGGCCCGCCACCTCTTTCCACCGAACGTGAACAAATGAAGAAAAATGACAACAACAAATGTTTAAACTATTCCCATCTATCATACTATGAATAGTTCGCTGTACAAGGTTAAAAAATACCCTAGGATTTCCTCTGACTATGTGCCAGCTTCTCTCCGGGACCTATGGCTGGAGCTGGAATGATTGAAGCATCTTCGGCCTCACAGTTAGGATTTGGAAACCCCTGAAGAGAATTTTTTTCTTCTGATTCTACAAACAACTACACGCAATCCCATATGGGTTCACCAAGACATAACACACTCCAGATCTCACTTTAACCTAACTTTTAAATTCACTAAAATAAGGTTTTAGAGGATACACTCACATCACACCTTGCTTCATCGGGTGAGAAACAACGGAAATAAAGGACACATATAAACACCTTCCTCTAAAATAGAGGATGTCGAGATATCCCAAAAGGAAAAACACATCTGAAAAAAATAGACTCACATAATATTATACAACTTCATCTTTACAATCAAACAATAACGAGACATCACATCGCATCACCGAACATGACTAAAGAAACCGATAGAAATAATACAAGGAGGGGGACTTATACAACATCCCCAAATATCACAGCATTCCAGAAAGTGTCCATAACAGCCTCTTATGGCCAGATTTCCCACACTGGTGGTTTAACATAAACCCATTCTACGAAGAGACTGTGAAGGACTTAGAGGCCCTCTTAGACACTATCCATAATGACAACCCCAGACAACATTCACCTTCGACAAATCAGGTAGCTTAAGAAACTAAGGTCTCTTTCAACCATCCGTGAGAACTCTTATGCAACAAGAGGATCAGAAAAAACCATGAAAGTAAATGGTGTAGACTCATTCTACAAATCACAAGAAAATATTCCTTACATTGATCAACTGTAGGATTTTCCAATGGCGAAACAATCCGCGTTGCACTTCAGTTGTGCACTAAATCTTAATGGGGGAACACCTTATCCAATGAGAGAACCCAAGGACCCAACCAAGCTGGTCCATTGGTAAACACATGCAACAAAACAGATCCAAACTCATTAATGGAACCATCTTAATGGTGTCCCAAAACTATATCATAGGCGACTACTAACTGGACCTTCTGTCTAGCTTTCCGACCAAACACAAACCCAAAAAAAAACAGTTCGAACAAGAGGGGTTCTTGGACTGAAAACATCGCACAACAACAATATTTTAAAAAACCCATAATAAAAAAACATCCCAAACTATTCATCAAGACAACATGTTTTTATTTAAAACCATTTCTTGGGGAAAAAACGGTTCAGCGGTAAGCGTATCCACCAATGGTACCCCATGGGCCTCACACATGCATGTTTTTGTGCCACACCGGGCACCCTCCTCATATCCATCCTGCCACTCATCCAGTCATTCCATAAACCATCCATCATCTCATATAACCTCATGCATGTGGTGACACCTGGAAATACCAAAGGTTAATGCAAATATTCTTTCCACTTTTTAAAACCAAAACGGTCAACCAACACATCATTCTTATCCAAACCGCTAACCAGGAGGTCGAGCCCAAATTACCGCATTAAAAAAAACTTTTCAGAATGGCATAATCATTCCAATGAAAACTCACATTCAAGTTATTTAAATCAATTTCAAAACATCTCATCCCATTAAAACACCTTTTAATGGTTTATAAAACTCTAATGGGAACACTTTTTTTCAAAACCAACTTCAATATAGTTTCTGCATTCAAAAGAGGTATAAGAACAAAATTTTCCATTTCAAAATAATTATGAATATTCAGTGCCACCATTTCATAAATACAACCATTCCTTATTTATTTGAAAATAATTTCACAAAAACATTACACTTCTTAAAACCAAGTCACTTTAAAACCAATGTTCCATGATTTCAAAACTAAAGAACACCAAACAATGCGAGAGGAAACTAGTTTCAGTCGGTGACTTGGACATATGGTTTGCAGCCATATTCCAATCACTTCATTGTAACAGAGAGTGTTCTAGGGAATATCCCTGGCTCCACATGGCTTGTCAGGCCCTACGAGCTCACTGAGACCATTAACCCAACTCTCTTTTCATTTCCCCAGCTCAACATTAAATCAAGAAAACCAAAGGGCCTCGAAAGGTCCCGAATTCCCCTGGAGACTTGAATCCAATCATGAGGTGTGGTGATCAGTCACACTACTCATAATTAAAATTCTATGTCCCGTCAATCCTAACTCTATACTATCCTGAATGTTCCCCAAATGACATGATCCAAAGAGCATGAACTCCCTTTAATACCATTTCGTCAAGAACAGAATCTGATCGCCACCAAAACTGGCACCAAACCTAGCACGTGACAAGGCCCAATGGGCTTTCCCGATCCCCACGGGATGGAACAAGTGCCTGGGAATCAAAAAATAAAAATTGGGAATGATTTACCTGAGTTTTTATACTTAAAACGACAAATGAATCCAGGAAATAGAATCTGGATTTTTCAAACCAAAACATCTTTTACTAATATTCAGAGCTGAATTAAACAATTTCAAACAATTTTTAAATACCATTACAAAGGTACAAACCCATGAAAACACAGCCCAAGAACCTCCACATGGGAAGAGGCACCGCCCTCAAGCCATCTCCTCGAAACTGCATCCCGATGGACCGCTAAAAACCAGAGCCAATGGCATAAAACATGTACCCAAACCTGTGACATAAAATAAGAAAGTCTACTTACACCCAAAGGTGTAAGTAGGGTGTGAGAGAAAGCCCAATAGGATACCACCACTATGAGATTCCATGTGATTAACATTTCATGACAAAAAGAATTGCATGTTTTGTAAATAAGAAATGCTTGTTACAATTTTCTAAAGGATGCAATAAAAAATGAAAACAGTTTTCATGTGGGCTAATTTTAAAGGACCGACAATTTTAAAATAACTAACAAAGCTACTGAATTTTCAATCCAACAATACCGTATACCAATGTTAAGTACAAAGGATCTAACGAGCACAAGTAATAGGAAATAACCTCTTGACACTAGCTAGCTGTGTGTCCCAAGTACCTCGTATCTCAGTGAGAGTAACCACAAAAAATATCCATTCTCATGAATGAGCCACTAGTAGGGATCATACCCATAACCTAGTGGTCCCCAATCATCATCATCATAGTTTAGTTAGAGTTGTAATCATCAGTCTTTCTAAGTGAAACCGTGGCCAAACCCCACGGATTCACTAGCATACTAGTACACGTCCACCCACCTAGATACCTGAGTTTTCCCATTGTTCTCAAACAAGGTCACAATCCATGAAATATTCTCTTCACATTCCAATATCACTTCTACATCACACATTATCCAAAAAATCCCATGTACATCACTAAAGTCACTAATTCCACTTTTCATTCAAATGCATTTTGAAATCAAACTCACTCCAAATTGCCTACAACAGTTTTCACATTTCATTAACACTTCCACAAATCCATTAAACAATTTTATAAAACCATTACAAGATATTCAACTCACATAACATCCCACACACATGTCACACAACACCCTTCTCACCTTCACAATTCATTTTATAAATAAACTCACACGAAATATCCCACACCCATGTTTCGCACACAAAACACAATTTAGTAAAACATTTCGGAAATTTATAAAAAATTCAAAAAATGTTTAACATCTCAAATCACCACTTTACCATTCAAAAAAACCCACATTAGGTGAACACACTCACCCAAATAGTACATATACACCCTTTACCAACTTTGATTAACCAAATAAAACATTTGCAATTTTTATAAAACAAACCCAAGAGGTATGACCATTGTTTGCACACTAAACCCATTTCAAAACCCTCATTCAAAACCAAAATCATATCAATACCAATCCAAAACAGAATTTTTCAGCCCTAAAACAATTATTAAACCACCCCCAAATGTTATAAAAATACATCAAATAATACCACAAAGATACACATGAAAAACACACGTTTTCATAAATCACCATCAAAAAGTACAACACGTTTTTACACCGTAAACTCATTCCAAAACTTTTTTTAAAGGCCCACATGATAATAAGGAATTAAAAAAACATAATTGGAATCCCCTTAAAAGACTAATAAATCACTTTCATATGTTATAAACTAAACCCAAACATTACCCCAAGAGTCACACATGAAAAGTACCCAATTTCAAGCAAAAATACAGCTAAAAATTAAATGTTTAACCAAATTCATCAAAAACAGTTTTCAAACCAAACAAAACAGATTATAAACATACTAAATTAATAAACCAAGCAAGATAACTCATCATAAAATGGTTACACATGGAATCACCTACCTTCTGTCTCGAAACACTCAAAACATGGTGCGAAACATTAAGCGTACCACCGCCGCACCACAAGGAAAATAAATCTAGACCTAGAACACAAAAAATTATCCCAAAAGATACCAAATCAGACTTTAGGATCTAACACCAACTTCTGGACATGAGGAAATTCAATAAAGATGAATTAAAACTAAAAGAGGATGGAAAGAACCAAGAAGGAATTCCCTTACTTGAAACATCTTGAATAAATAAGCCTTAATGCACCAATATATGAATCTCCAAGTACCAAAAAATGATATGGAGGTATGAAGAAGTCATATTAGATCATGTGGGGACTGAAATGGGGCGAAAAGGATGAAAATTTAACGAGTTATGAAAGATTTATTTTACCTCATCAAATCTGGTCGATTTGAGAAAGATTGAGAAAGATCGTCCAACTCCGAGGGGTATATGAGCTCCAAAGAGGAAAAATCAATACAGGGGGTGAGGCTGAGGTTTTTGGCTTCGATTGGGAGGTTGAAGCACCGAAAAACAGTAAAAAACGAATGAGTTATTGAAATTTAAAAAAAAAATTAACGTAGGAAATGGGCTTATGGGCAGACCCATTACCTTAATTAAAAACCCAAATCCATCACGGTTTAGGATTTCAATGTGGTTCAAAGGGATATGGTGATTTTAATATATTAGGGTATGCCAATTAGGAAGTGTAATTAGTATAAAATAGTAAAAATTGAAAGAGTTATAGAAGATTCAATTTTTTTTTAAATCAGGATTTGGCCTCACGGTTTGCCCAAATTTTCAAAACCCACCATTTTCATAAAAATGAGTGGTAAACCCCCAAAACAAATTAGGAATGGAAATTAAATGAATAATGAATTTAAAAATAAAATTCATGGGTGTGACATATAGTATCCTCATAAAAAATATTAGACCCTGACTATTGGTCAGAAGACTCTACCATATGATGAGGAATGCTTAATGTCCTGTGGAGACCAGAATTGGGGAATGAGTTTAGTGTTTTACAAATTGGATACTTTAAACATTCTTCTTTAAAATGTAGCATATACGTTTAAAAATACAATAATGACTCAATGTTTTATCAATGGAAATTTCCTTCTAATAATTATTTCACATATTATAATCACATAAGATCACAAAACAAACGTTATAAATAATTAACTAATGAAATAAAATGTATTAATAAAAGTTAAAGAAAAAATACAGATGAAATTATAACTTGACCTTTGAAATAGTAATGTGACCCTTATGAATAGTAAACTAAACAACTGAATAGTAACCTTGCCGATTAATTTATAAATAAAATGTTTCCACCTTGTAATGTAACTATATCATTGAATAAGTAAATAAATAATTTAATGATTATTAAAAAATTGGTATTTTTTAAAGTCGTAAATATTTAATTATAATTTTATGACTAATTTAATCATTTAAAATAAAATGAATTTTCAAAAATATTATTCCTAAATTTATATTTTTCTGTATTATATTTATTGGATAATTTTATCAGACCTTAGTTAATTTTTGAAATTTTTTTTATTCAGTTATAATTTTAAAATATGTATTTTTTTGTAAATTGTGATTTTAATAGAAAATTAAATTTCTCAAAAATAGAAACTTATTATCAATAAATGGAGTTCCTTTTTGATTTATACACATGTAAAAAAATTGGGCGAAATTTTATGATACTTCTGAAAAACATGAATTTTTTGTGAATAATGAAATTCGATAATTAACGATATTGTATAAAAACATCAAATATTGAGTCATCGATTATGTTATGACGGTGTAAGAAAATTTCGTTCAAAAAAAAATCATCATGTTACTTTATTAATTCCCAATAATCATCACTAATTTTTTACATGAGAAAAAATAATAAACTAATGAATTAAATTTTGGAGAAATCACTCCTCCCCTCCACTATAAATACCACCTCTCACCACCTATTCTCCTCACACCTCTAAAGCCTTGACCCTTCACAAACTTTTTCTCAATTCTCCTCCGAAACCCCTCCCACACATCCAGTATATTTGTTTCATAATAAAATTACAAAACTATTACCCCTTTGAGGTGCTCAAAAATAAAGAATAAATAAGTAAAACCATCATTTGTTATCTTTCATTTCCTTCTAAAGTTTCATTCTTCTTTATTCTCTTCTATCCTACCCTCATCTAGAAGTTCTGATAACTCCTGAACCTCAAAAATAATGAAATTTTTTTATTCTAATTTAATATTTCATCATCATATCTCTTTTCCCCAACTTTTAAACTAAAAATGAAACACCTCCGAGTTGTGTGAACTTATTTCATTTAGGGACAATAGGTTTTAAATTTCTATTACCATTTTCAAGGATGGTCATGAAATCATTTTTATAGTTAAAAAAGTTCATAATATATTTATTATATCTTTTTTAATGTTTTAGAATCATTATAAAAACATGATTCTAAATAATGAAACAAAAGAATATCATTATGAGTAAAACCTCTCAAAATAATCAAAGCATTTATCATTAATGGTTTATCTAATGATTCATCCCCAGCTATAATTACCAAACGACTTATATCATAAATTAACCCTCTTAATGATCATTAATAGCTTATAACATAAATTCTGGACTTCAATTTCCATTTTACTGAAACTTCCAAATTCTTATATAAACAAAATTATCATGAAAATTAAGAAAACAATCACCCCAGAATGATAAAATTGAACATTATAACTGAGGAATATGGAATAGAAGATATAAATAAAATTATACAGAAGAAATTAAATGATTAGAATGTTATGTACTTTTTTATTATTGAATCTAATTTTATTATTTAGGACATTGACATCAAGGGTGGAACCATTTTGATGATAAGATAAAAACATTCTACCCGAACCTCCATTATTCCTCCAGGTTCTGTTCCTCTCTTCTTTTCCAAATGAAATTATTTTTTCAATTTATTTAAACCTTATAAATAATATTTAAATGTTACAAAATAATTTACCAAGATCCATTAATCCAATTTATTCTAGTATATTCATGTTTTTAAGTGGTTTCCTTCTCAATACATCTTGATAACCATGACATTTTTAAAAACGTCTTAAATTCATAACTATTTCATGTGCACGTAATAATCTATTCTAAGCCACTATATTTTAAAAAACATCACCAATTTTTATAATGAAAAACTATGAGTTCACTTATGGTTTCATACAAAATATTATTCTCTTTTATTCTTACAATTCTTTAACTATTTACCATAAATCCACACTAAAATGTTTTATTTATAAACATTCTTAAACATTCATTTAAAATTAGTTTGACATCACATATCATGATATATTCTTATATTCCTTTATTAGTGACATTTTTGGATTTAATTCCATTATTTCATGGACACATTTATGATACACCCTTTAATTATGCTTTTGACATTATTATGATACCCAATTCATTCAATGTATATCCCTTAAATTTATGTTTCATTACATAGGTATGATTCTTTATGTGGAAAAATAATCATGAAAATGATATGACTGGTGCAACTATATGGAATTCCAATATATTGGGTAATGATTAGTCTCGTGATATTTTATGTTCAATGGTCTTGGTGGTTAGTATTGAGTTTTGATCTTCTATGTGCAACATGCCTTGAATCGTGTTCCTCTATCTGCAATGAGCCATGACTCATGCAAAATTCATATTTTATGTTTGTTACACATTTCATTGAATCCAATAAAATTAGATCCCATGTTCAATATTTTGTGATTTTTTATGTTCCATGCTTTTTAATATAATTATTTTAAGCCTTCTTACCCTTGTGCTAAGCTATATTCTTATATTTATTCATTTACATGGATTTTTAGCTCAACCCTTCGTTTAGGATTTTTCCTGGGTATCCTATGCTGATGTGTGGGATCAAAGGATCTTAGGGACTCATAATTTATAATAAATAATGAAATATTTTTGATTCCCATGTTTTCAGTTTAATGTACCTTGTCTTCCAAAGACACTATATTTTACTATCCTTGGTTTAAAATTTGTGGTTTAACTGTACTTAAAAGAATGTAACATTATGTGATAATGAATAAGGTCAATATAATTGGTATCAAATTAAAGGTATATTTATTTTAGGATATTAGGGATAGATAACTTTAGTACGAACCATAGAGATGAGACTACGTAAAGAAAACATCCCTGAATTTTGGTATGTATAAAGTAAGGGGATTATCGAGAAAATATATTTCTGTCTTGGTACTATAAGTGGATGTCATTCTAGCACTAATGTACCTATGAGTAACTAATCTGACGAGTTTTTCTAGTCCTAACTTGGGGTAACCTGGTATGTGAAAACAGTCTATAATGCACACATATTTTGACACTACCCAGTGATATCCTTTGATAAATTCACAAGCTTATTATTAACAAATATTAATGGAATAAAAAAGATACCATAAGAATATATGGTAGGAATCATATAAAGGATATCCTCTATTGAAACATAAGTAATCATATGTTATCATATACTATAATTTTACATGTTTATCATATTATATTTACTATTTCCTTTTTTATATGTTTATTAGCTAAGAATTCAATCCCTATAATTGAACTATCTTTTCTATAGTTAATGGAGGGAAACAGAATAACATGTTCCAATAATATATGTTATAGGAAATGTGATGATTTCACCAATGATATGCTAGATAAGATTGGAACGGGTGCTCAAAACATTGTAACAGTACCCGCTCAACTAGATAAGGTTATGAATAATAACGTAAGTCTTATGGAACATACTTCTTCTCCATGGAAATAGAATGTTTCTGTTGAATCCCTTATGATGCAAAGGTTTCCCTTATTTAGTGGATCTTATGATCCCCTCCTTATGGAAAAATAGAATAACTCCATTGAAAATATCTTTTTGTCCTCCAGTACTCAGAAGAAGATAATGATGTGTTGGCGGTCTATCCTTTTGATGGGAAAGCTTCTCAATGGTGTACATTGATCAAGTTTACATAGTCAAAGGAGGAAATTGATGAAATGGATTGGGTGGAATTCAATAAAATGTATTTTTATAAATATTTTCCTTAAACCCTCCATCTCAAAAATGGGAAGTGAGTTTCCCATAAATTAGTAGAATGAAGATGATATTATCATTGAATATGAAGAAAACATTACAATGAAAGAATGGCACACCTATGGATTTGTCACAAATACTAAATGAATGTTGGGTCTCTTATTTAGTAAACGAAAGCTATTTCTATGAAAAGAGTTTTTTATTTGAGACATTTATAGTTAGGAAGTGATTTTCTATTTTGGCCTCGAGGTTGAAATGTAAATCAAAGATTCGGAGTGGTATCAACGGACTAGTGACAAGAGGAGAAAAATGGATTCTAACATGGGTTGATCAGTAAATTAATCCCATAATGTAAAGAAGCCTATATAACCTTGGTGTCAAAATTTTGGAATGATTCATCCTAGGAACAGTCTAATGGGAACGTGGAAATTAAAAAATTGTGGAAGAATAGGGAATAATTTTATGAACTTCCAAATAGATTTGATGAATTCCACTAATGTGGAAGAATAAAGGAAGGTTCACAAAAATTCACACCACACTTTGTAGTGTTTATACTACAAGGAACATTGTATTTTTTTCAAACCAATTCCCTAAGATCATAGTGGTAAGATGAAATCAACCACATCCTTCAATGCAACAAGGAATGTCCTAGGCTATCACTACTACTCTGATGGAGTCAGAAAATGATATGGTGAAAGGCACACTAGATATACATTCAAGAATAGAAAATGTATTATTTGATTCTGGTTCTTTACATTCCTTCATATCCTTCATGTTTAGTATAACTATTCAATCACCATATAAAAATTGGATATTGAGTTCTCTATGAGAAGATAATATGGTGAAATTATTGTATAAAATGTATATAACTCCTCCCCAATTAATTTTTTTGGACTAAAAATCCCATAAAATATTCTCATACTCTCTTTAGTGGAGTTTGAAGCTATATTGGGAATGGATTGGCTATCATTAAACAAATCCAACCTCGACTGTTAGGAAAGGGACATCACCCTTCTCATCCCAAAGCATCCTTGAATTTATGACATGTGTAAGGAGGATGATGAATCTTATTTAGATTCATTATATCATCTACTGATATTAATTTATTTTGAAATAAATATCTAGATCAAATAAAGAATACAATGGATTGAATCATGCTCGAATACATGCCCATTGTAAGGGACTACATTGATGTATTCCCTAATTAATTTCTTGGTCTTCCTCCTGACGAAGTGGTTGAGTTATCAATTTAACATCTTCTTAGACATCATTCTATATCGAAAACACATTATCTAATGTCTACCATAGATATGGAAGAGCTGAATAAGCATTTATAAGAGAATCTAGAAAATGATTTTATACACCTGTGTGCTTTTCCATTGGTTGTGTCGGTCCTCTTTGTCGAGAAGAAGGATGGATCAATGTTCCTCCTCATTGATTATCATGATATTAATAATATCATAATATTGATAAAAAATCCCCTACCTTAGATAGATGACTTATTTGACTAGCTACGTGGGTCTAGTTAATTCTCTAAGGTTGACCTTCAGTTGGGTTA
The DNA here is from genome assembly GCA_963277665.1 of Viscum album. Lineage (NCBI taxonomy): Eukaryota > Viridiplantae > Streptophyta > Magnoliopsida > Santalales > Viscaceae > Viscum > Viscum album. The sequence goes on along the minus strand of OY728163.1, from coordinate 1,229,848,623 downwards.
TCACCAATTAATGGTTTTCAAGGATGATATTTCCAAGGCTACCTTTCAAAAAAGGTATATAAACTATGATTTCATAGTCATTCCTTTAGAAATCAGTAATGTTCTTTAAATTTGCATCAATTTAATGAATAGTGTCTTTAGAGATTAACATTAAAAAATTCTAATAGTCTTTATCGATCGTATTCTAGTATACTCTATGGGCATTGAGAGACATGAAGAGAATTTGAACATGGTGATACAAAAAAATGCAAAGGGAGAAACTATATGAAAATTACAATAAATTAACATTATGTATAGAGAAATTTTCATTCATGGGGAATGTTATCACAAGAAATGAAAAATCTATGGATCCTTCCCATACAAAGGAAATCAAAGAGTTTCCTTAACCATATCAATAACAATGATCCACATCTTTCATGTAATATCTAGGTATTACTGACGATTTGTGAAGGACTTCTCATGTTTTTCAAACCCAATAAACTAACTAACGTGGAAGGGAGTGATGTTTTTATAGACTAAATAATGTGAGTATAGCTTTAATTAGCTCAAAAAGAGGCTAATCCCTGCACCAGTAATCACACTGTCGAAAAGTGGAGAGATCTTTTTGGTCTTTAGTGGGGAATAAAATAATGGGATATGTTTTTTTATGAAAAATGATGACGTGATAGCCTAATCCAAAAGGAATTTAAAAACTCATGAGAAAAACTATCCCACACATGATCTAGAGTAGGATTCTATGATCTTTGCATTGAAAATATAGCAGCATTATCTCTTTGAGGAGAAGTGTGAGATGTATACTGATCAAAATAATCTCAAATATATAATCACATATAAGGATATTAATATGAACCGTAGAATATGGTTGGAGATAATCAAGTATTATGACTTCTCAATCCACTATCATCCTGGTAAGGCAAATAAGGTAGAAGATGCTCAAATTAGAAATGATCCTGGTACATTATCAACGACGATAGTTAAGAATGATCAAATATTCTTATAATTAGAAAGGATAGAAATGGGAATAATTAATGTATGAACATCATCAATCCTTTTTCAAATGATTTCTCAACCATCCCTGTTGGAGAAAATAAATAATTCTCAAAGAAATGGTGTGATAGTTCAAAAAATAGTAGAATCTATCATTAATTATAAATCTAATGAGCTCATGATTTCTGAGAAGGGAGTCGTAAGATTTGGGTCATGATTATGTGTGTCATCCAATGCAAATAAAAAGAAATATATTTTGAATCATGCACATATCTCAACATTCTCTATTCACCCAATGTTCACAAAGTTGTATTGAGATATCAGGGAGAACTTTTTGTGGGAAAATATAAAGAAGGATATCCCAGAATATACATCAAAGTTATTGTATGTCCAAAAGAAAAAAAATAAAAGATAGAATTTTAAAGTGATGATACAACAATTACCCATACAAACAAGCAAATGGGAAAACATCACCATCTACTTTATCACTAGACTTAAAAATACATCTAGAGGAAACAATTCTATATAGGTTATTGCGGTTAATCTTATAAGGATAGATCAATTTATCATAATTTTATAGAACTTATCAATCAATCAACTTTTACAGTTATACATCAAATATGTGTTGATGATATATATAATACCATTATCAATTATATTTGATCGAGGTCTGACATTAACCTTGATGTTCTGGAAAATTGCCCAACATGCTCTAACTTTTGTGTTAAACATCATTACGACATATCATCCTCAAACTGATGTCCAATCTACCAAAAAAATTTAGATATGGAAGACATATTGAGATGATATTATATGGAAAGCAAGGTATGTTATGACCAATATCTCCCTCATGTAATGTTCTCTTATAATAACTACTTCCATTTAAGCATCTAAATATCTCCATATGATGCCCTTTATGGTAAATGATTCATAATATAGTCATTCTGGGATAATGTTGGTGAGTGTAAGCAGCTAGAACCTAAAATTGATGAAGAAATGGTGGAGAAAGTGAAAAAAAATCAGTATCACATCATGGTATCCCCATGCCGACATGAGTTATATAGAGAATCATTGATAGGAACATGAGATCAAACATAGAGACATGGTATTCATTTTCATATCTCTGTGGAAGAAGATCAGGAGATTTGGGATGAAATGGAAGCCAAGTCCCAGGAACATCGTACCTTTTAGATCCCTGATCATGTCAGAACAATTTTGTATCGTCTAGAACTTCTGCCAACTATGTCTAACATGCACGTTGTATTCCATGTTTCCCTCTTAAATAAGTACATAACAGATCAATCATGTGTACTAGCTTTATAGGTGTTATAATTGGAGAATGATATTTCTTATGAGTATTGGCTAGTGATGTTCTTTGATCATAGAGATAAATTTCTATGCAACAGGACTACTTGCATGGTTAGAGTACAATAGTGGAAATACAAGAATGAATGGGAAACGTGGGAACCTTAGGAAGGGATGAAGAATAATTTCCCACTACTATTTTCAACATAGAATGTAAAATAAAATTTCAAGCATGAGATTTCATAATGGGGGAAGAAGGCCATGACTTAGAATTTTATCTTTTGAAATTACCTTCTTATTCTTATGTCATATAGTATAGTCACATAAAATAAAAATAGAAACCTTATGAATGATGAATTAATGAAGTAAAATGTATTTCATTAAGTTAAAATACATTTACTAACGAAAAAACAACTTTACCCTAGAAATATTAATGTTACCCTTATGAATATGAACCAGCTTCTGAATGGGAATCAATTACTGCGGAGGAGGAATTTTTTGTTGGGTGTGGTGATGAGTATGGACATTATGATTGGTAGTATTTGTGCTAGTATGTTCTTGTCATTTAATTTCGTACACTTTATTTATGGTTGGTGTCGGTTGTGATCTTGTATGCTTTATCACATACCCTCAAAGTGACTCTGGGTATCTCACTTTTCCTAAAACTGATCAAAATTAAAAAACTTAATTTTCAGTCAACTATAGTTTTAAAATTTGTATTTTCGATTAAATTGTGATTTAAATTTCAAATTAAATTTCTCATATTTAGAAAATTATTTACTTAAAAATTGAATTCATGAATGAATATTAATTTTTGGAAAATGGTTAGGGTGAATTTTTGGTATTTTTATGATATACATGAGTTTTTTTAATAGTGAAATATGATAATTTATGATATTGACTACAAATTATGAATTATTGAGTCATGGATGATGTTTTTCATATTTAATCACAATTGGTTCAAACTCAAAATCTCATGTTATTTTATTTAGTCTCATGAATCTGCACTATTTCTTGTATTTATAAAAATATTAATCTTTTGAATTAAATAATTATTAATCACCTGAATCATCTACTATAAATACCACCCCTCATCACCTCTTATTCTCAAAACTCTCAAGCCTTGAGCCATACCCAAATTTATCTCCAATATTCACCCAAGAACCTCCCTAACTTCCAAGAGAATTTTTTCATAGTAAAATACCGAACACATTCCCCTACAAGGCACTCAAGAAGAAAGAATCAAGAGGTAAAACCCTCTTTCACTTTCCTTCAGTTTCTTTTCATGTTCCATTATATTTTTTCTCTCTCGACCTACCATCATAAAAATTTTATGATAAATCCAATACCTTACATATATAGTTATTTTACATGATAATGGAATAATTCATCATCATCCCTTTTTTACCCCTACATTCATACAAAATGTAAAACATCGCCTGAGATGTGTTATTTCATTGTATACAAGGACAACAGGTTTTAAATTTCTATTACCATTCTCAAGGCTGGTCAAGTAACCGTTGTTATGGTTGAACCAGATCATAATATATATACTGTATCTTATTTACGGTTTTGGAATCATTATAAATACATTATGTAAAATAATAAAACAAAACTATTTCATTGTGAGGAAAATCGCTAATAATAATCTAAGTGTTTATCATTAATGTTTTATCTAATAATTCAACCTCACCCAAAATAACCAAATTAATTATATGGTCAATTAAACTTATTTATGATAATTATTAAATCATAACTATAATTAGGGACGTAAACTATTGTTTTAAATGAAATTACATACACTTATATAATCAAATTAATAAAGAAAATTATGAAAACAAGCTCTTAGGAATGATAAAATTGAACATTATAACTCATAAAAAGGGAATAAAATAACTAAATTAAATTATAATAAAGATATTATATGTAGAAAAGGATCTATACTTATTTAATAAATAATATAATTTTATATTAATGACATTAAGATCATGTGTGGATCTTTTTCAAAGATAAGGTTAGGGATTCTTCCAAAACCTCCATTATTCCTTTCGGTTATATTCCTCTCTTTTTACTAAAATGATATTCTCTTTTATTTTTATGTAAATTGAATAAATACTATGTAAAGGTTAAAAAATACTATATCGATATCCTTTAATCCTCTTTCATGTAGGATATAAATGTTTTTTGTGGTTTCATTCTCGATACATCCCGATAAGCAATCCATTTTATGGGAACATCCCAAAATCATACCCATTTTCAAGTGCACTAAATAATTTTCCTTAAGCCACAATGATTTTTCTAAAATAAATAGTTATTTTAATTAAACTTTTACTGGTTCATATATATTTTTATATAAAATATTTTTCCATTTTCTTCTTTAAATGCTCTCACTAATGTCCTTAAAACAGTACCAAATTGTTTTATTTATTAATTTTGTTAAACACAATTTTAACATTAGCTTGACATCACTTATCATGATAGATTTATATATTTATTAATTAATGTCTATATATGATTTAATTCCTTTATTTCATGGTCACATTAAAGATACACCCATTTATTATGATTTTGACAGGATTATGATACCCAATTCCATCCATGCATAACCATTATGTTTTTGTTTGGTTGCTTATGTTTAATAATTTATGTAGATAGAATACTCGTGATAATGTTATGATGGGTGGGCCTAGATAAAAATCAACTGCATGGGGTAATTTTTAGTATAATGACATATTATGTGAAATGGTATTGGTGGTTAGCCTTGACTTGTGGTCCTCTATGGGTAACAATCATTGAATCGGGCTCCTCTATGTGCAAAAAGATGTGACATTTGCTAAATCCATGTTTTATGTTTCTTTTTAAAAAATTGAATTTATTATTTAAAGATCGGATATTCTATATCTTATGATTCCTTATGATATGTTCCTTTGTATATCATTATGTTACGCCTTCAAACTAATGTTCTAAGAATTATTCTTTTATGTATTCCCTTACTCTTATTTTTAGGTTATCTCTTTGTTCATGTATTTATCAGTGTATCCTATGTTGATGTAACACCTCAAATGATGTAAGGATCTCATAATGGACTCTAATAAAAAATATTAGTCCCATTTTTCTGATTTTATGTAGTTAGTATTATAAATACACTTGTCTTTATGATCCATGGCATGTAATATGAGTTTTAATTAGGAATAAAATAGTGTGACATTATGTGTTAAAGGATATGGTCATTATTTTTAATGTGTTATTGAATCACATCACATTGAGGTGGCATTAGTCCATGCATCCATAAAACAAAGTTATCATAGTTATACAAAAATGAAGTGTGAAGGTTTGTGTTATATAATAATTACATAATAAAAAATACATTTAAAAATAATATATTTCATATAAAAACAATATATCTTTCATTATTCTCATCCATTATTGGTGGTAATGGAATAATGAACAATATCAATTCGTAATGTTGATGTTTAATCTACACACGAATAGTTGTTGCATATCTCATTTTATGGAAGTGTGTGTATGTGTAGGTAAAACACATAAAATTAGAAAACATATTTTTATCATGGATACCTAGGTTATAAAATAATAAAGAAATAATAATAATTTATCCATAGTGTAAAAAATTAAAATAAAAGTTCTTTTTGAATGATGTTACTACTTTATTGGGTAATTCCGTTCGGTTTTCCACAGAAGGACTATCTCAATTTTTTTCTTCACAAAGTAAGTCTTCTTGGATAAGAATAGGAATTTTCATATGTTATTTGGGAAGGTTTTGGAATATCCAATTAAATTTAGAGGTGTGAAAAGTTGAGGTAGTGAGTGTCCTTTTATAGTGGAGGAGTGGTATTCTCATTAATATAAAAAGGTAAACACTATTGAGTTATATCCCATAAATCATGAATCACAAATAATGGATGTTTTTTATAAAGGGGTTCATATATTAGAAATAATGAAATAAAATAATGTTATTAAAGGTTTCTAGATTATATGGCCCTTTAAGTTAAAGTCTAACCACTAAATTAAATCATTTTTTCCTTAATCAATGTAATTAATATTAATTATATTCACTCATATTTTTGGAAAATAAAAAATATATCCATACAATAAATTATAAATTATTATTATTCAAAATATTTAATCCATTTTAAAAAACTAAAAAATAGAAGTGTTATTAAAAAATATATAATTAATCTCACGAATACGATGAGACAATGAGTTTTTAATATGAATATGTTCAAAAGTTTGAAATATTTTTATAACTAATTTTAATGATAAATTCATTCAAAATACATAAATTTTATTAATATATGTATAATTTATCTAAATATATTTAAAAAATTAATATATAATTTAAATATATAAATAAATTCTATGAAAATATAGTTTTTAATTTAAATTATACGTTTTTACTATTCATAAAAAAGGAATTTTCAAAGAAAAATACTGAAAAATTACCCAAACTAAATTTTGATATTATAATTTAAAAAATGATGTTTATTTTCTCAATTAATTTTTTTAAAAGTTTATAAAATTATATTTAGTATAACAGTTCGATTGAAAGGTGGTAAAATTACCTTTTAGAAAAATACAGAATTTTATTTATAAAATTTGACTCATTCTTATCATATACCTATCAAATATATTTGGTGATTTCGGAAAAATATGTTTTATTATGTCATACATAAAATAAATTAAACAAATAATCAAAATTTCCTTATTTAATATATTGAGATAATGTTTTGTCTGTACGTAGAAAAACAATTTCTTAGAAAAGTAATTTCTTTATTTTCATATAGATCTCACATTCATTTTTAACTAATTTATAACAAATTTATTCATTTTTTATACATTTGAATATCATATTTTCAAAATTTGGATAATATTATTCATAAATTCTATTCCAATGGATAGGTGGAACCTATAATAATATGTCAACAATAATATTAGTAGTCTATTGTAGTTTAGTCAAACTCAGCCATACGTGTAACAAAAGCTATCAAAGAAACACATAATTTTGTGTAAAACAAGAAAAACATAATATTGTGTATTCAAAAAGAAAAAATATGTCTTGTGTATAGTGAATGCCTAACTTTTTGTTTCATGCAAAGTAAGAATAACTTGGTTCCTTCATATAATATAAGCTATATTCCTTGTTCCATGAAATAAAAAATATCAAAATTATTAAATTGATTCTTAAAAATATATTTTCACATGATATCGTGGTATTACATTTTAACCCCAATAAAATTATCTTCAACCCAAAAATTAGTTTGGGTTATCAATTTTCTAATACTTTAATTTTCTTTTCATACCTCCCCATATCACAAAAATGAGTTATAAAACATCATTTAAAAAATGTCTGTTTGAGTCATAATGGTTACCTGAAGTAATAAAAAAAATTGTTTCCATGATGGAGAACATCGGTTGGAAGTGAATAATTATCATGGAATAAAAATATAAAAATTATATAGGGGGTTAAAGATCACTGATCATAAGTAACATAACAGTCAATGGAAAGTTTAGGGGGTCAAACCCAAAAATATATGATGTTTTATAAGACCATAGGTTCAATAGAAATAAACATATTAGGATAAATATTTTTCAATACCGTTTTCCAATATTTAAATAATTTTTCACAAGTAGATATATTTTTTAATTTCATTACATTCCTTATGCAGAATATAACCCTTTGGTTGTGTCTTGAATAGTTCCCACTTCATGTCTTAATATATGTAATGAAGGTGAATTTATCAATCCTGATGTACTAACAGATCATGAGATCCACACATATAATGATTTGGTACTTCATCTGTATTTAGTTATCATCGCCAACAATATTTAACATATGTTATACAATATGCATATATCCACATGTGGTGAGACACTACATTAATATCTTAAATCATATCCAAATTTTTACTTAAAATTTACATAAATGGTTAACCGTGTAACCATTCCAAAAGATGAAAGTCAAAACACATATAAATAATGTAACTAAATTTCTAAAAATAAAATTTGTATTGATCCCCAATATATCACGATGTTGTGGTTTGTTGTCATATACCAAACATTGGAATATTGTTATCATGTTTCCTCTTGCAACATGGTAAAAAACAAAATTGACATTAAATGTTATTAAAAACATGCGTTCTTTATTATTACAACTATTATTGGATGTATTTAATAAATACCAAAATGGTTTGAGAAAATTTATAGGATCACATAAACCACTTTATTAAAAAATCAATAATAAGCTTATTGATAATCAATACTATTCAATTTACATTATCCATATCAATAATCTCTTTATCAATGCTGAACATTAATGACTTAATATTAGGAATACATTAAGGGTTACCTTCACATATAAATAATATCACTTTTAAATTAAATCACATTTATAGGTTATTAAAACCTTGGAATATATTTTTTAAAATACATAATATAAAAAATTATCTTCATGGTACATATAACATAATTTCTTAATTCCAATATATGTAAACATAAAACAACCATATTTATTATTAGTCCATTACTTAGGTTTCATCATATTATTCCGTAATTTTCCTTTATGATAATATGAAATACGAACCGTTTCTTAAGGTTTCTCAACCCCTATTTAATGATGAATCTTTTTTTAATGTGAAAAATACATTTAGATCTTCTCATACCTTAAACATATCACTCCCACCCTCTTTATCATTAGTATTATAAATAATAATCTACTCACCTTCCAAAGTCTCATCATGATATTTACATTTAGAAAATATATATGTATAATTCCCATAATTTACACATCTGAAACTTTTAATGATATCTTGATTCATTTTAGTTCATGATATTGAGTAATTTTTGAAGGCATATTATGAGAAATAATTATCAAAAATGATACCCTCATAATCAATAAATCATTTTTATTTCACGATGGTAATATAAGAATGTCATTCATTTTTGAGTCTAGAAGGCTTCATGAACACCAAATTTAGAAAAAGAATGCTTAAGAAAAAAATGATAGAAGGGAATTTCAAAAAAGAGAGTTTCATGAAGATTGTGATTTTTCTAATTGAATAGTGTTTTTTGAAATCTTTGTGTTTTTTAATGGCTGGGAGATTGATAAAAGTTTTTAGTTTTATGAAATGTGGAAGGTCTCTGAAATAAAAAAAAGAAAATTTGGTTAAGGAGAGACATTCATGAATAGTTACTATGTAAAGAGAAAGTTTCAAACTTCTGTTTTGGGTGAATAATTAATTGAATTGCATAAATACCAGACAATGGTATAAGAATAGTCTAATGAAAACTAAGGATAAATAATTATGTTCCCAATCAAATGATATTATATTCATGTGAATAAAATAAGTAAATCTTCACCCAAGGTAATGATAAAGGGGAGTTAATGGGTTTGATTCGAGGGAGGAAGTGTTATATAACTAAAATTCCTCTCAATTCAGTGTGCTTAGTATGAACTGACCATGTCTAATGTTTTTTAATACACAATATTTTTAGAATGATAGGGGATTCTGGTATTACTGACACACTATTGGCTTATGCACTTGTAATATCACTTAGTGTTGAAGTAAGTAAAACTAATGTGTTGTATTTTTATTTATTTATTTTGATTTTTAATAACTACATATTCCAATTAGATTGGGTTAACAAGTTCCTACCCATATGAGGACAAGATTTGAAAAACTGAATTAAAATGATGAAGCCTTGATTCATCTCTCCCCTATTAGGGTGTTATACGTTCATACAGATGTGGTTAAAAGCCACACCCGTGGAAAAAGTCACCCATCATGAGGGAGACATAGTGGGGGTAAACCTATTGGACTATATTTCAGATTTTTCTCATTAATTTTCATCATTACTCTATAAGATATCACATTAAAGTCAAATGTGATGAAAAACTCCTAAAATTTATATTTAAAGGTGTGACTTCTAACATAGATTATGTGAAGTATATGAGTATAGTCAATTAATTCATCCATCTTATTTAATATTCTAGTCCACTATAGGATAATCAGGTTATGTACCCACCAGTTGATATTGATATGACCTCATTATAATATCATCATGTGGTCTCTAGAAGTGTTTATTCCATAAATCATGAGGAATGGGTTTGGATTTGAGACCTAAATTATGGGAGGTGACCTATAAAATGAATAGTATATTGATGACGATGATGATGATTATTATGATGATGGTGGTGGTGGTGGTTGTATGAAATAAATAGCTATTTGAGGAGCTGGTTCTATATCCTCTACAAAAATTGAAATCCTAAAAAGGATATTGAGGGTAGGATTGATGGTTCTTCCTTAATTAGAACCACCACCTATTCTATGTAACATAAATTTGGTATGTTGTTGGCTACCTTCGCCTCCTAGACCCCCATATGTACTATAAATGGTGTAAGATAATTATAAACTAGATAAGAGGTGAGAAACATCCCTCCTAAAGTATATCAATCCACATATTCTTTGTAACTAGGAAATGAAAATAAAAATTAAAATAAAAAACAGAATGAAGGAAAAGAAATGAAAAATGTGTTTTTTTATTTCCTGACATATAATTCGAGAGTACATGAAACTTCATGTAAAACTGTGACCCAACTAATGAACTTTTTCTACACTCTTAATAAATGTTGTGTAATTTCAATGATAGAGTACACAACATTTGAAAAAATTTCCAAGCCACATTGTACAGTACTAGAGTCATTGTTCATTTTTTATAGGTATATTTCAGGTGACATACATGGGAGGCTATTAAAGTATATAGATAATACCAAACATACAAACTAAACATTAAAATATAGGTAACAATGTAATGTAATATTAATATATATATTTTTTCTATCTTATCATATGCAACAAGTACATGGAGCAAATCGAACACAAAATTCTTTTTTTGGAACTTATGTGTTTTCCCATGTATGAAATTAAGTATCATGTATTCTTCATGTGTTCAATTATTCTACTATTATTTGAAAAAAACAACTAAACCCTGAAAATCCTTAAATGGTAGTATAATTTTATGGCCTCTAGGTTATAGTATATATTTTTTCTTAAATAAATATCTATTAAATACCTTGTTTCTAACATGACACCAATCAAAAAAAATCACGACCCATATTATTAAGATAATCACAACTATTGTAATGTAGTTAGTGAATTTGGGGGTATATATAGTGTTAAAATAATATTTAAATATAAAAAATAAATTTTAAAACTAATTAATTTGTGATATTCAATTATTATAGATGAACAGCTCTGTAAATCATTTTTCAAAGAAAAGTATTTTTTTCAAAAATGGAATTTCTACGAGATATGTGTTATAATTTTAAAAAAATTGATATATTATAGTTATATGATGATAACATATGTTATAGATATAAATAAAATATTAAAATTAATTCTAATATAAATTAATTGTAAATAATAAAAAATGTAGTAAATATTTGAAAAAGGAATTTTAATATAAGAACGAGTTTTAATTTATATTTTTATATATAATGTAAAATTTAATAATATAAATTTAAGAAATTTAATTTCATGAAAATAAATTTAGTTATGGATTTATTATAATAATCTAATATTATGAATAATTATTAAATTATTTACAAAAAACATTTATTTTTAGGTGAATAGGGAAAAAATTATTTTTATAAATACCATGGATGTTATGACATAATTAGGATATAATCGTGACTTTAAATTTTAGAAATATTTATATTATATATATATATATGTAAAAATATGAATTATATATTTACAATTGTAAATTTTAATTTTAAATCATATATATTGCATTTTAAAACATAAATTATATTTTCTCATAAATTTTCTTCGATTGAGTTAAACATTTTTTATTTTGAAATTAATTTATATTACTTATAGAAATTTAATCAAATAAAATGGATTTCATATTTGAAATTAGATGGTCCAAATTATGTAAAAATTTTAATTTTACTTATTGTACAAAAAATTCTTATAACAAAATAGTTACCAAGTATATTATAAAATGGGAAAATAGTTAAATACTATGGGGTTAAGGATCAAAAAAATGTTAAATGCATGTATCTATATGGGCAGTTGGTAATGTTTTAGACATTAACCTTCCACCATACAATTTTTTATACTTTTTGTTCTAAATTCCCCTAGAAATTTTCTTCATTTAATATAAAGAAATGACCATTTACAAGAATTTCACAACTCTCACCTATAAAAGGCCACCTTCACTACCCCAAATTTTCACAAACCATATGACACTCGGTTTAACAATACTATTATAAAATTACTCCCAAAAACTCCTTGACACTTCTTATAGGTCCTACTCCCTTCCAAACACACACTGTAACTTGATTAATCCAATATATTAATGACTTCATACAAGTAGTTATGTAGAAACTCATAATCACAATTTTCCATCCAATCATAGTATTTGGGGTGTTTATAATAAACCCAATTTGAGGATGAGTGGAAACAAATTACAAATCCAAATAATAAACAAAATAAAACTTACAGATAAACTAAATTGATTAGATAACACCATCAGCCACACATTAGTCAATGCCACCAGCATTAACAAATTCCAATAACCAAATGACAACCTCGAACTACCAGCATACCTTGTCCATAAAAACTACCCAATCCAGTTTTGAATTTCAAGTTAAAAAATTGAATGAAATACCTCTGACAAACAATTCCACAAGCCACCAGATCTGTCATGATCATGTAAACTAGTTATGAAATCATTTTCATCGACATCTATAGTAATAGGGAAGTAGACCATCATCCAAGATGATATAATGTAGGGAAAAGACACAAAAATCCATTGTAGTCCAGATGAGTGCACCTCTAACCATTCTTTCATAGTTCCCACCCTCATTGAGACTGATGCCTCAAAAATACAGAAGTGGTGAAACCTATAAAGGATGTTCCTCCATGAATGCATTAACCAATATAAAATCATTATATCAGTATAATAAGTATAATGGACTTTTATTTTATATTAAATTTATAATCATTTTATGGCTTCCACCTAAACACTATATAATTGAAAACGTCATGCAACCATATGGGCTTGCTACTGCATCAATGAACAATATATTTCAATTTTCATCTCTAAATTAAATGGATGGTCATAATAATGTCTTTATTTAATAAATATAATATATATACCATGATAATTAATCTATAAATATAAATAATTATCAATATTCCTTCCCATTCAAAAGATAATTGAAACATCATTTGTATATTTGTGTGGACTACTGTCTCTATGAACAATGTGTTTCATTTTCATGAACTCTTTACCTAACTTATTATAAAATATATTTTATGAATAAATATATTTATCTATTTGTAAAAATAAATATTGATATATATGATAAATATTGAACTAAATAAATGAAATTAGAAATTATGATCATTATAAATTGATACATTATTCTCAAAAAATTACCAGAATTAAGAACTTCATGGAACCCATTCTCTCAAACCATTCCCATAGTTTCCATAAAACCAAAATAGGGATTAATAATTAATTGAAAAAAATGATTTTAATATCTTTTATAATATATTAATGATGGTATTTTTATCAAATAATTGTGTTTTACCTATACATTATGAACTGAGTGCAAAATAATCAAAAATTATCAACATTTCATGGTAAAAATAAATGATCAATAACTAATGTATGTAGTATGAATTATTATAATTAAAATGTATTTTTGGGTCTTGAAAATTTATTAAAGTTATGAAAAATATCTCATAAAATTTGATAAAGTAATAAATAAAAATGTATGACTCGGTGTCTGAAGAATAATATCGAAGAAGACCGGTATTAGAAATAATGATGTAGAGGCATCATGAACTAAATTTCCTTCACAGATCACTGCTCTGTATAGTGGTTAAAAACCATGAAAAGAAACTATTAACCAAGTGTATCATAAAATAGATACAACAATGTTGACTCTAATGAACCGTGTCCTTGGTAGAAGATAGGCATACAAATCTACTCCACATATTTCCCCCATGAATGACATCATTGGCATAATAGAGGCAACAAAATCCTCCGCTGACTTCTAACCCCATGAACTAAATGTTTCATAGGTATGGATAACCCAACGGTGTCCTGCAAATGATATAAAGTCATTTGAGGAATTAAAGTAGTGATATTCATCGTCATGAAAAAGAACCTTGTGGGACTTTTTGGATAGTGTCATCCCTGGGTCAAGTGATTTCCTTGTGGCATTCTTCAAAAGGTATCATGTAGGCCATAGATATGTTTCTCCCACACCTCCATAAAAGGATCTAAAGAGTAAGATAATGGAGGAGGGCTAAGAGACTTGAAGGGAATGGATTTTGATGTATTAAAGTCATGAAATAAGAAAGTACCATATGGATTGAATTTTAAGATGATTTATAGCTGGTATAGCTCGCAACATACCATAAAAGATTGAAATACCATATTAATTAGAAGAACATGAACATAATTGGGGAATCGTGAACCATATCTTGGTGGCATATGAACATCCAACGAACTACATAATCAATGAACCTTATTTAATATGGCATCCCACATAGCACATCGATATGCGGTTGAATCCCTGCCCTGCATTTCATCCCACTACATGGATTAAATCTAACACCACACCACACCATGGTATACGAATGGAACCTTGGGTTGTATACCACCATGGTGTGTAGACCACATCTAGGTCTTTATACCACTTTGGAATGCATACCACCTCTGCTCCCATATCATAAAATGTTATGTGATGGATTCCACATCTTGTATTGACAAATGGTATGCAGAATAGGGTTACTTTTTGATTTCAACCCTCCATATCTAATCATTTCCTTCCATTTCCATCACCTCATATGTTATCACTCTACATACTAGTATAACAGGATGATGACAAATCCTCTTATAAAGTTGTCAGAATGAAAGGGTAAAACTATCGGGTGCATCAATGCACCATTTAGAGTTTACATACACATGGTATGAAGAATCATGTTGGTAATCCCTGCAATGGTGTGGGCCCCAAAAATGGCTATATGTATACAAGGTGATGTTTCTAGTTTAACAACACCAAAATATTTGTGTTCTAATTACTCTCACGAGGCTACATAAGAATCCCATAATATCTGTTCGATCCTAATATCAGAATAACTCATATCCCCTAGATGATGATAAACTCTAGTGTGCCTCATCACATGGATTAATCTTGTGCTATCTCAGAAATTCACAAACCGTGTATATCTATGATTGAACTTTCCACTAATGAATAATCCTTAGACACATTATATAAGGTATAATACAAGTATTATTGACCATATAGACATTGATTGAAACAATAAGAGAGTCCCAAAATATGAAATAATTCCCCCATAAGTTTGTGATGGTCCCAGACTCCAATCCAATTAACCAATGGATTCATTTTGTGTCATTTTACAAATCATCCAATGCACACCTTCCTTTGGAATGTAGGTCCATGAATAATAGATAAAAGCATCATTGTGTGTTTCTAGCTATTCAAATAAACTAGTTATTGACCATATGTGGACATTGTACCAGACATTGGACAATTTCACAAACATGTAACCCCTAAAATTTCCCACCCATACCAATCAACTATGGAACCTCCTTCTCAACATAAAATAGACATATTTCCTAGTCCCTGTTGGACCATCTCAGTCCACGAAAGGGGTACGATGTAAATCGGGTCAAAACCACAAAACTGAACTATGTGGCATATAATTTTTTCTACAAGGATACATAGGAATCCCATGTAATGGGATTGATCCTGATATTGAAACAACTCCCCCCATGAGATGATGATAAACTCTAGATTACCTCATCACATGGATCAATATAGCATTGCCTTAGTAATTCCTGAGCCATGTTTTTCCATGATTAATCTTACAACCAATGAGTAATTCATAGACACATACATGGTAAGTAAAAAATGATTCATGAATATATGAATATAGACTAAATATATAATAGATTCATGGAATAGTAATGATTCCCCCCATAAGGGTGTGATGAGCTTAATCTCCCATCCTCTCGACTAGTGGATTCCTTAAGTGTCATTGTCCCAATCATATAATAAGCACAATTTATTGGAATGTAGTTCCAATAAACATGGATACAAATGAATTTGGGTGTTTCTAGCTCTATTAATAAACCTATTGAAGACGATCTGAGAACATCGTACCCAGTAGGGGCCGATTTCACAAAAACATATCCACCTCCAATCACATGTTATTACAATTAAACTATGGGACCTCCTGCACAAAATAAAAGGGAATGCCTCCCAGATCCCATTAGACCATATCATCCCATGAAAAGAATACAATGTGAATCGGGTCACAACAGAAATGGTGAAATCGATGTGGATTCTTCGCCAAGGTGGTATGTTACCCCACCTCATTCACTTTTAACATTCCAATGAAAGAGGTCCATTCAAGATCATCAATTTTACATGTTTCCATGATATGATACTTGTAAGGGATTTTTATCAAATATGTCATATATATTGCAGGAATTTCATAGAGATACCTTCACTCCAATGGAATCTAGATTACTTGCTCAGACAGGTGCATCTGCGAATGCATAGATGACCAGTTCCCCAGTGAATAACAGGACCATGACGCCAATATAATGTCTTCAACATTGGGTTTTGAACAGTAAGATCAAAAATCACCATAAAAATTATACTCTCCCCCGAATTGATGTTATAAGATAGGCCCTCTAATTAGTGAAAACCTCGTCAGTCGCCTCTTTAGTTGCGACCATCACTCTAGAACTTGGTGGCTTCACTTTCCTTCTAAAGTCATTTAGGGAGCCTATCCCTGTAATGGGACAACAATTACATCCATTATATTTGGGAGGAAGATGAGGTTGATACTGACAACTTCATCCCATCTGTACATAGGACTTACTTATACACCCCTGTCGAAAGTTGTTACAGCCAATGCAATACAACCATGTATTCTTGTTCTGAGGAGGATACCACAATGAGGGCACCTTCTGATGTCCAATAGACATGAGCCCCATTCACATCCCCCTGACGGAGACAAACATATAATCAGGATTTTGTAATTACCCTAGTCCCTAAAAAGATATTTGATATACAAGCACAACATCATACCATAAGTATACATAAAACATTTCCATCTCTTTCGGAGACCACCAAAGAAATATGGTGGAATCCTATGACCTGACGAATATTCATAATCATTCTTATGAAGCTGGCCAAGGGTATACGGTGGCACAATATGAGTCTAAAAAATTATCTCCGATGCTTTCTTGTTCCACTGCATAGATAGTGTCGAAAATTATAGGTGGATGAAAATCCCTTTCGATGCACATGATGCCCATCATCCAAATAAGGAAGAAACCAGCTATAAGTAGGCACAAATTCTTACTGACGTGCACCAAACCCACAATCCAAATTGGGAGGAAAACTATTGGTTTTTGTACAATATTTTCTATGAATAAAAATCCCACAAGTAAAATATGGTGATAGTCCACAAGAAGATGAAAAT
The DNA here is from genome assembly GCA_963277665.1 of Viscum album. NCBI lineage: Eukaryota > Viridiplantae > Streptophyta > Magnoliopsida > Santalales > Viscaceae > Viscum > Viscum album. The sequence continues at coordinate 1,229,830,774 of OY728163.1, read as the reverse complement.
TCTTTCCCACTACAATAAAACCCTCCATTCAAATATGGTGGCAAACAAATATAGGAAGAGTTAAATTTTTTTGATGCATATCAATCTCGTGAGACATGTATCGTGGAAGATGAGGAAATACGATTTTTTTTATTTCAAATAATGATACCACCAACCAAATAAAATAGAAATCAGAAAATGAATATGTCATATCCTAGCTACACGTCAAGATCATAATTTTTCCTCTACATTAACACATGAGAACTACCAGTACCTTTTGGGAATATATAGCGGAACCAAGCAAGAACAAAAGCCTGCTTCGACACAGGAATGGGAATTTATATTTTTTCCAACCAAAGACAAGTCTCAACACATCCTGGTAATGGTGGAGGATTAGAAATCAATCCCATGTTTTATTATCCGAAATATTAAAGGCGTAATAGTGTGTGTAGCAAATACAGGGACTATTTCGCGCGGAATCTGGGGATGACCTCCTGGACGGGAGATTCAAACGTTCCGATCAGTTTCTAACGGGTTTGTTCGTAGAACCGGAAACATCCAATGATTCCACATCTGTTTGGACCTACTTTCCAAAGGCAGGCGCTCATTAGTTTGTGGACTAATGAGGCTTGGGAATTTGCATTGGTCGAGAGGATGGGAGGACGGACTCATCACACCTTTTTGAGGGGAATTATTGTCTACTCCGGGACTCTCTTTATAGATTTAAGTTATGTTCGTGAATCCTTATTACATTACCAAGTATAAAATGTGATTTCCTTTAGTTTTAACAATCAATGATTAAATATGCAAGAAATTTAGAGAATCTTTTATATGTATTCGAGGTTCTTCATCAATATAGAATCATCTATATTTGTTTAGAGATTCTTGGTCAATGGTATCCTTCAAAAACATTTATATAAAAGTCTCTTGGTCATTTTGATGACCAGGCTGGTTTTAAAGACACTCAGTGGGGCACTTGATGTTTACCGTCATTCAGAAGGACATAGATTATTTCAAAGTTGGGATCGAACCCATAAATGGGCTACCTACGTATCCTTTGTTTCGGAAAAGGAATCAGAACCCACGTAGTTCGAGGAATGGAGTATGATGTTTATGATTGATGGCTCAAAGATGAATGTCATAATTACTTTTATACTCTAATCTCACGTGAGTCATGCTCGGTGTGAGAAACAAGAGGTATTGGTAAAATTTAGACAATTGTTCCATAAAAGATGCAATCATAAGAATTTGTTTTGGGCTTATGTATAGATGACTGCCCAGATAGATGAAGGTTTAGGATTTACTTTTAGGGAGAAAATCCATGAACAGGGTCCACAAAGTTATATGTGCTTCATGGAAATTTGAATAGTCTAATCTTGGGGCTTACACCTAAGGAGGATGCCCAAGTTAGGAGGGGACTTATGATTGGGTTTTATTCCTGAAAAGGAAACCCAAATCAAAGGTAATTTATGACTGGTTAAGAGAAGTTTAAGGGGACTTGGGCTTATTCCTGAAAAGGAAGCCCAAGGTCATGACTGAGTCTTATTCCTGAAAAGGAGACCCAGTTTAGGGATTAAGGTTTGGGGCTTACTCCTGAGGAGGATGCCCATATTTGAGGTTGGGGCTTATTCTTAAGAAAGATGCCCAAGCTTAGAGGACTTTGATTGGGGCTTACTCCTGAGGAAGATGCCTAGATCAAAGGTTTTATAACTGGGGATTATTCTTGAAAAGGAGACCCAGGTTAGGATTTTCTCATCTTAAAGGATGAGGTTGAATGAATGAACTCTCTGTATTTTAGTGACATAAGGATATTTAAATCACTAGACTTTGAGAGAGATTCCACATAATTCCTTTCAGATAAGAAAGTCAAATCAATAAATCATGCCATAAATGGCTTTGAAGAGTGTCTTGAAGACTGAATCTTAAAAAGGAAAGGTGAAATGGCTTAAGAGGGGTAAAATGGGCAAGATGGGCACCCAAAAAGATAGGGGCGCGCAAGTCTTGCAAGGCGCGCAAGTCCTGCGGCGGCGCGCAAGTATTGGTCGCGCAAGTATACTTGCGCGACATGGAGGGTACTTGCGCGATTTTCAACCAACATTGAAATGCTTGAGCGACTCTTTATTAAACCCTTTACCATCCTCTTGAGGTTCTTCCAGAGAATGGACGCGCAAGTTATATTGAAGGAATTAAGTCGGCGCGCAAGTGTTTGATACGTTTCAACACTTAGGCCTTCCTTTTTCTCTTTAGATCTTCCATTCTAGGTAAGAAATTACCTTAGAAGTGTTCTGGAAGCTTTGAGAAGAAACTTGGGCGTCGGGAGCTTCAATCTGAGTTTCTGGAAAAAGATCCTCCCGAATGGGGGGCCCACAGGGTCTATTTATAGGCAAAAGAAGACCCAGGGCGGTTATCAGGCGGTTACCAATTAGGTCGCGCAAGTCACCTGCGCGACCAAGGTATCCGCGCAAGTATACTTGCGCGGCAGTGGTATCACTTGCGCGGTGGATTTGCTGTTGATCTTTTGTTCATGCCTTTGTCGATTTTTGATGTTTTCTTCAAAGGATGAATCACTTTCAGCTGAGATATTCCCTTTTCCGATCTTTAGATTCTGTGACGAAAGGAGCGTCAACAAAAGCCCCCCCTCAGAGTTGGATCCGGAGAAAAATGAGGATTTGACTCTGAGGAAATCGAATCCTTCCAAAGGAAAAGGGAGGCGCGCAAGTCTTCAGTATGCAGAGGGCGGCGCGCAAGTTTGCGTCGCGCAGGCCTTAAGCGCTCTGGGTATGGCGCGCAGGTAGGCTTCCGAGCCTATAAATACACGGCCTCACCTCCGTTACATGCATCTGGATTTCCGGATTTCTCGAGCTCTCGCCGCGCAAGTCTTAGTCACCGCGCAAGTCTCCCGTTTTCACTGTTTCCTCGCTGCCGCGCTACTCTCAAGGTAATAGGGCTCGCGCGGTAATACTTGCGCGACAAAAACTTGTGCGGCACATGTACCACTTGCGCGACATCTCCATACTTGCGCGCCTTAATGCCTTAGCCATTTTTCCCAAATTATTTCACAAATTTTATGAAAAAATAATCCCACTTAAGAGTTTAATTTATTCAACTCCTGTGCAGATTCAATGGCTCTTAGACCTGGATTAATTGATGAACTGGCTAGCAAGAGGATAGATGATATGATGAATATCATTGGCCCTGATTACTATACTGTCAAAGACAGTACTCTTCCAGATTTGGATAAGTATCTGAAGAAATATCATCGCGACTTTCCTCACTGCACTTATCTACCTTTGTATGGTCATGGTCATCTGCAAGAAGTCATTATTCCAGAAGTAAAGAATTATCTTCCATTTTCTTGGTTTCAGAATTATACCAATTTTGCTTCAGCAAATATCTCAGGAGGAGGAGTATTTCAAACTGCTGGAACAGTGGAGAAGGCTTATGTGATGCATCATAGCCCTTGCACACCAGATCTAAAAAAACATACACCTGAGCTTCAACCACATTGTCATCCTTCAATCTTCCGAAATGCTCAGATGGATCAATCCAAAGGCTGGAAGAAAATTTGGGATTTCCGTCTCGGGGGAGGTGTGAAGCCAACTTGGATGTGGGTATACTGGGTGCGACAGACTTGCGCAGAGTTTATTGAGGATCTGAAGAGAGCTGCAATATATGAGGCTGTTTGGGTTGGGCAAACATATATTTACAGACATGATAACTTCGTGCCAGAGATACTCAGCCACTGGAGCCCAGCGACTAATTCTTTCCATTTGACTCATGGAGAAGTAGGTATCAGTTTGTGGGATGTCCACAAGATTTCAGGAGCTCCAATCTTGGGTGATATGTATGATGAATTCATTCCTCCCAAGGTGACTTGGAATGATCCAGGGAAGACTCCTGCTTTGGCTCGAGAATTATTTAAAATCTTTCACAGGCTCAAGAGTTCAGAGACCTCATTAACTCATTTTAGAAAATACATTCATCCGGAAGAATGGATGAATGTGGTTCTTACTGAGAAGAAAGGGATGGAGCCAAAAGAAAAAGGATCCAAGAAGAAGACATCCAAGGATACCCGGCCCAGACGTCCTACCACTTGTCCAAAACCTGAGAAGAGAGGAGCTCCTGGCACATTCTGGCCAACTCTAGAAGCAGGAGAGTTTGAAAAATGGGGCTATGAAGTGAATCAAAGAATTCCAAAGAAAAATCGTCTAGCGGGTTTCTTGGCAATGTGGCTCAGTGTTTATCTCTTGCCGGTCAGGGATTCGAAGGGAGGCGTTAGGCCAGGGACCTTCGTCATTGCGGCCAAGTTGGCTGAGGGAAAAATGGTTGGGTTAGCTACCCCCATTTTAGCAAAGATTCACAGGAGTTTACTTCACGTCTTCCAGGGTAAATCTCCTTTAAGAATAGTGGGACCATTCCAGGTTTTGTGGGGATGGATCGCCACTCACTTCAGGACTTACAATGTACAGAATGGATTACAAATTCCTGGAAGCTCTTTCAGACCGTCAGTGCAAGCATTCTCTGGAATTGCTCCATTAGATGTTAATGGTTATGACATGAAAGTAAGACTAAGCATGTATAAGGAATTCAACTTCTTTCCTTATGGAAGTCCGCCATCTGGGCGGTTTTTTGATGATGGGAAAGCCCATTTGGATTTGAGGGCATACATGCTAGCTTGCAGGGATGGTGTGTTAGTAGCCAGGATTGATGGAGAAATCATATGCGAGGCCTATGCTCCATATAGATTTGCACGCCAATTAAAATGTTTGCAACAGATTTCCCCTCCAGTACATGTCAGGTTAGAGCAACATCCGATGGTTGCTCGACAACTATGGTTGCTGACATCAAGAGAGAAGACTGGGGCAGTATTTGATCTACCAGTTGAAAAAGCGGCACATTATCTGACTACATTTTATGCCGAACACTGGATAGCATCATACCCTAAAGGGATATTGAATCACCCAGTATATCAAGTGGGAAAGAGGAAGAGGACTGTAGATAAAGAAACTCTTCCTCATGAAGGTGACGCTTCTCCACCTGAAATAGGTTCAACAGACTCCTCTTCTAGAACTGATTCATCGGATTATCACGATGGGGATGATGAGGCACAACCGGCAGCAAAACGATTTCGTGCACGATACAATCCTCCGGCCAGAGTTAAGAGATCCACTCCATCAGCTCCTGGTGAGTTATTTGATTGTAATAACTTCAATCACTGCTACTTTATTAAGTAATAAGTCTCACTTTCTTATTCTCTATCTGTAGTTGCAGGAGTCGGGAAGAAATTAAAATAAAAAATTGTAGGACCTTCCTCACAGCCTTTATATCTAAGACCAGAGGCTGTTCAGCTATGGCAGAGCTTATACTGTGATACTGAGACCGCCTGGCTGGATTTGTGTGAGGGCCTACAACTTCCTGGGATAGGATATCTTCTAGATTCTAAAGACCTTCAATACGGAGATAACCCCAATGAAGTGCAGGCTTACATCAGAGAGCTGGAAATGCTCATATATGCCACCAATAATTCGGTTCCTATCACCAGGCGGGTGAAGGAAATGATTGATCGTGGCACCACTGAGGGGGCTGGTGGTTCTGGAGATGAGGAATGGAAAGAGTACGTGGCTCCTGAAGATGTAAGTTTTCTTTCCTTATTTTCTTTGCAACTTGAATTTAGTTGAAGCTTTGTTACTTAAGGAAGTTATTTTCTTCATCTTGCAGCTTGCAAAGAAAGGAACCGGGGTTCCTTCGCCACAATATAGCCCTGGTGGTACCGCTATCGGGGCTGCTGTTGATTCTCCTCATGAACCAGGCGAGATATCTCCAGGCCAGCAGGCCATGAATGAGGCACTGGACATAGCCTTTCATTCGCCAATCCAAGTGCCAATAAGGGAGACTACTGATACTCCGAAAAAACAAAAGAAGCCAAGGCAACGAAGGAGGAAATCCCTAGATAAACGTTTCATTAGCAGTGGTAAGTCCTTTGAACAATCATGAGTTTATACCCATAATCATATGGTTACTCATATTTCTGAGGATTGCAGGGGCTTCTTCAATTTCTCCCTTGAGGGAAGGGACTGATCATTCTTCAAAGGTCGTGGAGGGTGCTGTAGAACAATCACAGACTCAGGCTGACTTGGTTGCTCCTGGAGAAGAGCTACCATCCATCCCCAGTATCCCTCCTATTATTGAAGATGCTGTCCAGGGTCAGGGGTTGCAGGACATAATTCGGCAAGAAGACGTAGCAAATGCTCCCACTGGTGAGACTAATCAAGATTCTGAAGTATCATTGGATGAAATGATGAATCAAGGAATGACTTTTGAAGAATTTTATAATCATGCTGAGTTGTCATGTGATTTAGAAGACCTTGGGCGTGAGTGTTACCCTTCGCCCAAATTTTTTCTTAAAAAAAATATACTTCTAACCATGATGTAAAATAATATGCAGTTTCTTCCGTAGAAGCCGCTGAACTGCCAATGCCCGAAGAGGGTGTGGACACTGATGTCAGCCCTATCATTGCAGAAACATTAGCTCAAGTAGAGCTAAATCCAATAAACTCTCCTGAGACCCATCCTGAAAATCCTGTTGAAATTGGGAAAGATAAGGAGAAGTCTTCTCAGGTTGCTGAACCACCATTGGGTAATGGATAACAATATTTGTGATTGTACTTTATTTGCAAGACAATCCATTCTTTTGTTATCCTTTGAAGCTGACTAAACCTTTCAATTAATCATGCAGGACCATTAACTGCAATGACTAGACCCGAAGATGTGGCCTCAGCCTCTGTCCCAACAGGAATTGAAAGTGAAGAAGCACAAGTCAGGGGGGAAAGAGTAGGACAAGGCACCTCCCTAAGCGCGCTAATTCCAGATTACATACCCCCTTCTGACGATGATATTGAATCAGATCCAGATATGCTTAAAGCATTCAGCTTTTCACGACGTCAGGCATGGAATAACATATGGAACATCATATCGGGGGTGACTTTAGAAGAGCTACCATCAAAAATTTCCCGATTGTCATCCCAATTTGTTATAATGGGACTTGGTGGTTTTGGGTATGAAAAGATCCATGCTGTGGTGAAACAGATCATTTTCAGGAGGGAGAAAATGCAGATAAGTCGCGAAGATTTGACCAGAGTGAAATTGTCAGTCAACGTAGGCGAATTTGAGGCTGCGATATCCCAGGCTGAAGCTGATTATGCTGTCAAGATGAAGGATCTGAAGCAAAAAATCAAAGAAAAGGTCGTCCAGCAGGTGCAACTCCAGCAACAGTTAGATGCTGTTACTGGGGAACTTGATCAGCTTAATAAATCATTGGATGAAACTCATATGAATGGCATGAAAGCCATTGCAGATGCTAAGAAGGCACTTCAGCAAGCTGAAAAGAGTGAAGCTGGTCAAGTGCACGAGCTTCAAATAACTGTTGATAAGGCTCAGAATGCTATACATCAAATGAAGACTTATGTTGACAATCTTCTGTAATTCTTGAAAAAGAGAAGAGATTCCAGTCTGTGGATGTCCTTCTAACTCTTGTATATCAATGAAAAACACTTTTGTCTTCAATCATTTGTACCTGCATTCTTCCATTACCTGCTTCAAATTTACTTAAGCCAATGGGCCTAGTAAGCATAGTTTGATTTTTACTAGGATTATTACAAATAACCCTACAAACTTTGAACCTTTTAACTGCTCAATATTACCTAAATCATACAAAAAATGTATATTTAGTGAGCTGGAACTTGACTTTTATTCAGAGTTCCTTTGTCTTTTGTGTGGGCAGTTTAAAGTCATGCACGCCGGACATAAAGTGGCTAATGTTTAAGGTCGAAATAGCTTTGACCGAAAATGGATTAAAATGGATTCAATTCCTTGACAATTTATCTGAAAACATATTTACCATACTCAAGTATGAGGGAAAAAATGTAAACTATGGCTTAAGAATATTTGAATCTGAGGAATGATATGAAAAAATAGCTAAAAGGCATTAGAAGAAGTAGTTTCCAAGAATGAAGTTACTATTATTTAACAAAACCTGTTAGGGGGTTGAAATATGCAGGGCCACCTATGGGCATTGGCTGCATAGTCAAATAAAATAGCATCTTTTGGCTGACAAGTCTGTTATGTGGACTGTTTATGCAAGGCCACCTATGGGCACGCGCTGCATAGTCAGGCAAAAGAACTCCTAGAAATTTACTTTCCTAGTGCTAAAAGTCAGTGGAAGTTTATGGAGATTCAAATTTTCTAAAGCATAGAGTTTGTTGTATGGAAAGAGGTACTTGAATATGGAGAAGATATTTCCAAACAATAATATCGAAGAACTGGATGAATATCACTCCTACGAAGGTCTGACCCAAACGTAGGGAAGAAGAATAAACCATAGACTTGAATACTTTTAGATCATGAAAAAGGATATGGGACAAATATGTTAAGGATGGCTATTTTTGCGGATCCCTACATACTGTCGTTTAAGACAAATAAGGACAAAAGAGGCATTCTTCCCAAGAATGAAGTCACTATTATTTAACAAAACCCGTTAGGGGGTTGAAATATGTAGGGCCACCTATGGGCATTGGCTGCATAGTCAAATAAAATAGCATCTTTTGGCTGACAAGTCTGTTATGTGGACTGTTTATGCAAGGCCACCTATGGGCACGTGCTGCATAGTCAGGCAAAAGAATTCTCAAAAGTTTGACATTTTTGTGACTAGAAGTCATGAAAAGGGTTATGAAGATCTGAAAATATTTACGGTTAGGATTATAATACATAAAGATGGGTATTGTCCAATGTATATAGAGATACATAGGTCAATAAAAACCATAATCATGTTGTGGCTGGGTCCTAAATTGAAATTTTGGACTTCACTACGTATCTCATAAGAATGAGAATCAAGCCATATGTAGTTCTTGAAATGTAGTTTAACGTCATGCAGGACGAAAGTATGAGTGATCTTAGTTTAAGGTCATATAATTCGGACCATAATAATGAATACACAGTGTGTGTTTTCATGAAGACTTTTCAGCCAAGGGACTGAAAGTGAAATTTGGGGTTAGGCCCAAAAGACTTGGGACTAGATTCGAGGGACACTCGAATGTTCCGACGTATCCCATGAGGATGGGAATCACGTCCACGTAGTTCTAGAACTACCCTTTGTACAAATTTGGTTCGTACATGTGAAGGGTGAAAGGGGACTTTAGTGCAATGATGGTTTTAACCTAAGATAAAAAGTTTAGGCATTACCATGTATGTACGTAGTCTTTTGAAAATGAAAACCATGATTGAAAAAGAATCAATGTTAATAATGGTTCCTTCTCAAATGAGGAAATCAAAGAATATTGTAGTTTATTGTCGTACCGGACAAAAGTGTTGTATATTTTAACGTCATATAACAAGGACGAAAGTGAATCAATGTAAAGATATTGATTCCAGGGGTGGTTTCAAAAATCATCATCATATGAGATGGTGGTGAACCAATGTGAAGAGATTGTTTTTGGGCTTGAACCTTTGGGAGGTTGCCTACATACCCAGCCTGGAGGGCAAGGATCAAAGTCCGTGTAGTTCAATTAAAGAATGAATCAATGATCAAGTTGTTCTTGTGGAAAATGATCTAATAAAAAATATTGTTGGGACTTAGACATGGTTAGTGGCCCAAAGGGAGTGTTATGGTTGATGTTCGCTCTAAGCTCACGTGAGTCATACTCGGTGTGAGAAACAAGAGGTAATAACAACCTTAACGATGTACAGTTTAATGTCATGTAGGACATAAAAAAGGGGACTTTCTGTACAGTTTAGCGTCATGTAGTTAAGACGATGGGGACAATATAGTTTAACATCATATTGGACGAAAAGGGGGACTGTGCAGTTTAATGTCATGCAGTAAGGACAAAAGAGTGTACCATTTTAACGTCATGTCGGACGAAAGTGCGAATAGTTTAAGGTCATATGCATGGACCGTGGATGGTGCAGTTTAATGTCATGTTGGACCTTTGATGATTATATAGATTAACGTCCTTCCGGGCATGAGGGACTTTTATACAGTTTAGCGTCATGTAATTTAGGACGTCACAGTTTAACGTCTTGCTGGACATAAGGGATTTGCAAATAGTTTATGGTCATATACATGGACCAGGGATGATGCAGTTTAAGGTCATACTGGACGGTTTAGGGAACTTTTTCACAGTTTAATGTCGTGTGGGACGAAGTTGCAGTTTAAAGTCATACTGGACCATCGCTGTATATTTTAACGTCATATAGCAAGGACGAACTGGTGCTGTACAGTTTAAATTCATGTAGCTAGGACTAAGGTGAACCAATATGAGGATATCAGTTCTGGGGACTTTTTACAGTTTAACGTCATGTTGGACGATGAAAGTGCCACACAGTTTAATGTCATGTTGCTAGGACACAATATAGTTTAATTTCATCTTGGACATTGAAGTGACACAGTTTAACGTCATGTTGGACGACATATAGTTTAATGTCATCTCGGACAAATAAGGAACTTCTGTACAGTTTAATGTCATGTAGATAGGACATTATACAGTTTAATGTCATGTAAAACATTGAAGGTGACACATTTTAACGTCATGTTGGATGAAGTTGCAGTTTAAGGTCATACTGGACCATCGCTGTATGAACCAAATGTAAGAGTCGTGGTTCTGGGAACAATATTTTGTGTTTTTACAAAATACTTCTTCAGAAATCTGGCAATAGTTGGAGTCGTGATGTGTTCTCCATCCATTGAGATCAGAGAATACACTCCATTGGAGTAGACCTTATGTATTGAATAAGGTCCTTCCCATTTTGGTTCAAGCTTGGGAGGCTTCTTTCCTGGTATCATTGGTGTTCTGAGAACCAATACCAATTCTCCCTGAATGAATGAACGAAGACGAACTTTTTTGTTAAAAGCTCGTACTATTCGATTCTGATAGATTTCCAAGTGGTGAAAAGTGAACAATCTTTTCTCATCTAACTGTTCCAATTCATTCAAACACTTTTGGGATTGCTCATCTGTTGATAACTGATCAGAAATGGCTATTCTGAGTGAGGGCAATTGAACTTCAATTGGCAAGACTGCTTCTGTTCCATATACCAATGAATATGGAGTAGACCGCGTTGCATTGCGAGTGGTAGTCCGATAAGCCCATAAAGCATGATAGAGTTTATCAGGCCATGACCTCTTATTTTTATCCACCATCTTTTGCAGTATATTTGAAAGAGTCTTGTTGAAGGCCTCTATCTGGCCATTAGCCGCTGCATGATATCGAGATGAATGGTTGGACTTAATGTTGTATTCTTGATACAATTTCTTTACCTCAGAAGAATAGAATTTGGTGCCGTTATCCGTCAATATGGTATGAGGGACACCAAATCTAGTAATGATGTTAGACTTGATGAAGCTAACAATGCATTTAGAACTGACTTCTTTGAGAGGTACTGCCTCTGCCCATTTGGAAAAGAAATCAGTAGCAGTAAGAATGTACTTAAACTGCTTGGCCGTAGCTGAAGGGTAAGGTCCCACCACATCCATTCCCCATGTGGAAAATGGCCATGAGTATTTAGCTGTATGAAGCAACTCTGGAGGTTGATGAATGAAGTTGGAATATACTTGGCATGAATGACACTTCTTTGTGAAATTAACACAATCTTGTATCATTGAAGGCCAGAAGTATCCAAGCCTTCGAATTTGATCAGACAATCTATGTCCAGACTGGTGGGCACCACAGACTCCTGCATGCACTTCTTTTATGACAGCCATTGTCTCTTCACCATAAATACATCTGAAGAGAACTCCATCAAAACCACGTTTGTAGAGAATTTTCTCGAGGTGGTTTGGACCATCATAAAGAGTAAAATTGACCACACGTCGCCGAATTTGTTCTTTCTCGGCTCTATCAGGTTGAAGTGTTCCATTTTGAAGGTATTCCCTGATAGGTGACATCCATCCTGTAGTATGACCATATGGTTCAGGAATGGGACTAATTTCATTAATTTCCTCTGTTCTGACTTGAACATAAGGTGAAATTGCACGACGGTGGGCAATTCAGATGGTTGTCTCGTCCCGATTTGGATCTGCTAAAGCTGTGGCTATATTAGCCAGTGCATTAGCTTGAGCATTTTGTGATCATGGGACATAAGAAAATGTCGGTTCTGTAGGGAATTCCGACATTAACTCTCTGACGTAATCATACAAAGGGATTAATTCTTCTTTTCTGATGGCATAATCCCCATTGATTTGTTTGATTACCAGGTCTGAATCACCTTTCACCTTTAAGTGATTCACTTGTGCTTGAAGAGCTAACTCCAAGCCTGCAATGAGAGCTTGGTATTCAGCTTCATTATTGGTACCACCTTCCCACAACAAAAAGGAATAAGGTAACACTGCCTTATCTGGAGAAATGAGCACAATTCCTAAACCAACTTTGTTGAATTTAGGATTTTCCATTTTCTTCCCTGTTGGACTTCTAGAAGCACCATCAAAATACATTTCCCATGTTTGAGGACTCTCTTGAATAGAAAAAACTTCCTCATCAGGGAGTTCGATATCTGAATACGTGTCTTCCACTGAAGGGTGTTCAGCCAGGAAATCAGCCAGAGATTGGCCCTTAATTGCCTTTTGAGACACATACTGGATGTCGAACTACTGTAGAATAACCGCCCACCTTGCCAGACGTCCTGTAAGCATTGGACGACTAAGGATGAATTTGAGTGGATTATTATGAGATACCAATTGGACCTCGTGATGTTTCAGGTAGTGTCTCAGTTTCTGAACTGCAAAGATTAATGCTAGGCAGCAGTTTTCAATACTCGAATACCGGGTTTCTGCTTCAAGCATAGTTCTACTGAGATAGTAGAGACTATTTTCATTCCCAGCATCATTCTTTTGAGCGAGAAAGGCACCCAATGATCGCTCTAAAGCTGTCACATAGAGGATAAGAGGCCTACCCTCAACAGGTGGCATGAGTACTGGTGGACTCAAGAGGTATTTCTTGAGAACATCAAATGCTTCTTGACATTCTTTAGTCCACTGGTAAGTGACTCCTTTCTTCAATAATTTGGTAAAGGGTAAACTTTTGCCTGCCAAATTGGCGATGAAACGCCGAATATAGGCTAAGTGTCCTTGAAGTTCTCTTAATTCTTTCAAATTCTGAGGAGGTGACTTACCAAGGATTGATTTGGTCTTCTCAGGATCAACTTCAATACCACGATGGCGTACAACAAAGCCGAGGAATTTTCATGAGGTTACCCCAAAAGCACATTTTAAAGGGTTCATCTTCAAATTATGTTGTCGAAGCTTGTGGAATATGACTTCCAAATCAGCCAAGTGATCAAAACGTTGTTTGGATTTAACCACCAAATCATCTACATAGCATTCAACAAATTTCCCTAGAAAAGGATTGAAGATACGATGCATGGTGCGTTGATATGTTGCACCTGCATTCTTTAAACCAAAGGGCATCACCCGGTAAAAAAACACACCTTGAGGAGCTCTGAAGGCTGTATATTCCTCATCTTCTGGGGCCATTCGGATCTGATTATATCCAGAATATCCATCCATGTAAGAAAGTACTTCATAGCCAGCCGTCGCATCAATTAAGAGTTCTGTAATCGGAACTGGAAAATCATCTTTGGGACAATACCGATTAAGATCTCTGAAATCGATGCAAACCCTAATTTGTCCGTTCTTCTTCTTTACAGGGACAATATTATCCAACCACTTGGGATATTGAACTTCTATGACGAAGTTAGCTTTGATAAGCTTATCCACTTCAGCCTCGATTTTGGAAGCATAGGTTGGGTGTGTTCTTCTTGCGGCTTGCTTGAATCTTCGATGTTCTTTTGGCAAACCCAAATGATGGGTGGCAACATCAGGATCAAGGCCAGGCATCTCTGTATAATTCCAAGCAAAAATATCTTTATTTTGCTTTAGAAAAGAAATATACATCTCTTGTTCTCCAAGGGTCATGGCCGCACTAATTAAAGTGGGGCGTGGATCTTTCTCTGTACCCAGATTTACTTCTCTGAGTTCATCCACAGTGGTAGAGATAACCTCTTCAAATGCTGGAGGAGCATCTCTAAGATCTTCCTCTTCCTCTTCATCATGTGTTATTTCTTCCGTTTCCATTTGCAAAGTAGATGAAAAAATGAAATTCTCATGACCATAAGAGATGTCAAAATTTTCACATTTTGAAGAAGAAGAAGCTTCCATTTCCGACCCTATTGATGATAAAGGGTCTTCTTTGGGAATTAAAGAGGAGATGATGGATTGAGAATCGACATCAATATTCACCTCTGGTGTTGCTATAACTTCTTCTTGCCTGATTAGCGAAGTATAGACTTGTTGGATTTCAGTAGACGAAATGAAAACGTCACCACTTATGCTTTCATCACTACTTGGTAAGTTACCAATTTCTCCCATGTTGTCTGGCTCGATTGTCGTAATTGACATTATGGATCTTTCCATAAGAGTATTTTGATTTGGGCCTATTTTGTCAATTTGACTGATAGGTAACACATAATCTGTACTCACATGTGAAAATGGATTTATTGGAATTTTTTCCAAACCATATGGAGCATTAACTTTGGTAATTTCCTTCATGGTATATTTTTCTCTTCCCTTCATGTGATAAAATTCCGCCTCAATGTATTGAGACTCACATGTCTTGAACGGGGCCTTATCACCATAAAATGTTCCAACTTGACCATCGAAACAGTATTTGAGACATTGATGGTATGATGACGGAATAGTTGCATGCTGATGTAGTCAGGGTCTTCCAAGCAAGATATTGAAAGCTGAGTCCTGATCAACAATCATAAAATCCGAATTGGAAACAAGATCTCCAAACTGAGTTCTGAGTGTAACTTCTCCCAGTGGTTCTTGTTCATTTTTATCATATCCTTGCAACATCATGGTAGAAGGAGATAAATCAGATTCCGTGAGGCCCAATCGACGAAGTGTACGAATGGGCATGAGGTTGACTCCTGAACCATTGTCAATAAAAGATCTTCGAACATCTATACCATTGACTTTTCCAGATAAGTACAAAGGTTTTATGTGCCCATGCACAACATCATCTTCATCTTTATCAGTAAAAGATATCACTGCATGACATTCTGCAGGATTATTCTCTATGTGATAAATTTCAGCCGCAGCAATTTCAGCTTCAAACTCCTGAGGACTTGACAAAGCTTCGATGAGTGCCTCCCGAAGATCTTTTGATAGATTCAAAGCATCCAAAATTGATAATTTGGCTGGTACTTGGGCCAAGTGTTTCAATATATCATACTTTTGATCTAGAGGCCTGCGTTTCCCAATAGGAATATGCGGTTTAGCAGGTACCTTTGAAGCAGATGCTTTGGAAGCTGATGCATCTTGCATTGAAGTTGGCAACATCTTTGGTTTTGGAAAATTAGACTGATTAGATCCATTTACTTGTTGATATAAAGAAGATGGAACCTTTAATTGGTCTTCCAAAATAACTGTGCCGAAGCTGAGTTGTCCATTTGCAGAAGAACTTGCTTGTTCTTTTTGAGCTCGCTGAAGGGCTCTACCACGAGTTTCTGCTGCATATACAGTGCTAGCAGGGGTAGAATTAGAGTAGTGGCTTCGGAAAGATCCACGTCTTCCCCTATATCCTGAACCTCTAGAACTTCCTCGGGTTCCCTTATTTGATATAGGGAATTCAGGCTCATCAAGACTGGAATATGAACCTGTTAATTGAATCATATTAACAGAATCAAAGATTAACTCTTCGTCTGATAAAGACTCTGCCTGGTTAGCCTGTTTAGGCTGTTCCGTTTGGTGGGACGGTGCCCGTTGCTTTGAAGTAGATGGCATGAATTCTGCCAGAGTCAAAGACAATTTAGGCTTTGATGCATACTCATCTTCTCCTGATTCCTCTTTCTTCTTTGAATTGTGCTGCCTTTTTGAGGATTTGTCCTTTGATGGAGGCTTTACTGCAGCTTTTGTAGGAGACAAAATTGGCTTCTTCAATTGTGTTCGCAAAATCGAATGGGTCCGATTTATTGTCTTTCTGACCATCCAATCATCATATTTTTTCGCAGTTTTGCTTTTGACTTCCTGCCACTCGCCTCCTTCCTCTGGATCTGTAGCGGTAATACACGCTACATGAGCTGAAGAACCCTTCAATTTGACTTGTCCCAAGTCGACCATCTTTTTCAGGAGGTCTTTAAAGACAAAACACTCCTGGATGGGATGCCCCAACATTTGATGAAAGGGACAATAATTGGGACGGTCTTCATCTCCTTCCTTGTTTGGCCTCTTCGGCACTGGTAATTGAACCAAATTATTTTCCAGAGCTGAAATGAAGTAACCAGGAACTTTCTCACTTCGGAAAGAGTATGTTTTACTCTTCATATCCTCAAATTGTTTTCGTCGTTGATATTTTTGATCATTTGGACGAAACAGCCTTTGTTGTTGGCGTTCAGGAGGTGGAGCCCTTCGAGAAGATGAAGGTTTTGATGTAGAAATAGGTACAGGTGCCTGTTTAAGCATAACTGTAGCAGTTTCTACATTACCCATTCTTCTTCCTGGAGCTGATGGAATTACACGAGATTTAACCTTAGCCTGTATAAGGGAATCTTCAATCTGTTGAGCGATTGAAGTAAGGTCTCGAAACCCTCCTGTGTATTTCACAGGGATCAATGGCGTGCGTAATTCGTCACGCAAATTTGACACACAAATTGGAAACAATTCCTCCTGAGGGAGTGATAAACTCAAGGAATACGTTAATCCCTTCCAACGAGCAATGAAATCAGAGACTCTTTCATTCTCCCTTTGCTTGCAGTTTGTAAGATCGAAAACTGTCGTTTTTGGCAAAGTCGAGCTAAACTGAAGAAGGAATTTTTGACGAAGATCCTCCCATCCGATGACTGACCGGGATTTCAAGCTTGTATACCATACAAAACCTGGTCCTTGAAAGGTTCGCACGAAGCATCTGAGTTTCACTGCTTCTTGCTGTTCTGGAGTTCCCATCATAGGATCACAACAAGATACGTAATGCATCAAATGTTGTTCAGGGTCGCCTGATCCATTGAAATTAGGGAAAATAGGGTTTCCAAAACTGGATGGAGGAGAAATTGAATCTACCCATTCAGGGTAAACTTTCTTTTCAGGTTGAACTTGCGCCCGTTTCCCTTCCATAGTTTCTAACCGAGCTGTTAATGACTCAATAGTAGTTATTAACTTTTGAGAAACGTCAAGTTGAACTTGGTTTTGGGTAGGTGCGATGAATGGAGCTTGGACAGACGTGGTGGTTGGTGCTGCAACTGATGGTAGTGCTGCCAACCGTTGTTGCGTTTGACCCGTAGGATTAGACCTCTGTGGGTGTACTGACAAAGGAGGATATTCTTGATCCATCTCAGTAGTTACAACAAATTCCTTCGGCTGCCGGACTTCAGCATTCTTAAGAAGAAGACTACTCTGAAGTAGTTCTGCATTCAACCTTATTAATTCTTTCATTTCTTCCTCCTATTGTGAAAATCTATGCTCTAATGAGAGCGATTGACCTCCTTCAGAGGAAGGGTGAGAAGTAACCTGATTCTTTCCTTTCCCCTTATTGGATCCTTTTCGGAGAGGGGGAAGTGGGTTACTTGAAGGAATACCCAGATTTTGGGTAAGCCTTTGATTATGTGTGCGCACACCTTCTTCATTTAGGTCTGCGTGCGCGACTTCTTGAGCAGGAACCTCTTCGTCTGATCCCTCTGATTGAGCCTCATCTGGTGAATCAGCAGCAACGGCATTGATAAAATTAATGGATGCATATTGCATGGAATCTTTTCTATCAGCATTTCTGTGATATTGTCTCTTTTTATGTCCATGATGAGACATGGCATTCCGTTGACTTGATCCTTCAGGAATTTCTTGGAGAACCGTCACTTGGAGAGAATCTCCTGACAGCTGGGCTCTTCGTTCCTCTTGAGGCTTATTCCCGAATCGAGAGAATACTGACTTTCTCTGAGGGAGGGATTGAAGATTTGAAAAAGTCCCCAGTCCGGTGGACTGGGGGTGTTCCTGTTGCTTCCGCTCAACTCCTCGAATCACATTCGTTGATTCTAAGGGTTGGGTTAGAGAAGTCCCCAGTCTGGCAAGCTGGGGTGTCTCTTGACATGCTATGTCTGAGATCTTTTTGAAATATCTCTTGATCTTGCGAATCTTAGTTCGGAAATTAGCTGGATGCATTAACCTGTATCCACTTTTATCACCTGGTTCAACAGACCGTTGGATGATTTCCGAAACTTCTGTCATTTGATGACGTGTTTGCTCCAGACGAGAGGCTTGTGCAATATTCTCGCCTGCTTGATGTAGGAGCAATTCAACAACCTGTTCTCTATATACTTGATTTTGAGAGGAACTAGTTGAAGCTTGATCTCGAGCAAGCTTTTGATTATGAACAAAGCCCATTGACTGTGGCCGGCCATGGGCAATAACATTGCATGAGACCATTTTCGGCGGGCTCTGCTGACCGGAAAGCACTGTGAAATGTAGTGCTCCGTGAACACCCCATCCTCTGATATGAACATTAGATGGAGCATTGGAAATTAACTGACACAATCTTCTTAGTGCGCCAAGGCATGAACGTTGAAGGGTTCTCTGTTGCTTTTCAGCCTTCGGATACCGAGAGACTGATAGAGATGCCAAATCAATCTGGCGTTGTAACCCTTCTATTATCTTAAGATGATTTTCATATTCATCGTAAGATAATACCTTCTTCTTTAATTGACAAAGAGTTTTCCATATGTTGAGACGAATATCATGGATTCCATCATCCGTCAACATCTTTGGAATGTCGTACAGGGAGTCAGCCAAAGGTCAAAACATGACTGGTACTTCACCTTTTGCCAGTTTTTTCCTCATGTTCAGAATTTCCTCTTTATCATTAAATGAAGATTCTTCTACCTGTTTGGACCAGAGTTGGTGTTTCCTTGTTGCTTCATCGGATTCAACAAGATTGGTAGAGGAATCAGTATTCATGCTGGAAGATGAATGACCCAGGGAAGGTTCGGAGAATAACCTGAACCCCAGGCTATCTTCTGATGGAGAAAGAGTTTCACCTGCCGATAGTAAAGCATCAGACATGACTGGTTTTACGTTTGCAAGTGCCTCGAGATAGGAGGGCTTTCTCGTCACTACATTGCCTTCTGAAGAATTTTTGAGACAACGTGAATCACTACTGCGGAGAGGACTTTCGCAGCGAAGTTCATCATCATGAGGAGGACCATCATGATGGGTTACAGCAAAAGTTGAAATCTCTTGCTCCTTGGCCTTCTGACCACACAGAGGGTTCCTTTGGCTCTCATCTGAAGAAGAAACTTCAAGATTGACCGAATTTTCATGAAGCAAGTCTTCATGAGGAAGTTTCTGTTGAAGACCTTCAAAATTAAGGTTCCTGATATTGGGAACTGAGGGAGTAGAATCTTGAATTCCGACAGATAAATGTCTGAGGGCTTCAAGAACTCCAGCATCGAGCAAGGCTTGGTTGCAGATTGGCCTTTGATCTCCTGACTGTGCTGGGCAGATCTTTTTCTTAGATGCCTTCTTACTCGCTTTAGAAACCAATTGATGACGAAAGTGATTGCTCTGAGCAGGTGTATGTGCCTGATCAGGAAAGATGGTCAGGTTAGGCTGACGATCATCGCTCAAATCAGGTGTATGTGCCTGACTTGGTTGTCCGTATGATATGGGGGAGTAGGCTCCACAACCCTCTTGGACTGGAACGGATGTGTGTGTCTGTTCCGGAGTGAATCGTTGATGTGTCACTCCATTGATAGGGATATATTTATGTGTCTGTCCCTGAGATGATGCTGAAGATGTTATGATATCCTGGCAAGCATCCAGAATATGAGCAGGAATTTGCTTCTGCTCTTTCACTATTGACAAAATATGCTTGGTGACTTCAGCCGCCGGAACAGGGATATAAGTCCATTCCGGGCTTGGAGTAGGTTTATGTGCCTGCTCCTGTCCTCCTTTTCCTGTCAGTGAATCCTGACAGTACTCAAGTGTGGAGGCAGAGAGTTTAGTCTGCCTCCTGTTTGTCGTCAGGGCTTTCCGACTGACTTCTCCGTGCGCTACCAAGCGAGACTGTTGGTAGGCTTGATTAGTATGAACAGGTGTATGTGCCTGCTGATTACACTTCGCCAAACGCGGTTGACGAGATCCATCATATGTAGTCAGACGAGCCTGCTGACTAACTGGTGATGTATAAGCAGGTGTATGTTCCTGCCTATGGTACTCCACCGGAATTGCCTGGCGGGATCGGCTTGATGCTGCCAGACGAGTCTGCTGGATAGCTGAATTAAAACGGGCAGGTGTGTGTTCCTGTTCGTTGTTTGCCACCAAGTTAGGTTGGTGGACTTCTCCGGAGATGGCAGGGATGACAACCTGCCTATTGTTAACCGGATTCCATCTCTGGCGGTTCATCTTGCCTGCTCGGGTTCGAGGAACCTGAGCTGAATGCCTGGAGTCGGTACCCTCATCATGTTGAGGGCGCACTACCGCACGAGTCTGGCGGCGATTGTTGATGGGAGCCCTCGGGAAGGACTCCTGTCTTTTTGAATTAAGGCCCCGAGGGACCTGCTCATTTACTTCCTCGGAGTAAGGGAGTGAATGGAAATTGCGTTCCGGGGATAACGACCCGAAACGGTTGGAGACGGTAGTCAGCACCGCCTGCTTCTTGATTGCTGGCCGCCGTTGTCCGGACGACCAGGTAGAATTGTTAACTTGGAGGCCTTGACGAGCGGCCTCCAGAGTTGGGATAGTACCGTTGCGACGGTACTCCTTAACCAGTGCATTAGAAACACAGCGTTGAAGACGCTGAGTTGGTGATGTCATCCTCAGAGCGGATGACGTTTCAGCAGGAGTAGCAGCATTGGTTTTCACAGCAGCAGACCTCACAGTAGAGGTGTTCACAGCAGCAGTATTCACAGGGGTGAATTTAAGGAAAGCCATTTCTGCAGAAGATCTTGAGAAAAGAGTGCCTGTTCCATGTAACAGACATAATCAAGATGAATCCGGCTACTGCATCTTTTGGATGATCATATTTCAATGATTGCCTTGTTGGCCCAAGGGGCCTAACAGATAAGAAGAACATCACTTTAACTTGGTTAAGGATTCACGTCGGGTTCACCATTTTTGTTTCGCGCGGAATCCGGGGATGACCTCCTGGACGGGAGATTCAAACGTTCCGATCGGTTTCTAACGGGTTTGTTCGTAGAACCGGAAACATCCAATGATTCCACATCCGTTTGGACCTACTTTCCAAAGGCAGGCGCTCATTAGTTTGTGGACTAATGAGGCTTGGGAATTTTCATTTTTCGAGAGGATGGGAGGTCGGACTCATCACACCTTTTTGAGGGGAATTATTGTCTACTCCGGGACTATCTTTATAGATTTAAGTTATGTTCGTGAATCCTTATTACATTACCAAGTATAAAATGTGCTTTCCTTTAGTTTTAACAATCAATGATTAAATATGCAAGAAATTTAGAGAATATTTTATATGTATTCGAGGTTCTTCATCAATATAGAATCATCTATATTTGTTTAGAGATTCTTGGTCAATGGTATCCTTCAAAAACATTTATATAAAAGTCTCTTGGTCATTTTGATGACCAGGCTGGTTTTAAAGCCACTCAGTGGGGCACTTGAAGTTTATCGTCATTCAGAAGGACATAGATTATATCAAAGTTGGGATCGAACCCATAAATGGGCTACCTACGTATCCTTTGTTTCGGAAAAGGAATCAGAACCCACGTAGTTCGAGGAATGGAGTATGATGTTTATGATTGATGGCTCAAAGATGAATGTCATAATTACTTTTATACTCTAAGCTCACGTGAGTCATGCTCGGTGTGAGAAACAAGAGGTATTGGTAAAATTTAGACAATTGTGCCATAAAAGATGCAATCATAAGAATTTGTTTGGGGCTTATGTATAGATGACTTCCCAGATAGATGAAGGTTTAGGATTTACTTTTAGGGAGAAAATCCATGAACAGGGTCCACAAAGTTATATGTGCTTCATGGAGATTTGAATACTCTAATCTTGGGGCTTACTCCTAAGGAGGATGCCCAAGTTAGGAGGGGACTTATGATTGGGTTTTATTCCTGAAAAGGAAACCCAAATCAAAGGTAATTTATGACTTGTTAAGAGAAGTTTAAGGGGACTTGGGCTTATTCCTGAAAAGGAAGCCCAAGGTCATGACTGAGTCTTATTCCTGAAAAGGAGACCCAGTTTAGGGATTAAGGTTTGGGGCTTACTCCTGAGGAGGATGCCCATATTTGAGGTTGGGGCTTATTCTTAAGAAAGATGCCCAAGATTATAGGACTTTGATTGGGGCTTACTCCTGAGGAAGATGCCTAGATCAAAGGTTTTATAACTGGGGATTATTCTTGAAAAGGAGACCCAGGTTAGGATTTTCTCATCTTAAAGGATGAGGTTGAATGAATGAACTCTCTGTATTTTAGTGACATAAGGATATTTAAATCACTAGACTTTGAGAGAGATTCCACAGAATTCCTTTCAGATAAGAAAGTCAAATCAAGAAATCATGCCATAAATGGATTTGAAGAGTGTCTTGAAGACTGAATCTTAAAAAGGAAAGGTGAAATGTCTTAAGAGGGGTAAAATGGGCAAGATGGGCACCCAAAAAGATAGGGGCGCACAAGTCTTGCAAGGCGCGCAAGTCCTGCGGCGGCGCGCAAGTATTGGTCGCGCAAGTATACTTGCGCGACATGGAGGGTACTTGCGCGATTTTCAACCAACATTGAAATGCTTGAGCAACTCTTTATTAAACCCTTTACCATCCTCTTGAGGTTCTTCCAGAGAATGGACGCGCAAGTTATATTGAAGGAATTAAGTCGGCGTGCAAGTGTTTGATAAGTTTCAACACTTAGGCCTTCCTTCTTCTCTTTAGATCTTCCATTCTAGGTAAGAAATTACCTTAGAAGTGTTCTGGAAGCATTGAGAAGAGACTTGGGTATCGGGAGCTTCAATCCGAGTTTCTGGAAAAAGATCCTCCCGAATGGGGGGCCCACAGGGTCTATTTATAGGCAAAAGAAGACCCAGGGCGGTTATCAGGCGGTTACCAATTAGGTCGCACAAGTCACCTGCGCGACCAATGTAGCCGCGCAAGTATACTTGCGCGGCAGTGGTATCACTTGCGCGGTGGATTTGCTGTTGATCCTTTGTTCATGCCTTTGTCGATTTTTGATGTTTTCTTCAAAGGATGAATCACTTTCAGCTGAGATATTCCCTTTTCCGATCTTTAGATTCTGTGACGAAAGGAGCGTCAACAGGGACTCAGGCCCATGATTTAGTCACCCAGAGTGGGGTAAATCATCCACAAAATCATATAGTTATTATAGAGAAAGAATTCATCCTTACTCTTTTCCTAGAGGGTCAACTTACATATTTCATGATACAAGGGAAACTATATCATGAAAAAATTCCCATTCCAGCTAGGGGACACTAGCCCAATGTGGTTGTTGATCCCTGGAAGCCATATACCCCTTCCAAATATCATGAAACTTGTTGGAATATCTCGACTACATCATAAGAACCAACCAAAAAATGACCCCCATATGAAATCTGTTTCCAATAAAATGTATCCTAGCTACTTATAATAGAGCACCCAAAAATGAAATGTGCCCAAGGAAACCGGAAAAAGAAGAGAATACTCATGATTCGTCTCTACTAGAAGCCAGAGTTATTGATTCCATAATACATCAATCAATAGAGGCTCAAGATATTTTCAATCCATTACCAAATTTTGGATGTGGAAGTTTCATCTGCAATGAACCTCCCCGCAATGTTTCTACCAATAGCTCGGAAGGTCCTCTCTAGATCACTCGTAGGGGCCTACTCTATGATCTAGAACTAATCTATCACGTGAGCATATCTCCTTATACATGTCAGTGTATCCCTCCCCTTGAACAAAAGATATATCAATTAAAGGTCATCCCCTTCCTTCCATCCACCTGGATAGTCCTACCATGGATATATGCTACAGATATTATTTACCCTATAGTCAGACATCAAGCTATGATGGTAGTCCTTTCCATGATGGATGTCTCTATGAAGGCCCATCCTATAGTGATAATAAGAAATGACAAGTCTCTCCCCTCATTGTAGTATATCCTAAAGTTCCTACCAAGAATTTACATTTCAAATATTCTTCATGTAGATTTATAAAAATCCCTAATGATAGTACTCTCTATAATGTTAGTCATTTTTAAGGACTACCCCAAAAAAGACATCAAGCAGCATGAATTCTCACCCCTTACTATGGTTTACCCTGATGGTCATCCCCAGGGTATATGATATTGACATTATTCTCTCAATTGTAAGAAATGAGGCTATGATGGTTGCCCTCTCTATTGAAGTTACCCAGTCAGGATCTATGTTTCACTGAGAGGGGTAGGGGTGAATCAATGATATATTTTTTGTTTACATATCCTTCTTTTTTAAACAACCTACACCTCCAGTTAAAGAGTTAATTCCCAACTGAACAAAAACAAAGCACAAAACCACAAGAAAACGATATTTACAAGGTTCAATAATCAACAAGATTTGGTATGTCCATGGTATGGTATGGACACAATCCAGTGACACACAATCGACATGAAAATAACTCTTTTATATGGAATACAAGGAGTTTGATATACCCTTACACTCATGGAGCACTTGGAAAACAATCCACAGACTCATGTGCACCCTCTTAGAACAAATTAGAATAAAAAAAGATTAATTGATTCTTAATAATCTTTTAGAGTATAATATTTCTAAAATATTCATCTCTTTCCTACCTAGAAGCTAGTAAGAACTTCCTCTCACATAACATACTGCTTGTGCAGAAGTCAAAACATTGACGCACACTTTTAGGTGTCCTGCGCACCACTCTATGCCTTCCGTGAAAGATATTATTTTTTTACAAAAAACCAATTCCAAAAATCATTAATCCTACATGAAAATCTCTTCTTGCACAATACTTCTCCTTCTTATGTTCAATTCTATTTCTTTTACACAACTACCTCTACTTAAAATTCGTCTGCGCTTCAGAGCTCTGGTTTTCTCGGAGTGTCGAGCTTCTCATGTGAGAGGGTTTCACCTATTTTTTATTGGAATACTTGAGCCACACATGCAAAAACCCCATCACATAACAAAAATACCTAACACATCTTGGAACCCACAATTTGATGTTGCATTGGGCGCATAAGTCTCTTTTATGACAACCTCTTCTTTCGCACACTTCTTGAATCTTTTGTGCACATCCTGACTATTCCATTTTTTGATATTATGAACATGAAAAATTCCTTGAATGCAACATAATATTCCATCTTCAAACTTTCACAATACATCCTTTTCCAAAATCACAATTCTTCATCTACTGATTTTTAGCCACAAAAATTTGGAGAACACAATGAAACCACACCACCTTAAAATCTGATTCGAAAAGAACACTAATGCTACTTCACTATCATTTGGTTTATTCAACACGCAACTAGTTTCATCAAAATATATTTATGCCGTGATATATATTATTTGATCAAACATCTTTAACATAATCGGATTTTCAATGGAAGGTACTAAAAATTCCATGTCTTCCAGAAACCCTATTAATTCCAATCAAAACTGATAATGATTGGCATCAAATTTTCTCTTTCATACCTTCATAATGATTGCAACACAGCTTCTCCAAACATTAGATATTTGGGAAATAAAAATCAGAAAATCATCGTCTGGTTTACATGTTTTTTTACATAGTTAATTGATTTATATTCTTGACAACAAAAGAAAAACTCTACCAAAGAAAACACTTCTTACTTCCTTCTCCATCCAACATGGCCCCAACATCTATGATGGTTGTCACTGTGAAGGCCCTCTCTGTAGTATCATCAAGAAATAAGAATTACCTCCCCTGATTGGAGTACATCAGGAAGGTCCCCCAAGAATGTACACTATTGATATTCACCTTTAGCAAGATATCAATTTGTGATAATTTTCATCACCATAAGGATAGTCACTATGATGGTAATCCCATCAATGACATGAATAATCAAGAAGTCCAGCAACTTGTTCTGGTCCTCCCTGAAGGTCCTCCCCAGGGTATACACTATAGGGACACTCCCCACAGATTGACATTAGGCTGTAATAGTAGCCCTTTCAATTGTAGCACTGACTACAAAGGTCCTCCCCATATTAAAAATCCACATAGAAAAAAAGGTCCTCCCCTCATCGAACCAAATATGAGGATGATATCATTTTCTGATGTGTTTGGAAATATGGATTCATAAATGTTAGAAACAATGTTAATGATAAGAGAAATCCTTAATCAACTACAGGATGTTCTAAGGCCCAAATCATCCTCTGTGCCACCCCATGTTGCTAATATATCAATGAAGCTCATACTAGCCCAATTTCTTAGAACTAAATCCCTATGAAGAAGTAAAACTGGGTAGATCAAGTGGATTATTACCTAGTGTGACATCAACATGATATGTTTTTTTTAAGAAACAACAATCATGGGGTAAAATAACAGTTATTTATTGGTCCATGACCGCTTCTCAGTTCAGTATATAAAGAAAATTTTCAAATGAATGAAGGCATAACATTCTCATCAATATCTAGACAACACTCTGCTAGTTGAAAGAAACGTTTTTTTTCATATGATACTTTTGAAAACCATGTCAATATTTTGGGGGAGCTTCATCAATAGATCATCCTAGAAGAAATTCTTTCTACATGGTGGCCAAAATCGATGAGGTTGAAGAATGACCTTAAACTATCATGTCTCCATATGCATCCCAAGTTGGGTTGTCTCATCAATGACACACCACAAAATGTATATATCTTGGGATGTGTAGAGGATGGAACATTACACTTCCCCCATTACCCATCCAGTAGATCCCACTGAAGATAAAATCTTGCAATGTAATTATCTCTATATAAAAATCAAATGAAATACCTATCTACGGACGATGGAATTCTGAAAAATAACTATCCTCGAGTAAGAATAAAAAGAGTAAGTCCACAAGGGAGAATCCCATCGAGAAACTCGTGAAACAGATCATAAAAAATATTCGGCAGGTTTCTCACCTAAGGGAAGTCAATCCATGAGCATTGTTCCCATCCTTTAAATAAATAAATTCGCATAGATACCATGCACTATATATAGTTTATACCCATATGGGGATGCATGATATCAGGAAAGTGTTAGTAACAACAGCAACTCCCAAATCACAGTATTAGACCCAGTTCATCGGTCTGGGGAATTTTGACACAAAATGCCTTCGTAAGACCTGCGAATCTGGGCTTACATACAATGAAAAAGGAACATAAGAAACCACATCCTTTATATATGGGGGCATTTTTACCTCAAAAACATTAACAAAAGATGTCAATATTTTACTACATTTGGAGAACAATGGAAACAGTTTTTACCCAATCTATCCCACCTCATGATTCATATCCCTAAAAAAGGATATTCTTAGATAGGTCATGTCAATGATCTTTTTGAGTTACCCATTAACATAAAAATTTTAGAGGACCTTAGAATGGAAGGATAAGATCCAAAAAATGATTCAAGAAACTATCCTACAATTCCGTACATGGAATGCCACCCCCGTTGAAATATGAAACATTGATCATTATAGAATTAAATCCCATGTACCTTACTAAAAATAAAAAAAATATGGAGGATGAAAGAGAAGATAGTTCCCTTCGGATGGAGGTCTACTCTGAGATCAAATGTGTGCATACCTGAAACCAAAATTCCACCATAAATTTGGGAACTCCCCCAGTCAATCCCACACTACCACCCCTATGAATCCCCAAATAATAGAAGAATAACATCGAGGATTCATACCACCGACCTCTTCCTCCCTATGCGAACACATCTATAATGCTAAAGAGTCATTCACTCAGCAAGCGAAGGAAATCAAAGAGGTAAAAAAAGTCAATGTTGATCCATTACAAGAAATATATCCTATCATATACGTTCCTCTAGTAGATAATCAGCACACCCTTCTAACATAGGTGCCGCTTCCACGAGGGATCATCTTGATAGATAAAGCAATTCCAAAAAACTCATTCAAGGCAACACCAGGACTATTAGTCTACCAAAATCCAATCCTAGTCAGATAGAAATATATCCCTCTATTTGGGATGAATCCAAAATTGATTCAGAAGAATCGAAAATGGATTACCTTGGTTGGGTATCCGCCTTAAGTTCCAATAGTGTCGGCACATCCAATCTTGCACCCAAATGTGCCCGTTAATGCTCATGTTCAAGAGGACTTGCATCAATGGATCAAGAATACCATCAAGTCATTAAATAATTGATTAGAACCCATTGATGGATGGATATTTTCAATACTACAGGAATGGAAGCCCTACCCTGACTGGGTGTGAAATGTCCAATCACCACAAAATTTTGGGAACCACGTATTCCAAGTGTTCAATGGTTTGGGGGCCCAGAGCATCATATAATGCACTACACATATTATGGTGATCCCATAGTAGTAACTCCATAATAAAAAGAAGTAGTGAAACTTATATATTTCATGTTCACCCTATGTGGCTTAGTCTTTGTATCGAAAACCATATTGCTAGCTATCTCGATTATAGGCTGAGGGGACCTATAGTGGTATTTCCTCTTCCAGTTCAAGTTAACATTGCTAAAAACAGTATTCAACAACCACATGAACAAAAAATAGTGGGATAAATAAAGAGTTTCAGAGTTCATTACATGATTTGAAGTTTTGACTTACTCACTGATCCTTCTTCTCCCCCATGATGATATACTTTCCATATGCATCAATAATCTATGCGATGAGCTGGGAACACCCCCCATCTCAATGAAGTATACAGGAAGGTTCCATGATTTCACAACCATTAATCATAGAATAGAGGATTCATAGTAATATAATTATGTCATGTATCGAGAAGCCCCATCATCCCCTAGTAAAATGGTGGGAAGAGATTAAGTAGCTTCCATTACGCTTAAGCCACCCACTACACCAGCTCCAGCTCCATGGCCCACACCAAATCGTGCAAGAACCCCTAGACTTCAACAGCCACCCCCTCCTTGATATTAATAGTGAATGGAATATAGAATAAATCAAATAAAGGAGAAAATCAATAATGTTTTTTCATTCTAGGATGATCAAGTCTATGGATAATTTGTAGTAGTTGTGAATTTCAAATTTATTTAGCTACCAGAGACAAAGATGGCTAATAATGAAGGTCTCAATGACCATCCAGAGTATTTTCCCTTCAACCAGATATAGAGACACACCATCCAATATGTTTTCATCTTTAATGACCTCTTACAAAGTTTTATAGGTTCTGCACAAGTCAAACTGGGACCACTGCCAGCAGATGTGTTGTATTTTTCTACCACTGAACTTAATGAAGTAAGGGAATGAAAAAATTTCCTCAACAAAAAGTAGTAGAATTTATATTATTTGATGACTCAGAATATATTCAAACGACCCTATGGTATCCTATAATTATAGTTGAAAAAATAGATTGTTCCCCCCAATGCTCCAAATGTGGTACAAAAAACATCTTCGATCCCGTGACCCTTCAAGGGTCGAGACGATCAAGTGAAAGAATTTGAATATGTACCAAATCAAATTTTAGATTTGATTATCTCAAATTTCATGCCAATGGATATGAACATACGTGCACCACCCCTACAAACAGAACAATGGGAACTACCTCACCAAACCAGACTAGTGGAAGAATTTAATCAGGAAAAGACACCATTAGATGAGGAAATAATTATTGGCTCTTCCAATGACATTCACTTGGTGGATACTTTATATGATGAAGAGTATGGACATGAACTTGAATACCCCAGGACCAATAGGGGAGACAAAAGAAGAGGTTATCAAATCCAATGATAACCAAGTAGACATATCCATTGAAGTATTCAAATTCCTTACCAGTCATCCTCTCAAACTATCAATGTTCTATAAACTCACAAATAATCCCTTCAGAAGACCCATCAGAAACATATATATCTCTCTTCCCCCTTTGGAAGAATACCTGGACTAATTATATTGGAGTATCCATTAATGGAGAAATAGGTGTCTAACCTCCTTTGGCATTCCAATAGACCTGGTCGGCCAAATCCACAAAGTGTTCAATTAGTACCAAATTATGTCTCTAGAACTAGTCCATCTACACCCAATGCTGAGACCTCTAAGGTGCCTATGAAAGGGCATATTTAAGCTGGGAATCCCCATCCTTTAGAGTATAAAAATGAATCCTTGAAGTAGTTATCCATGGTACCAGCCAATCATTCAATCCTGGATGGACTGAATCTATCATCATATCTCAGGGAAGAACCCATCAAATCTCTACTAAGTCCCACAGAGTATAAAGCTGATCTGGCCACCACTAAAGTCCATCGAACAGAGACTAGTCCAACAAAGAGATATGTTTTCATCTTCATCATGGATCAAGATGAAGACCATTTTATTCAAGGTCATATTAGACCCTTATACATGTCTAGAAAGATAAACAACATTGCTATTCGAAATGACTTCATTAACAATGGCTCTAGAGTCAATCTCATTCCACTAAAGTCTCTTCATCCTCTGGGTTGCAATGAGAAAAATATGAATCCCTAGACCATGACAGTGTTGATTTATGATAAAATTTAGAATAATCCCTTAGGAAAAATCAATCTTAAAACATGGATTGCAGACCTCATAGTTGACTCATTATTTATGTTGCTTCGGAAAAACATAGCCTTCAATGTCCTACGAGGAAGGCCCGGGCGGGATCAACATGCAACAATTTCCTTTATCGTATCACCAGTGCATCAAATAAATAATTTGTGGAAGGACTAGGACATTGAATACAGATAGGGACCCATTTAAATCTTTTGAGTCAAACTATACTGATGAAATATTTAATGAGTCGAATGAAAAGTAACCCTAAGTCGATGGGATTAAATGGGTGGCCGATTCAAATAAACTGGAGGTGGTCCCCTCCATCCCTATAAGTCATCTCAGTGAAGAATAATTACTTAAAGTCAATCAATTGGAAGTTATGGGTCCAGATTCTGAAAAATATTCATCCATACTTGTGATCTCGTCTATGGATGTCGAGACCAATAGTGTTGAAAAGTGCATTGGCCCCCAGGACGATGGTGAGTGCTCAAATAAAAATGCCCTTAACCTATATTCAGGACTCTATATTCTTCCTACCTCTCCCATAGAGTAAAAATAGGATAACGCATCACTAAAATAGGGTGAGTAAACTCTTCCACCTTTCACACCACCCTCTCATGATAACTCATAATAGTCAGTCAGGATAGAATAAGTTTCTTTATCCTCTAAATGCTAGAATTCAGATTCATCTCCAAATTCTAAAGAGATCATCTCAATAATCATTTCCCCATAAAAAGGGGAAAAGAAGATAAGAAGGATATAGAAGAAGAGGCAGAACAAGATCTTGGGGATTCACCACCAACATTCGAGGAATGTGTCTCTACCATCATTGATGAACTCTAGGAGATAAACCTGGGTACCGAAGAATGTTTGTTGCCCTCTATGATTAGTTTACCCATGTCTTCCAAATAATAAGATATGTATACGTCATTACTAAGAAGATTCAATATATTTTACCCTATAAATATATGAAAATTATAGGGCATGATCCCTATGGGGACACTCATCACCTGGGGCTCCAAGAAAATCACTATGGTTACAAGACAGCTACAAGAAGGACTCACCTGACACATACCGCCAAAATAAGGGATGAATTATAAAATCCCATCAGATATAACGTCATTAGAGAAGTCTGAAATCCCATATAAATGGTAATAACACCTCTTATCTATATTAAAATCGGAAAATATTATTTGCATTGATTTTATGGATCTCAATCGCGACAACCAGAAAGATGATTTCCTTTCTTGATAAAGGAATTGTTAATGGATGTGACTGTCAGATATTATGCTTTATCTTTCATGGACTCTTATTAAAAATATAACTAAACATTCATGGATTATGAATTTGAAGAATCCACCACCTTTAGGTCCCCTCAGGGATAACTTTTTAACAATGTAATTCCCATTGGTATGAAAAAAGCTAGCGCCACCAATCAACATGTCGTGCACCACATCTTCAATAATTTCCTAGGTAATTTTTTTGAATGATATGTGGATTATTTAGTGATTAATTTGTAATATTTTTAGGAAAATATTTCATATCATGAAATAGTATTAAAAAAACTACAATAACACAATGTGAAATCAAACCCCCTAAAATATGCTTTCAGAATCACCTTAGGGAAGTTCTCCAACTATGTCATATTCCATAGTGGAATAAAAGTCAACCATGATAAGACAAATATTATCCTTGAAATTTCACCTCCTCACTACCTAACATAGTTAGTATAACACTACAGAAATCGGGCCAACATTTAGTGCTTCATAGAAAACCTTGCAGGAATGTGATTCCCCTTCACCAGGTTGTTGAAAAAAAGGGTCACATATCAATGGACAAATGATTTTCTGGATGAATTTTAAAATATTAAGAGATATCTCCGAATACTACCAATTATAATTTCCCTTGTAAAATTAATACCATTCATTCTATGTGTGCCCACCTTGGAGTCATCCCTAGGAGCCTTCCTCTCTTATAAGAATGATGCAGGTAGTGAGAATAGTCTCTATTATCTAACCCAAACCAGAATTGATAATGAACTCATTATTCAACTGTCAAGAAGAGTTACCTTGATTATATATTTACACTACATATGATAATAAATTACATTCATCCCCATGATATCCATTTTGGATGACATAGAATCATGCTCATGTATATTTTTATATGTCCAATGTTGACTGGGCACCTATCTTGGTGGGCATTCATCCAATAGTCGTCTGATATATAGTTTATCCCAGAGTAATATGTAAAATTCTAGGCCTTATTAGATTTCCTAGAAATGAATCCCTCAATAGAGTTGTCTCTATTAGATGTCGAGCTTCCCAATGAGGAAGTGTTCTCTGTTCCAAAGGATCCTCAGATGGGGAAATGCACTTTGAAGGTTCCATCAGAAGCTCGATCGTAAAAAGGATAGAAGACCAGAGAATCAACAATATGGGGTTGAGAGTAATACTTGTATCCCATGAAAAGGCATCCCAAATTGTTCCTTCCTACTATTTTAGGGGTGCACAAACAATAACATATAGTACCAGACCCTCATTACTCGCCTAGAGATGGAACTTCATTTACAAGTCAAACACCTGAAGATAAAATGATATTTTCAATATGTCATAAATAAAGTAAATGATGACTATAATATCAATAAAAATTACACATCCCTTGGATAAAACAGGTTAATGAAATTATGGAAGAATTCCTATCATATATGACACTGACATATGTCCCTCAGTCACAAAATGAGCAATCCTAAGCATTAGAAAATGCCCCTACAGTTCGGGATAACCCATATTAGAATGAAAAAGTTATCAAAATTCCCCATCACCAAATGGTTTTATCAAATGATTAAAAAAATAGAATAAATCAATGAGATTAGTCCCATATATATGTCTCATGGTCCTACCATCGACTGGATAAAACTTGTAACAGATTACCTTCAAAAGGGGAACTCCCACCAGATAGAGTATGAAGGGAAAATATCTAGTGTTGGGAAACCGACTTTTTCAGGTACAATAGAAAAATCCGAAAAAGGTCTTCTATAGGAGGGTTCGTGATGGAGACTTTATTCGGTGAAAGGATGGGGAAGAGGCCATCACGGTCATGAAATTAGTTCATATCGGTTTTTTTGGAGCACATCAATCAATGTCCAAGATCTATCAAAAAATTCTAATGCATAGTAACTATTACCCCCACTATATTGGGGGATTGTGCTTAGTTTTCCTTGAAGTGAGCCAGCCATGTTCATTCCAATTTTATCCACTGGCCCCCATAGTTTGTACACATATTCATGTACTCATGGCTATTTTCTATATTGGAATGGATGTTGTGAAACCATATCTTACTTCCAAGACAATAAAATTTAAGTATATTCTCACATAAAAATTACTTCTTTTAACGATGGGAAGAGGTTATACCCCTTAAAGAGGTTGGGAAAAGAAGAATTTTTTTCTTTTTGGAAGACAAAAACATCACCATATTTGGTTTCCCTCATACAATACTAATAGAAAATGGCACCAATTTATGCTCGGTTGAATTGGACAAGCTTTATCAGGAGTATGACATCAAGGCCAACCATTCATCCTAACACCATGCATTGTAAAATGGGTATATAGAGGATTTCAACAAGACCATATCCAATATAATATAGATGGTGGTAGATAAGGACAATAAATCATGGTCGGATAAGATCCTTCATTCTCTCTGGGCTGAATATTACTCGCGCCACAACTCAAGAAACCCCACACTCATTAGTGTACAAGACGGAGGAGGTTCAACCCATTGAATTTCAACAACCATTTCTTTCTGTCCCCATATTTGATCAAATGTACACAAATGAAGAATCATAGAAACAATTTGATAATTTGATGTTACTAGATGAGAAAATATTGAACACTTGACACCATTTGGAAGTCTACCAAAACCAGATTGCATTGGACCCCAACCAAAAGGTTATCCTCCTATCTTTCCTAGATGGATGAATGGTGTTGGTCCTCAGAACTCTAATGATACTCATAACGAGCCCTCTAAAATTTTATCCAAAATGGGAAGGACAATATTTCATACACAAAGGTATAGTTCAAAGGAGAACATTCTATAATTTAAATGGATGGATAGCTCACCACAGTTCTCACCAATGTGAGGGTCCTGTAGAAAAATATAGTGTACTTATTTGATCTTGATCTTAGCTACATGATGTTAAACTGCATAGAACCCTATACATCCATGTTAAATGAAATTAAACTTTTCAACACCTTCATCCTAATCTCAATACATTAAACCTCATGATGAATTGTCTGCACGAGACGAAATTAAACTACAAGGATACAACATGCCCTTCCACACATATCTAGTGAGTTTTATCCTAATTGCATAACATAAAACCATATGATCCATTGTCTAACCGCGTGACCTTAAAATGCATGGAATCTATCATTCAAACTACATGATGTTAAAATATATGGGATCCATACTATTTTGGATAATTATTTACCGCATATGAGTCATATCAGCATTGTAGAAATGTAAAATTCCTGAAATTCATTGTTAGGGTCTCATACGAGTTCCAGATCCACATGGGATCCCTTTCTTCCAAACTATGCGTGGCTTGCTTTTGGCCCCTACATGATACCTACTAATTCTTTGATCTTATGTACTAGACCAAACACCCTCCATGGAAAAAAGTCCCTTTATCCTTATGTATAGACGAGTCCTATGTAGGGAATTACATTAAGAACTACATGTTGATTAATTCCTATCTATATAGGATATGTAGTGATGCCTATCCCAGGCTCATCCACCACCCAAAAACCAACAACGATGATAATCCTCCTTATGTATGGACAAGACCTACATGAGGAGGTCTCTCCACATAACTACGTATGGCTTGATTCTAATCTTACAATGGGATATGTAGAGATTCCTTGATTTGAGGCCTTTATCTTGCCATGAGATGTTACAAAATGCTTATGTACTACCTCCATTTACCACTATAATACCATAGGAAACCATTAATAGTCCTTGTTTCTCAAATAGATCATAGCTCACATGATCTTAGGAATTGTGATAAATCCACAACTCCTGTACAAAAAAATGTAAAGGTATACTACAGGATCATTAAGAAATGGTAAAAATACCCCCTCCCTGTGCACATGATCCAAAGGTATAAGTATCTTTTTAAATATAGGTAGGATTATTCCTTCCCTCTCAAGATATTTAGGATTTCCAATATCGTACCTCCTAGTTAGGCCACCACAAAAAAATACCCCTTTCCCCTTCATATGGATCAAACCTATTCATGGAAGTTACAGTTAAAACTACGTATGGATTTATTCATGTCATCATAGGATACATAGTGACACTTAGAACTTATATCATAGCCAAACTGCTTCCTAAAATAAGGGATGTCCCCTTTCTACACATGGGGTCAGTCCAGTGTAGAGGATATTCATTTTAGAACTTTGTGTTGCTTGATTCTAGTCATCATAGTATATATAGTGACACCGAAGTCCAATTTTCTGAGTCCTAGGTTCTTCCAAATCAAAAATTGTTTTCCCTATATAAAAGTATGACTAGCATAGAGAAATCCATATAATTTTATTTTTATTGATTCCTATACACACAGATTATGCAATCGGCACTAGATTCTTCAAACATTGTCCGAGTTGCAGAAAAATATTCAAATAAAAAATTCCCCCATCCTTCTCCATGCCCCCCATGTGGAAGAAAAATCCATTGTCATCCCTTGGTTCTCACTGAGTTCCCACTCACATGGGATTACGAGTATAGGCATAGGGTTCCTCACATACATATCAATATAGGTTCATGTTCTTACTTTAAGATGCAAAACTACATGGCCTAAGTCCTAACCGCAAGACATTAAACTGTAAGGTACACTAAGAACTATCTGTGTTCCTTGATTCGTAGTATAATGATATTCATAGTGACTCCTAGATATAAAAACTATGGTCCATCCATGCTAAACCAGAGGTCAATAATGTCCCCATATCCCCCACGAAAATTAACTGTCGAGTATGAGATTACAAACCTTAATTACCTCCAAAATGGGTTTTCAATGGATCATGCTTCCTTCATAAATAATTAAATTCCATATAGGAGATCTCATGCTTCACAACTAATCCAGTTTTGGATATTCACCATATACCTATACATTCCCTTTTCATCCACCAAACTCTGTAACTCATGAAATTTCAGATCCCCACAAATATCCACAACCATCCGAAATGGAGGGGCAGTGTCCTATGGACACCATTTTTTGACTATGCGTACAATGCCTTAGTGGCTCAACACAAGTTTCCTAGAAATATTACATTCAAAAAATGAAAGATTCATCCTCTAGAGAGAGTATTCTTACCATCGTACGCCCAATGGATCCAGAGCCCCATGTCATCTCTCCCGATCAATTAGTCCCTAAGATCATGGATTACACTTTCACTCCCTGTCTCGTTCGGGGCATGCCAGAATATCACGAATCAGTTAGCCCATAAATATTTATGAAATTTATATTCAATTTATTCACCTCAACATAATGTTAAACTGTGCTACCAATGAATTTTTTCAACACTTAAAACTGCATGGGCCAACAACATCTATCTTCATCATGTCAAGTCACCAATGCCCCGACAATATGACATTAAACGGCATAGACCAAAAAATTTCTCACATGAGAGGAAATTGCCTTTGGAATCAGTCACCTGCCATTCCCTATCTTAAAAATATGTTCATATTTATTCTAAAACTCACAGGATACATTGAGACACATAGAATATCATCTTGGCCCAACCACTGCAAAAAAAATCCATATATCTGTGTACGAGATAGACCAATGTTGTGTAATTTATATAAGAAAATAAGTGTAGTATGATTCTTATCATTCCATGGGATATGTAGTGGTACCTGGATCCTATAACCTAGATCCATCCAGTGATCACAGATAAAAAATGCCCCATCGGCAACCAATCATGGTCAAAGAGAAAGTCTCTTAAACATGCCCTATCAACAAGACTTTCTCAAGAATAATTACATGTATCC
The DNA here is from genome assembly GCA_963277665.1 of Viscum album. Taxonomy (NCBI): domain Eukaryota; kingdom Viridiplantae; phylum Streptophyta; class Magnoliopsida; order Santalales; family Viscaceae; genus Viscum; species Viscum album. Next base: position 1,229,793,049 of record OY728163.1, on the reverse strand, counting down.
ATTTTATGTTTATTCACCTAAATCATTTCCACATGATGTTAAACTCTAAGGAATTATTCCTAATCATATGACATTAAATTGTATAATGAAACATCCCAGTTACATGAAGATAAACTACACAATATCACACAAAGTATAAAATGCTCATTCCATTGATTAGGTTGTACCTAGTATGAGAATTTAATCCCTTGAAAAACTTTTTTCCTCACACCTGGAATATTATATGTGTGCTTAGGGAGTTCAACAGGGGATTCCCTATAGAGCCCTAGATAATCAACCAATGTTTTTTCCTACTGGTATGACTTTTAAGGGTACATTGCGTTTCTTTTCACTTTGATAGAGATCCCAAATTCATAATTGAATGGTATTAAACTACAAGGAACTCAAAATATAGTAAAAATTTCCCTCCCCCTATGTATGGATTAGAACTATGAAGGGATTATATTTCTTGGGTGCTCGGATCTTCAACCCTAAGTCCGGATCTACCATAGGAGTCAGAATTCACCAGCCTATATAAGAGTCTGATCTATGTGTGGGAATTACTAACACTATATATTATCCTAGAAAAATCATTTCTATCATATCTAGACACATCTGGTCCATTCACCAAACTCCACATTTTGAGTGATTTTGGTTCTTCATAATTATACCTAGCTATTGGAAATGGATGGTCAGTGTCCTATATACGCCTTTGTTTGAATATGTACATAATTCCACGATGGCTCTACATAAGTGGCCCCAAAAAAGCAATGTTAACCAAATGAAAATTCATCCTTTTTAGAGTATTTTCCTACGAATGTATTCCCAATGTCTTCCAAGCCCCATATCACTTCTTCTTATTCAAAATCTCTTGAAACCATATCTTACACTTTTATTCTCACTCATAGATTGGATATGTTGTAATACCTTAGACCATTTATCCTCCATTTTCATGTGTCCCATATATTTATTTTCTAATTACATGACATTAAAACTGTATAATACCTGATAATAAATATCCATTCATAAACATTGATATACGGAATAATGACTTCCATTTAGGATCATCTGAATGAAATGAATCTGGAAAGAAATGTCTAACAGATGCCCTAACTTATTGGTGAGATAATATAGAAAACAAATATGCCCCACCCATATGAGTGAATACGATACACATATGATAAAATATTAAAATAAATATTTTTGGATGGATTCATATCATCATAAGGATGTGTAATGACACCTGAGTCTTTGATCTCAAGGTCATCCATCAATCAAAATCATCCCACACATTCCACTATCATGTTTAGAACTGTTTAAGGATACCCCCACCTATATGAAGGGAACATCTTTACCTATTCCTGGGATACTTCATATTGAAATTCCACCTTTGGGGTTCATGAACCCCCCCCCCCCCCCCACAACCCATACTCAATGTCCAAAATTTATGAATCCCCTTAATACCCCATGGCTATCAGATATGGAAGTTCAATTCCCCGTGTAAACCTTGTTTTTACTTTTCTCACCATTCCATCAGTGGGTCTATATATTGTTTCATTGAAAACATCCCATCAATGAAAAAAACATGTCCTCAATATAGGATTTTCATACTTTTTTACTCCCTATAATGTTTATGTCTCGTATCATTCCTTGGTTTTAAATACCCCATGGATTGTAGTTTATATCTTTTTGGTCCTATAATTCATTAAGATGATGGAAAATTTCTAGTCAAATGACTACGTAAGGAACAATTCATTTACCACTTTTCTTGGTCAAGCTTAGATGACATTAAATCATGAGACTCAAATGTTCCATTTTCACTACATTATACTACACCATGCATTATCCCCTCTTTACGCAATCCAAATTCATGTGGGTGTGCAATTATAATTTAAAACCAATACAAATACCTTTATCACTTTTAGATATCATTCCATTAAATGGATATCTACCATGGTCTTACAAACCATAAAAAACACAAATTTCCATAAATCGATCATGCCAGCGGAAATGGGAGATCCTGTCTTAGGGACAACTTTGTTTGGTTGACGTGCACAATGCCCTGACAACTCTACATAAATAGCCCACAAAAATGTCTGGTTAACCAAATGAAAATTTTCCACTAAGAGTGTCTTTCCCTAGTTTCATACAACCAATAGCTTCAATTCCATTTTTCATGTTCCATGACTAAGGACCACAAAGTCATGGATATTAAAAATCCCTTATCCATGTCAAAATGTTGTTGGTATGTTCATAGATAATGAGTCCCAAATTGGGTCCTTTTTTCCTACAAATCATTGTCAAAATTTGTCAATCTAAAACATCATGCTTGGTCAAAGTTGTTCAACCAAATACATCAGTAATGATAATCCATTTTTAGATACTCTTTACTATCCTCTGAGTGAGACATGGATGTCATTAGGATGAAAACCCACAAATGTAATGTTGGGAAAATGATGAAAACACTCTCGCTAATCCTATTGTATATATGGTTTAGATAAAATATCAGGAATGAAAAAAAATACAAACAAATATTTTTAGGTAAAAAACCCCCAAAGGGAGGACCATGAAAGAGTCAAGTTATAACCACTAATCATGCCTCATAATAGGGTTACGAAACAATTGGGGTCATAAAAGAAAAAGACATAATTCTTGAAAGGAATTTCATGTGATCCTATGAATAGTCAAGTTGTGCTCACTGAGTTCCTCAGTTGAAGTAAATATTAGAGCATTATCTGATATACTATTCATATCAGGACAACTTTTGCATCAGAATAACTTTATATTTATACTGATCATAACCCTTCCAATGGGGGCTGCATTTTTTGGTTCCGGGAAACATTGAAAATGGAACGAAAATACTCCCACAAATTTGATAATGGGAAAATTATATGTTCAACTTAAGGTTTGAAGAATCATATTGAAGAAGCCCAGTTTCTGTGAATTGAAGAAGAGGCACCATGAAATAAAATTACTTTAAGGTATTTTTCTATATATGTAGGTCCAACACGTTAGAAATAATCCACGAGGTAAGTGGTATGTGGAATAGATTTGATAGTGTCATCTTCCACAAAATAGGTCATTAAAAGAATGGATGCAGAAAAATAGGATTCCTATATAGCCTCCATGAATGAAATCAAATGGAGAATATAGGTGGAGAAATTCTCCCACATATACAATCTCTCTGAACTAAAAACTTCTCGGTTGAGAAGAATATGATAGTTTCCTCTAAACGAGATGAGGTCGTTCATGGAATTGAACTGGTGATCTTTACCACCGCGAACCATCACCTTATTGGCCTCTATTGATTGAATCGTCCTTGATTCGGATTATTTCCCTATAGGCTTCCATAAAATGTGTTGTGAAAATAATAGATATCACTTCTACCACATCAATAAAATGATCTAAAGAGATAATTAAGAGAAGATGACTAGGATACATGGTGAGGATTTATTTCTGAACTTCAAAGGCATTGATGAAGAATATACCACAAAGATTAGATTTTTTGATGATTTCTGGAAAGTATAGCATGTCGCACAACCTAAAAGAAGGAAACGTAACATTAATTATTAGACGGAGAACCTATTGGGATAACCTTGAACCATATCTCAACGGCTGATGAACTTCCCATGAACTTTCAAGATTAATGACCCTTCTTCAATCTTACGTCCCACACAACACATCTCTCGGTAGATGAGATCCTTCCCTAGGTAGTGTCCTACTATACATATTGAATCTAGCACATCATAGAACCACGTTATGTGAAGGTAATCTGTGGATACATACCACCATGACACATAGACATCATCTTGGTCCACATACCACTTTGGTTTGTGGAAATCCACTACACCTACATAGCAACACACTATGCAAGGTATACCCTATCCCGCAAGAAAAAATGGTATGTGGAATGGAGTACCTTTCGGTGCTCCCCCCTCTAGCTCCAATCATTTTCATCTATTTCCATCACCTCTTCTGCAATCCCTCTACAAACTAGTAAAACGACATTAGGCCAAATCCTCTTCTAATGCCACTAGACCCATATGATAAAACTATCAGGTGCATCATCCCACCTTTTTGAGTTTACAAAACTATGGTAAGAAAAGTCATGTGGGAAATCCTCATAATGGTGTTGACCCCCATAATATCTAAAAGTTCACATTCACATGGTAATTCAGGGTCAAACCATGGGATACTAACATGAACCTATCAATTCATAGGATCATGTGTAATCAATGACATTTACATTCGACGAGGGAAAGATATATATGAGGGAAATAATTCTTTATTTTCCCATTGATATAATGATACATTCCTCCCCTTTCCCAAAACCAATTTATGGGCACTTCCATAGAAATAATCTCTTATATTTTCAAGCAAAAGGTTTCATCAGTGATCCTCTCTACCCATGCTAATGGAATACCTAGATAGGTTGATCTAACAATCTAGAGTATCAAAATAAGGTGGTATTGGCATATTCAATTCCCCCCTTGGGATTTAATTCCATCTATTAGTAGATTATGTGGGACATGTGGTCTTCGTATCCCTTGCCTCTTCTTGTTTCTTACACCAAGCATGACTTAGTGGAATAATAGGTTGGATGTGATTAGGAAATCCATATAACCCAAAAGTGTAGGCCTCCAAGATGATTTAATCCCTAATCAATTCATGGTTCCCCTTAATGGGTCTCCTCATAGGTGTAATCCCCAAATGCATTGAACTATGATAACTCTGATCCCTACCCCAAACATGATATGTCAGATTTATTTTTATGTCCTGAGCTGGAAGGGGATACTTTTCAATGTTTAACCCTAATCATGACCCCCCCAATTCATAAAATCCTACCTTTTCAGTGTAATCCTCAACTTAGGCTCAAAAATGGCCTTCTCTATCGATATAATCCATACATCATTCCCCCTTTATGTTCTTCCTCAAGGGTGCAAGTACCAAATAAAACCAAATTACGAGGAATTTTATTCCCAACCAACAAGGATATGTAAGAATCCATACTGAGGGCCAATCATGACACCCATATCGTCCAAATGTTCTATATTCTATATCCCCAGTATGGTAATATCCACCATGGAGGCAATATCTCTTAATAACATCTTAGGTATCATTGGTGTAAGTCCTGCATAGGACCCTGACTATTCACCTTTCTCCTAGATTCCCTTTCTGCATGATATCAAACTGCATGGATGGGTCCTTGTCAAATAACCTTAAAATATTATGGGCCAAGTTAAAAAAACACCAAACTAAATGGGTTTTGATTCATCTCATAGGTATATGTAGGAAGCCCATCTTATGGGTTCGATCCCAATATCGGAACAACTCCTATACCCCATTGATGACGATAAACTCCATAGTTCCTCATCACATGTCTTAATCTTGAATTTTATCAGTAATTCCTAACCTATTTGTATCCAATATTGATCTTATGACATATGAGTAATCTACAGACACCGACTTGGGAATGAAGAACGGATTCATGAACATATGAACATAGTTAAAATTTATCAGAGAGTCCTAAAATACGAAATAATTCCCCCCAAAATGGGGAGATAAACCTGCACTCACATCCTCCTGACCAATAGAGTCCTTAAGTATCATTGTCAATAACATCCAATGAGCGTCTGCCTTTGGAACGTAGGTCCATGTTCCATGGATAAAAGTTTTATTGGGTGTTTCTAACTCTGTTAATAAACTTGTTGGAGACCATCTGAGGACATCAAACCCGACGTGGGCCAAATACACAAACACATAACCCCTACAATCGCCCTCTATGACTATTCAACTATGGAACCTCCTTCACAATATAAAAAAGGATACACTTCCCAATCCCCATTGGACCATCTCAGTCCACGAATGTGGTATAACACAAATGAGGTCAAAATAAGTATAAAAAAGATATTGATGAAAAAATGTTTTTAAATAAGTTACTGAAATATTTATGTTTATTATAACTAATTTTATGTGATATTTGGCCAATCGGTAATCCAATATATGTTTTTTCCTATCAATTTCCCCTTATTGGGTAATGCATTCTTTTTTTCCACGGATTCTCCTCTTAGAGTGTATAATTACTTCCCCATTAAATTATTTCACCAAAAAATAAAATTATTATTGTGTAATAAAATTAAATTTTACCATCAATCTTCAATGTCCTTCTAATAAATATATATTCTATGTTGTAAATGTTTTACCAATATCAATTCAAGTTCATTGAGACATATGTTATATTCCCCACATCTATTATTTTATTTGTTGAATATGTATCCTATGTGTGTAATTTTATCATTCATCTCATAAAATTAATGGAATAATAATATTTATCAATGTTTTTCTCATTCAAGTACTTATAATTCAATGGATACTAAAGTGTTGATCAAACATTGTGTTCTGTATTTGTTTATAATGACTAGGAAGTTTTCACTTCATGTTAATATATTAAAAAATAAGAATTATTTTGGATATTTATTGAAGATGGGGAAAGGTGTTTTTGAAATGAATGGATTGATATTCCATCCATTTTTTTAAGATAAAAACTTAATGGATAGATCAACAGGAAAAAAGGAATCTATATTATCAAACCTAAAAACAATGAAAATAAAAATAAAAATATCATAATGATAGAAAATGATTGAGATCAAATAAAAGACCTTGAAAAATAATAATATCAATATATGACATATCTAAAGGATTTTTCAAGAAAACATAGTTCTAGATAAAACCATTTAATATTAACCATATGGTTTCTCATCATTAACCAGATGTGAAATCTTCTACTCATTTTCCATCACTGGTGATCATACCTGGGATAGACTGGTATTTCCATGAAATGTATTTCACATTGATGGTATGTTTCCAAATTATATACAAATATATGTATCTAAACTTAGAAATTGAAATCATAACCAAATAATCAATATTAAAAGAAATATCATCCAATTTTAGGAAATTCATTCTATATGGTTAGATAAAAAAAGAAATAATCCTTTTTAAGGCACTCAGGCTACTTTATCCCCTTCAACATGTCTTTCTCTCCATTGGACCACTCGATGATCTGGAGAATAGCCATATTATTTTCCTTCTTTAAAGTATTACCAATGATTTTATAAATTAATTTCAATTTCTCTATGAGAATTGAGGGACAAAATCCTCATTAAAAAGAATGGCCAAGGACTCTCCAATCATATTTGAAATTTTATTATCATATTCCCCACTAGTTTTGAAAAACCATTCTCATCCATTACAAAATCCTTCTCTACTAAATTTTTTTTCAATATTTTGGAAGAGAGGATTAGTATTTTTATCACATGATTTTCTTCATCTTGGAGAACAATTAGGTCCCCTTGATATCCTTAGTAAGTGATTTTGGAAAACAACCCATGGAAATTGATTCATTTTTTCATTATCTCCCCATAGACCATACTGATATTACACTTTAGCATCCTTCTCTTATTCATAATCAGATTAGATCAAACACCAAAATTCAGAATGAAGGGTCTCAGATCTTTGAAATTCTTCTAAAGAACCCCATCTTTCTTTTACGGCAAGAGACTGATCCTAAAACTTCTTCTTTTTATACATCACATTTTTAAAACCCCCCATCTCATTATTCTACACATCATCATATAGTATCTAAAACTAGTTGGAGGGTGAGCGATTCATTGATGATCCATTCATGGGAATGTGGATAATTCCACAAGATTTAGAATTATGAGAAATGTGTCTTCAATTTGGTGTGAACTCAAATACCCCATTAGCTCCTAAAATAGGAATGTTCATCATTACACCCTGATCTGTACATAGACATGCAAATATATGGTGAATGGAAGGATTTTGGAGATGATTAAAATAAGTCTTCTAGACAATGGAGGATTGGGAGACCCTATTTTGAATTCCAAAACTAGGATGAACCATGACACCATATTAAAAATGATCGGTAATATCCCAGAGGAAACCAAAACAAGATATATCCACATAATATGAAAAAGGACCCGAATACACTACCAATGTTGTAAAATAATCCTTATTTTCCTATGTAGCTGGAATATTGAGATCAATGATAGGTCTCTAAGGCTCTTTTACCCCATTGATAATACGAGACAATTCTTCCAATGGATAATTGAAATTCATTTTATGATAATAATGGTTGTAGTCCCCTTTATATTGACATATATAACAATGATCCATCCATGATTCATAATGAATATATTGAAAATATCTATATTTCCCCTCAAACATGATCCAAAGTGCATCCAGATGTGGCTGTGAGAGTTATATTTCCAAACAAATGTGTGCCAAAATATTATGTTTCGGTGTAGAAGTACTATGATCAGTGCACAAGAAGTGACTGATGGAATTAACTATACACCCAAGGAGAGATATATTCATGAAGGTATATGGGAGACCATGAATTTGAATCCAGATATCCGACTTGGAGGGGTATTGATTCATACTGTGGTTGAATCACCAGATGAGAAATTGAAAATAAAAACCACAAAAGATCTTCCAAACCTAGAAAAAGCCCTCCAAATATCTTCCTCTATGGTTGAGTTAATAAGGATCTATCATGTTTTATGTATTCCAATAATATCAGGCTAACATAATCCACATTCCTCATTTATGAACCAGTTGAACTGATTAAGAGGTGTAAAAAACTGGAAAAACCAGAACACTATAGATGAAGACGGTAGTAAATAATCCTCTAGGATCTTTTGAGGAGAAATTGGAACCTCTGGTTGACATTATAATACCCTGGGGATGATATAAGAAATGTTGAGTTTTGGAAAATTATATATACAATCATCTATAGATGTATTGAATGATATAACATACAGAGCACTACAAGCAGGGTGGTGAGGCCCCTCCCCCACAAAAGGAAGAGGGCCCGCTGAATCCTCCATCATCATTAGGGTATATCCCATTCTTAGGAAGTCAATGCAACATGTTCTCTTCCTTTTCCACCCATTGATGTCAATATATTTATAAGGAATAATAATCTTCAATTTTGAATGAGTATGGTGATTATGAAGTATTCAATATGAATGGATATAAGTTCTTAGATAGCTATTGATGAATTTACCAAGGATAGATATTGTTATCAACATTTGATGAAAACATGGAATATATTGGTAGATTGTTTTAATTTCATGAATTCAAATATTTGAGATATAATCTTATTAATATAAAAAAGTCATCCAAATAATGAATCTCCATTGAGAATTTTATATTGTGAATTCTATATTTCCATGATGAGTAACAGCTAAATGTAGTGACTTGGACCACAATATCCTCAATCTAGTTTGGCCACTATTACATTAATATAATTTATAATGAATTGCATCATTATTAAATAAATAGTTTAGTAGTATTGGTGAAATTGACACATATGTGATTCATGCATTGCATTTGAAAACCCAAATTAAAGAGAATTTTTTTTTTTCAAAAAGAACTTTATTATATCTAGAATGTCCTTACATGTCAATCATTTTAAAATTCACAGGATTTCTATGAAAGGAAAAAAATAATGGTGAGATAAAATGATCAGTATGTGTTATGTAAAATGGAAGAAACCATGAATCAATAATCATAATCATTAGGTAAAGTTAAATAACTGAACACACATTCCATGTAATTAATAAACTAAGAAGGATGTGCATCCGAAGATAAAAAAATAAGGAAATATCATGGATAATAATAAAAATGGGAAGGTATATAATTTAACAAAAATATTATTTAAATAACTTTAATATCATTAGAAGATAATGAATAATGAATATGAAAAGACAAATAACTGAAAACACATGAAATGTCAATAATAAACTAATAATTAAATGAAAAATAAAGATAAATTCACTGTAAAAGTATCACAGATAATAAAAACTACATTCATAATGATGGAAATGATTATTTATTTTTTTCCATGCTCTCATACATCATTATACATAAGTCTTTAAGAACTTTCACATGACTGTTTAAAACTATTGGTATAAACCTATTTAATTCATGTTTAATTATTTGTCTCATGAAACCTACTGATCCATCGAAGGGATATCTAAAATAGTATTCTACCCATCATGGTATGTCTAAATAATTTTTCATATATTAATTAGTTTATTTAATTTAATAAAAAATGTTCCTTTTCATCAAATAACTATATTGAGTAATGAATGTGGATTTTTCAATATTTCCCCTTTCAATAAAAATAATTTTCAATGTAGAATAACATATGTTTATATGAGATGGTTTGTAAATAATAACTATAATAATGATAAATAATATGGATATTTATGGAAAATTTAATGTCTAATGATCATAGGAAATTGAATAATTCAATGGAAACATAATTACTACAAAAACGAATAAAGAAAGTTAATACATTCCTTGATCAATATTGTCATAAAGAATTACTAGTTAAATCTGACATAATAGTTGTAGGTCATGGAGCTCCGTGTATAGACTATACTTATCATAGAAAACCCTCCCAAATATGAGCATTAGTTTCCAAACCAAAAAAGATAGGTTGCACTATTAAAGTTTCTTCACGTTACACTAAATGTAGTATAGGTCCCACCACCTCAAGGGAATGGTCCTCACCACCCTAATGGTGAATGAAATATGTTTATCATGGATACATATATCTAAAATTCCAAGTATACACCTTAATATGAAACTAAGAAAGATGAATTGAAAATATTAACATATGGATTGAACCATGTCCTGACTATCCAAGATAAGTGTCACGACCCGTCCTCGGGGCCCGTGCCATGACTACCCCAAGCCCGCCTTCCATAGACCAGTGGCTGGAGAATAGCACCAAGGCGTAAATCCCTGTAAAAAGGGAAGGAATTACCTTTGTGAAATAAACAAACACCACAGAGAAAACAAGCAGTAGAAGTAAGCACTAAGTAAAAGCTGGTACAAGATTAAGTTCGGAAATGTAAGTGGGACAGTATACAAACCCAAACTAAAATTAAATTACAACTGGAAAGGTAAAACAACAATAGAAAAGTAATGCCACAAAATCGAGTTGTTCACTGGAAATCCCACCTGATGGGTGGGTACAGATAGCTCCACTTCTCCTCGGGTCCCGCCGTCCGCTCTGAGTATTTCCTGCCCAATGGTCCAGCTCTACGTACCGTCCTTCTCTACAAGCCTCAACCACGTCAACGATGTCCATCATCTGCATCCAACACAACTTAGTGCGGGCACAGCCCGTGCAGGGGTGAGTATAAGTTATTTATTAGGGACCCTGAGACCCCCGAAGGTCTCCCAATATCCACAATGGATAAACCTCAAAGGTTCAAACAGGGTTAAAAAGGAGGGTCGGCCGTGTTTGTGCGGTCCGGCCCCCTCTCGTTAATCGATATCATTTAGTTGTATATCCATGAAGAACGACGAACTAGAATTCATGAACTGAAAAAAATTAATTAAATAAACCCCTACCTCGAGCATGTATTGAACGAGGTTTTCGTCACGGATAAATTCGTCACGGAAAAACGTCGCGGAAAGGGACATCATGGAAGAAGAAGTCTGCAGCATCGTGGAAAGAGACATCGCGGAAGAAAACGTCGATGGCGTCGTGGTAATCGATTTCCGAGAACTCGGTTTTCTTTGTCGGAGACTGATGTTCTTCGAGTTCTTCGTCAAAGAATAAGACGTTCTTCCAAAAATCTCTCAACGACAAAACTCTAACAACAAAATAAAATAAGCTCCTTTAATATTTTATTAACACAACAAGCCTTTTGAAATTCATGGGTTTGAATTTCAAAAACACACATTAAACTCACAACATTAAAGTCATATGTTATTAACTTAAGTTTAACAAAATTTAATGGGAGTTGAGGAGGGTTAGAGGATATGAAGGGGTGGGGTTCGTGTGGGCCCCACCACCCTCATAACCTCCCAAGGGTGGTTGGGTAGTTACCCAACTTCCATCCAAAAGATTAAACACTTGGTGTAAAAATAAAAATTGTAGAATAATTATAAAATAAACATCCATAATTTTTATCATCAACTCTCGTGAAAACGCAACTCTAGAACAGGTGTTCCTAAGCAAAAACCGGTGCTACGGTTCTACTGGTGCCCTCGGAATTCAATTCCGAGCACCGGTTCAAAAGTTAGAAATTCCAACTCATTCGTTCACTGAACATACCCGAGCTAAACTTCGGAAAGCAATTTCGAGCACACCGGGCCTCGGAATCAAGTTCCGTCTGAAACTACGTTCTTGTAAAATCCCAAAGAAAATTAAGAAAAAATTTCCCTTCAATTTTACGGGTCTTTACATTACTCCCACCTCAGGGCTTTACGTCCCTGTAAAGATACATCGAAAACTAGGGAAAAAAATGAGGGTACTGAGCACGCATCTGAGCCTCCCGCTCCCAAGTGCTCTCTTGGAGGTTCTCGTGGTGCCATCTGATGCGCACTAGAGGAATCGACTGTCCACGTAGGACCCGCTCTTGTCGATCCTCGATCTCCACTAGGACCTTCGAAAATGTCACCCCATCATCAACGTCTAGCTCCCCATTGTCAATGATGTGCGTCGAGTCATGCACGTATCTCCTCAGCTGAGATAAGTGGAAGACGTCACGCACCCAGTGCAACTAAGGTGGTAGAGCCAGATGATAAGCCACCTCGCCAATCCTACTAAGGACCTTGAATGGTCTAAAGAAGCGCAGAGACAACATTCCGCCTTGGCCAAATCACCATAATCCACGTCAAGGTGAGACACGCAAGAAGACATGGTTGCCATCCTCGAACTCTAGTGGCCTCAGCCTCCTGTCAGCATAAGACTTCTGTCGGCTCTGAGCTGTCCTCATCTGCTCCTGGATGACCTGGACCTTCTCTGTCGTGGCTTGGACCGTCTCCGGTCCCACATGTGCTGACTTCCCAGGGTCTGTCCAGCACAAAGGAGATCTACAAGGTTGTCTGTACAATGCCTTGTATGGTGCCATCCCGATGGTGGAGTTGTAGCTATTGTTGTACGTGAACTCCACCAAGGGTAGGTGGTCCTCCCAGCTGTGACCAAAGTCGAGGACGCATGCGCAGAGCATGTCCTCGAGAGTCTAAATGGTCCTCTCCATCTGACCATCCGTCTAGGGGTGAAAGGCTGTGCTCAGACGTAGCTGCATCCCGAATGCCTCCTGCAACCCCTTCCAAATTTCAGGAAGAAAAGCGAGCATCTCGATCGGAGACGATAGATGATGGCACACCGTGAAGCCGTACAATCTCTTAAACGTATAGACGTACCAAGATCTCACTGAGCCCTTCTCTATGATGGGTAAGAAGTGATCCAACTTGGTGATTCGGTCGAAAATCACCCAAATAAAGCCGTGACCTCTGGAAGTGCATGGAATTCCAGTCACGAAGTCCATAGATATTCCATCCCACTTCCACTCCGGAGCCTCTAAGGTTTGTACCAAGCCTGCTGGTACCTGGTGCTCAGCCTTCACCTGCTGGCAGGTGAGGCATCGAGAAACGAACTCTACCACAACCTTCTTCATGCTCAGCCACCAGTGCTGTCGTCTGAGATCCTGGTACATCTTCGCCACTCCAGGATGTACCGCCAAAGGAGAAGTGTGAAACTCTCTCATCACCTCCTCCCGTAAAGAAAATGATACCAAGGTATGTCCTCTGAAAAGGACGTCGTGCTCTACTCCAAAGGATAATCCATCAGGTGCACATCCTGAGGATATCTGTGCATGTCGCGTCTCACAGTCAGTGTCCCCATGTTGTGCCTCTCTGACCCACTGTATTAGTGGAGGGGAGACGTTGAGAGACTGAAGGAAGGTTGCGCCATCTCTATCCACGAAGGATATTTGCAAAAGGGCTAGCTGCTCTATCGCCTCCTCATGTAGTTGAATGCTCGTCCTCCTACTGAGAGAATCATCTACCACGTTACCCTTCCCAGGAGTATAGACTATCTCAAAGTCATAGTCCTGGAGGAACTCGAGCCATCGCCTCTATCTCAGATTCAGATCCTTCTGAGAGGAGATGTATCTGAGACTCTGATAGTCAGAAAATACTGTAAATTGCTCGCCCATCAGATAGTGTCGCCATGTATTTAGAGCAAAGACCACTGTTGCTAACTCCAGGTCATGGGTAGCATAGTTCTTCTCATGTGGCCTCAACTGATGTGATCCATTGGTGATCACTACCCACTCCCGCATCAGGACACATCCGAGTCTGGTCCCTGATACATCGCAGTAGACTACGTACCCTACTCCCTCCGCAGGCACCCTCAAGATAGGTGCGCTGGTCAATCTCTGTCTCAGCTTCTAGAAGCTCTACTGACATCGTTCTGACCACACAAAGGGTTTCCCCTTCTTTGTCAAAGCTGAGAGTGGTGCCGCAACTCTGGAGAAGTCTAGAACAAATCTCTGGTAGTATCCAGCAAGACCCAAGAAACTCCGCACCTCCGTCATGCTCCTGGGTGGCTCCCAAGCTAGTACTGCCTCGATCTTCGCAGGGTCCACTGCAACTCCCGCCTCAGAGATGACGTGTCCCCATAAGTGGACCTTGCGTATCCAGAACTGACACTTCGAGAGCTTACCATAAAGATGGTGCTCTCGGAGTGTGTCTAGTACAACCCTCAAGTGGTTGGCGTGCTCCTCCTCAGTCATCGAGTAAATCGAAATGTTGTCGATGAAGACCACGACAAATCGATCGATCTATGGCTGAAAGATCCTGTTCATGAGGTCCATGAACACTGCTGGAGCATTGGTTACACCGAATGGAATAACCAAGAACTCATAGTGGCCATACCAACATCTGAAGGCCGTCTTCTGCACGTCCTCATCTCGAACTCTGAACTGATGATAGCCTGACCTGAGGTCTATCTTCGAGAACCACCGTTCTCCCTTGAGCTGATCAAATAGTTCATCAATCCTCGGTAGTGGATACTTGTTCTTCAATGTCACCTGGTTCAGGCGATGATAGTCGACACAATGTCACAAACTCCCGTCCGCCTTCTTGGCGAACAATATCGGGGACGCCCAAGGTGAAACACTGGGTCGGATGAACCCCTTTCCCTGCAAGTCCTCCAACTATACCCATAGCTCTCGAAGCTCAGTGGGGGCCATACGATATGCTGGAGTCGATATCAGGGTTGTCCTGGGGTACATGTCAATATAAAAGTCTACCTCTCTATAATGAGGTAGCCATGGAACATCGTCAGGGAAGACATCCGCATACTGATCCACCACTGTAGGAAAACCAAGACTCTGCACGTCAACTTCTCCTAGGATGAGGCTAGCCAACTGATGAGTGATGGGATTTCCTCTCCTCTACAGAAGTCCATCCTGTGCTGCAAAGGCTCCCTTCTCGCCGGTGAAGGTGAAACTACTCCCGTCGGTGCATACACATTGTACCTTGCACCTAGTACAGTCAATTTGTGCATGGACCGTAGACAACCAATCCATGCCCAAGATGACGTCAGAAGGCCTCAACGCTGCTACAAGAAGATCCAAGCAGAAGCTCTCGCCTCCTAGAGTAAACTCACACTACCGGCACCAGTGCGTAATCGTTGAGTCTTCTCCCGTAGGAGTCTCTAGCCATATGGATCGAGCCAACGGCTCTGTCAGAATCTACGAGATCCGAACAAGGGCAGCGGCTATGAAACAATGATTCGCTCCTGTGTCTATTAGAACTGTAGCAAGGGTGGAATATACATAGATAGTACCTCGAATCATCTCGGGCACACCTTGGTCATAGGCCTCTGCTGTCTGGAGATGTGCATGTCTCTTCCTACAAGCTTTCTGTGGTCGGGGTGGACCTCCTAGTGGTGGTGGTGGTAGATCCTCAAAGCATCTCCCACCACCTGCTGCTCGGCCAGGCCCTCTGCCTCATCCGCCTCCTCCCTAAAGACCACCACAGTCGACCCTATGCATCTGCCTCGGTGGTCCCTCAACCGTCTTCTGCTCCTCGGCACGACGGGTCGCACAGTCACGAGCCATGTGGCCCTGCCCGCCGCATGAGTAGCACTGCCTGCCTCTCGAAAGACTGGCTCTGTGCTGTGTGCCCCGCACTGCTGAGCCAGTGTCCTGAGGTCGTCTACCTGAGGGTCTAGTCTACCTGGACCCATGTGTCATCCGTCGACTCCCTACTGCAGAAGACTCTGCTACGTGCCACCCTAAGTTGGGTCTTGGCGCTGGTGTAAACTCAGCAAGAAAGCTCTCGATCAAAAGGGCCCCCTCCAGTACTCATGTCTAAGTCGGAATGTTGAGGGAGATCAGTGATGCCCTAATATCGTTTCTGAATCCCTGGTCAAAGGTTCAGGCCCGGAAGAATGGGTCTTGTACCATGTCTGTTGAGTAGTGCGAGATATCGGTAAATCTCTCCGAGTACTGGGCGACCGTCATGCTGCCATGCCGCAGTTGAAGAAGCTCCTGAATGTGCATCGCACGGAGGGTGGCTGGGACGAACTCCAAGCGTAAGAGGCTCTCAAAGTCCATACAGAGAAGAGATGCATCATCGTGCACCTGGAGCATCAAGCTCCACCATCTGCCTACTGCTGCGTGCAGTAGGCTCGCTGCGAGGATCACCATGAGGTCTGCTGGTGTTCTCACTAATGTGAAAACTCTCACCACTGCCTCCAGCCAGTCCTCGGCTTCCTGGGGTCCATCTCCCCACGGAATCTGAGAGGTCGCTAGCGCTGGAACTCATGCAGTGCACTGAGGCGACGTGCATCGTCATTGGCTAGTGCTGGAAGCATCGGTGGCTAGGCGAGTAGAGCTACCGCCGGTGCCACTGCTGACAAAGGGCCCTGCACCGAGGCCTCGTCGCTCGGTGGGCTGTCGTCAAGCTCGACTCTCAGAACCCTAGCTGGCTGCCGTCGTGGGGCCATCCTAAAAAGGAAACAGGTGTGCCACGGTCAGAATAGTATACCAGGTGACCTGTTACAAAGTAATCACAAAGAAAACTTGAAAAACACATGCAATCAATGTTTTTGTGCATTAAGTCGGAAATCAGAAGTCAGGGTCCTGGTGTACAGATACGTCGGCCGCCGCACCAACACTGGACTCCTTGGACGGATAACCACACTCAATAATCTAAACACTATTACTTCACAGAGAAAAATATTTGAGTCCAAAGTTCTGCGGTAGAACTGAACTCCTCTGATACCAATTTGCCACGACCCGTCCTCGGGGTCCGTGCCGTGACTACCCCAAGCCCGCCTTCCATAGACCAGGGGCTAGCGACTAGCACCAAGGCGTAAATCCAGGTAAAAAGGGAATTCATTGCCTTTGTAAAATAAAAAAACACCATAGAGTAAAAAAGCAGTAGAAGTAAACACTAAGTAAAAGCTGGTACTTGAGTAAGTGCGGAAAAGTAAGTGGGCCGGTATAAAAACCCAAACTGAATGTAAAGTACAAATGGAAAGGGAAAACAACAACTGAAAAGTAAAGCCGCAACACTGAGATGTTCACTAGAAATCCCACCTGAAGGGTGGGTACAGATAGCTCTGCTACTCCTCAGGTCCCATCGTCCACTCCGAGTATGTCCTGCCCAGTGGTCCACCTCAAGGTAACGTCCTGCTCTGCAAGCCTCAACCACGATCAACGATGTCCATCGTCTACAACCTACACAACGTAGTGCAGGCATAGCCCGTCTAGGGGTGAGTATAATATACTCAGTAGGGACCCCGAGACCCCCGAAGGTCTCCCAAAATCCACAAAGGATAAACCACAAAGGATCAAAAAAGGTTAAGGAGGAGGGTTGGCCGTGTTTGTGGGGTCCAGCCCCCTCTCGTTAATCGATATCATTTAGTCGTATAACCACGAATAACAACAAACTATAATTCATGAATGGAAAAAATAATTAAATAAACCCCTACCTCGAGCGCGGCTTGAACGAGGTTTTCGTCGTAGATAAATTCGTCACGGAAAAACATCGTGGAAAGGGACATTACGGAAGAAAACATCGGCGGTGTCGCGGAAAGAGACGTCGTGGAAGAAAACGTCAGTGGCGTCTTGGTAATCGATTTCCGAGAACTCGGTGTTCTTCGTCGGAGATCGATGTTCTTTAAGTTCTTTGTCAAAGAAGAAGATGTTCTTCCCAAAATCTCTCAATGACAAAACTCTTACAACAAAATAAAATAAGCTCCTTTCTTAATTTATTAACACAACAAGACTTTTGAAATTCAAGGGTTTGAATTTCAAAAACTCACATTAAAATCACAACATTAAAGTCATAAGTTATTAACTTATGTTTAACAAAATTTAATGGGAGTTGAGGGGGGTTAGAGGATATGAATGGGTGGGGTTTGTGTGGGCCTCACCACCCTCATAACCTCCCAAGGGAGGTTGGGTAGTTACCCAACATCCGTCCAAAGGATTAAACACTTAGAGTAAAAATAAAAATTGTAGAATAATTATAAAATAAACTTCCACAATTTTTATCATCAACTCTCATGAAAACACAACTCCGGAACAGGTGTTCCTAAGAAAAAATCGGTGCTACGGTTCCATTGGAGCCCTCGGAATTCGATTCCGAGCATCGGTTCAAAAGTTAGAAATTCCTGATCGTTCGTTCACTGAACGTACCCGAGCTAAACTTAGGAAAGAAATTTCGAGCACACCAGGCCTCGGAATCAAGTGCCGTCTGAAACTGCGTTCTTGTAAAATCCCAAAGAAAATTAAGAAAAAATTTCCCTTAAATTTTATGGGTATTTACAAGAAGATAACTGACTAACCATTACATGGGTTAGGTTATAAGGGGAATATTTAAGGTTTACTAATAATGGTTTTTTATAATGTTTCAATCAAAAGTTATTGAGGAAAGTATCATTTATGTTATGATGGAAATCCCCTTTTAGAACAAACCATTACATTTAATTGTAATAATTTTAAAATTACATTTATATAAAAGGTCCAATGAGATGTATTTTCATTATTATGTTTTGAATACCTTTGATTTATAAGACACATCATCCATTATATGTAACAGAAAACAAACATTACAACCATTCTCAAGATATAATTGGTATATATTTTATGATTCGATTATACAGATCAAAATTTTCCATATATAATTTCACATTTTTTATATATTAAATTTTACATTCATTTGATCACAAATGAACAAAATTTAAACTCATTTTACTAATCCTATATGGATTAAACATGTCATAATTGTTTAGTTAATGTTCAACCATAAATGGTTTATGAAAAATATGGTTTAGGTGGATATAAAAAACATACACAATTATTCCTCATTTTTCCTACAAGAAACATTCTGGAATTTATAGGTGTAACAATCAAGCCACATGCATTAGGAAATAGTATATTTTAGAAATGATATAAAATATGAATGGGATATATATAACATATAAATACATAAATACCTCTGATGATTCATAATATAATAATCTCTTTCCATGATAGTCCATGGGTAATGGATAAAATCCAAAAATCATGAAAACATTATAAATAATTTATGCCACCCATTATTGGAAATATTATAATATTAAAAGGAAAAATATAGAACAGTATGTACCGACCCTAGAAACATGGGATTTCAATCAATCATGGGTTGGTACTCCTATGAAGGGCTCTTTCCTAGGTTTTGACATAACATAGTCTCTTATCTAATAATCCCCAAATGTTATGACAATTAAAATAAATCTTTTATACCAATTTGTGACATATTTTAAAAAGTTCACTCATAATTAAATAAACATATGTGGAGACATGGCTCATGTTTATCACCCTTTATTCCAAAGGATTCTACATAGTAGTGAGGGTCTATAACGGTATGATGGGGAGACTATACCCTCCTTATCAGAGTGAGATTAATTGATAAAATAATAGATTAAATATCAAAAATATTATCACTATGGATATAATAAACCAACCATAAAATAAATCACAAGCAAAAACAATAAATAGTATCATAAAAAATGAGGATTTCATGGATTTAAAAAATATGGATCAGACATACATATATATGTGACATAGAAAATAAAAAAATACCACAAATACCACTTCATTTGAATCCCAAGAACATTATCAGTCTTCTAATCCCATTATCTATCATATAACAAAAATTAACCATTAATAATTGGGTGCTTCCAATTTTTTAGACTAGCAACCATGATGATTTTTCGAGTCACATTTAGCAGCCTAAACAAGGTGTGAGTAAAAATAAATATTCCACCACCTATGGTGTCTAATAAAAATATATTATATGAATATAAAATGTAATAATATATAGGTGTAGTGTTAATGAATGTAGTAAACTAAATAATCAAAATATAAGTTAACTCAGGTTCTTTTTGAGATACTCGTATAATCTTACGTTCTTCAACCTATGCCAAAATGTCTCAAAAAATGTTATTATTTATATAAATATATGTTCCAATGAATTTAACATAGGTTTTGGTTCATATTATTCATTTAAGGAGAATAAATCCATATAATCACTTGTAATTTTAGGTTTATAAATTGAAATATATCAAAGTTATTGTACACTGTGTTTGTATAAGTGGTGTGAGTATAACATAATGTAAAAACCTATGTAATTTCCACTTATATAGTTTTCTAACTAATCCCTAGATTCATATGCTAGGTATCCTCATGATATACATGATTAGATACCAAGGATATAATCCATTTTTTTCTATATTATATGAAATTAATAAAATTACAAGGAGATAATTTAATGAATTATAGCCTTTTGGGTAAGGAGAGGATGAATCTATGCTACCATGCTTGGGAATTAATCAGTATAAGACAAATACCGAGTCCAAGAGTGGTAACTATCTTTTCATTTTGTTCAACTAACCATGTAATGTCTTTTATTTTTTCACTATGCATCATAGGATAGGGATCTAAGCCTCACTCAATAAAATCCACACATATAATATAATGAAGAAAGTCTATAATAATATCCATTATAATGACTAATAAATTATCAAGATACATGTTGTGTACCTAATGATTTCATATAATTCACATTATTTATTTTTATATAAGAAAATCACTTTATGGGAAGGTTTGATTTGATTATAATACCTCTAATGATATGATAAGAGGTATAATGATTAACTATATCTACATCCGAACAATTCGTATAAAGAATTCCACTTTTTTGAGACATCACATAGATATATATCATGTGTCCCAATGGTGCATGTTATATTCAATAATACTTTTAGATTAAAGTGATAGAAAAACTATAATATCTTGGTAGTCGAGACCTTATCTAGTATCGACCTCATGTTTTTTGAAATGGTGAATACTTCGAAACATGAAAAACACCCTAAAATATGGATTGTCAGATCACATGGAGATAAAGATGAATATGGGGATGAAAAATACGAAAAGGGGAAAAATTAATCTTAAAAATACAAATTGGGATATAATGTGATGGATGATGTTCAAATTAGTGAAATGATAAAGGGGTCACATTTAACCCTATAATGTTACAAGCAAATATCTCTAATGTATGGGGATCTACATTGCAAATAATGACTATATTGGAGAATAAAGAGTTAAATAAAAAATAATCATTTCCCAATTTTTTAAACGGGTGCACATTTTGGATTTATGGTTTTACAAAAAAATGCACAAACAATGTGGTTAGTAATATTGAATCACCCCCACATCACATAAAGATGCTGGAATATGGAGAATGGTATTTAGGAAAAAAATTTGGAAAATAAAATCTAATGGATACCTCCTTTAATGATTTAGTCAAAGTGATTCTATGGAAACATTGTTTCATAATTTATACATTTTTAATGGATTAAAATTGGAGATTTATTCCATGTAGTTGAAGTGGAATAGTTTCACCAAACTGTTGAATTGTTCTATATAAATTCTTGAATTATTCAACAAGTTGGATAAAGTTATGATTTTAAAGTCTCTTTACACTCCATATTCCATTTACTATATGTAAAAACAATGTAATTATCTTCATTTTTATTATTATATTGGTAATATGACTTCATTGACTTGTGTTGATGCGATTAGGTTGGTTAAATCTTCTTAATGGATGAATAGAAGGTGGTCATTTTTTCAAAAGTTTGAGTGGTTTGTTCATCAAATTGTGTGATGTTCTATAATCAAATCACCAGGATGGTGGAATAGTTTTTCATTTTAAATCACCCTTAGTATTTTTTTATTAGAGTGAGGTGATGGTTCATTTTTCCTATATCAGAAATTATTGGTTAAACAAGGGAATGATATGATAGTCACTATTGGAAATAGATTGACCCATGTGAATGAAGAAGGTTGTTGTCACTGGTTGATTAGTTAACACCCACTATAAAATATTAGTGGTCCCAGATGTTGAGGTTGTGTATTATCATTGGATTTACTGATCTATTTCTATGTTGTAAAACATGACTTCAATTATAGTAAGTATGTTTTTCTTTCTAAAGATATTATTCGATAATACCTTTAGAACTGTTCTGAAATTTTAGTAAAACATAAAGTACAAAAAAATTAATTTTGCATTATTAATTTTTTTTATTTTAAAATTTATATTTTATAAATTTTCTTAGGGTAAAATATTTGATATTTTTTAGAAAATGGTGATTTTTGGATGAATAGTGAAAAATACTGATTTTATAAATATCATGATGTTCATGGATTTTTTGGATATAATAATAATATGAACCTCATAAAATATTTTTTCCATAAAAAAATATATTTAATAATAATTATAATGAATTTAAAAATTTATTGTTAAACATTTAAATCAATGGTTAACTTTTAGGAAATCTAAGTACATAAGTTATTTAAATAAAATTAAATTGTTATTCTATTTTAATAAAGTATTCACAAGGATCCATTCATTATTGTTTTGTTTAAAACTCAAATATGTATCCATTTATTTTACATAATGATGTTAATTCAATGGAAAACAATATAATTCATGATTTTCCATTAAAATAATTTTATGCTTAAAATGGGATGTTTTTCTAAAAATGGATTTCATTGAATTTTATAAACATTTAATAAAAGTAAATTTTAGTACTTCGGAAAAATTATTCATTTAAAATTGATTCAATATTTATTATAAATATAAATAATATTAAGTAATAAGTTCAACTATTTGTTTCAAATTGAATAGGAATCGTGTTAATTATTTATGACCTTAGTTATGGTTAAAATGAGTTAAATGGGACAAAATAAAAGAAAAAAGGATTCAAGGAAACATAATAAAAATTCTTAAATACCATTTTTTTGTTTTATTTTGACCCCACCATTTCCATGTTTATTTATATTTCAATTTGAGGGATTTTTACATTAGTAAAACATGTGTTATATAATAAAATATCATGTGTTTATATATTTTACACCGACCTTGATTATCAATGTTATCATACTATCCTCCCTTACAAATAATTAATGATCCACTTAGCTTGAGAAATACATTCCTAAAAAACTTTCCAACAATATTTTTATCAATTTATATTTCCTCATTTTTTTTCTCCTCATCATCTGTTATATTAATGATGGAAAAAATTCTTTGATGTGTTTAGCAAATTCATTTATGAGATTTTAAGTTATTCTTTAGGATATCGTGTTATAATATAAAATGATCTTTCAGTAAGTCTTAATAGAAGTCCTAAAAACTTGGGTGGATGCTAGAATACCTTATGAGTACCATTCATATAAGTGGAAAAGACACTCTTTGAAGCTCCATTAAAAACATCTAAAGAATATAGGGACACTTCTATGGTGGACCAGGACATGTGAAGAGGTGGGATATAAGGTCAAAATATCCATAGGAAGGTTGTCACACCTAAGGAGTTTGGTGTTTTTAGAAACAAAATGACAAATATTTTTAAACTATGTACATGTATAATACATGTCTACAAGTGTAGTTTGATTAAATATTATTGAATATATTTAATTCCTATCTTCAATTATTTCATTACACCTTTTGGGATTCCATATGAATTCCAAAGGATTATAAAGGCTATTGATAGAGACCTTTGGTGTCCACGAAATCAAATTGACAGTCCAAACTTCTATGATTATCTCTAACACCAATATGCAAGGATCACCAATTTACTCCCAAAGTTATCCATTTTATAAATCATCCCTTCTCCAATACTTAGTTTATTCTTTGTGTAATATCTCCACACTCCATCTTATTTCTTAGTCTCTGGTTTTTTTGTTCATATTCTTCTCAGATAATAATTATGATGCTAAATTGTTACTAATCCATGTAATCCTTCCTTCTTCCACTATTTTCTTATTGGTTCTCACAACCATTAAAGTGAGGGATTTATTGTTTTGTTCTATAACCCCTAAAATGAATGAGGATATCTTTTATTAGGTTTCTAGCTATACGAGATAGAAACTTAGTGTATATTATATATTTTTTATTGATGTAATATAAAAAATGGGAATTTTGTATCATGGATATTGATAAAGATAAGGATCCAATACGTTAAATACTCCATTGATTTAGTAGTTTGATAAAAGGTAACTTCATGATTTCATGTTAAAGATCATAAAATTTTTGTTTTCATTATTTTGAATTTCTATTTTCATTTATTAATCACATTCAATAATTTAATTGATGAATTTTATAATCAATCAATACATTTAATCTTTAAAATTTTGAATCTACCATTATTTTTTATTAATATTTTATAATTTATGATATAATTATATAGTTTTTCTTTCAACTTTGATTCTCATATTTACCTCTCCAAAAGAATTCAATTATTATCAATATTTTTTAATGTGGAATCAATTCTCTATTAATTTTATTATTTCTTATTTTGTTTAATGGGAAATTATCTCCCTTCCATTTTAACCTACTCAGACATATACTTAGTTTTAACATGTATTTTAATTTATTTATTACTTTTTTCTTAATTCAGTCATATATACCTTTTATTTTAAAAATAATTAACTAGTTATTCTATACATGTTGTTTTTCTAAATGGGAATTTTTACACCAATGGTGATCCTCAATGACCCTATATGGTGCATTTTCATTTTATATTTAATAATAATGGTAATTTTAAACCTCAAATTTCTATTTTGGTTATATTTATTAGTTATCATAAAGGGAAAATTATGATGAATATTTATATACCTTCTAATGAAAAAGATGATAAATATACCCCTGATGATATTTTTCATTTGAATTATATAGTAATGTAATAAATTCCTTGCATTGAATTTTATATGAAAATTAATTTAATCCAATTTATAAATGAAATATTTCTCCTGAAATCTGTAAATTCATTGAAGTAACTCTTGATATAACTATGAAATCAAATGATACTGGATTAGATATACTTACTTTCAACATTCCTCTATATATCCCAGTGAATCATTAAATAAAATATTTAATCAATTTAATGATATTTGTAATGGTGGTTTGTGTTTCTCTTTCAATAAAAACAATATTAAGGAAAATACTTGGGTATTTCTATGTTATTGGATACCCAATGTCACATTAGTCTTCTAATGTAAATATAAAAACAATAAGGTGGTTGAGAATCTCACTATCTCTCTCATGATGAATGAGACAAAAATGGAATGTCAATGTGAAAATGAGGTAAATGATATAAAAGAAAATATAAATGAAAATATCATCCCAAAAATGAATATGGACACATCTGAATGGAATTGAGATATTTCGAATATTAACCAAACGATGAATATGTTAACAACCAAGAAAAGATCTACTTATTTATTCAAAAAAGGAAAATCATAAAATAGATATTACAAATTTTAGTTAATAAAATTAGATCCACATAAAGAAGTATTGTCCTTTGAAAAATATTAAAGACATGAATCAAGATAATAAAGTGCTAAAAGATTCAACCTAGAGAGAATGTGGGGACTCAATTTCAATATATGAACTATGTGATTAAAATCTTAAGTGACCCATGGCCAATGTCAAGGTATGTGAGGATGTAAATTATATATGTTATAGTTCTTACTCTTCTACTTCTTAAATATATTTTTTAAGATATTAATATCTTCCTTGTTATATAGATCAATCTCAAGATGATTTTTTCTAAAAATATTTCATATTTTAATGATATTTAAAAGATTTAAAATATTTTTTTTATTAAAAATAAGGAATCTTAAATGAATATTATTATTTTTTATTAAAAATAAAATAACAACCAAATATTCCAAAAAATTAATTTCATGTTAACTGTATCAAAAATACTCTTTCCCAAATTACTAAATGTGAAGAAACCGTGAACAAAATTTCTCAGAGCTCAAAGTTCCATTAAAGTCAATAATGGGATTGGTTTTTCAAAACATTATATTTATCCCATATAATGAAATACTTTTTTGATAGGATGTTCCAAAAATATATATTTTTTATTAATATATGTGATTTGTGAATTTTCTTATAATAAAATTGTAAAAAATATATATATGGTATACTAAATAAAATTCATCAATCATATCATGTTTCCAAAGAAAAAACATGTTCTAAACAAGTTTATATTCTGAATTCATTATCTGTATACTAAAATTTACCCCATGGTATGGGTACTAAGAGAATTAGTTTATTAACATTTTTTTGGAAAATGGTCTCATGAAAAAAAATATAAAATCTACATTTTATATGGATAGTCTATGTTCATGGAATATACGTCGTGGTCCATCTAGTTAAAATCATGTTAAAAGTTACGAAGGAGGATATGCCACATTTAGAGATTATTCAAAAGTAAAAACTATTTTTATATTTATGATGGTTTTCTATAAATGTTCCTTAATTATATATATATTATTTTTCAATGTATTAAAGCTTAATTTAATAAGTATTTGTTAATTTTGAGAAACATGATTCAAAACTATTTTTTAAAAATTATTTTTTAGACATTTTAATTTAAAAGTAAAGATTTCATTTACCACGGATTATTTTTTATATTTATATATTGTACATTTAAAATATCTTGAAATTAGAAATTTTCAATATTTATGTAAAAAATATTATTAATATTGAATTTGGAATCAATTTTCATGTCATTGTAATGTTCACATTCTTATCAAGTTTAACTTTATCTAACTAGTTAAAGATTTACTAAAATTTCCTTTTGAATATAGTTTAGTTTTTGATAATTGAAAATAGGGAATGAAAAACAAATATTATTTACAAATCTATAACATTTGTTTCCACTTATAAAGACTTATTACTAATATACCTTGCTCATTATGTACCGACTTATGTTACTTATATCAGAAAATAAATTATGCCACTAAAATTATAAAATACAATACTAGATTTTATAAGTTTTCATATTAACACATAAAAATTATGTATATAATGAATTTATAAATATTTCAACAAAAATAAAAAATGAAAATGGATTAAAAAATCATTTACCTTTGTGTTGGCCATATTATAGAAATTGGAAAAAAATAATTTGAGGTGTTTTTCTCTTCTCATGATTTTCATAAGTCCTTAATTGTTCCTAGATCACCTCACCCAAAAGGGGCTATCTAAAGATTAAATAACACCCTCTAATAAATTTATAGGAATCTAAAGGTAGAGTTTAAACTACCTAAATTATTTTATTTCTAGGAGGTCAATATATCTGGATTAATCCTTAATACGTTTTTCAAAAGAACTATCTTTAGAAAACAACTTATAAACAATGGAACACAAAATTTTAAAAAATTATCTTCTTTAAAGTCTTCATTTTTAAATTCCTTATCAGTAATTCTAGGGATTATCCTATAATTTTTTAACATAAATCCAATTAATGTTTTTTCATTGGTACTTAAACTCAGTTAAACCCTTACAAGTCTTAAATAAGAGGGCCAGGACCATAAAAGATTGAATGTACATGAATGTTTTTGAGAATAATCATAAATATCATCCTGAAGTTGATAGTTATTTTAACAAACCTTAGTCTTATTTTGTAACTGAAGATGATCAAGATATCCCTTCTACTTCATTACCCAAAGAATGGGATAAATCTAACGACCATCCTCTTGAGATTTTTATCAGTGAATTACAATCTTCAACACATATTAGAAGGTTTTTCATCAATAAAGATGAAAATAATGAAATTTTATCTCACTTTAAACCTTCTTTCCTTGATTATTCTAGAAATCATATTAATTTGATACATGTTTTCATGATGAGTTGATATATTTTTAAATGAAAAACATTTTAAAAATCCTAAAATGACATTATAATTTATTAATTATTTGTACATGGTGTTTTTTAGGACAAAAATGATGATCAATGGATTATCATCCATAATAAGGTTCTACTTCTTACTAAATACTATAATCAAGTTTAAGGTATTGATAATGGTGAAACCTTTTTAAATATTTCATTACTATAATCCTTTAAAATCTAATTAGAAATTTCGACTCATTTAAATTTTATACTCTTTAAATTAGATGTAAACAATGATTTTTAATTGGTTTTATTTCTAAAAAATTAATAAACTAACCACTTTATAATATCCTATGTTTACAAATATTTTTTTCAACTCTACCAAATTTCTTTATGATCTAAATAAGACTATGATTCTTGGTATCAGAGGTTAAGAAAATTATTTTATCAAATGATATCAAATTGGGAAACACTGATTCCAAACTATTTTCTAAAAAATATATTAATAATTAAATTTTATTTTGACGATCTTTTTCCCACTAAATAAATTACTCGTAATGATTTCTCAGATTTGATGAATATAGAGTTTCCAATGAATTTAATTGGGGATCATAAATTCCTTTCTAGATTTAAAATTTCCAAAAAATCTAATGGAAATTATAAATACCATTGTAAATTAACTAATGAAATTATAAAGAAATTTGGAATGTATCATGCTAATAAAATTATATTTCTGCATGTATAAATTTTAAGCTAATGTTTGATGGATCAATTTAGTCGATCGATTATATGATTTGTGAAATTATGTTTATAATTGTACTTTAAATTAATATAGTCTAGGAATAAACCATGATTAGTTTATGAATTTATGATGTTTTACAATCTAATATAATGGAAAATATTTTAAAACCCCAAAATAATTTTTTAATATTATCAAGGAACTAAAAACAATAGATTATTTTATCGATTCAAAACCTCTTCTAAACAATATTATTTTCCAGATATTGATTTTAGAGGATGCTAAAAAGATATTGAAATTAATTGTTTAATGTGTAATACACTAGGAAAGTCACTAATCTCATTGATTATAAATAATAAATACTATATTTCTCCATTGATTGGAAAAGAGCAATGCATAACCATTAGAATATATTATGATCTAATCATATTGATAACACACAATATTTTTGAAATTAGGATAACATATTCTCTTATCCCTATCAAGTGTGACAATAATGGAGTGATTATGTATCACTAAAAAAACTATCTAAAACTCTATCACTATGAACATTGATATGTGGCACCAGTTTTTCCTTAATATCATTTTTAAAAAAGTGTTATATTTCTTCATTTTGTTTACACAGAACCACATCCTACTGATATATTCAGTAAACCCAAACTTCAGGATCACATTGAATTTTTTAATGATGAGTTGGGTATAATTATATTTTTATTATTATAAATTATTCTTCGAATTCATGGGAAAGAAATAATTTTTATTTCAAATTTAGAATTATGTTTCAATGTTTTTTCCCCAATCAAAATAAATGATTTCAAACTTTTATTAATCTTGTAAATTGAGTTTCATAATCCAAAAAACATTCAATTTAGTATAAAAAAATTGGATGTGGTTGTAGTACAAAATCACTTATAGATTATTACATTGAATATGTATTTTTGTATATTTTATTTGATCATTACCCAAGGTAAATGTAACGAGCCTTTACTACTAACCTTTTTTCACACTCCCAAGGAATTTTCTATATTTTTTAACACAATATTTCATAAATCTACAACGTGATTTTTTTAAATGATTATTTTATTTCATTATACCTTATTAATGGTTATTATTAATTTATCTCATCTTATAATTTATTTTAGGTTGTTCTAATCTTGTTAATATAAAAATTATCTAAGAAAAGGAACCATTTTCAATTGTTTCATAAAAAATATTTCATTTCTGATCATTTATGAGAATAAATTTTTATTTATATTATTTCTATATATAGATATATTTTTTAGATGAAAATATTTATTTTATCATATCTTATACATTATTAAAAATATACCTCCATAAAAAATGTTATTGTAGAAATTCATTTATTTTTTCCAGAATTTTATTTTTATATCTCTAGAAGGATCATTAATCATAATAAACATAGTAATTACTTTTTTATTTTACATGAACATCATTTATTAATAATTAATAATATAAAAGGGGATATGTTTTTTGATTAAGGAGAGAAGTTTTAAGGAGTGAAGTTTTATGCTATGTGGAGAAGTTGTTTTTGGAATTTTTATTAGGGAGAATATATTTTTGTTCTTCAAAGGAAGATAATTATTATCATATTATTAAAATATTGTAAAATAATTTTAATTCCATTAATATAAACTAATATTAGTTTTTTATAATAACTTTTTTATTAATGTATTTTTGTCAATAAAGCGTGAAACATTTTTCTTTACAAAATATTTAGTATTAATGATAAAAAAACACTTGGAAGTGTTTAAGAATTTGATTTAATTAATTTCTATCTGGAATTGATGCATCATGTTATAATATTGAATTAAAAATAATATATCCATAATGAATTCATAAAGAATGTATTAAATCAGAAGATGGGGCCTATAAGATCATAATAATACAATCATGTAGATTGAGGAACCACTTGTTGAATCACCATGAAAAATGGACTATGATGATAGGGAGACACCTATGGTGTACTATGACATGGTAGAAATGGGGGAAGGAATTCTAATAATCCACTTTCTTGTGTCCATGCCCATTGTTTTGGGAATTTTTGGAAGAAAAATGGAAAAGATTTTTTCTCTTGGGTGTTGTGAAAACCCTGCTAATGGGTTTTGATATATTTAATATGAGAGAAGCACCTTAAATCAATGATCAAATTAAATTAAGAATCACCCATATAATTCCATAATATATTTGTAGGATTTTCAATGTTATATATAGAGACCTTCGGTGGGAAGGAAATTAACTCTATAATCTAACCTTTACAATCAATCTAAAATTCAAAGTTCCTATAGTCACCATTTATCTCCCAAATTGATTTATTTTATATGTACTATATTATTTAATATAGAGAGTGTCCATATTATTATATATTCTCTCAATCTTATCTTATTTGTCATTCAATACATGTTGTTCTACATATTATTTTATTAGGATTTTTATAATTAAAAATGATATTTCTCATGGTAATCCTACATTATTCATTTATTTTCTTATCAGTACTCACTACCTTTAAATTGATGGATATAGGTTTTCCTTCTAGGATTGTTTAAAGGAATTAGACTATTATCTATTTTTTTCTTAATAACACCTTTAAAAATCATGGGTTTATTTTATTTTTTTTTATTTCTAGAGACTAAAATTTCAATGGAATGTTGTTTTCTTGACTACCATTAAGTGAAAGGGACTAATAAATATAATAATTAAGTGATTGAGGTGCCAGTTGTAATGGATAGTCTTGATATATAGTCTAACATTCTTTCCAAATATTTTCCCTTATTTATATTTGATATTTTAATATGTCAATTACATTCATTCTTTAAATTAATCGTTTGTTTAATTCTTTAACACGCTTAATTTTTTATATTAACAAATAAATATTTTTTTATAATACAACTTTAATAAACTATAAAATAATTATATTATTTTTATTTCTGATTTGATTCTTTTTTTATCCCTTCAAAAGGTTTCAAAAATCATCAATATTTACAAAAGAGGAATTTATTATCTAATATTTTAGTTATTTCCTTCTATTTTAGTGGAAAATTAAACCCCCATTATTCCATTTTACCCTAATCAGACCAATGTATTGGTCTCACAAAAATAATTCTTCAATAAGGATTAATGTGTCACCCAAAGACGATTACCAAATTAAGATGTATATGTTCTTACTGAGAATTTCAAAGTACCATTATTTTAAAACCTCCTTCAAATATTAATGAAAATATTAACATTATTACATATATATATTCACCAATAAAATATGTTTATATAGTGATGTTACATCAATTTTATATCTCTATTCCATCATATATAACATCAATACATCACATGTGTGTATGTACGAACTACCCTCTTTACATGTATGTGTAATTCATCTTTCATGACCACCTCACATTGATATATATAAAGATAAAATAAGTTAATAAAAATTATATATATGATAAAATTATGGTATTTGATATATTTTTTGTTATATATCTTTTTATTCTTCTATAAATTGGAAAATGATAATGTTCCTCGTGTGTAAATCTGGACTACCACCTCCACAAAGTGATCTAAATATTTCTTCTATCACAATCAAGAATGGACGACTATAAAATAGTATATAATGAATAATAATTTTGATCATGAAAATTTTAACCTTATCGATATTATGGAACAATTTCATTACACATTTGACCATGGTAAAAATACAGATGTAGTTTTGTATAAAATTTTTAAACAACCTTACGTAGTCAACATAATGAATAACTATGAACTAAATTGATTTAAAATGATTATAAAGGAAAATATAAATGTTATATATGTGAAAATAATAATAAATATAGTATCTAATAAATTTAAATTTATTATCCATGAGGATATAATATGTACAAATGAGAAGGAAAATAATCTAAAGGTTTATCTTCTCAAATCCACTCCAATAATATACATTTCATATTATAAACCCAAATTAATTAATATAGTTTATAAAAGACCAAATAGATATATAATTTTATTAATTAATCATAGTTTTTAGTATATAAACATTAAATAATTTTTTTTCACATTTTAGTGGTTTTTATCAAAAATTTATTTGGGATATAAATGTTTCTTTTACAATATCACACTTATTTGGATTAATTCATGTCTAAATTTATATTTTAATAACTATATGATTTCTATCTTATCTAACAACATATATTTTATACTAACCGTGATATTTCAAAGGTTTTCATTTTTTTAATCCAAATTTTACTCTCTTTGGTAATCAATGTTATAAATAATTCTTTCTAACTATTACTGGCCTTATTTCTTTTTTTGGGTCACAGAATTTTTTTATTCCAAGTAGATAATATCTAAAATATCTCATGAATGGTAATTTATATTCCCCCAATGATTATTTAATGTAATTTAAAACCATATTTGATTTTATTTTCAATATTTTCTCAAAAAAATATTTTAAAATTTTATATAACGATTATTTTTTAATTTCTTAATGAATTTCTTAAAGGGATGTTCTTTATAACATAAAAGATGTAAATGGATTTTCCCTATATCATTGTAATTATTAATTATAAATATTAATCATTAGTTTTCCATTGGGTTTCAGTAAAAAATAATTTATCAATTATAATTTATATTTTTATCTTTCATATTAAAAAAGGAATTTATTTTTAAAATGATGGAAAAAAATTCTGAAATGTTTCAAAATATAGTTTTTAAAACAATGATACCAAATCATTCAATAATTTTTTTTTTAAATTTCACTTAAATTATTCTATCAATATCTCAAATTACCTTTCATTACTTCAAAACATTCATTATTGAAGAATTAATGGACTTCTATAATCCTTTACTAGTATATGGATTATAAATTATTTTGGGATCATTCACTTTCATGCAACCATGTTCTCAATCACCTTAATTTAAAAAAAATTATAATTTTTAACCTTTATTTCCATAATATTTGTGTCATGGATGAATTTATATCGTTTATACTACTTCTATATTTTATTAGTATTTTACAACTTCAATATACAGTATTTTTAAAAAGAAATATTTTTATAAAATTTATGTCATTTACATGGGAAATATTTATGCTTCATAGTCATTATTTAATGAAGATATTTATTGATTCATAAGACATTTTTATTATGTTTCTTATTTTTTATTCAATATATGTTGAATTGATTTTACATATCTATGTGATGGGTGAGTCCGGGTTACATATTTCGCCCCCAATGCATTTAAAAGTACCGTGACAGAAACTAGTTGGGAATCATTATTGGGTTTGTATTTGGTGTATGCCTACTATATTATTTATAATTTATTGTTACAATGACATTATGGTAATATTATTTCTTCCTGAGTATAAATAATTAGTGATAAGGTTAGTAATTTTGGACATTATGTATTCCCTTTAGTGAGAATTTATTTTTAATCATCCATATATTTACGTTAATACATGAATTTATTTATTTCATACATTATTTATAAAATTGAAATCATATGGATTTTCTGAATATAATATTATTATCCCTTATCTAGTCATAATCAATTTCGATGTACATGTTTTCTTTCTGAGCATCTGAGATCACATTTTATAATATATTTTTTTTCCCATCATATGATGACGGAATATTTTAGTTATCATTAAGGATACAATAAGGTATTCCGTGATATGTTTTATTCTTCCAGTGTAATATAAAAATCATTTATATACCTAGTCTCCAAAAAAATATAAATTGATCGATCCATTATTTTTTGATCGCTTGTATCTTATACCAATATTTTAATATTAACACCAGAACTGGGTTACTAGAGACATTCCTTTCTTCTTATAATCAAAGAAAATGTAGGTTGACCCTTGAGAACATGATTTTAAAGAACATATCAAGCATTATCATTATGGTAATAACATATAATTTTTAATATATTTTCCAGAATTATATGTTATAGATAAACATTCTTAATTTTATGGGCTCATTATGTTTGTTCTATAATTTGGATATGAAATATACTGTATTAAAGGGAAATCATGTCAAAAATTATAATCAATGTACGAATTGACCAAATAAGACCATCAATATATTAAGTTATGTAGCTAAGAAGGTCAGGGCTATATTGGGGAAACAAGACCAAGTAATAGAAAATAACATTTCATGTATATATTATCATATTATTATACTGTTAAATTCCCAGAATGTTGATCACTTTATGTGTGAACATCTTTCATTCTTTAATAAAACTACTTATCCATTGGTAATTATGTAGTGGATCAAGTCCCATGATAATATATTCCTATTTCTGAAAATTAATGAAAGAGAAATGGTTATTCTATCTCATTATTATTTGAAGGTAGATTTTGATCAATGGTGTCCATTGATCCAGAATACCAAATAAAGTGAATAAATCTAAATAATGGAATGGAGAAATGTTAAAGAAATATTATTCCATAATTTCTTCCCCCATGATAAGTGAGATAGTATTGAGATGAGGTTTCAAAATCTAAATCACATGGAAGAGAATAGTGTTCCTCAATATGCAGGTATCTTCCCAGCATTAAGAACACCATAAATAGACTACATATGTAATCTGTTAAGAAATATCGAAAATTTATTTCATGGGATTAATCAAAATATATTCAAAGAACTTGTTTCCAAAACATTTTCATCATATTATTATATTGAATCAAATTATATTAAGATATAGAAATAAAATTCAAGGTCTAATATCTTCAATGGAAGAAATAAAAACAACTGGTTTGATAGGAAACAAGTAAACTAAAATGTGTCAATGAAAATAAATGAAAATATGTGATTTCCAAAATTGGTAATTATTAAATGATACATCCATGTAAGTGAATAAAGGGAATGGAATTTTTCCATAATTTAAGAGATAGGGTACTTCTATTGATGCAAATTTTATCAAATAATTTAATAATAGGGAGGTTTGGAACTATTAGTACCAATTCCCCAAGTGTTATGGGAACCTACTGCGACATAGGTAAAGTGGGAAATATATAATTATGAAATTATTAATACTGAATTTTATGTTTGTAAATATTTTTTGATAGGTATGTTGACCATAATGTCAAATTTAGATAATTCATTTTTTGATTGTAGATATTATAACTATTATATATTTTCTATGTTCTACAGAAACATTAAATCATTCCCTAAACCCTAAGAAGATAGTTTTCAATCACAAATCCTAATAAAAATATTATTTAGATAATTTTATATTATTCACTCCCCATTAATATTCATAGACATACACTATTTAAAAACATATTGGTTATACCTTTGGTTAAATCTGAAATCATACTTATTAGAGATTAGATTTAAAACTATAATGATAAATTATAGTACAAAAGAATTATATTATAATTTCTTATAGATATTTAAAATACATTCTCTTTATATGGGATATTAAATCATCAAAATAATGTCAATATCCACCTATAATATCTCTCATTAATGAAATTTGGGCATAAGAATATAAAACACAATCTATCAATGGGAAATTTATCATTATTGTTAAATATGTATCTATGATATAGGAATACATTATTGTGTCTCTGAAATAATATTCTATAAATCCAACAATGTATAAATTTTATTTCTTTATTAAAATCATACCTAATGAAAAACCATTATCTAATACTCTCTACTGAATTGCCGTAGTGGAATTAGTGGAACAAAATAAATAACTACAATGGAAGGGATTCATTCACTATAGTGTTTCTCCTTGTGGAGGCACACATTATTTTGTTATGATGAAGGATGGGTATATGTGGTTTC
Organism: Viscum album; assembly: GCA_963277665.1. NCBI lineage: Eukaryota > Viridiplantae > Streptophyta > Magnoliopsida > Santalales > Viscaceae > Viscum > Viscum album. The sequence continues at coordinate 1,229,756,458 of OY728163.1, read as the reverse complement.
TCATTAATTATAGAGAAATCAATGTCATTAATATAAATAAAAGATATATTCCTCCCAACATTAATGAATTTTTCTGACAAACTTAATAAGACACAATATTTTTAAAATATTGATCTTCATTCTAAGTGTCATTATTTTTGAATATAGAAGGAATATATTCTGAATACAAAATCTTTCACAAGGTATATAACTTATGAGTTTATAATAATTATCATTAGATTAACTAATGTACCCTCTATTTTAGTAGATCTGATGGATAGTGTATTCAATGATTTTCATGATAAAATTAGTGTGGTGTTTATAGATGATATGTTTCTATACTAAATAATATATGAGTAATTGAATATTCATTTAAGAATCATTCTTGATACTCTCAAAGGAAATGAGGTATTTGTAAAAATCATAAGTGACAATTCTATGTCTTCAATATCTCATTTATTTGAGTTGTTATATCCATTGGTGTAATATTTGTTGATCCTTTAATGAAAAATGTAGTTAAATTATTCCATACACTAAAGATAATAACTAGTATATGTAGTTTACTTATATTAGTAGGTTTATATCTGCTCCTTAGTAAAACAAATACATATTATCTGACCCATTAAGAATGATGATTTGTAAATTGGTCAGGATCATATGGTCAATGGAATTTAAATAATATTTTGAAGAACTAAAGAAGATATTGGTCAATTAACCGAGATTGACATTACTATTTGGAAGGGATAGATTTGTGATATATCATAATGCATCAACGAGTGGACTCAGATGTGTAATATAATGAATCAAATATTTTTTGCTCGTAAATTGTAATAGTTAATGGTCTATGAATAGAATTGTACAAAAAATGACCTCGAGTGGGAATCCATAATCATTAACATAAATATATGGAGGATTTTTCTCTATTGGAAAACAAGTGACATGTATAAAAATCCCAAAAAATATAAATAAATTTTTTAGACAAACATCTCAATATTATAAAAAATATGATGGCTTGGGCTATTCAAGGATTATTATTTCTGAATAAAAAATAAATCTAGGGGAAATCATGGTGGTTAATGTGTTTAGTTGTGAATTTCAGTGATTTAAAACTAAAATAAAGATATAAAAAGATTATATATTCATGAATTTAGTCAATTTTTTTAAGGGAATAATTATGGAAGGGGGAACATTACTCATTTTCAAATGGATTTCCAACCCAACATTATTGGAGAAGAAAATATGATCTCTACATTATGATAAAAATTTTCAAAATAAAAATAATTTCATGAATGGTAGGAATAATGAAGAATTTTTTTATGAAGATGGTGTGCTAAATTAGGAAAGTTTATATTTGTTAAATCCATACCATTACTCAAAATTGAGATATTGGATGAATCCAATATATCAAATTTTTTTATAGACCTTTCTAAAACCATAATATATGTGGATTTTTTGGAACATTTTTTATAGGATAATATAATGTGGTATTTATAAATCTATATCAATATTCATGGTTTATGAATAGGTAATGTTTAAGAGACAATGTCTTGAAGGAGTATTAAAACCCTTATATATTAGTACCTGGATGTGGGTTAACATTACCATACTTTCCAGATAGAAAAAATTCATTTTTATCTTTGTTCCCTTTAGTTCCTTCTATTGGCTAATACTTGAAAGAATAGTATGAGCAATAGTTATCATAGAATAAAAGAACATAATCATGATAAATTAATTATTGGATGCCTAAATAATGGAACCTTTTAAAACCATAAAAAACATTTTATTATCCAAGGAGGCATCCCTAGACATATCCATTGAAATAACCCTAGGTATATCACCAAATTATTATTATCCAATTATCCAATGGTTGATAGAACCGTTTCTTTAAAACCAACTATATTGATCCATTCCTAACATACATAGTTACTATATCATTTTAGATGAATATTCAGAACATTAAAAAATTAGAACCCCCAATACCATAATAATTGTCTTTGTAAACTTAGAAAACTAATATTATATATTGGAAAAAGATCTTCAACATCTACCTTAAATATATCCCCTTCAATACTCATACATAAAACCTTTATTCATAATACAGAGAAAGAAAAAAATAAGAAATGCGTGACATTAGATCCTCCAAAAGGGTACAAATGAATATATTTAGGAATAAAATGAGATTAAAACAATTATAACATGATCATATCATTAAAATATCATACCCTTTATATCAAATATTATAATAAATATTCATGCAATAAATATTGGATGTTCACATGACATTAATACTAATGAAATAAAATAGAATAATCCATGAGATAATAACATAGGAATAAGACCTAGAATTTGTGGCATACCCATTAACATTGAAATCTATAAATCAAGGATACCAACCTATACATTCATAACTTTTTAGGATTTTTATAATCACCCACGTGTGTGCTTTAGGCTGGGGATAACAACCCGAGTACCCTCTTGTTTTTTGAATGGGATACAACCTGTATTCCCTATTATTGTTGGGATTATGCTATAACATACAAACCATCTTGTTTTTAGGCTTGATATATAACCTATTTACCCCCTTGGTTTTAGGTTGGGGATTCAACCCATACACACTCATGTTTTTTTCATGGGCTATGGCCCATCTAACCACTTGTTTTATGTATTGGGATATAACTCATGTACCCTATTTTTATTTGGGATTGGGGTAAAAACTGTGTACGCACTTGTTTTTGTTCATGGTACATAAATATTTAACCCTCTAATCTCATATAAAATTTATAATTACCCAATTAATTTGATGGATACATAGGAACCATATGTCACATAATAAAATCATACATGCACATTCAACAAGATCGTAAAACATTCATTATATCATGAAACATAAAAATATGATTTCAATAATCATCATATCATAACCCATGAAATGAATTGGGTATCATAAAATTTCCATGATATCACACCCTAAAGAAAATATATAGGTTTCATAATCATTTCATTGTAGAATATCTTGTGAAGGGAAACTGGTTTCATAAGCATTTTATCATTTAATAACCCATGCAATAGAAACAAGTTTCATAAGAAAAATAGTGTGTTAATAATATAGAATTAACATAAATAATAATAATCATGTCCTTAGATCATAATAATGTTAATGAAAAAACTATATCAAAGGATTTCATCTTATATGGAGAAGGAGTTTGAATGATCACATTGATTATTTCTTAAAGAAAATTCCCTTTCTATAAAAATCATTTTCATTACAACATAAATCATTTTCAAAATATTTTCTTTTTAAAACCACTATAAAAACAAATTAATTTATATTTAATAATAATTAAAAACAAATCTGGAGGAAAATTTACTTTCCTCTTGGGAAAAATGAATTTTGAATCATATAACATTTTTAAAATCTTTTTCTTCAAAAATAACATCGAACAATGATATATGAAGCATTGAAAAAAATTAAAAAAATTAAAAAAAAATTAAAAATTTTTTCCATGAAAAATATCTTAAAATATAAATTAAAATTATTTTTTAATTATTTTTTGAAAACTTGGTTTTGAGTGAAAATATATTTCTGACTGAAGATAGACCTAATGTAGTTTTTTCTTAAAAACACATTCTTAACTATATTATGTACCATAGAGTTCAAAAATAGTAAGTTAACATAAATATATCATGAATAGAGGGAGGATAATAAATTTTATGAGAGTTATAGAAATATGTATCAAAATATTTCATCAATGGAATCATAATTATTAATAATCCCGATAAATTATGATATTGTTAAAAAACTATTACCACTTTGGTGACATTGAATATTAATACCCATGAGATAATAACAACACATGAAGCTTAAAATATCTTGAAAATAATTATTTTCCTAATATATCATATAAAAGAAATTATATACAACTCGTACAATAGTATTGGTTTATAACATTGCATGTGTGTCAAATAAGGTATATTGAGATAAAATTACCTTGCCAATTTGGTAACACTTGAACCGCAAACCCCGTGGAAGAGATACAATAAAATGGATATTTAAGTACCCATTAGTTCAATAATGATATATATAGAATATATTCATGGATATTATATACATACAACAAAATAAATGAGTTGTAACTAGGCATAACTCTTGCAGAAATAAATGTGAGACAACAAATCCCCTTACAACATGAGTAAGTTCTGAACCATGATACCCATGAAAGAATAAAACAAATTGAAACATTTAATATCATGAAAAACAATTCATGATATAAAAATACATAGGTCAGTATATACACCACATAACAATAATAAGTGGTGAATATATCAAATATATTATATAAATAAAAGTAAGACGAAAAAACCATTACCTCAAGTCTTGACATTCTTCAAACACATTCAAAAATCCTATATAATAATCATAATTTTTCTATAAGTTTAAAAAATATAAATATTATCATATATCATAACTAATATTATCTTATTATGAATTTATATTACCAATTTATTAACAATTTCTTGATAATGTAGCATTTTGGGAAATACTCATTTTGTTTTTCTTATATATTATGAGATTCTATTCTTGATCCTCTTAATTATATCATGATATAATTATTTTATTATCAAAAAAAATGATATAAATATAAATTAAATTCAATATATAAGTACTTATAATATTCTATAAAATTTGTAAATATGAAATGGATTGCACGTTCATGGAGACGGTAGGTCATATATACCCATGAACGATTCTTCCATTTTCATGTCATAATGAAAAAAATTAATAAATAAAATATATATTATAAATATTGTACAATTATTTTTTCATATATAACCTATGTTTTTTCTGAACTCATCCTTTATTCATTCTACATAAAGTGACAACGAATCACATAGCTTTGAGGAGGTTGTAGTCCACACGTCCACAAATGAAATTATCGTATTCCCAAAAATTAAAAACCACGAAGGTATGTGTTATATAATAATTATTGATTAATAAAGACATAATGAAATTAATATATATCATATAAAATTAGTAATTCTATCATTATTAAAATCCTTTAATTTTTTTAATGGAATGATGGTAAATGTCCGCTTGTGAGGTTGTAGTCCACTGAACACACAAACTATGATTATGTATCCCATTTGATTGAGGAGTATGTAGGTTTAGGGTGAAATAGTACCATGAAAAAATATCATATTTTGAGGATACTTATTTCATTATACAATTATTATATATGTATAATTGATGGAGTTAATGGAAATTAAATAATAGTGCTTACTAAATGATATTATATCTTTATTGGGTAATTTTATTTTTGTTTACACGGAATGAATAAGTTGGTTTTATTTCATCAAAAATTGAGGACTCTCAGATGAGAGGAGGAAAGTTCATAGATTATTTGGTTAGGATTTGGACTATAAAAATGGCATGATAGGTGCAAATAAGTGAGGGGTGGGTTCACTTTTATAGTTGAGGGGAGTGGAATTCATGTATATATAGATAGGTAATTGTTACTGAGAGGCATCCCTTATATAATGTGCCTCCAATATTATTCTATTTTAAATAAAAGGGTGGAAATGAATGAAATATGGCTATAAAATATATTGTGGATGAGTGTATAAATTTATTTGGCCCTTTAAGTTCATGTTTAACCACTAAGTAATCTCATTTTGACCTTAATCTCTCTAATTAATCTTAATTACATTCAAAAATATTTTGTGTAAAAAATAATATTAACCTTACTAGAAATTAAAAATTATTCTATATTAAAATATTCTGTTTAATTTTCCAAACTATAAACACATAATTTGTTGAAATTAATTTAAAATTTGTTCTGTGGACGGAATGAGACAATGGGTTTTTAATGTGAACATTTTTTAATGGTAGAACTGTTTTTAAGTCCAATTTCAATGTGAAATTGATTCTATTGACCTAAATTTTATTAATATATTTATTATTATTCCAAATATACATTAAACCCAATTTATAATAAAATTTAATTTTTTTAATAAATTAGACAAAATTCAATTTCAATTAAAATTCAATGTTAACACTATTCATAAAAAATGAAATTTCTCTGATAAAATAACAAAACATCACCCAAATTAAATATTTATATTAATTATTCAAAAATTAAGTTAATTTTTTAAAATAAAAAATTTATAACTCTGAAAATTTTAATTTAAAATTGTAGTTCCATTAAAATGTGATAAAATTACCTTTTAAAAAATGCATCTTTTTATTTATATAATTATATTTGTTCTTATCTTACACGTATTAAATAAATATGATGAGTGTATAAGAGGTTATTGAATATACAATATATAATGTTTATTAATTATATGTATCAAAATTGGTTTGATTAATTTATTGAGATAATATTGTGTTTTCACATTGAAAATTTGTTTCCATAGAAAAGGAATTTCTTTATTTTCAAATTGTTTTTTATTTAGTTTATAACTAATTGATAATAGAATTATTCATTTTTTATAAATTTTTAAATCTTATTTTCACAATTTACGTAATATTATTCTTAGCTTTAATTCTATTATCTAGGTGGTAACAGTAATAATATTTTAATAAAAATATTAACAGTATATTTTAGTTCAGTAAAACTCAGCATAGCATATAACACAAGTAAAGTGAAAAAAAAGTTGGAGATATCACAAAGAATGCCAATTTATGAATAAGGATATCATTGAACCAAATAGAGAAGAGAGATGAAAATAATCCCCAATTATCCAAATAGGAATTCATGTTAAATACCTATAAAAATAATGGTACATGTGAAATAATGGGAGTGAGAAGTTATTTCCCCTAATGAAATTTCAATTCTATGGATTTCAAGGACATACCTTGTATTAAAATGAATAATAAATTAGATACATGAATGGGGATTCCCTTATAGGCCAACAGAGGAGAGAAAAACCATATCCTTTATCATTTGGGAGAAATAATTTCTATAGATATTTTTTATAGGTCAAACTTGGTTAATAAATCAATTCATTGAAGGTAGAGGAAATGTGAAAACAATAACTATATAACATTGAGACAAGTCAATATCGATCTACCAAGAACAATTACCATTGAAAATAGGTATTATCCTATGGAATAAGAATGAGATAATGATTAGAACATGAATATAGAAAATATATTAGAGATAAAATACATTTCCTCCTCTCAATCAGATATATTCTAGAAGGAAATGATGAATATTGAGAAAACCGACCTTGTTGAAATCACTCTCAAATATACCAATAATAGTAACACATGGATTCTTGAACGTGGATGCTCATCCCATATGATAGGAAATACCAATCTATTTAAAAATTCTATGAAAATGGTGGATGTAACATTCAATTTTATCAACAATGGTTTCTTAATGAAAAAATTCAACATAAATAAAGAATTAACAATTTATGAGCTAATGAATATATATGTACTCTATGTGGATGGTTTTCATTAGAATCTCTTGAGTGTGAGTCAACTCTGTTACTCAAAACTAGTATTTAATGTTAATCATAAAGGCTGAATCATAAAAGGGAATATATGTAATTATCGTATAAAAAGATGTAAAAATAGTAATTCATACCAATTAGATAATTAATAACACACTTTTTTCTCACCAATTTAAGAGGAAAACAAATTACATCCCTATACATTTTCACATTAAACAACTAGTCATGGAAAAGTTATCAAAGAAAAAGGTTTTTTTAAAATATTTCTAATCTAAAGAATGATCATGAAAAAAATATTATATTCTTGCATGTTAGGAAGGATGTTCTATAATTCTTATCTATCGGGGAAAACGTTAATTGAATCTTCTTGATCTTGTCCACACATATGTGTGACGTCCAATTAATGTGGCTGTAACATATGCAGGGATGTACATCATTTATTTTATTTATTATTATAGTATAATATAATGTGTGATTATTATATAGTGAAAATGGTAATTGATTGATCACACAAAGAGATATATTCAAATATTTGAGAATGAAACTTACTGCATAATCCTAATATTAAGATCTAAAAATGGAATGGAATACAAATCAATTTAATTTGAAATCTTCCTTAAAAACATTGGATCAATCACAAGGTTTCTTCATATATAACACCTCAACAAATTGGGGCATTCAATGAAAAAATTATATGGAATAATAAGGCTAAAACTATATATATTGAGTGTTTTTTTCTCTTCATTGCTGAAAAGAGGCTATTCAAGTGTAATTATACACTCAAATTTTAATAGGTTATTTTATATAAAATGAAATTACACTATATGGGAAATGTAATAGATGGAAGCCATCACTAAATGTTTTCTCTATTTTGTTGATGTAAAATTTTTCATCTGATACAAAGATAGAAATTATAGAAATCATGGTGATTATGTGGATGAGATAGTGATCTTTAGTTACTCAATAAAGAGTATGTCCTACAAATGTTAAATTAATAATGCCTAAAATATTGTGGATGAAAATAAGGTCAAGATCATTTATGATGAAACTATGAATAGATTATGGATCTCAGGTTATGAAATTATTGGACCTAATGATGAAATTGGAAAAGGTAACTATTTAAATAATGAAATTATGGATGGATTTCCCAATATTTTAGGCTCACAAAATGATAATGATTTAGAAGTATAATCAGAAGAAGATCCAATGCTAATGAAACTCTACAATAACCTCATAGAATAAATAAGATAATACAAGTCAATCAATCCATCAAAATTAATGATTGGGCCCCACTGACAGAGACAATGATAATTTGGAAAGAAGAACATTTATTCTTGTATATACTATGTAACCAACCTATTTTGAAAAATAAATAAAGGATGAGTCATGGATTAATGCCGTGATGGTATAAAGGGATCCAATTAACAAAAATAAGTCATGGGATCATGTTAAGAGACTATTAAATCACAATGTGATTGGAAATAGTTTACATTTAAAAAAATCAATGAGTTATAAAACATGATTAGAAATTGGGGACTCTTGGTGTGTAAACACAACATATATATTTAAGGCATTGATGAAGAATAATTTTTTCTCTAATAGATTAGGTTATTCTCATCAATGGTGATTCAAATGTGGTTAAAATTTTATCATATTGATGTCAAAATGGAATTCATAATTGTTGTTTATGGTGAATAACTATACATTGAACAACTAGTGATATTTATATTTGGAAATGATGAAAAAAATTGTTTTTATATTAAATAAGTATCCGTATAGCCTAAATCTGGAACCATGAGAATGGTATTCTTAACTCGATTTTTATCTAATGAATATTCAATTTAAAAATGATCTTATGACAAAACATATCTACGTGAATCATTGATAGGGAGATCAATTTATTGTTTTTTATGTATGTGGGTGATATTATATTTGAAAAACTAAGGCTTGGATGAGTAGAAGAATTTTCTAATCAAATGAAATACTAATTACACATATCCATGATTGGTGAACTCATGTGCATTGTGGGGAATCTAGTGATTCAAAAATAATGAATAAACATTCATTTCTCTAGAAAAGTATACAAGATTATTTCTAAATAAATTCAACATGTATGAATCCAAACCAATGGAAAATCCAATAGTGGTAGGGTAAAATATTAGAAATCATGTGGATGGGAAATCTACGGATCCTACCTTGTAATGGAGGATCACTTGATGTTTTTTATATTTTACCACAACAGAACCATATATTATATTTTCCACACTATTTTTCAATATCCACCAAAGTATTTTAATGTAAAATAATTTTATTGTTGTTAAAGGAATATGATTTATATTCAAGGTACATTGTACATTTAATTATATATAAAAGAAAAGGTTGATAATAGATTTTGATCATTTTATGATCCAAACTAGGATGGAGATGTATTACACTAAAATTCCACAAGTGGGGTGCATTCTCTATTATAATCATATTTGTGTAATGGTTGAGTAAGAAACAAAAAAATAACTTTTCTTATTGTAGCTAAGGAAAATTATATCTCCCTAAAAGGGGAATTCACTCTTCTGTTATGGATGAAAAAACAACAATGTAATATTGGTGATGAGGTGAAACCACCAATGGTTATACACCTTGATAATAAGAGTGTGGTTGAGATTATAAAAAAATCAATTTCAATACTATTATAAAAAACATATTAATATCAAATTTCACTTTATCAATGAAAAATATGAACAAGGATTGATTAAAATAGACCATGTTGGAACTATTGATCAAGTGTGTAACATCCAAAATAAGAATTTTAGAGAACCAATGTTTTAGAAACATCTGATTAACCTCAATGTAAATCAACATCCCATTACATGAGGAAGTTACATTTTATCACCTCTCCAATTTTTTTAACATTTTAAGCCATTAGAGGATTTGATTCAGTTCTATGGGGGGTATACAATATTGGGATGTTTTTTCATACTAAGGCCACAATATAGTTTCTTTGGATTTTTCCAAACGTGGAGAATGAAATTCAATAATGTGTATGTTTTTAGGATTGTTCAATAGGTTGGTGGTCTCTCAAGGCATAAAAACTATTTGAAAACTGTTTTTTTTTACACATATCTAAAGTCATGTAAACTAAGAGTATTTAATGATTTATTTTATGCTTTTTTGGAAAATTATTAATTGAATTTTTATAGATATTTCCAACAAACCCAAATGGGTAGATTTTTGGAACCATGGTTTTTCACATCTTGAAACATATTGTTTATATATTTATTATCAATAAAAACTGGGCTCCCCAAGTAGTTTTCAACCTATGTGATAAAATTTTAAAGTTATATTGATTTAAATATATGGAATCATTTCCATATGTTTTCCAATGTTTTTCTACTCAAAATAAAGTGAAAGGAAGAAGTATCCCAAAATATGGGTTCCTAGGACTATCTCATTAAAATATAAAAAAGCTGTAGATTTTTATAATATATGGAATTTCGTGAAAAAATATGGTGTCATTTATGTTTGATGTTTTTTGAAATATATTTCATGAATAATTCTCTTGTAATGATGGAATGATTGTATGTAATGAAATTATGTGAATAATTGAGAATATAAAAATTTCCCTAATGTTCCTCAAAGAAAAGAAGCTTCATTAAAATTATTGAATAGGTTTATAAAAACAACATGGTGAGCTTGAATGCTTCATGAATGAGGTGTCTATAAATATATGGATTCTTATCATATGATACATCAATATAGTTTTGAAAATGGTAAAACAACAATGATTTCATTATGTTCATAAAAGAATTTAATTAATTTTTAAATCAAAAACTCTTTATGAATAGAATATTCATGAAAAGAATGGTTATAAACTAAAAAATTATTTGGAATTTCAGAAAAGTTTGTTTCATGAGGGATGATATTTTCCTGATAGACTATAGTTTCATGATGACCTATTGCTTTTAAAATTCTGGTATCTTCGTGAAAGTATGTATGTTTGTGAAATATAGAAGATATTTGAAATAAAAAAAGTGGTCTTTTTGAAGGAGGGATTTTTCGTGAAAGGTCCTTACATGGAGAGAAGTTTTTGAACATCATGTTTGAGTGAAAAATTCATTCAAGTGGATCAATTATAGAATATGGTTCAAGAATAGCCTCATGCTAACTAGGTATAAAGACATATGTTTCCAATATATTGATGTGACATTCATGTCGATAAACTTAGTAAGACTTCACCCAAGGTAGTGAGAAAGGGAAGTAAATGGAAGTGATAATAAAGAGGTAGTGAGATATCCCTAAAATTATTATGAGTGTAGTGTGCTTATTATATAGTGAAAACTTGTAATGTTTTTTAATCCACAATATCATGTATAGCTTAGTGATATTAGTTATGACCGACAAACTATTGGATTATGCCCTATATTTTAGACCTTAGTGGTGAACTTATTAAAAATATTGTGTTATGTTTCTGTTTATTCCATTGGGTTTTTAATTAATACATGATTCCATCATACTGGTTTAACAATTTCATACCGATATGGGTAAACTATCTATCACATTGAAATAAAATTAAGACACCTTGATTCACCCCTCCCCTCTCAGGGTGTTTTAGGTTTCTATATATGTGTGTAAAATACACACCTTTGGAATAAGTCACCCATAGAAATAGAGAGGCACTAGTCAACCTACAATCATAAATTTCATGATTATAATATTATTTCATAGCTTTACTCTATAGGATATCCCATCAAACTCAAATGTGGAAAAAATCTCCAAAAATAAATCATTCAATTTGGGATGGCTGATATATAGTGTATCATGTATATGATTGTATTCCATTAAGTCATACTTATTATCTATGATTCAAACAAACTATATGATGATCATGTTATTAACCCACTAGATGAGATTGATAGGACCCCATGACAATATCCATAGGTTGTCACCAGCAGGGCTTTTTAAATCATAAATGAGATAGGGGTTTTTATAAGGGCCCTGATCTAGGGGAGTTAACCTATAATATGACCCATATATTGATGATGATGATGATGATGATGATGATGATGATTACAACGGTTTTGTTAATGAGGATGATGATTATGGGATGATGATGATGATACTAGTTTTAAAGAAGAACTAGATGATGAAGGAGGTGGTTGTTCTAGATCTACAAAAATGGTACTCATTCATAGATATAGGTGTGAGGACTGACGGTTCCACATTGAGAGGAACTACCACTAATTTCAGCTATGATTAAATTGGTATGTATTTTTCTATCCTCTCCTCCAAGACCACCAGATGAAATTTCCCAGGTGAAAGATAATTATGAACTAGTTAAGAGGTGAGAAACATCCCACCTAATGTAGATTTCTCCCCATATTTCATAAAACTACGAAAAGAAAATTGAAAAGAAATGGAAAAATCAAAGGAATAGAAAATAAAATTGAGTATTATTTCATGGAAAAACACTCAAAAATAATTTTTTATTTGAGAAAACGGAAAATGGAAAAAAAGCCTACCGAAGAAGTTAGAGAGGTCTGAACTGATGAAGACCCAGGGAATCATTACTAATAACATGATTACAATCATCAGATAGGTCCCCAAATATATAGTAAATAACAATGATTTTATTCCAGTTTCCATTGCTACTGTGACTATCCAGAGAAAAAATTCTCCTCCCTCCAACTGTGAGAGACCTCAAATCCAATTCTAATGAGCAGTTAACACCTCCTGAGAGAATTTATCATATGTCATGGGATAATTATACTGTTAGGGGTGAATATTACTGGGATTTTTGAGTCTAATTCAACCTCCCCAATGTTGATATTGAAGAGTCTACATAATAAAATTCCAATTACAAGAACATTAATCTCTACATGAATTGTTTTTTCCGTACCAAAGTAAGCACTGATTCCTATCATAACTGATCATCTAGTGTCTTATTCATGTCCTCATCCATGAATTATCTCCTCCATGTAGGAACCATCAATTTTTAGTTTATTCCCCAACATGGATGGTTGCCCCTTTATCCATCTTACTTGAAAATCATTGTTGTTGTGACTGGTTCCTTGAGAAATAGTGCCTCTGATTGAAACCATCATCTTCCCTCGATGAACCAAACCATTGAGCTCAGAAAATAGTGATAAGACTCTAATATTAATACTGATATATTACTATAACCCAACCATTATCCCATTTTTAATTTCCAAATTCATAATACTACAAAAATTTTAAAACTTTTTCTATCCAACATTATACAGTAATTGAGTCCTAGTTTATTTTTTGCATTTATACGCCATGTGGAATACACAAGATGGTAGTTAATGTATATAGAAAATACCAATCATACTAACTATGAATTAAAAATGGGTACCTAACTAATATTCTATAAATATATATATCATGCATGTACCCAATCAAATGAAACGATTACATAGTTCATATTGGACACGCACTATGTTTGTTATTGAAATGATTTGTTTTACCATATACAAAATCATATATCGTGTGTTCTTCATGAGTTCCCCTGTTCTTCTATCCTTTGACAAAAAATCCACCTAATCACTAAAAATCCAAAAAATGTAACAAAATTACGAGTCCTTAAGAATATATTATATATATTTTTTGGTAATAAATATTTATTAATTAACTAGTTTAACACATAACAACAAACCAAAATGAACCATGACACGTTTTATTAAGATAATTAAAACTATTGTAAAGTAGTTATTGAATTTGAGGGTATAAATTGAGTTAAATAATTTTGAAATATAAATAAAAAATAAATGTTAATTTTAAAACAAATTTATTTATGATATTCAATTAGAAATGATAAATATTAAATAAATATTTTTTAATGTATTTTTTCTAAAATTTTATTTTTATGCGCTATGTATTTTAATTTCAAAAAACTAAATATATTAGAGTTATATGATTATAAAATATATGTTATATATAAAGAGTATATTTACAATTATTTTAATGTGCTTTTTTAATAAATAAGAATATATACAGTTAATATTTGGAAATGTTATTTTTCTATAAGAATGTGTATTCATTTTATTTTTTATTTTAATTTAAAAGTTAAATTTATAAATTTTAGAAATTTAGAGTTAAATAATTAAATTAATTTTTGGATTTATAATAATATTATAATATTAGGATTAATTTTTTATTTTATTCTAAAAATATAGAATTTTAAGTGAATAGTGAATAAAAACTTTTTTTACAAACAGCATGGGACTTATGGAATAATTAGTCTATAATCAAGACATAAAATATATGAACCATTATTATTTTCTAAATATATATTTTATAATTGAAATAATAAATTTAGAAAATATAAATTTTAATTTAAAAACATATATTTTACAATTTCTAACTTATGTTATATTTTCCCCTAAAATTGTTTCTAACGAGTTAAATATTAATTATTTGAAAAAAAAATTCATTAATTATAGAAAATAATCAAATAAAATGGGTTTAATATTTTTAAAAAGGTGGTCTAAATTAAATAACATGTTCAATTTTATATTTATTAAAAAAATTACTTATATAAAATTATTTTCCACATAAAAAGTCAAAATGGGAAAATAATTTAATTCTATGAGGTAAAAGATCGAAAACATGTAAAATGAAAGTATCAAAATGAGTGGTTTATGGATTTATAGATAAAAAATAATGCCCTATTCAATATTTTATACATTTGGTTCAACATTCTTTTAGAATTGATGTTCCTTTAATATAATGTTATCGTTATTTACAATAATATCATCCCTCTCACCCATAAAATGCCACTTACGCCACCCCACATTTTCAAACACTATAAGAAACATGGTTCTTCCAAAATATTATAAAATCATTCAGAAAAATTACTTGGAACTTTGTATATGTCCTAATCCCATCAAAATATGCACCATAAGATGATTAATCTAATTTTAAGAGGAGTTGTTCTAAATAATAACGTAAAAATTCGTAATCATTCATTCTATCCAAATATTTTTTCTGAATTTTTCAAGAATACCACATTGATGTTGAGTAGAAAACACATAGAAATCCATAAAATATAGAAAATAAATCATATAGAAAAACTAAAATGATTATATTATAATAGAAACCACGCACTTTTCTATGCCACAAATTATTACAAATTACAATAGAAAATCATAGCCTTGAACCGTCACTGCTCCACATTGCCAAAATTTCCCCAATATAATTTCAAAAATCAAATTCAAAAATTGAAGGATCCATATAACAACCAGGATTTTTATTACACACTTAATCATGATTTATTACATAAATTATTCACTTGATAGAAAATGTAATATTGATAGGTCTAGTGTATCTGGGTCTTAGGAACAATACATAACAACTTAGAACATAAAGCACACAAATTCTTTATTGAAAACTTTTTTTACATGACCACTAAATTCCCCCGTATGTGTTTCATGGGATAACCAGAGGACATGCATAAGAAAAGGGTGATATATAAAGCCTAGTAAGGGAGTAAAAAAGTCATAAAATTACGAATTCAATACATTTTAGGGAATAGGCATATCAATGTAGCATAAAAGAACATGAACATAGAGCCATGATATAGCATTATTATCATAATAGAGAAATGTTTCAACAATCGTTAACATGGAATTAGCATGAGTCAAGTCTCATTACACATGGAGCATGTGTAAAACCTCATTTTACATGAATTATAATGATTAAATCCTGATTGAACATGAATTATAATTAGAAAATAATAATTTCACTTGATGTATCATGATACTAATCTTTAACCAATGCATCGAAGCAGTATTATGGATCACCCTTTTTAAAC
This sequence comes from Viscum album, assembly GCA_963277665.1. Taxonomy (NCBI): domain Eukaryota; kingdom Viridiplantae; phylum Streptophyta; class Magnoliopsida; order Santalales; family Viscaceae; genus Viscum; species Viscum album. The sequence continues at coordinate 1,229,740,197 of OY728163.1, read as the reverse complement.
ATTTCAATTCAGGCATTAGTTTCCCACATAAATAATAAAACATGGATTCATCATCAATTATTCCACGATAAAGGAATGTGTAATTAATACATAAAGCTCTATAATAAATAAGTAAATGTTCATAAAGGTGAATACTCTTGATAGAGAAATGGGAATGGTATTAACTACACAATGACTTTGGCTTGGAAAAACACGGTGCACTTTCGGCAGCATAACAGCATGACAAAGAAATTCATAAAAATGGATTATGAGAGAGAAATGGGTGACTCATCATATTTACAGAAATGGGTATTAAGGCGATCATAGAGATACATGTACGAACATATTTAATTGAATTTGGATTCATAAAAAAATAATTACTTCATTGTAAATGAGGATAGAGAAATCCCTTACGGAATTTCAGCATGGTAATGGGTATACATGGAAGGAATCTATGAGAGAGAAAGGGGTCTCTCATCATTTAAACATATTGAGAAATGTATAGTGGCAGTTTAAATTCATACCCAAAGACTTTGAAAAAAAGGGCATAACAATATTAAGAAACTTGGATAAAATGAGAAAGGATGGAATCCCTTACTTGGAAATGTGATCATAAAGGCTTGAGAGAAGCTTGAGAGAAGATTCTTTGGAGCTAGGGGTGCCTTGCGAGGATTCTACATAGAGAAGGTAAGAAGTTTGACGAACTCCAATGGCATTTAGTGAAGATGTAGTGGGAGATTGGGTGGGTTTATTTTGGATAGGGGAGGGAATTCTTTATTATTAGTTTTGGGTCACCCTACATTAAACTAATCAAAACCACATAACAGCCCCTCATTTTTTCCCATGGTTTTTTCAAAAGGGTAGTGAAAAAAAATATTTTATAAGTCCAATGTCCAAACATCATAAAATAATTGGGTTTCTTATGTGGAGGTGTGTCACACTCTCAAGGAAACCAATTTAAAAAGCTATAATGTTTTATAAGTATTGAAGGTTCCACTAAAGCTTTGTAAAATGAATATAATAAACATAAAATCAAATTATATTAATTTTGAAACATATAATGTCCTAACATAGTGTTTATAGTATTTTATTACACCACTATTGGGTCATTATGTTGTTAAAAAACACATTATATAATTAAATGGAATTAAATTTTTACCCAAAAACTCGACAGTCTCAGAAAAATATGAAAAATTAACCATTGGATATTTTCAATGCCCGGATTCCAAAAAAATATTCAATTTGTATAAATAATTTTCTAAAAACTCTTTCATACCTTGAGAAAAATTACATTTGCATTCATAAAATTATACGATCATTTTGATATAATAAAATTTCATTTTATAATAATAATAATTGTTTAATTAAATAATAATTAATTAAAAAATCCATTAATTCATCAAAATATAGTTTTAGTTGAATATTAACTAAAAATACAATATGCGCTTTAAAAAATTATTTTCAATGTAACAATAATAAAATTAATGTATATTATATATACAAAATAGTGTACATAATAATATTTCTAAGGTATTGTTACATAACCACTTAAAACACCCGCAAAAGACCTTATGATAATGTGGGTGATAGTGACAGAATCTTGGGGTGGCTAAGATAACATCGCTCGAGTGATAATATCTATCTACTTCCACTTATCACGTAGGTAGTTCTGTTAAAGCTTAACATATCCAAGATTAGATTGGGCTTGGTCAAGAGTGAAGCCCAATGACGCCACCTCATTTTTATGATCCAACCAATGTGCTTCGTATGGGGAAACTCTAATGGATGAGGCAATTACTTCCTTTGTCTGAGTAAATTGGATTTGTTAAACCCCTATATTTATACTAATCATGTGATCACTATTCATTGGCTATATTTGCAACAGTCACAATTCATAACAGTATTTTAAAATCCAAAACCTAAAGCAAAAAATTTCATACATTTTTCATAACCATAATAAAATATTTAAATAGACCAAGTGGAATTTTCATTATTGAATTTTTTGGTTGTTACAATCTTCCCCACCTAAAAAATTTGGCCCTTGAAATTTCTTTTTCCCACACTGATATACATGAGAGTAACCCTACTTCATCAAATAATCTGGTTCCCATGTTACCTATTAAAAATGTGGATTCACCACAACACCTTGATAGGGGCATTATCTTATTTTGAATAACTTTTTCCCTATGAACAAAGATCTTCACTAGTTGATCCTTGTAAGAAAGATCATCCTCTAACTGTACTACATCTAAAGGGAGTACATATGATAGATATTTAATATACTTCCTAAATATGGATACATGAAATAAATTATTTACATTGGCTATGGTGGGTGGAAGTGCTAGTCGATAGGCCACAACCCCAACACAATCAAGAATCTCGAAGGGGCTGATGTACCTAGGACTTAACATTCTTTTCTTTCCAAATAGTATGACCTTCTTCTAAGGATATATTTGTAGAAATACCATGTCTCCAAATTTTAACTTATGGTCTCATCAATAGCTATCTCCATAACTCTTCTTTCGATATTTGGATGTGTTGATATGCTTCCAAATGGTTTTCACATTCTCCAACATTTCTTCGATCATTTCAGGTCATAATAGATTACACTCATAGACTTCATCCCAACAAGATGATGTTCTGCACCTTTTCCCATAAAGGGTATCATATGGTTCCATTCAGATGATCGAGTTGAAACTGTTATTTTTGGATAATTCAACCAGTGGAAGATATTCGACCCGCCCACCATTGATGTCCATAAAACATGATCTTAACATATCTTCTAGTGTTTGAGTAGTTTGCTCTTATTGGCCATCAGTTTGAGGATGATAGGCCGTACTTAAGTTCGGTTCAGTGATTAGTGCATGTTAAAAACATTATAAGAACAGCGAGGTGAATCTTATATCACGATTAGATAAGCTATATTGTGGTATTCCATGCAGCCTTAACACTACATTTATGTAAATCCATGCAAGTTGATCTAATGAGATGTCCTCTCGAATCACGGTAAAGTGAGCTATCTTTGTATGTCAATCCACAATGACCCATATATAATTTTTTCCTTTAGATTTCCTTATAATTCCAGTGACAAAGTCTATGGTAATATTCTCCCACTTCTATGTTGGTATGGGTAGTGGGTGCAACATCCCTTTAGACATTTGCCTCTCAGACATCACTTACTGACATACCAGGAACTTCGATTTATATTCGGCAATATCTCTTTTCATATTTTCCAAGAAAATTTTTTCTCAGAGATCTCGATACATCATTGTGATCCCTAGGTGAATATAGAAAGTTGAGCTATGTGCGTCTTCCCGAAACTCCTTCATTGTCTCGATATCTGATGGTACACATAATTGTGACCCAAATCTCATAATTTCATTCTTATCATCCATGAACTCTGAGGATTTACCAATTTTAATAGCTTCCACCATTTCCTTAATTTTCACATCCTTTCATTGACAATCCTTTATTTTATCCATGTGGGATGGTTGAAAAATCATTTGAGAAAGGATTGATGATGTTCCTCCCTTAACGATTCTCGTGTCCATCCTTTGTAAATCAACAAATATTGGATCCTTCTCAATTCTCATCAATGCAGAATCACTATATTGTTTCTATATAGAGCATATTCCACCTTGTTCGCTTTCCCAGAGTGGTAATGGATTGAGCAATCATAATTCTTGATGAGTTATATCTATCTTCTTGGAAAATATTAAGCTCATTCTGTGTTAATATATATTTATTGCTCTTATGATCAGCATATATCTCACACTTCTCCTCATAGAGATAATGCCTCTATATTTTAGATGCAAAGATAATAAATGATAACTCCAGATCATGAATGGGATAGTTTTTCTCAGGAATTTTTAGCTTCCTTAAGGCATATGCTATTTCTTTATCATTTTACAACAACACACAACCCAGACTTTTTTCAAAGCATCACTAAATACCACAAAAGGTTCTCCACATGTGGTTAATGTGAGCACATCCACAATGATAAGCCTCCTTTTCAACCCCTTTAAGCTCTCTTAAAATTCATCAATCCAAGAAAACTTTACTACCTTTCAAGTTTGCTTAGTTAGAGGGTTGGACAATCATGAGAAATTTCTCACAAATTGGAAATATTATCCTGCTAACAACAAGAAGGTATGGATATTTGTTATTGATATTCGCCTCAAACATCCCCCAACTGCAGTTGTCTTGGAGGGATCTATACATATCCCATTGCATGTGATGATATGACCCAATAATGAAACCTTCATCAACCATAACTCACACTTTCTATACCTTTCATAGGGATTCTCCTTCTGCAAAGTCTCTATTACAGTTCATTAATTCTCCTCATGATCCTCCTTAGATTTGGAGTATATTAGATTATTATCTATAAATATTACCACAAAGTTGTTGAGGTAATCCCTGAAAACTCTATTTATCAAGTCCATGAAGATTTTTAGAGCATTTGTGAGTCCGAAAGGAATTACTATGAATTCATAGTGCACGTATATTGTATGAAAAAAAGTCTTGGGGATATCTATATTCTTTAACTTTACATGATTATTTTACAAACGCAAATATACCTCGTAGTTGTATTGTACTCCATGTAGCTAATCGAAAAAATCACCAATTAATAGGAGAGGATACTTGTTCTGTATCGTGATTTTTAAGCTCACAATAATCAATGAAAAGGTGCATTGACCTATCCTTCTTCTTGATGAAGAGGACTGGTGAAACCCATAGTGAAGCACTTTGGTGTATAAATCCTTTATCTAAATTCTCTTGTAGTTGTTTTTTTATCTCCTCAAGCTCCACAATTTCTATTATATATGGAGACATGGATATTGAAAGCAACCCAGTTAAAAGATCAATTGATAATTCAAAATCTCTTCTAAGAGGAAGACTAGGAAATTCCTCGGGAAACACTTCTGCGAATTCCCACACAATAGGAATGTCTTCAAGGATGGTTGTCTCTATAGACTCAATCATCTGTGCTAGATATGCATTCTCATAGGGAAATAATATCCACACTTGAGATGATGTATCTAAAGATGAATCATCTTCATCCTTGCAGTTGAACAAAATCGGGGGTCGATTCTCCACATTGAGAGTGATTTCCCACTCATGACAATTTATGTTGGCTTTATATAGAAAATCAAATACATTCCAAGAATTACATCAAATTCCATCAGAGGGAGTATTAAGAGGTTCTCCGAGAAGCTCAATCCACCGATTATGACTCAGGAGGTGTTAAATTCATGGGTTACAATGATTGCCTCTCATTCCATACTAACAGAAATCGTCACTTCCATGATTTGTGGTGGTGTTGGGGTTTTTCTACTAAACTTTTAGGGTATAAATGATTGCATAGAACCAAAATCAAAAAGTACATTCACTATTCTTGAATGAATAAATAGAAAACCTATCATTACTTAATTTTCAGGGTTAACTTCGATAGTAGTTATGGAAACAACTCAACCTTTCTTCTTTAAAGGTTATTAGTTTCCTCTAAAAACCATTGTCTTAAGGCACTGATTTTATAGGTGACCTAGTTATTTTTAGATGAAGAAATGAACAATTTGTTGAGAGTCGAACAAAGATTCCCTCTCCTCGGTCGCAGTAGTGGGTTTTTCTGATCGGTAGTTCACCGCTAGGTTCCCTTCTCTACCACACCTAAATCATTTCCTTATCCCCTTAAAAAAAATTATTGTTGTGCTTCTTTCCACACCTTTGGATTGGGGGGTGCTGGATTTTATTAGCATCATTGGATTTATCCATCGGACTGAAAAAATTGAAGTCTACCTTGTACTTCTCATCCCCATTATACACCTGAGATTCTACGATCTCCATTTTGACATTGAGGGCACATCATACAATTTTTTCAAAGTTGTCGAACCCATGGATTTATAGGTCTTTCTGTAGGCTATGTTTCATCCCACCAAAGAAGTTTTCAACCATGTATTTGGGGGTAACGACAAAGTCAGAGGAGTATCATGTATGCATTATGATGTTTTCCTCGTACTCATCGATGGGTTCATCATCTTTTTTCCTAAGGGCAGGAAAGTCCCTTTCTACCTTTAGTCGAAGGGTGTGTGGAAAATATTTATGGGAAAACATCTTCCGGAAATCCATCCCTTCCAACACCTTGAAATCCTACATAGGATTCGTATTTTTGATCAATGTCCACCATGGATCGGATTCACCCTCTGTATGATAAGAATCCAAAAGAACCTTCTCTTGTTCAGAACATTGAAGGATATATAAGAACTTTTCAATGAAGTTGATCCATTGTTTGGTGATTGATAGATTATGTGATCTATTAAAAGAAGGAGGAATTTGTCTCATGATGCTCTCGATAGCGACATGTTATTTTTTAGGTCCTTGAACATTCCTCTTGACCCATGCTTCTTTTCAAAGACTGAGTTAACAGAGAGAGTATCGTGACAATGTTTGTGATTCATACTCCTATCAGATTGGGAATATGATTAGAACTGTCATCACATTGGTCAAGGAATTGGTTATTTGGCCGAGTCCTCCTATTACAAAACATTGGATAGAATTAAAGTAATGTTAGGGGTAACACATAAAGGGTAATACAAGGACAAAATAGATGACATATAAATAACATTTATTTACATAACTTATTAATCTATAGGTTTCAATATATGTGATCCATGATCTACATTCTAACATATGTTCTTAGGGGAATATTTTTTTACTTCTCTCAACAATGGTTCATACAAATATTTTTAATTTACCAAAGCATATCTGTGACAACCGGGTCCCGGTGACAGCACAGACACCCCGCCTTAACATGGCCGTCGGGTCCTGGCCCACCAGGTACCACCAGTTGCCCCGCAGACACGTGGGGCCCACCCAAGGGTCCACCCACGTGCCCGAACGGGGCATCTGACTAATGATAGTCCCCACAGGCCAACACAAGTCCTTTCCAGTGTGCTTTGTCCTCACTCACACACACCCTGAGAAACTTCCCAGGAGGTCACCCATCCTGATCACTACTCCAGGCCAAGCACGCTTAACTGTGGAGTTCTAACCAGGTAGGCTCCCGAAAAGGAAGGTGCACCTTGTTGACATGAGTCATATCATTTAGTCATTTAACCTTTTAACATTTGGGGATGTTACAATCACCCCCCCTTGAGGGCACAACGCCCTCGTTGTGGGCCCTACATCTCAACCCAGGCAGTGCACCGCACACATAAGGCTGGGTTCCTCCTCTGATACCAAATGTGACAACCGGGTCCCGGTGACAGCACAGACACCCCGCCTTAACATGGCCGTCGGGTCCTGGCCCACCAGGTACCACCAGTTGCCCCGCAGACACGTGGGGCCCACCCAAGGGTCCACCCACGTGCCCGAACGGGTCATCTGACTAATGATAGTCCCCACAGGCCAACACAAGTCCTTTCCAGTGTGCTTTGTCCTCACTCACACACACCCTAAGAAACTTCCCAGGAGGTCACCCATCCTGATCACTACTCCAGGCCAAGCACGCTTAACTGTGGAGTTCTAACCAGGTAGGCTCCCGAAAAGGAAGGTGTACCTTGTTGACATGAGTCATATCATTTAGTCATTTAACCTTTTAACATTTGGGGATGTTACAATATCCCTGAGAAGTGTCATAACCCAGGGTACAGAATGTCACATTGTCATGTACCAGGATATCTCGGGTAAATCCTAAAACTCCTTGTCAGTGTTTTCACTCCTAGGTACATATGTGCCATAGCTGCCTTTACCTTCTTATATCCAGATGGGATGTATTTTCTTGATTAAACACTTACTCAATACTAAAAAAATTTTGTGATGGTTTTATTATACATGGTCTTATCTCAATGACATCATTTTGGTTTTCTAATCCTAATCCCAAAAATAACTAAAGTCATCCTTTGATACCAACTATAACAACCCTTCTTTTTATTACAAAATTAAACATGATTGTTTACATAAAAAATTCAGTTGATATAACATGGAAGATCGAGAGGTCTAGTGTCATTGGGTCTTATGAACATTACATAACAACATATAACATGAAACACACAACATATTTATTGAAAACATCATGTATATAACCACTGCATTCCCTCATACTTAGCATTGCATGAGATAACCTTTTTAGTTGCATAAAAAAGTGTGAGCTCTAAAGCACAATAAGTGAGTAAAAATTGCAGAAAATGAATAATAAAATACATTTTAGGCTATAGGAGTATCAATGATCCATAAAAGTACATTAAAAAAATGCATGATATAGAATGATTATTATAACATGTAAATGTGGCAACAACAGTTAACATGGATTTAGTATGAGCCAAGGCTCATTGCCCATAAAGAAATAGTAAACCCTTATTGCACATGAATTAGCATGGTTAAATACTCATTTCAATTGATTTAGAATTAGAAAATCCTCATTTCACTTGACGTATCATGATACTAATTTTTACCCAATGCATAGGTGTGCTATCAGAGTGCACCCTTCTTAATCATTTCATTTTAATTTATAACAGTGGCACATGAATCAAAAAACATGGATTCATCGTCATATATTCCATGATAAAGGAATTTTGGAATTAATATATGAAACAATATAATCAGTATGTAAATTTTCATTAAGCTTAATACCCTTGACAGAGAAATGGGAATGGTATTCACTACACAGTGACATTGGCTTTGATAAAACATGGTGCAATTTCGGCAGCATAATGGCGTGACATAGGAATTCATAAAAATTGTTAATGAGATAGAAAGGGGTATCTCATCATATGTAAATGAAATTGATAGTAAGGGGGTCATATAGATACATTTCCCAACATATGTTATGGAATTTTGATTCATAATACAAAAGAATTTCTTGAATGTAAATTAGTAGAGAGAAACCCCTTACAGAATTTCGGTATGGTAACGAGTATACATGGAAGGAATAGATGAGAGATAAATAGGTCTATCATCATTAAAATATAAATAGGATAGTACAGGTGAGGTGATAAATCATCCCCATCATTTTGAAAATATAATTGCATTACAGTATTAAGAAACATTGATAAAATGAGAAAGGAAAGAATCCCTTATATAGAAATGTGATCCCAAAGGTATGGGAGAGGCATGAGATAGGCTTATTGGGAGCTTAGGGCACATTGGGAGGGTTCTAGAGGGAGGAGGAAAGATTTTTGAAGAACACAAAAGGCTTTATGTGAGAGGATGTGGGATATTTGGTGGGATTATATAGAAAAGGAGAGGGAATTCTTTATTATTTAGTTTTGGGTCACCACACATTAAAGTAATCCAAACAACAAACGAGCCCATGGTTTTTGACCATGGGTTTTACCAAAGGGGAGTGAAAATTTTTATTTTATATTTACACTGGACGAACATCTTAAAATAATAGGATTTCGTATGTGGTGGTGAGTCTCTCTCTGAAGTAAATCAATTTAAAAAGTTTAAATTTTTTATAAGTCTTGAAGGTTCCACTATAGCTATGTAAAATAAATCAAATAAAACTAAAATAAAATTATTTTAATGGTAAAATATATAATGTCTGAACATAATGTTGATATTATTTTATGACATCTCTATTATGTCATTACGATGTCATAAATCACATTATATAATTAAATGATATTTATTTTTTACCCAAAAATCGACTGTCTCAGAAAATTATGAAAAATTCACTGTTCGACAATTTCGAGATCCTAATTGAAAAAATTATATTCATTTTATCAAAATAATTATCTAAATAATTGAAGTTTCACATTCAAAATAAAAACCTACATTTATCAAAAAAATCACAGGTTTTAACCAAAACAGCTTTCATTACTTAATAAAAATTAAAATTGCATTTGTAAAATTATACGATCATTTATATTTAATAAAAAGTAATTTTAGAATAATAATAATAATTTATTAATATATTATTTAATTCAAAAATCCATTAATTCATAAAAATATATTTATGAGTAGAATATTAACTAAATATACTATTTGCACTTAAAAACAATATACAAAGTAAAAATAATAAAATGAATATATATTCTATATACAAAAATAGTGTACATAATAATAGTTCTAGTGTCTTGTTATATAACCCCTTAAAACACCCACATAATACCATAGGGTAAGGTGCAAGATGGTGAAAAACTCTTAGGGTGGCTCGGATAACATCGCTCGAGTGGTCATCTCTATCAACATCCACATCTTTCATATGTCGTTTCGCTCATGCTTAACATATTCAAGAATGAATTGGGCTTGGTCACGAGAGATTCACAATAACGCCACCACCTTTCTGAGATCTTCCAAATGGGATTTGAATGGGTCAAGTCTATTAAATGACTTCATCTCTTCCTTTGTTTGAGGAAATTGTATTTGTAATAGCCTTATATTTATACTAATCTTGTGATCATTATTCAATGGCTATATTAGTAACGGTCACATTTATTAATGGTATTCTAAAATCAAAAACATAAAACCAAAAAATTTCATATGTTTTACATAACCATAAGAAGACATTTAAAAAGACCAAGAGGAATTTTCATTAATGAATTTTTGGGCCGTTACAATCTACCTATGACCAACCATGCATCAATCCACCACATATATCATGATCTGTACAACCTATTACATAATCACTGTCATAAATAGTTGTAATTGTAGGAATCCAATCCATCATCCAGGATGTTCCAAGCCAAATCCATGCCAATGAATCCATTTGAAGACCAGCCAAAACCACCATCAACCTTGCTCAGATAGTCTTCATCCTCATCAACACCGAAGCCCCAAAATACCAATGTTTTTGTTCCTATACAGGATGCGCCTCCATGAAACCATCAACCACTAAAACATAATTATATAGGTATAATATTTATAATGAATTTTTATCTTATATTAATTTAATAATCATTTTATACCTTCCACTGAACTATTCTATAAACGAAAAATCATCTCCTATATAAGTGTGGACAACCTCTTCCCTGAACAACACATTTAAATTTTCATCACTACCATAATTGGATGGACATAAGAATGTATTTATTGAATAAATTTAATATATATGACATAATAATGATTCTAGAATGATATATCATCACCTATATTCGTTCATATTGAATAGAAAATGAATACATTATTTGTACATATGTTCGGACTACTGTCTCTTTGAACGATGTGTTTCATTTTCATGACCTCCAAACCTAACATATTGTAAATATATTTTATCATTATATTTATATATAATGAAAATCAGTGATTTATATCATAAAAATGGATCTGAATGTATGAAACAAAAAATTATGATCATTATAAATTAATCCATTGGTCTTAGTAAATTAATAGAAATATGAACATCATTGATATCATTTTCTCAAACCATGCCAATGGGTTTTATAAAACAAACTCAGGGGTGAATAATTAATTGAATAAAATGATTCACATAACTTTTACAATATACAAATGATGAAAATTATATCAAATAATAGTGTTTGACCTCTCCATTATGAACCGTGTACAAAATAATCAGAAATTATCAATATCTAATGATTGAAATAAATTATCACCAACTAATGAATTAATTATGAGTGATTATAATTAAATATTATAAAATATTAGGGATAAAAATAATGTTCTTAATAAGTTATTAAAATATTTATGTTAATTATAAAGTATTTTGTGGCATGTCTGTCACACTGGGAATCCAGTGTTTGTTTTTTCTTATCAATTTCCAATCATTATGTTATTATTTCATAATTTTCACATATTCAACTTTAAAATTGTGTAATTACATCTGTATTGAATTATTTCATCATAAATAAAAATTAATGATGTTTCATAAAATTAAATATTACAATATATTATCAGTATCCTTATAATTAATATATATTATATATTTTAAGGGTTTTTCCCATCTCAATTTCAATTCATTGAGACATATGTAATATTTAATGCTTATTTTATTTAATATGGTGAATATAAATTCCAAGAGTAAATTTTTATCATACATATTATAAAATAAATACCATCTACATTTAATAAAATATCATTCAAATGGTAAGATATCCAAAGAAAGAAGTCTTTGTAGAGACCATGATGTTTTTTCATTCCATTCAACTTAGACTTCTCTTCTCAATACCACTCGGAGATCTAGAGCCTAGAAAAACTAATTTAATTCTTAAAGGCCTTTTAATCTTTGTTATACATGAATTTAAATTTCTCTAAGTAATTTGGTGGTAGTAAATCCTATTAAAATATACTTTCCAATGACCCTCTAGTCATGTTATGTAAAATTAAATCATGGATCCCTCTACTTCTGAAAAATCATTATCCTTCAGCAAATAAGCCTTCCCAGCTGACCTAGTTTTCATAATTTTTGGAATATAGGAGTAGTATTTTTGGAACATCATTTTCTTCAACTTTTAGTCAAGATATCTCTACTTGATATCCTTCGTTGGGGATACTAGAAAATCAACTAAATAAAATGATTCTATTTTTCTCTTTTCCCCTCCTAGAACAACATGATAATCCACTTCAGTTTTTATCTATTCTTCATAATTAGAAGATACCAAACAATAAAATTTAGAATAAAGGCTCTCATATCATGGAAATGCTTCCATGAAACCCTAGTTTGACTTTAAGGAAATAGATTGTCCCCAAAACATCTTATTTCTATACATTACTTTTTGTTTAACCCTCCATTTCTCTATCCTTTACATCATCATATAGAATCTCAAACTAGTTTGAGGGAGATGGGTTAGAAGAGGATTAATTCTTGGGAATATGGTGAATTCCAAGGCCTTCAAAAATTTTATCAATTGCTCTGAAATTTGATGTTATATCGAATTCTTTATTAGATCCTTTAATCAGAATGTTCATTGTTATACCCAGATCTGCACATAAACCTAAAAATATATGAAAAAACGAAGGATTGAAGGATTATTAAAAGACGTATTGTATCCAATGGGTGATATGGTGATCCATTTTTGAATTATAGAATTAGTTGGAACCTCAACACCATATTGAAAAAGATATGTAATGGTCTTGATGAAAACAGAACAAGATGTGTCCACATATAATGAAATAGGACTAGAATCCCACAACATCACTAGATAAAAAACATTATTAACATAAGAATATAAAATACTGGGTTTCATGTGAGGTATTAAAGGCTATTTTACCACATTGATAAGTCAAGATCCATCATCCAAAGGAGCTCACAAAGTCATCTTAAGACAAAGAAGGTGGTAGTGCCCTTAACAATGACATATAGAATAATGGTATGTCCCTGATTTATAAAGGATAGATTAGAAATATATGTATTATCAATCAATATTGATCCAGAAAACTTATAGAGGTGGTTGTGAGAGATTTATTCACACACTAATGCACACCACAATATGGTGTTTCAGTGAAGCAATACTATAATCAACACACAATAAGTGACTGATAGAATTACCTATACAATGAATGAGATCTGGATTCTAGAACGGAAGTGGAATCCACTATGTTCAATCCATATAGCAATAGTGGGGGGGGTCTTGATTTATATATATTTTGAATAACTAACATCGAAGGTGAAAATAAAACCCTCAAATAGATCTTCCAGAGCTAGACCAAGACCTCACAAGATCTTCCTCATTGTTGAAGTGAATAAGGATTTGTTAGATCCCAATTAGTTCAATAATCACAAGCTAATATAAGCCACATTCCACATTAATAAACTTGTTGACCATATTAAGAGGTGGCTATGCTTGACAAGCACAACCTCCAAAGATGAATAGAGTAGTGAATACGCCTCGTGGAACACCTGAGGTGAAATCGGAATATCAGGTTGACATTGTTAACCCTTGGGTACCTACAATGAAATATATATGTTGTTAAAATACATGATACATTAAAAAATATAAGGATTTAATTCTGAAACATAAAAAGAATTGTGATCATGGTTATAAGGCCCACCCCCACTAAAGGAGGAGGGGTTTCTGAATCCTCCATCATCATTAGGGTATCTATCAATAATAAGAAGTCACAGTGAAGGGTTCTCTACCAATTGCACCCATTGTTGTTAATATCTTTACAGATAATAAATATCTTCAATTTTGAGTAAATATGGTGATGATGACATATTGAATATGAATGGATATAGATTCATATCATGTTATTTAATAAGTTAACAAAAAGGTTATAGATTGTTCTAAATTTATAGTGATTACATTAAATATATCAAAATATTGTTTTAATTTTATTCCTTTAAATCATCGGGAGATAATATTATTAATATAGGAAAATTTATAGGACTACTGAAGTTCCATCAAGAATTTAAAAGTATAAATCCTATATTTCTATGATGAATGGTAGTCAAATGAAAAAACCTGGACTAGCATAATCATGATCTGGTGTTTCCTTTATTAATTTCATATAAGATATAAGAAATCACATCCAACAAGACAAGATATTGTAGTAGTATAGGTAAAATTGAATCATATGTGATTCTTGCATGACAATAGAAAACAAAAATTACAACATATTTCTTAAATAACATTATTCCTTCTAGAATATCATTATAAATCAATCATTTTAAACTTCATGTATTTCTAGGAAATGATACAAAATAAGGGTGATCACAAATTCTTGGTTAGGGTTATGTACAATGGAAGAAATCATTAATAAATAATCATAATTAGTATAGTAAAGTAAATAAATGAATAAACATTCCATGTAATTAATAAGATAATAAGGAGGTCCATCCACATATAATCTAAATATAAAAATCTAGTGGATAATAACCAATATGGCATGTTAAATTATTGAAATGCATGTAATTTAAATAACATGACTATCATTAGAATATACGAAATAATCAATATGAAAAGGTAAATAATTAAAAACAAAGGCCATTTTAATAATAAAATAATACTTAAATTCATCCAAATATAATATCATAATAAAAATTTAATGGATAATAATAACTAAATTCTTAATTAAGGATGTTGTAAATTATTGGATTCCATGATCTCATGTATCATGATACCTCTATCGTAATGACCTTGCACAGGATGACTTAAAACTAATGATAGAAACCCGTTTAATTCTAGAATATTGATTTGTCACATAAGACCGACTGAAGAATCATGTGGATATCAAAAATAGTATCCCACCCATAACTCAATGTCTAAATCATTCATTATATATTGAATAATTGATTCAATTTAAGGATAAGTGTTTCTTTCATTAAATATCTATATTGATAAAATGTTGTGGATTTTCAAATATTTCCCCATTCAATAAAATAATGTTCAATGTAGAACATCATATTTATAAATGTGATAGTTTTTGGGTAATAAATATACCCATGAAAAATAATATGGATATTTAAGGAAAATTTATTGTCCAATGATCAAAGAAAAATGAATAATTCAATGAGAATCTAATTCCAGAAAAAATGAATTAAGGAAGTTAAAGTCAATAATTTCCTTTATCAAAATTATCCTAAAATATACATAGAAAAAATAAATATAGTATGTATAAAAAATATACCCTTTTGAGTAAGAATTAAGGGTTTTTAACCATGATGAATAGATATTCCATAAAAATAACTTTAAAACATTCTTATGTAAAATATCATTTTCCTTTTGAAAATAAAATTTTTAAACAAAAATTTCAAAAAAATATTTGAAAATTCATTTCGTAAAAACAGCACTTGAAACATACAATGGTAGTTTTAAAATATTTGAGTGGTTCTGATGGCTGAAAATTCTATTCATTTCATACACCTTAAAACAATTATTACTTATAATTTTTTAGTAAATTATAAATAAAAATGTTTCTGAAACAAAAAATTAATATTCCATTATAAAAAAATAAATGGATTTTTGAAAAGGTTAAAATAATTGAAAATATTTTTCGAAAACATTTTTTTTGAGGAAAAATATTTTCTGTAATTCTGGGAAAATAAATCCATGTTCTTTTAAAAATAATTTATCAGTCATTTTAAATACCAAATATTGGGAAAATGGTACCATTACATTATAGATTTATGAATAAATAATGGATAAAATAAAATATTTTTATTATAAAATTATAATAATATTTTCTTTAATATAAATTCAATCATAAACAATATCAGTTAAAGTGATATATTTAAATAAACCCTCATAAAGATCATAAATTTTAGCTGAGTATTAATCAATGAACAAATTATACGTAATAATTGTAAATCCACCTTAAAAGTGGAGATATAATATATAATGATAAAAATTCATCACATGCACAATATTATAAAATCAATGATGATGATGATGAAGTATTATAAACCAATGAAAATAAATTGAGTTATCAAATTCATTACCTCTTGGAAATTTTCGAGTAAAATCCCCTAGAAATAAATAATTCAAATTGAAACAAAAAATATAATGATACGGATTTATTCAAGATATTAAAATTCTTATGGGGTAGTATATACATCATATATAATAAATTATGTGCATAACAATACAATATGACTTAGTGCAGGGAATATGAGATGAAGCTCCTAACCTAACACATCCTTTTGGATGACATAATTTAACCTTTTGTATAGTTTTTAATAAACTTATTAACTTATTATATAACCAAATTAACATTTATAATATCATATATTATCCTTTTATTAAATATTATACCAATTTTGTTTATCATATTTAAATATTTTCAATGTTTCAGATGATAATTTCTTTATTTTCTCATTCATTCTTTATTATGAAAATTCCATTTATTGTGAATATTACATAGTTATATAATATAAAAAATAATATTCATGAAATTATTATCTTTTTTATACATCAATTATAATTTTAAAATCAATAATGAAATATTGTTAGGAAAAATGAAATATGTTATGATCATGCAGAAGGTAGGTCATACATATGCATGAATAACTATTACATTTATCCCATCTCATTATGTAAAGGTGGTATATAATATTTTATCTTTATATTATTATAATATTATCATAACTTCCTTATTATATAATTATATAAATCATCCATGTGATGTGGTGGTTAAAATAGAGTCACGTCACTTCATAAAGGTGGTAGTCCACATATACATGAACGATATCATTATCCTTAAGTGAGTGAAAAGGGAAGAAATAAAATAATTTTATTTAATATCATAATTATTTAATTTATATCACATATAATAATGAAAAATATCTTTATCACTTTTTTGGAAGATTTGTAGGGAATTGTGAATCATACCACTTCATCAGGTGGTAGTTCGTCGTACACATGAGCGACGTAATCATATCCCCTACTGAATGGAACATAAAAATTTATATATTATATAATGACACCAGAGATATAAATATGTTATAAATATAGTATATATACATTATATAAAACGTCATAATCAACCATGATAGGTGTCAATGGGAAAAATGAATAACATCGGTTGATAAGGTGTAGTCCACTGTACATATGAACAATGATTTCATAACCCATTTGATGGAAGTGGAGATGGTTATAGGTAATTCCACTATTATAATAAAATTATTTATATTTAAGATACTTATGTTATTATATAATAATTTTTTAATAATATCTAAAGGATCTGTACAAATCAAAAAATAAAAGAACTCGTTCAGGTACATTACCACTTCATCAGTTATACATTATTGGTTTACAGCAAGTCATTTCTAAGTTGGATTAATATTAAAAAATAATGCACGGTTGAGGGTATTGAATTTAGAAAGTGATATGGGTATGTTTTTTCTGATGAAAATTGGTTTTATGGTTTGAATAACATATGAGAGGGGGTCTTTTATAAATAACGTGAATGGAATAGTTGTAATTCTTGAAAACTAAATGTATACACAAGTTTTTCACCTCAAATAATGGTAAAAATTAATAATTAATTATAATTAAACATTATAGTGTATAAATATAAACATAAAATACATTTTTCAATATTTCTATTTCATTTTAACCACTATAATTTTATATAAACTCCTTGCTAAATCCATTTTTATAATAACCAAGGTGTTTAATTTTTTCATTTTCTTAACTATTCATCATTCTTAAAAATTAAGTTGACCTTATTAGATAATATAAATTATATTTTTTTGAATTAAAAAATCCTTTTTCCAAATTTTTATTAAAAGGAGTTTTAAAACTTAATATAAAATTAATCTAGGAGATGTGACGAGAAATCGGGTTTTTAAAGAGAAAATATTAAAACTCATACAAAGTATTTATATCAAAATTAAATATCTAAATTCCTACAATTTCTTAAATTATATTAAATTAATTAAAATTTATCTATTTTTACATTAAAAACAATTCTTAATATAATATAAAATTATAATATTTTTAAATGAAAAAATAGTTTTAAATTGAAATTCATTTTTCACTATTCATCAAAACATTAAATATTTCCAAAAAATATAAAAACGTCATCCTATGATAATTTTTATACAATGATTTGAAAAAATAATATCATTTTATAAAATAAATTTTCAAAATTTTGAAAAAATATAATACTAAATTATGTCTGTAAAGTGGGACTAATCTCTCTTTTAAAAATTAGTTTTTTTCTGAACAAAATTATTTTTATTTTAAATGATTCTTATTTTATTAAAAATTAATAGATAATCATAGTTTTCTTAATATGTTTAGTACTATTCATTCCAAACAACATAAATCTTTGGTATAACATTATACAGTTTAACAGTGCATTTAGGATCAGGGTTCCATATTCCACAAGCTATAGATGAGATGAAATATAAAAAATATATTTCTTGGTTTGTTTAAGATTTGTGTTTTCATTTCACATGTGATATAGAATAAAAGGTTATTAGTTTATGATTTTGGGGTGTATAATTCTTCCAAACAAAAATAAATTTTATCCTCTCAAATTAAAATGGATCTTGATAATCCAAGGTTCGATATTTGATAAATTTTTATTGAAAACGTCTTACATAATAAGAGTTAATAAAAAGTATTATAAATAACAGAGAAAGGGAAATTAAATTTTCATATAACTACATTTCCATGTAGGAGAATGTTATTAGAATTTGAATATATATACTAGTGTGAAAAGTAAAAATAATTACAGAAAATGATTGAGGTCATTTATCATAATAAGATGAATAATCAATAGAAAGTTAGTGTCCTCAAAAACCATATATATGTGATAATTTATAAAACCATCATTTCATCATTAATTAAGGTAGTCAGATGAAATTTTGTGGCAATACCCATTTCCGAGATTTTAGGTTTTCTTTTAATTTCTAATAATATATGGAAATATACTTACTTGATATGTTTTTATTTCTTAATCAAAATTTTATCCCTTGGTTGATCTTGGTTAAATTTTTAATTCATCTCTTAATTTAAGAAAAAATATCAAAAAATGAATTTTTTAATGAATAAGATAATTCACTTTTAATGAATCTAAATATCTTTAAATGATTGACATTTCGCTGAGTATTTACATAAATGTTTCACAAAAACAATATGGCTAGCACAATTTATCCAATATAATAAATAAATATTCATTCCTAAAATGTAAATCCATTTTTTATTGTTAATATTTAATTATCCAAATAATTAACATAAAAAATGACATATTAACATGTACTTCGTGTATTTCATTAGTATGTGCTAAAAACTTATAATCATTCAGTTATTAGTTTAATCTTTGTAGCCTTGTAGGATGTGTCAGGTTTCCACCAAGTATAAGAATTTTATATTTTCTAAAACAATATTTACATAATTCAAATCATTTTCCCAAAAAATGTGGCAAATCCTTGAAAAAAATAATTATGAATTATTATTTTACTATGGTTTTCAATAAATTTTTTTAAAAAAGTCAAGTGAACTTATTTAAATACTATTAAATTTTTATTAATGATATTATTAACCATAAACTCTATCAATACCTTTAATTATATGTTTATAAAATGTTAATTCTTATCCCTTCAATTAATTTCCCAATAAACATATTATTTCTATAAATTTCTTAAAAATTTCATTTATCACGGTAGATTCCAATAACATGATACTAAAAAACAAGTTTTAAGCCGTTAATATTAGGATCAACCATAAACTCATAACCTATGATAATATCTTTAAATCATATGTTAATGAATACACAAATTCTTATAAAATTAAACACAATAATAATATGTTTTAAGATTCTTATAAAAAAATACCATTCGTAAGAATACTTTTAGAATTTATTTTTTTATCCAAATAAATGAATATTTTACCCATTTTATTTCAATATAAGTAATTTCTATTCTTGTTTTTAACCATTAGAAGTGGTAATTTATTTGAAAAATTCCTAGGATCTCCACATTTTAAAAAATAACAATAAATGGATCTTTTGGAATGGATTTATTTCCTTTCATCATACACTTTATATTTTTTCTTGGAAATTATTTTTTATGCCCTTATTTCCTCACATAATGATTTTTCCATTTCATTGAGATGCTATATTTTCATTCTAATACACTATAGTTTTAACTGATTTCATTAATTTTCATTACCGATTAAAATAATTATTTATGGTTTGAAAATAATATTTAAATTATCCTAAGAATTTACCTTAGTATTGTCATACCAGGTGTTTAGTAATGCCATTTGTCATGTACTAAGTGATTATTAGGTCAAGACTAATGTTCCCTTTTCAGATTAATTATTCACAGGTACATATCTTCCAGATCCACATTCACATGTATTATCTAAAAACGGATGTATTTCTAGGATAATCCTCGTAATCTCTTCGATTACAGGACATTAAGATGTACTTATGCACTCATCATCAATGTAGGGATATGATCCATAATCTTTGTCTAACAAAATCTTGTTACCATGTATTCTACTAAACAACATCTAATACAAATTTTAGTGACATGGACCCTATTAACCTAGATCCAATGTTAATTTTATTAAATTGGAAAAATATCCAAGGAATCACATCATGAAGGATAGATTATTTTATTAGTATTTTTGAACTTGATAGACAATTGAATCTTCCCTTACATTTGAAAATAAAAAATATAACATATATTTTTTGAAAATAAACTTATTCAAGTAAGAATATCCTCATATAAGGGAGAGCTGAAATTCTCAATTAGTGATAATTAAAGTGGAATAATTCCTGAATTAAATAGAATTATCAATATGTCATGGTATACAAATTAACACACAAAACTTTTAATCGATAAAATGATAAAGAAGTAAATCAGAATATGATACAATTGTCAAACTTTCATTGATAACAATCAATATGGAATGGTAAATAACTGAACTCACTCACTATTTAAAGAAAATTAATATCAAGACAAGATATGTAATAATCAATATAGAAAGAGGAATAACTAATAACACACTAAATTTCAATAATAATCCTCTTATAAAATGTATCCAAATATAATATAATTATGAAAATATCGTTGATAAAAATAAATAAATTCATAATGAAGTAAATGATTAATTATTTGATGATATTATATTAGGCATCCCAATACCTTTAGTGTTATGGCCTTTCACAAGATGGTTCTAAACTACAAATTATAACATGTCCAGTGAGAGATTATTGATTTTATAAATAATACCTACTGATGCATAAAGGGGCTACATATAACATGAATTTACCATTCACTACAGGTCCACATAATATTTCAAATATTGAATAATTTATTTAATATAATGAACAAGGCTTCTTATCGTCGAATATTGGTATCGTGTAAAGAGTATAACATTATAAATATTTCCCTAGTCTATCAAATAATTATAAAAGTAAAACACCTTATTTAAAAATGATACATGGCTTAATAAATTAACATATCATTTATAAAAAATATAGATACCAATTTTAAATTTAATATCCAATGATCAACGAAATGTGAATAATTTAATAGAATTATAATGAATAAAAAATGAATCACGAATTTGAAGGTAAATACATTCCTTGTAAAAATGATCATAAATCTTCCAAATAAATAATAATGACTATATGAATAAAAAATATATCAATTTTTTAATATTAATTAATGTTTTTCATTGGTGAATATAAATTCAAGAAAAATATGTTTAAACATTCTTCAGGTACATTTTGAATATTAATTTTCTTTAAATGGTTCACAAAAAATTTTGAAAATAAATTTATTTGAAAATAACCTTTGAAACATATAGTTCATGTTTTAAAGAAATTTATTGGTCATGAAGGATTAAATTTTTGTTCATGTCATACATGTTAAAATAATTATTTCTTCTACGTTTTCAATAAAATCCTAATAGGAATTATTTTGAAAATTACATGAAGATTAATTTCATAAAAAAATAAAAAAGTATAAAATAGTAAAAATGACTTCAATATATCATAATGAAAATTTTGAAACTATTCTTAGAAAACATTTTAGAAAACATTTGTTTTTTATGAAAATTGTTTTTTAATAAAAGTAATAAATGGTGTTGTATTCCCATCATAATATTTTTTTCTCCATATGAAGTACCAATGAGTGTGAAAGTGGTGCTATTACCTGAAAAAATAATGATTAAAAATAGGAGATGAAAATAAAATGGGTTTTTTATATAATTATCAAATAATTTACATAAATTTAAATTCAATCAAAAACAATCTTAGTCAAAATTATATTGTGAAACAAAACCTCACATAGATCATAACATTGAAGTCTGAATTAATTAATCAAACAATTATGTGT
The DNA here is from genome assembly GCA_963277665.1 of Viscum album. Taxonomy (NCBI): domain Eukaryota; kingdom Viridiplantae; phylum Streptophyta; class Magnoliopsida; order Santalales; family Viscaceae; genus Viscum; species Viscum album. The sequence continues at coordinate 1,229,717,519 of OY728163.1, read as the reverse complement.
ATAAAATATAAATCAATATATAAGAAGTATATGTAGAATATAATATTATATAAATTCATCACAGCCATAATATAATAATATAAAATTTTAAAAAGAAGTAATATAACCCAATTAAAATAAATTGAGTTATAAAATTTGTTACTAATTGTTAATTTTTTAGTAAAATTCCCTTTATGAAATTATTTAATATAAGATGTTTAACACAATGACAATGAATTATTCATGATATTTAATTTCAAAATGGAAATTATATAAGGCATATAAAATCAATTATTTAAATAAAATTACAACATAGATCAAGGAAGGGAAATTGAGATAATTTACATTAAAATATTTCTCCGTACATACAAGTAACGTTATCAAATACCTATGGAATGGAAAGAAAAAATAAATATATTATATAATGAATCCATACGTATAATTAAGTTGTAAATATCATATATATATACATTAAATCCAACATCATACCTAATAGTGTTAATTTTTAATGTAAAACATAATGATATATGTTCGTGAGGCGGAAGTACACCATATACAAGAACGATGATTTCAAAACCCATTTGATGGAAGTGGAGACTTTTATTGATCTTTGCCTAATTATAAAAACATAAAATTATATTTAAGATGATTATTTTATTCTATAATCATCTATTAATAATATTTTATGGGTGTAGAGAAATAAAAAATGATCATTGAAGAATGTTACCTCTTCTTTGGGAATCCCCATTAGTTTGGCCACAAAGCCATCAACAGTGGGATTTATGCCCAAAAAATTCTTATATGATTATTGGAAGGAATTTGGAAAGAGATATGGGTGGTTATATGCTAAAAAAATGTTTTATTAAGTGAATAAGTCATGCTTGTGGGTCTCTAATTATAGGTTAAATGAATGGCACTCTTGTAGTTTTTGAAAAGAAAAAGGTATATCAATATTTTTCATGATCCAAAAGGGTATAAAATCGAGTATTATTTATCCACTGACATTATAGATTCTAATTAAAATTTTAAAATAAATTTGAAAAGAAATTCATGTCATTTTAACTCTTATTTTTTTAGTTCAAACCACGGTAAATACATTTTTAACATGACCATAATAATTAATTTTTTACTATTTCTACTATTAATATTGGTCAAAAATAAAGAAGAACTTATTATATAAGAAAAATTATTTTTATTCAAAATATGAAATCCATTATTTCAAATTCCATTCAAATTATTAGAAAATTTTAATTTAAAATTAACCTTGTATATATGCGAGGAGAATGTATGTTTTTTGTAGATAAAATGATCAAAATGGTAGTGTTTTTATATCTAAATTCAACATAAAAATTATTATAATGACCTAAACAAGATTAATTTGTATTAATTTTAATTAAATTTACATTTAAAACAATGAAAAATATAATTTAACATTTAAAAATATATAAAATAAAATGCATTTTTCAATTAAAATTCAGAATTTTTCAACATTCACAAAAAATTGAAATAATTCACAAAAATACCCAAAATAAACCCAAAAATAATATGATACTCTATTTTCAATAATGATTTTATTTTATTAAATAAAATTTCTAAAATGAAAAAGTTTAAATTTTAATTTATGTTCTCAATGTGTGACTAAACAGTATTTGTGAAAAATATAATTTTTCATAAAGCATTTCATTTTATTTTAAAGGATTATAATGTTATTTCTAATCAATATATAACCATAATTTTACTAATTTATTTAGTATTATCCATACCTTCTTGTTTACTGAAAATGTTATAATGATATATTATAATATGATTCATTTAGACTGGGGTTTTTATATTCCAAAATCAATCGAAGAGATTAAATTTAGTGAAATATATTTCATGGGATGTTTAGGCTCAGTGTTGTTTGTAAGATATGTTATTGAATAAAATTTCATTATTTTTTAATTCATAGACGTTTCATTATGGCTACTATCTTCATGTGCTATCTAAATTATAAATCCATAAAAATATATAATTTACTCTTATATTTCATATTCCAAAAACAAAATCAAGGGGTTTGGAATTATTCTTGAATTCAAGCTATTATGATAATTGTAAGGTTTTCTAGTGATTGATATAATTTTTAATACCAAAATTTTGTAGTTTTTGGCTAAATAAATTGGTTATAGTGGATTTTATTCATTATATTGGATATTTCATTGAATGTAAAAATCATACTAAAACTTATTATTCATGAACTATAGATAAAAAAATTTAGATGCAGTTATTTTTGAATTTCATAACTATTTTACCTACCTCAAAAAAGCTTTGTGTAGGTTTGAAAAACCTAAATTAAATACACCATCATTAAATTGATAATGATAGATTGTTATTTTTCATGATGGTATCTGTTTTTACTAATAAACTTATATTTTAGTGGGAATTTTTTTGAATTAATGATATATTTTTAGTTCAAAATTTTGTGGTGGTTTTCTAAATTAGAAGTGGGTTTTTATGACTAAATACGTAGATTTAGTTTATCTGAATTATGTTAGTTTTCTCTAGATGTATTTTTAGATTTATTAACAAAAATTAATTTATTAATAATGGATAAAATCACCTCTAAATAAGTAGTGGTAATTAAAACAACTGATAGTTGTATAGTTTGGAAGAATGGTCAAAATAGATTACTCTTTGATCACCAAAAAACCGATATACAATGAATATATACAAAAAATAGTTGATTATTAAAATATAACAACAATAGTAACTGTTATAAATATATAAACATTAAATTAAAAAAATTATGAATTAAATTACATCGTTGTTTAAAAAACATCACGTTTCAAAAAATTAAAACCCAAACACAATTATTGCATAATATACTAAGATGTATTCCCAACACCCTCCATTACTCAATCATGATAGTTCCCATTTTTTTATTCTTCACATTATACCTATGGTTCCTCAATTTAATGTAATTAACAACTGATTATTAATGAAAATATTCCCTAAATAATAAATATAATACCATTTAAATGATATATGATTTTATCAAATTTAATTCTGTGTAATGGTAAAATAATGAAATAAATAATCTTTATCCATCTAGTCACCTAGAATTATCGTAATATATTATATTATCAAATGATTTGGATGATACATAACAACAAAGAGTGTTGGAATATAGTATTATCATAACATATGATAGCTTTGTTTGAGTTGCACATACCCTACCTTTGAGGCATATATTTTTTTTTGTAAAAAACCAAAATTACATTAATCTAATCTCTTCCTTTTGGATTAGATCACAAATATCCTCACACAAAAATTCAACCATTACACATTTTTTCATGTTACGGTAACCATCTAAACAAATAATTATATCCATGATGATAATTTTATTAATGAATGGACTATATCAACAAAATTGATATTTACAAACTCAAAATAGAATTTGGTTATAATTAATTAATTTAAATGTTCAACAACCCACATTCCTTCTATTATCTTAACACTATACACAAACAACATCATAAATATCTTATCCATTACAATCATTTCTCTCAGATAATTAAAATTGTAAACATTTACTCATTACTGGATTTAAAACAAACAAATAATTTCATCAGTTTATTCAAATTTTATAGTCATTAAAAGGAATCCTAAATATAAGTTTTTGTATCCTTGAAAAATAATTTAAAATTATTAAAACTCATCACACCTGTAATAACCTAATTTTTTCTATGGAAAAATTATTTTATTTATAAAAAATATTTCATGTACTACTTATTTTGATCATAAGATTTACGTATGAAATTTAATATAAATAATAGTTATAATATTACATTATGTATTATTAAAATAATTTAACACCTAATTTTTATAAGAGAGACTAATGAAATAAAAAATTTAATTTGATTTATAATATTTATAAAACAGAAATATAATATCAAAAATAAAGAACATAAGTGTAATATTTTGATATTTACCTATCATTATATGTCATGTCCAATTTTTGAAAATCAACAATAAAAGTCATAATAGTGGATGAAATCATATTAGTATAACATGCAGTGGTATAAAAAATGTGTTTGAGGTATGTGATGAATTGTACCTTCTGTCATAGATGGGAAATGAGAACTCGATGAAGTAGAGTGGGTACTAACACTAAGAAACTTCAGACTAAAATACCTGGAAAAAAATATTCCATACAATTAATATAATAAAAAAATATTACTCTCTTTTTCTTAATATAAAAAACATTCATTTCATTTATTTATATAAAAAACATTCAATTTATATTCCTGGTTGGAATTGCTTTTATTATGTTCCTTTGTTAACATTATTTATTCTTATTATATTTATTATTACTCTTGTCCACTCTCCCTTATAAGATTGAGATTTTAAATATCACCATTTATAGATAATTCAATCGGTTGTTGTTTGTGGTGATATCAATAAAAAATTACTTCACCATCATCACCCATATCATACATGTTTATTAATTTTATAATGAAAAGAATACTCCTCCTAACATCTAATATATTATCAACGTAATATAAAATTTTTTCATGGGATTCCATTATATATGGATCATGTTATTTCTAATCACAAGTATTAATCAACTGAGAGAAATTGATATTAGTATTTTGTAATGAATGTTTCATTATACCCCAATTAGTATTGACCTAGTAGTATTTAAATAACTCAACTATAAATTTCGCATTAAAATTTATCATAATAAAACAACCAACATTCCATAGTAACCCTTTTATTAAGGGGTTAATAAACATCTTTTTATGTTTTTAATATATCCTAATGATCAATAGTATAAAACATGAAAGCACTAATATTGTACCCAAATAATCTTCTAGCATGCTTCAAAGTTCCCTATGATAAAATCATCAAATCATTGGATTCTTTGGAATGTTTTGTCACAATTAATTACCATTAGTGGTTTACCTAAAAAATTACCTAACGAAGATAATTTTATATATATTAAAAAAAATATAACTTACATGATGTGAAAACAATACAATAATTTATTAGGTAACCATTTTAATATATATATATATATATATCTAATTCCATGATCCAATACTAGTGTATCATTTTTATTTTTTCATTAAATTTTAGAAATTGGGGTCAATAGTATCAGTATTCATCTACACATATATATTGTCATGTCTTAAAAACATATATTTCAATGAAAATTAAGATATTTTTTTAAAATTATAAATGTGATGTTGGAAACATTTATTACTCATTGCTGGGAAATAATTAACTTTTATTATTATTAATTTTCCACACTAAATTGAAAATTTTGTTTATAAAATTCAAACACCTTTAAAAAAAAGTTAAACTCGCTTTGGAAAAGTAAACATCTATAATAGAAGATTCCGGATTCACATTATTTTTCATATAAGACCACAAATGAAAAAATATCTAATGGAATAGGTATTAAATTAATAAATAATTTTTTGAGATATTGAATAATAATATTCCATTATTTTATTAAAATAGTACTAAATTACAATTCCACTCTCTGGGACACATTCGTTGATAATGTACAGGCCTTCTAATTTTAGCTTTTTAGAAAAATGAGGCATTGAAAAAATCAGAAAACAAAAATATAATAGGGTAAATAACATATCAAGATTATATTGAATCCTAAAAATTATTTACTACTGTTTATTGAATTCATTATTTTTTAATTTCTTCTCACAATGAAATCACTAGAATGTGAAAAAAGTAAATTAGAATGGAGTTTATTTTATCAGGTATCAAATTATGCAATGATAAAGATAAAAACACCTCCATCAATACATGTGATTCACAACACTTCAATCCTTTAGTATAATAGAGATTCAAAAAAACACATCTGGAAATATTACTTGATTATTAATCGGAAATATTCAAAAAAACTAATCTTTGAAGGAAAATATCTTTTTGATGGATTTCTATTGAAAAAATAGATGTTGGATACTTCCCATTATCATTTTTTCATAGATTACATTTGATATTTATTTATCCTAATTCCTTACTACCATTCAAATGGTACCTTAATTTTTTATAATCATTAAACAATATAAAAAACACATTATCACACACATTATTCCAAATGCCCATAACGCCAAGATTATGATGTAAAAAAATAAATTCCAAATATTGAAGTTTAAAAAATATTATCTTCTTATTCATATTTTGTGGTAAAATTATAACAAATGGGGTTCTTATCTTTCTTCCTCTTTTATTCACTTAATCATATTTTGAAAACTCTATACCCATATTTGATAATTATGTCCAGATCTATAATCTTGATAATAATTTTGTTGGAAGCCTTAATTTAATTTTTTCATTGAAACATATCATGGTACACCAAAATATATGTGATGTATCAAGTAAGGATTTTTGACATTTGTGTAACGCTCTAACCCTAGTTACCTAGAGTCGGTGCATTATTACATAACATTGGCATGATTACAAGGAATCACATCCTGAAGGACCGATTAGTTTAGTAGTCTTGGAAAATAGATTACATAAATGAATGTTACATTTCACTTTAAGACATACAAAACAAAATAAATAATATTTATGAACGCCATTATTCCCTTGGCTTAACCGTGCATATCAATCACAGTACACTTCATGGAATCCTAAGAAAAATAAAACATAGAAAGGGGTGAGCTCAAATACTCAGTAAGGGTAAGAAATACGGGGGAAACTTTCATAAATAAGAATAAACATTTAAGGCAATGTATAACTAAAACAAAAGCCTTTTAAACATTAAATTCAGCATAATATGGAAGAAATAAAATGAAATAATTCCATTTACTTATTCACATGGATATTCTACTAGTCGAATAATCACATGAAATATCACTAACCACGTTCATAATGATGGAATGCATAATGTCAGACAATCATAACCACATATCCAAGGCCTCGTTCCAAGAATACAAATAATATTTTTTCAAGGCCTCGTTCCTAGACACTAGTTTGTCTCATGAGACCTACCGATGCAATTTTTTTAGAAGATACGTACATTTAAAACTTCTCAAATATACTCTACTATTTTTCTGAAAACATTATGCAAGATTCTAAAAAAAATAACTAATTATGAGACTGCTCGACTAATTATAGGCCATGATGTCTCTACACCCAATCCATTCCTATCTACCACACTCGAGAGTCGGGTTTTTTAAAAACATTTTTAAGCTTGCGTTAAATACGTATAAATTTGCACTGGATTTTCATATTTGTGAGAGAAATATCTCTTTTTGATTAAAACATTTTAATGTAAAAAAATTGTAAAATAAGTCATTTAAAGACATTTTTGACTCAAAGTGTCCCATACCACTTTTAAACTTTTGAAAGGAATTAACATTTTAAAAATATTCATGTCCATATAAATAAATCCTTAAAAACCATTTTGAAGACATCGACATTAATGAGAAAGATTTAGAAGAATAAATATTTAAAACATTTGAAATGATGTTTTAGTAAAAAGTACCTTAAAATAATCCCTTTTAAAACACTTTATTAAAACATGTACATGGATAATAAATATGTCCCAGTAGATACATACGTAAAAACAACCTCGGATAGTAAAGAGATTGTGAAATTAACCTTTACCAATTTGGTAACATAGAAAACATACACCCCATGAAAGAGGTATCATAAAATGAATATATAAATACACATTAATTAAAGTCTATAACATAAATAATACAATTATGGGTAGTATATACACCACACAAAAGGTAATAGTGTCAATATGGCATGAATCTCACAGGAATAAGGAGTGAGATGAAAACCCCTTACCTTGCTCTTTCCTTTAGTCGAGAGTACATTTAACCTTCTTTACGAAGATCTTAGTATGTTATTAAATTATACCAGAACCATATTAATATTTATGATATCATACATGATTCATTTATGGCTTTATACAAACCAATTAATAATAATTTCCATGTTAAATTAACATTTCGGGTAATAATCGCTTTCTTTATCGTATGTGTTTTAACTTGTTACTCTTGATTGTATCACATGGATCGTGATTTAAATATATCCAGAATATAAAAAATTATAAATATATAATATATATTTAGAATATAAATATGTATAATAGACATATATTTGAAATAGAAAACACCGTTTATGGAGATGGTAGTTCGTACGTACGCATAAACATTATTTCTGTTTTCATATAGTATTGAACAGAAGTAATTGAATAAGATATATGTAAGTACATAAATAATGATATTTATATATATATATATATATATATCTCTCTAGTAGCATTATTATGTCATATATTACTTAATTATTAATAATATATTTTTATAATCGTCGATGAATGGTGAACTTGGAAATGAATCTCATCCCATCGTAGAGACGGTAATCCGTACATACGCACGAGAAAAAATAACATTCTTTATATATTAAAATAATATATAATTTGATGGTATATAATATATAGAGAATCATAATAATGTTATATTTATTATTTATATAAAATAAACATCATTATTTTACCAATCCAAATAATAATGTATCTAATAACAATTACACCACGACGTGAAGACAGTAAGATGTACGTACGCACGTATGGTGACATGTCATTCAAAGGATGGATATAATAATGAATATGGATGTAACATATTTATAATAACATTACAATATATAGGATATACTTGATCTATTATTTTTGAATTGAAATAACAAATAAATAAGAAGTTGAAGAAGAAAGGAACTTGAAAGAGGGTGGTGAAAACATTACCGCTTCTCCGGGTTCTTCCTTTTGATTTGATCAAAAGGGATCCCTAGGTTGGCTTTATGATCAAAATAAGGCCTCTAGGTTGAATTTAGGGGAGTTTAGAGAGCATTGGATCATATTTTGGCCTAAAAAATGTAATTTAAGGAGTAAAGAAATGGTTAGAAGTTGGGTCCTTTTATAAGGGGGGGAGGGGCTCTTTAGAAAAAACTGAAATTATTAATTTATAATAAATTGATATTTGGTTTATAATGGCTCCAAAGATTATTATTAAAATAATAATGTGGGTATGGGTCAAAATAATTTCAACCAATATATTTTAGACATGTTTGAGTCATTATATTAACCTTATCTTTTAGTTTTAACTCTTGGTTAATTAGTTTAACACTTACCATGTCACGTTGTATCTTTATAATATATAGTTAATAAACGTACTATATGCATCCAAGAGACCCCAAAGTGGTCCATTAATGATGCACCCAGAATGATATAAGTCCTTTTTTCTAACCTTAGATTTTTAGGAATAGAATACAAATTAATAATATAATATTTGTTTTAAAAACTCATTTATGTCAATTTTGACAATACTCAGTAATTGATATTTTCTAAAGCCATAACAACTTTATTTGTTCAAAAAAAATTAATTTAAGCAAACATAACAAGTCATATTAACAAATAAAATTCTTGTATGCATAAAAACTTTCAAATTATATTTATTTTAACATTTATAATACCAATTATTTGAATATTTTATTAATAAAGAAAATATAGCATCATTATTGTGTCATATATATATATTTACTATTTCAATGCCTAAAAATTATACATAAAATACAATTATGTTGGAAATCTTTTTAGATTTATAATTAATATTTATAATAAAAAATATAACATACATAACCCTATGTAAAATTTTTTTTCTAAAAGATATAAGCTTATGTCATTTTTGTATTTTCTTTAACTTAATTAATATAAAGTGTCCCTATCACCTACAAGTTGCTTCATGGGGTCCCCAAATCGATCCAAATATTCCCATGGTCAGAAATGTATCCAAAAATAAGGTTAGTACCCATTTTAGGGTAATTTATTATTATTATATTATTTATTAACCCTTATTTACCGGATTTACCCTTAAACCATGGTAAATAAATTTTTTATCGAAGTAATTATTCAAAATGTTTAAAAATAAAAGTTACCTATTTACAAAATTTGGACATCCTGGTTATAAATATGAAAACCAATTTTCCAAATTCAAAACACAGAAGTGGCAGAAATTAATTTAAAATTAATTCCATCTGTCAAAACAAAAAGCATGTTTTTAAGATATCATAACTATCAAAAGAATGATACTTGTTTATGTCCGGTTTAATTGTGAAATTATGTCCAATGACAAACATTGTATTAAATGGTAAAAATATATTATAAATATACATTAAAACCACTCAAATTCATAATTTATCACTAATAATTATTTTTATTAAAAAAGTTGTTTTTAATTAAAATTTAGTAATATTCACTATTCATCAAAATATAAAAGTTATCCGAAAAGTTCCCAAATTTCACCCTAGGCTAAATTCGATATTCCGAATCCAAAAATGAAGTCCATTTTGAGATATAAAATTTATAAAATTTTAAAACGTAGGTATTACTATTCATAACAGTTACTTTGATTGGTTGTGGTGTGTGTTAGAACTCGAAGTTGCATACAACACACGCTACTGTATTATTCAAAGAGAAGTGTACTGTAGAAGCTTGGGGTGTTAATTGTAAATTTCTGATGTCCCCATTCTAAAGAGAAAATTTATTTAGTCAAATTGAGTATATAAAAGTTTAAAATATTGGATTTAAAAAGGGTTCACTATTAAAAGTTGGTAAAAGTGCATTTTTGAAAAATTCTTCTTTTATCAGAAAAAAATGAATTTGTTCCTACATTATGTCTTAAAAACTAATAATATGGATTCTAAAATTATAAGGATTATATTAAGTTCAAAATTTAGTCAATACTATTATTAACCTCTTTTGAACGGCTTGTTTGGTAAGTCATGGTGCGTTAGAAATCGGTGTTACGTGTATTGAAAGTAATTGAACTGTTTTGAAGAAGAACATACTATGAAATATTGGGGTGTTTCATTCTTCCCTCTTCAATAAAATATGTCCTTGAAATTTCATATTGTTATTCTAAAATAATGTTTGAAAATAGAAAATATCTTTGTGGGAAAACCCACATTGGAAATTTGGTTAATAAAATTTAGTCTTAATAAGAGGAAAAGAGAAATGAAATGGTCACCACCAAATTATGATCTCTATTATGAGAAAATTGGTGGAAATTAAAGACATATAATTGGAGGAAAAATTTAAATATTTATAGGTAGTGATTGAGGTCATCAATCACAAACAACTTTAAAATTGAGGTCCTTAAATTCATCAATCTATGAAGATTTAAAATTCCATCGGTTCAACAAAACATAAGGTATTTGGATAACACATTTTTTGTTTTAAGATACCTTCAATAAAGTATAATAATTAATCTCTTCATAGAATAAGAGGAGAATAAAAATATATACATGAAAGGTATATTTCCTTCTTTTAACTAATTTCTACCACAAACTCATCTTTCACTCTAAAAGATAATAGAACTTATAAAAAATATTCTATTTATCTTATTCATTTAGAGTTAAAAAAAGAATTTATAATTCATATACTAGAACTTTTTAAAATAAACTACATTATTTAATCCAGGACATCTCGTGGGCCAGTGGTAGGTGATACACCACTGTCACCCTTCGGTTGCGAGTTCATGTCTCGCAGCCTTGCCGGTCGCGACAAGTTGTCGCCTGACCTCCGGGTTTTCCTTTTATGGCAATCCAAAATTATTCTCATACTAGAATTATCCAAAATACTTCTGTCAAAACTCACAGTCCAACATTTATAAGGAAGGTAAACACAATGAAGATCCTTTTTTCCGTGTAATAACATGTGAACACCTTCATCGTATATTCTTTTAAAACACTGCAACATCCTGCATTACCATAAAACCTTATTGATTACATTAATGATCCCTTATTCCTTATAGAATAATTGATATACTCCTTCTATCCAAAAATGTTGTAAACTCCAACAATGAAAAATCATTAATCAGTTTAATTGTAGTCAAGAATATCCAATTAATTCAAATCAACCATCTCTTGTTCCAAAATCATTACCTCATCATCGGGACCATATTAAGGATTACCTTTCCTTTAATAATTTATTTTAAAAAAAGTGTAGCTTACTATTAAGTCACTTTTCACAGAACCATATAATTTCAATTCCTCCATAAAATGGTACTGCAGTACAATCCTTATTTATCTCCATAATTCATGTAACCAGTATATTATTGATACAACACCCAAAAAAATAAGTCTATAATAACAACATAAGAACACTAGTTATTCCTCTACATCTGTGGTAGTATCATAACTTGATTATTATCCAATATCATCATTTTGCTCATACTCTGATGATTTTTACATTGCTTTGCGTAGTGTCCCAAATCCTTGCAGATGAAGCATTGTACATTTGAAACCCTTTTCTTACACTTGCAGTCACGTACATGGTGTATTTTTTCTCTACACTTATAACAAACTCCCATTCCTTTCAGGAAAGTTCCAGGGTGTTTCTTCCCACAGTTATCACATATGGAAAAATTATTCTTTTCCCTATTCCCTTAATCCATCTTTCTCTCTTCAATTCTTTTCTTCTCTTGCTTCCCTTCAAATCCATAAGACTCGGTAAACTTTTTACTTTTCTTATCAACACATGATACAATTTCTTCATATAATGATAATACATGGGAGATTATTTCCCTTCTAAATGATAGGTTAATACCATGAAAGATATAATCCTTCTTATTAATTGGATCATACGTATTACTGGAGTTCACATTACTTCTACTAGGTGCCATTTCTATACAATAGCATAAACTAGGTCAGTTTATGAATTGTAATGAATAATTCCAAAATTGTAAAATACCTAACACAAATTGAAGTGTTTATGGATATAATCCATAATCATAAAAATGTTTTCTTTGAGTAAGTATATACTCATGATCCATCCATAATGGTTTGTAAAGAAAATAATAATTATCCTAAGCATATCCCCCGGGAGTGTCGTAACCAAGAGTAAAGCAAGGCCCATTGTCAGGCACCGGTCCCAGTTCGAGTCTAGCTCAAAGCGGTGTTTTTGGGTTTTACCCCAAGGTACATCTGTGCCAGAGCCGTCTCTACCTACTCGTATCCAGACAGGGATGTATTTCTCAGAAAACTCAAAAAATCTCTTCAATACGGAAATTCTAGGAAGTTATTATATACTAATCCTCAAAGTTTATCTTAGGTCTATTTTCTCTAATCAGAGTTTATCAAAATCTAGTTTCCATGGTTATTTCTAAACATCCTCTAATACAAACTGTAATTCCCCAACCCTAGTTACCCAGAGTCAGTGCATTATTACATAACATTGGCATGATTAAAAGAAATCACGTCCTAAAGGACTGATTAAATTAACAGTCTTGGAAAATAGATTACATACATGAATGTTAAATTTCACTTTAAGACATACAAAACAACATAAATAATCTTTATGAAAGCCATTATTCCCTTAGCTTAACCCTGCATATCAATCACAATACACTTCTTGGAATCCTGGGAAAAATAAAACATAGAAAGGGGTGAGCTCAAACGCTAAGTAAGGGTAATCAATATAGATAAAACCTTCATAAATAAGCATTAAGATTTAAGGCAATGTATAACTAAAACAAAATCCATTTAAACTGTAAATTTAGCATAATATGGAAAAAATAAAATGAAATAATTACACTTACTTATTCACATGGATATTCTACTAGTCGAATAATCACATGCAATATCACTAACCACTTTCAAAATGATGGAACGAATAATGCCATACTATCATAACCACATCACCAAGGCATAGTGCCAAGACTACAAATAAGATTTTGTCAAGGCCTCATGCCAAAACACTAGTTTATCTCATGAGACCAACCGATGCAATTTTTTTAGAAGATGCTTACGTTTAAAATTGCTCAAATATACTCTACTGTTTTTCTGAAAACATTATGTAAGCTTTTGAAAACAAAACAACTAATTATGAGACTGCTCGACTAATTACAGTCCATTATGGGTCTATGCCCAATCCCTTCCTATCCACCACATTCGAGAGTCGGGTTTTCTATAAACATTTTTAAGCTTGCAGTAAATACAAATACATTTGTAGTGGATTTTCATATTTATGAGAGAAATATCTCTTTTTCCTGAAAACATTTAAAAGTCACAAAATTTGGAAAAGAAATCATTTAAAGACATTTTTTAATCAAAGCATCCCATACCAATTTGAATCTTTTTAAAGGAATTACCATTTATATTCATGTCTATATAAATAAATCCTTAAAAACCATTTTGAATATATGGACATTAATGAGAAACACTTAGAAGAATAAATCTTTAAAACATTTGAAATGATGTTTTAGTAAAAAGTCACTAAAAATAATCCCTTTGAAAACTCTTTCATAAAACATGGACATGGATAATAAATATTTCCCAATAGATACTTACGTAAAAACAGCCTCGGATAATAAAGAGATTGTGAAATTAACCATTACCAATTTGGTAACTTACGAAACATACACCCCATGAAAGAGGTATCATACAATGAATATGTAAATACACATAAACTAAAGTTTATTACATAAATAATATATATTTATTGGTAGTATATACACCACACAAAAGGTAATAGTGGAAATATGGCATGAATCTCACGGGAATAAGGAGTGAGGTGAAAACCCATTACCTTGCACTTTCCTTTAGTCGAGAGTACGTTTAACCTCTTGTATGAAGATTTTAGTATGTTATTAAATTATACCAGAACCTTATTAATATTTATGATATCATACATGATTCATTTAGGACATTATACTACCCATTTAATAATAATTTACATGTTAAATTAACATTTCGGGTAATAATCGCTTTCTTTATCGTACGTGTTTTAACTTGTTACTCTTGATTGTATCACTCGGGTCATGATTTAAATAATTCCAGAATATAAAACATTATAAATATAACATATATATTTAGAATATAAATATGTATAATAGACATATATATGAAATGGAAAACACCGTTTATGGAGAGGGTAGTTCGTACGTATGCATAAACGTTGTTTCTGTTTTCATATAGTATTGAACTGAAGTATGTGAATAAGATATATGTAAGTACATAAATACTTATATATATATATATATCTTCAGTAGAATTATTATGTCATATATTACATACTTATTAGTAATATATATTTTTATTATCGTCGATGAATGGTGAACTTGGAAATGAATCTCATCGCATCGTGGAGACGGTAATCCGTACGTACGCACGAGCGAAAATATCATTCTTTTGATATTAAAATAATATATAATTGGATGGTATATCATATATACAGAATACTTATAATTTTATATTTATTATTTACATCAAATACATATCATTATTATACCTATCCAAATAATAATGTATTGAATAACAATTACACCACGATGTGGAGACGGTAAGCAGTACGTACGCACGTATGGTGACATGTCATTCAATGGATGGATAGAATAATGAATATGGTTCTACCATATTTATAAAAACATCACAGTATATAGGATATACATGATCTATTATTTTAGAATAGAAATAACAAATAAAGAAATAGTTGAAGAAGAAAGGAACTTGAATGAGGGTGGTGAAAACATTACCAGTTATTTGGATTCTTCATTTTGATTCGATCAAAAGGGCTCTCTAGGTTGACTTTCTGATCAAAATAATGCATCTAGGTTCAATTGAGGGAAGTTGAGAGAGAATTTGGTCAGAGTTTGGCTGAACAAAAATGCTTTGAAGGTGTGAATAATTGGTTAGAAGTTGGGTCCTTTTATAAGGGGGGAGGGGCTCTTTATGAAAAAACCTAAAGAATTAATTTATAATAAATTAATCTTCAGTTTATAATGGATCCAAAGATGATTAATCAAATTATAATGTGGGTATGGGTCTAAATAATTTCACCTAATAGATTTTAGACATTTTTGAGTCATTATATTAATCTTATCTTTTAGTTTTAACTCTTGGTTAATTAGTTTAACACTTACCATGTCACTTTGTATTTTTATAATATATAGTTAATAAACTTACTATATACATCCAAGTGACACCAAAGTGGTCCATTAATTATAAACCAATAATGATATATGTTATTTGGATGAACCTTAGATTTTTAGTATAGAATATAAATTAATAATAAAATATTTTTTTTATAACTCATTTATGTCAATTTTGACACTACTCAATAATTGATTTTTTCTAAAGCCATAACAACATTATTAATTTGAAACAATTTAATTTAAGAAAACCTAACATTTCATATTAACCAATAAAATTCTTTTATATCATCAACACTTTCAAATTATATTTATTTTAACATTTATAATACCAATTATTTGATTATTTCATTAATAAGGAAAATACTGCATCATTATTTCTCATATATATATTTACTTTTTCAAGGTATAAAAATTATAAATAAAATACCATTATTTAGGAAATATCATTAAATTTCTAATTAATATTTATAATTGAAAATATAACGTATATAACACTTTGTAAAAATTGTTTTTCTAAAAGATATAATCTTGTGTTATTTTTGTATTTACTTTAACTTAATTAATATAAAGTGTCTCTATCACCTACAAGTGGCTCCATGGGGTCCCAAAATCAAACCAAAGATGCCCATGGTCGGAAATTTATCCACCAATAAGGTTAGGACATGTTTTATGGTAATTTATAATTATTATAATATTACTTTTTAACCCTTATTTACCGGATTTACACTTTAACCATGGTAAATAAAATTTTTGCCGAAGTAATTATTAAAAATGTTTAAAAATAAAAGTTAATTATTTACACAATTTGGAAATCCTTATTCTAAATATGGAATCCATTTTTCCAAATTCAAAACACAGAAGTGGCAGAAATTAATTTAAAATTAATTCCCTTTTCCAAAATAAAAAGCGTGTTTTTAAGATATATTAACTATCAAAAGATTGATACTTGTTTATGCCCGGTTTAACTGTGAAATTATGTCCAATGACCAACATAGTATTAAATGGTAAACAATATTCTAAATATACTTTAAAACCACTCAAATTCATAATTTATCACTACTATTTAATTTGATTAAAAAATTTGTCTTTAATTCAAATTTAGTAATTTTTACTATTCATCAAAATATAAAAGTTATCCGAAAAGTACCCAGATTTCACTCTAGGATAAATTCAATATTCTGAATACCAAAATGAAGTCCGTTTTGAGAGATAAAATTTTAAAAAGTGGGTATTACTATTCATAACGGCTACTTTGATTGGTTGTGGTGTGTGTTAGAACTCCAAGTTGCGTAGAACACACGCTACTGTATTATTCAAAGAGAAGAATACCGTGGAATCTTGGGGTGTTACATTGTAAATTTTTTATGTCCCCATTCTAAAGAATAAAATTATTTAGTCAAATTGAATATATAAAAGCTTAAAATATTGGATTTAATAACGGTTCACTATTAAAAGTTGGTAAAAGTGCATTTTTGAAAAATACTTCATTTATCTGAAAAAAATCAATTTGTTCTTACATTATGTCTTAGAAACCCATAATATGGATTCTATAATTATAAGGATTATATAAAGTTCAAAATTTAGTTAATACTATTCTTAACCTTTTTTGAACAGCTTGTTTAGTAAGTCATGGTGCGCTTGAACTCGGTGTTGCGTGTAGTGAAAGTAATTGAATTGTTTTGAGGAAGTACATACAATGAAATCTTGGACTTTTAGAATTTGAAACACAAATTTCTACTATAAGGAATCCATTGAGACTCATAATCCATTTTTCTAACTAGACATTACTAAATAGTGTGTATGTTCCAACCAGAGATGTTTCATAGTATTGGGAAGTCACTAATGACCCACATAAGGGTAGTAATTATTTTAAATATTTTCACGGTAGATGCATCATATGTTTCTACAGAAACATTCCAAAACACTTTTAATTCCTGAATAAGAGGTTGAAATTAGACATTAATTTCATTTCCAAACATTTAATTTCTAGGAATAATCATATATATGATCAATGAATTCTATTGCATATACATCCATTGAGGTGGATTTTAAAGTATTAACACTACTTTCTAAATGTTGTAACTAAAACTTAATGTCCCAAAATTATTGAATCCATCATATTCCAATCCCAAAAATACATTATTAGTATTATAATATAAATATATAGATAATTAATTGGTGTTATTTCATGCTTTTGAGTCTCTGGTATATCATATGAACTCGTCATAATTATTATGAAAATAATGAAACATCATACGATTAGAAGTTTTCAATTACATCAATAATATTTACTATGGAAGTTTTAATAAAAAGAAATATAAAACAATCATATTAATTTTCATTTTTACCTTTGTATATTTATGAAATTATAAACTGAAATTAGCATATATTGATTTACATCTAGATGTGTAACATCTTTTTCACTTTTCTCTATTAAAATATTCATTCAAAATTAGAATATATTAGTTTTTATTTTTTTGTATCTTCATATAATTGTGCCAATAATTTTTCATAATATTATTTATATTAGAAAATGATTCTTGGATTTTAGCTTTGACAAAACCATCTCACAAAAATTCTAATATCAGGGTCATTTCTTTTTTTAAAATTCCACCTAAATAGTTGATGTTGTAAATCTTCCTCATATCTGTTAATTTTAGATATTTGGTACATCATCCATAAAATTCAGGATTTCCATATTGAATTAATTTAGAATAATAATTTTTTTCTAATTATAGTTTTCCATTTTACTAGTGTCCTCATAATCATCCATTAATATGTTATCATCTTGATCGGGTAATCATGTAGTTTCAAAAACATTAGTAATTTATGAAACATCAACATTAGAATCAACTGATGGGTTACATTATTGATTTTGTTTTGTTATTATTTCAAACTAGTCATTATTCATCGTTTTATTTTCATTATACACTATCAGATCATTCAAGTGTTCATTTTTCATGTATACATAAATTCTCAAATTTTCTATAACTTTTGATTCTGAAAACCAAATAAAATGTACCAAATGAAATGAAAACTGTTTTATTATCATATTCTCAAATATTTAAACACTATTCACCCATTTTATAAATTTTAAATTAGTACATACACATTTTATTCTTCCAGCTATGGATTTATTTTCAAATGGAAAAACAAAAAAAATACATCATGTAACATATTGATATTTTTTCTAATTAAAGGATATACAAAATTTTTCCATATGTACATGGATACTAACACTAATACATATAAAATATAATAATATTATTATAAAAAATATAATATATTTAATTTCCAAAATGAAGAAATGATCTCAAGAAACCCACAAATAGAAAGAATTACTAAATCTACAAAAATAAAATATTTAAAATGAATTAGAATATATAAGTTACTAAACCAAACTCTACTACATAACTATACCATCTAATAGAGAAACAAATAAGCTACTTATAAATAGGAATAGATTAATAAGAGAAATATCACCCCAATTCACAGGGAGGGTAATGTCACATAGAGGTAGAGAGAAAATCGAAGAGGGGTATCTGGTGTCAAGGCTTAGAGGAAATTCAGTCTTTCATCATGGAATGTCATGGGGGAGGCTGAGAGGGTAACTTCACTTAAGATATAGAAAATAATGGTTTTTAATGGAGATGCAGTGAGTGGGACAATTACTAAAAGAGGTGATGTACAGTGGCGATGGGGGTGGTGAGAAGAGGGAGTGTGGGGTCAGTCCCTATTTTTTAAAACAAAACACAAATTTTTTCTTTAAAACCACTATGATATTAATTTTAAATTTTTTCATTGAATAATTAATTAAAATGGTACTAAAAACTAATTTTTTTACAAAGAATCTCTAAAAATGGGATTGTGAAAAATTGTGTTCTTTTTAGATGTTTTTTTAATACCACCTCAATTTACTAATCTTCATATAGTGTTGAGATGTGAAGGAGTCTTTAGTATAATTAAGGTGGTGAATAACCTATTTTATAAGGATTATATATTATTAATAGATTTCATGATGAAATATATTAAAGGAAGCAATTTTCTTCCATAAGGATTCATTTTTAACCATATATATTGATTGAAGAAGAAGGTTTACACTGTAAATAAGATACTTTGCTATAAAATATAGAAAGTTGATTTTTTGATCAAATATTTCTTTATCAGAATATATATTGTAAATATGTTTATACATAATAATTAACTAAAAGAATATTTTACATGTCTTTCTAATATTAATTAATCTATTCACTAAATAAGTAACTGTATAAAAATGGTGTTGTGAAAAGGTGCTCAAGCGATGGAAGTAAGACCATTACACAAAATACATGAAATAGTTATTTTATATTGAATTTGAATTTTTAAGGATCAATAAATCAAATATAGGGGCCACACTACAACCAGTTATGATAATGGGGGTTTATGACAACTTTTTTTCTAAGGATTCTTTGTGATTCGTATTTATAAGGATAAAGAGTTAACCAAATTATTGGAGAAATTCTTCTCAATAATTCTATTTATATTGAAAATCGGGGAGAAAAACTTATTTTTTTAAAAATATGAATGTTATATTTGTGTTTAAAATTTATATATTTAATGGGGAATTATATTCTCAAGGGTAGAACCTGAGAAGGAGTGAACATTATAAATATTCGATTGACAAAAGGATGATGATTCAATCATTGATTTTTATCTCATATTTATATTTAAAATATGAGAAAATAATAATCATTGATAATTTTGGAGTAGATTTTTTCAACACATGAAAATATGAATATTAATATCATATCATGGATTTATCTTATAATATTTTTTCCAAAGAACATACATTTAATTATTTTTCCTTACTGAAGATGTGAAAGTTAAAAATTTTGGAAAACCACATGATGAAATTGAATACTATTGTATTCTAAATGTGAATCATATAATAATTGATATATTGAATATTTTCACCATGATGGATACTGTATGGATAGTATACCAAAGGGGGATACAAGCGATGAATATTATAATAGAATCTGACAAGATTATCATTCCCTGTAAATAAAATTATTCAAGAAAGCGCATTAAGATAGTGTCCTAAAGAAGGTATATTTCCTTAATATAAAATCAAAGAAAACTAAATTCAAAACATGATATTAAGGGGGATAATAATTTAATCAATGAAATCAATTATACACATCTAATAAGGTTTTGGGAAAGATCTATCTGAAAACATTATTATTGAACATTTTTAACATATGTGTTGAAGTGAGTGGAGGTAATTCAGGTTGAAATAAGAAATGTGTATCTTAGTTGATATAAATTATTTTCTATCACAACACATTAATTTCTATTATAAAATATTTCATTCATGAATAGTTGGGCATACAATAATAAAGGTAATGGTTTATCAAATCAATTGGTATCATATTACATTGGGTAACATAAATCTTTGTTGTCTAAATTAAATCGTCTTGTTTTCTACATTATTCTTGGAACACATATACATAAAGTGATATGTTTGGTGGAAAATTTATATATATTTAATGAAACCATTACTTCCCAATATATTTTTATTTCATTGCCATAATGGTGAGAAAGTAAAATGAAAAAAATAAGAGAAAGGGGGAGGGGTAAAGGAATGAAATGTTCTATAGAATGGATGAGATAGGAATTAATGAAGAATGTATTAAAAAATTTAAATATAATTTTTAATGTAGTTACTAAAAAATAAAAATGTGGATATTTTTTGAACTACTTGATTTTATTTATTTTCACTAGTTGGTAATTAATAAGTATTTTTTTCATTGATATAATCCTGAAAAATTTATATATATATATATACATATATATATTGATTTAAGATAGTGATAATAAAATGTTGATTATGAATGTATAGAGATTTTATCCATTGATATCAACATATTTAAAAAAAATATTTGATATTGAATTAATGTGGTGAGGTTGATGTTTTTGTTATGAAGGTTTGGAGTTTCCAATATTATTATTGAAGAAGTTCCCATGAAAGTGTAGAAATATTCAAAAATTTTAAAGGATGGATGGATATCTTAGAAGATTGGTTTTAGAAGTCTGTTGAAGTACATCCTATAAAATACTTGGGATATTATCTTATTATTATTACAAAAAAGTATTTTATGATTTATGTTCCATATATAATTCAATAGTGAGAATAATATAATTAAATGATGAAATTTAGTAGATGTTTATATATATATGTGTGTGTTGTATGAATTTTAAATCTATCAATTTCTAGAATTTGGAGTTATGTTACATATTTTAATAGAGGAAGTCAACTTGTTTGATTTATTTTGGATTTCTATTTTTGATTATAATGTAATTGTTTTCCAGTTTTTTTCAAATTTGGAAATACAAAAATATTTATTGAGTAGGATGAAGAAAGTGGTAGTATTGGATTTGATTCATTGTGTTAGGTTTTTCATCAATGTAGAAAACATACTCAAACTTACATTTTTTGTGAGGTAAAGGTACTTCGATTTGAATTGAAATAATTCGTAAACTAATTTTTAACAATTAAATATCATGAAAATAATTCATGATGAATCTTGGTTATGGAAGCTTCCTTAAACCACAAATATTATGTTGACCTCCTCATTTTAATTATCACAAAATCATGATTCTAATGATATTAATTAATTCCATGTTTCTCTATATGTAATTTGTATCCTGATTTAAGGGATAAAATTTTATTAGTATAAGTTTTTATTGTGATTGGAATTGCCATATTGAGACACCATTGTCCAAGACTCACCACCATCATAAATATATCACCATGTATGAGATACCGCTAGTATATTACATAGCTATAATGTCATACCATTTGACTAAAAATTTGAAAATGTATGAGACATAATCATTTTTCATATTGTCAGATGTCATGCCACTAGAACAGAAATATGGATAAGTAAGAGATACCTCTAGATGAGGTAGTATCATTGTCGTACTTCCAATATTGAAATTTGGATAATTCTAAGACACCACTAGTTTCATGCCTCCAGAACAACATACCATTATAATGTGACACTGTCATGCCGTAAAACACTACCAATCTAATACACCATAACTATTTTCGTAACTTATTTTTTAAATCACATTAATATAATCGGTATATTTATTTAATTTAATTATATTTACTATTCTAATGATTGTATCTTAAATACATGACATAAATCATTGAACATAGTGTTAGGATGTATAGTACGAGGAAGAATCTGATTCGGATATTGTCCTTGTTTCTGATAAAAAGGTATATCACACTCCCTTGTGTTGGAAGGCATGCAATAATAGATGAATTGGACCGATAGAAATATGATAGCTCAAAAATCATGAATAAAAATAAAACTTACCCTAATTACAAGAAAGAATATCTCACCTATAGAAAATCATTTGAATGGAAGATGAACTACACATTCACATTTAGTTCATTCCTCTAGTGAACGATCAAGAGTCTACGAAACTCTATTTCCCAAATTTTTGTAAAGAGAACCCAACTCACGAATTACTATAGAATCAAATCAAGACTCATAAGCTGTGTTGAAATAAACTGATAATTTCAAAACTCAATAATTTTATATTTCTCATTTCTTTTTATCATTATTACATTTCGATTAGTGTGTGTGCATATTCTATTTTATCAAACACACATTGTCTCTTGTGTTGTACTAGAATATACTAAATATATTATCAAATTCATTTCATATTTTTTTCTCCCATAGATAACAGTTTTATAGTTCCGTGTGTGGTCTATTTAATTTTTTCTCCTATGTATAACTGTAGGAGAGTTTGTATATGACTTGGATAGTTGTAAACTATTTTAAAACCAGATCCAGGTTATATATCATCTTATTTTTTTATATTGATTTCTTAGCATAGGTGATCACCAATTGGAGATTACTAAGTCTTTAATTAAGACTAAACCTCTTGTATTCATTATTTTCAGTGTGTGCTTTAATTTTTTTTTACAATATTCACGATTTTTAATTGAAAATTGTTTTAACATTAAAATATATATACAATTATAGTCTGTCATAATTTTTGTTCTAACAGTATTTTGATCAAGTAAATTGATTCAAAACGAGCCAATAATATTGTATATTATTCATTTAGAATCTAATAAATCATTAATGACATCTTTAAAAATATTTATTTCCATATCTTACTACATATTTTCATAAAATGGTTCATATTAAAACATTTTTATATTTCAAAATAATATATTTTATAAATAAATTGTATAGGGTACTCAATTCAACACCCTCTTTAGATACAGACTCTAAACAACATTTTTGGAATCATTTGTATTTAATCATTGATATTAATGATTTAAAATTATTTTCAATTGTGATTTTAGATGATGTTTAATGATTTCAAATTTCTATCATATATAAATTTGGTACATTAAATAAAATATCATCAATTTGGATCGACTAAAAAATTCCCACATATCTTTAATGGTATAAATTATGCCCAATGGAACATTAAAATAAAAATTCATATAGATATCATGGGTTTAAATATTTTGTATGGTATTGAAAATTAATATATTATAATTTATACTACTAGAATTACTTGGAATGTTGTAACAAAATTAGATTACGATAATAATTCAAAATCTATGAATTCCCTTTTACTAAGAATTAGAAGATGAATTTTTCAATAGAATTTCATCATGTTAAATTTCATTTGAAATTTCAAACAGTATATTTATTTCTGATGAGGGAACCTCAATTATCAAAGATATGAGGCTTAAAAATTATACTACTCAATATGATAATTTTAAGATAAAGCCTGATGAACCCATTTATTACATGTATTTCAGGTTCAATTAGATTTTCATCATAATGAGATCACTTAGAGAACCAGTATCTAATAAGGGTAAAATTATGATATTGTTCTGATGATTACTAAAAATATAGAGATGAAAATCAGTATCAATTAGAGAATCATGTGGCATAAGGAAGCTATCTTTGAAAGAGTTAATTTAAAATATTATGATGTATGATGATGAATTAATGGTAAACCATAAATAATATGATTAACCTGAAATAGATTCATTATATTTCAAGAAGACTACCCCAAGAAAACAAAAGGAAAAAAGAAAAAGTGAAAGTACAAGATACAAGTTTTTGTGATAGTGAATCTCTTTCTGATAGTGAAGAGGAGATGGCTCACCTGTCTAGAAGATTTAATATGATCTATATGAAGAAATATTTCTTTGAAAATAAAACTATAATTTAATGTATGAAAATTGAGTAAACTATATAAAATATTTGATGAAATATTATGATATAAAAGAAGATGTCAGCTATGAATGTAAGAGGAAAGGCCACACAAAATATGACAATCCAAATCTAAACTATGAAATGAAATATTAAGAAAATTAAGGAGAATATGAAAAGGCCACAAAGGAAACATGGGTTTCTTTAGAGGATCAATCCAGTGACTCCGATTCATCACAAAAATAATATCTAGATAGAGAAAATATGTGTTTCATGACTAACTTTAGTGAGGTAGTTGGTTCATCTATTGCTTCTATAATTTTCCATGTGCATGAGCCTGATAATTCTAAAAATAAACAATATGATGATGATAATATGAGAAATGAATAATTATTTGAATATTGTATTATGCTAGAGGAAACATTTAATGAATTAAAGGAAAATTATAAATTATTTAAAGGATGTATATATTATCCGTAAACAACAAATATAAATTTTTTATATTCATATGTCCCAGGAATGGGTTTGAACCACACCAAACAACCATTATTAAAAAAAGTAAACGCCAAATTCAAACAATCACAAGGGAAGTTCACAATTCATAGTGAAAAAACTTCCACTCTCATCTACCTCAAAAAATTTCAAACAACCTTCCAAGACCAAAAAACATCACCCTGAATATGACTCTACAATAGCCTTCTTTAACAAAGCATCAAAAACCTGATCATCCTTCTTATAAACATGCATCAAATCAAGGGTGAGTCAACCTAGTAGTCACATACATTCAATCTAAGAAGACAACATCACCCATGAGACAATCTTATACTGGCTCTGAAGAGTGTCAATATCCACCATTGTATCCAATTCTATCCAAAGAAAGCACCAACCATGGTGAACTAAATTGTTGATGTCTTTAATTATAGCCTACATCTCAGATTTAATGGTAAATCCCTACCAAATATAATGATAAAAAAGCCCTTAACGAATCCCCGAAATTTACAGAATACGCCACCACAATTTGGAGGCCTAGGTGCCCTAAGGCCACCCCATAAACATTGACTTTCACCCAAGAATGGATAAGATGAATCTAGCTAATTTACTTCATCACTAATGGTTTTTGGAACCATCCAGAGACACCAATGTTTCTCAGGATGATAAGATCCCTAAAATCATTATTCATGCAGTCATCCTACCCTTTTAAAGCACTACATACTTCCCTATGAAGAAATATAACACCATACTAGAATGTGGGCTTGATATCATTGAAAACCAATCCATTGTGTGCCTTCTAGATGAAGCTAAATGTTGTTATAGTAGCAACCTGCAAAAAATTCCTAACCTAGCCAGTACACTATGCATCAACAATTAAGGCATACAGACCCTCCAAGATTTGCATATCCAATTGAAACCCAACCATGTCTTGAATATAGTGCCAAAACCTACAAGGGAAAACACGTGAAATAAAAACATGTTCAACCATCTCCTCTACTGAAATACATAGTGGGTAGGTTGAGGAAAGCTTAATTCCATCTATTTAAAGGAGACTTTTCCCTGGGACCCTCTTTTTCTAGATCCTCCATGAAAGTAGATAATTAGAAGGATGAATAAAATAAGTCTAAAAAACAATAAGATGTTGAGGGGTTGAAATATACCCATCATAAATATATTGATAAAACCCTCTATTACTTAAAATACCAGTGGAACTAGGCTTCCAAACAAGGGTGTCCCGGTCAATGTAGTTGAATCATTGAATATTATTTTGAATTTGAGAAGGAATTAAATCATATGTATTCAAAGTATTATCCTAAACATAGGTAATTGAAGTTTTCCGCAGTTCAGGTGGAATATCAGTATCCTATTGAATTGGCTTGGTTAACCAAGTGGTGCTCCATGTATTCAAAAAGGATTCTATACAAAAAAACCAGATAAAATAATGAATGATCCCATTAAAAGTGGAGTTCAGAATAGTCTTGATTAAATAAGATATATAATTAGATTATCCAACCCAATGTTTTGGAATTATTCAAGTTTAAATAAGATCCATTGAACACTCATTGTATGTGAAAATAATCCACATAAACATGCTAATAAGGGCATCATTGAACAGACCCAAATCCTTTATGCCTAGGCCCCCAATATCAAGTTACTAGAAAAATTTCTTTTATGCCAAAATAACCAGCATCATTTCATTGATGGAACCAGTTTATATAATGTTCTTGATAATCCTTTGATATTCATTTTTGAGATCCTTGGTCCCCTTGTATATTGAAAACCCATAAACAAACTTAGAGGTAATCACCAAATTCACAAGGCATATGACCCTACCATGTGACATAACTTTCCCTTTCCATGTGGAAATTTGAGCAATATTACTAGAGAAATATAATCAAGATGACACCTTTTCACTCTACCCAAAAATAGAGGAACTCAAAGATAGTTAAATGCAAAAGATAATTTCATAACTCTAAGAGTCCCTGGGACTTTATTCTGGTTTCTGATGGGCTCTAC
This sequence comes from Viscum album, assembly GCA_963277665.1. Classification (NCBI taxonomy): domain Eukaryota; kingdom Viridiplantae; phylum Streptophyta; class Magnoliopsida; order Santalales; family Viscaceae; genus Viscum; species Viscum album. The sequence continues at coordinate 1,229,689,846 of OY728163.1, read as the reverse complement.
CTCCCTAAAATTCACAAATTATTTCTTCCTACAGATGGACTATCTATCCACATCCTCATAGTTATTAAAGATATACTTGATCGAAGATAGAGTCCTTGTATTAGAATGACCAAAAAAATTATATCATCTTCATAGAAAATATGGGAAGGGGAATAAAGATACATAAATTTTTTAATATGATTATACAAACCAGCATGAACGAGACTCTATTAATTCTCAGAATGTACAAGGGAAAACTCCATTTTATGGTGTCAAATTCCTTCAAAAATCAATATTCACAACAATATTTCCTTTTCACCTTCCTTTTGATAACATTAATTCATTCAGACATAGTGAAAATACAGGTTTGAATGTTTCTTCCTAGAACAAACCTAAATTGAATCGGGTTGATGATTCCATTAACCACATTTCCAAACCCTATAGAAATTATTTTACAAGTCATCTTCGGGATAATGTTTCTAATTGAAACTGTTCTAAATTCCTTAATGTCCACATCATTCTTCTTCTCAAGTATGAGAGAAATAATGTTGGAGTTGTCACCATATGTCATGGAAGCATGATGAAATAATTCTCTCACTTTATGGAAAACCTCATCATGAAAAATTTCTTAATTAAACTTGAAGAAATTATTTGTGAAGCCATCTGGCCGTGCAACACTATTAATGTTCATAGGGAACAAGGCTTCTATAACCTTCTTTCCACTAGGTTCCTCCACTAATTTTTCATTTGTCTAATCATTAATGATTTTTGTGATATTATTCAAAATAATGTTTTCTCTATCAGTCCAATTTTCAAAATAAAGATCAATAAAGTAACTATTAACCACATTGGAGATTTCATTCTCTAAAGTGAGCATACATCCATTAATATTTAGGGTAGTAACTCCCCTCATGAGTTTCATTTCTTCTTGAAGTCAATGGAAGAAACTAGTGTTCATGTCCCCTTCAGTTAACAAATGTAGAATTTAAGATATATGGGAAAATTTTCCTTAGTGTTATAAATTATTTATAGAAAATGAGAAAAATGATCAACTTCTTAAAGAGAATATTGAACCATAATTTTCAAATGAGTTAATGGAATGTTCATAAATTTTATAGATACACTCAAAAAAATTTAGAAAACAAGTTTCACCAAAATATGTTACTAGAATAGGATATGATCCGGGTCAAAGAAGATTGTTTTAAAGTAAATTGTATCTTAAATACAAACATAAATTTCTACTACCAATCATTTTTTAAAAGGAAATAATAAGGATTTTGTTTATATATGTTTGTAGTCGATTTATATGAAATTCATAAGGAAATTGTGGGTTCTTAGAGCTCTAATTTCTAACCTTTCTGGGCCCAAACAAATTTGTGTACCAAAATCATTTCATGTTTTAAACTTGTTTTACAGGGAAACTTCTTTATGAAATCCAGTAGAAGACTATGGTACATAGCCAATAGTTTTTCAAGGAATATGGAAGGATATTAGTCATTCATAAAGAGACTCATAAAGGATGATAGTGGCCATGTCATCTTTGGTGACAATTCTAAGAGAAATATCATTGGCATAGGCCATATTGGTAACAAAAATTCATTTATATATTCTAAATTATTATACCATTTTGTTTTAAATTATAATCTGCTAAAAATTTCTCATTTGTGTGATGATGGTTTGTATGTTATAATTTATTATGATGCTTTAAATAATTTTGATTCTAAAAATATTTAATTTATATAGCTTTGAGAAATGAGAATGATTATTTTGTAGATCTAAATTCATTGATCTCTAATAATGATTCATAATTAAGTGTATTTCATAATGATTCATGTTTTTTGCAAATGAAATTGTGACATTGCAATATTCACTCACTTGGAAATCTATCTATGAATGCGTTACTTTGAGATCTATTGAATATTTTTTTATCAACTGATAAATTCTATCACCCCTGTTAAAAAGGAAAATAGTATGATGTTTCTTTTAAATTTAAGAAATAATTATCTACTAATCAACCCCCTGAGTTAGTGCACATGTACTATATTGGGCCTTCAATAGAATTATTTCTAAATGGGAATCACTGTGTTTATGTTCTTGTAGATGTGTATTTTTGGTATACATGGGTAAAAATTCTATCTCAAAAAATTAAGGCCTTCTCTTACTTTAAAAATTATGATAAGTCTATATAAAATTATAGTGGACTTAGGTTTAAGATCAAAAGAAATGTTCATGGTATTGATTTTGAAAATATTTATTTTCAACCATTTTTCCCATAATATAGCTACACTCATAACTTCTCAGCTCTTAAGACACCACAAAAGAATGGAGTTGTTGAAACATTAAATAGAACTTTACAAGACATAACTCAGACTTTTATGAATGAGTATGGACTACCTATCTATTTTTGGGAAGTATCTATTGATATACCTTACTACATCATCAATAGATTTTTGATCAAAACCATAATTAATAAGTCCCCTTATAGGATATGGAACAAAATTAAAACTAATGTTAATTATTATTTTTTGGTAGCAAATTTATTATTCCAAAAACTATGGAAAATTTGTAAAAATATACATACAAAGGTGATAAAGGGATTTTATATGGTTATTAAATCATTAGAAAACCCTATAAATGTTTCAATAAGAAGTATACAACTTCAAAAGAATCAATCCATTTAAAATTTAATGAATCTGATCCACATGAGTGTAATATATCCTTAGAAAATATTTATGATGATTTATCTTCTCTAAATTTGTATTTTATGATTGTAGACTCTACTGCAAAACTAGGTGAAAAATCATCATGTTCTGATGAATTTCCATAACTTCTATAACCTGAACATGGAAATATATGTGTGACCTCTCCAAATTTCTCTAAAGCTATTATAACCATTATGTACCATCCTTTAGATGCAGTTTTAAGTGGTCTAAATTGAGGAACACAAACCAGAGATTCTATTGGAAATTTTGTTAAACGTCATGATTTCTTGACCCATCTTGATCTTAATAACTTCAATGAAGCTATTACTAATAAATGTTAGGGAATAAATATGCAAGAATAATTAAATTAGTTATAAAGATATAATTTGTGGGATCTTATAGATAGAACCATGGATACCATGACTATTGGAACAAAATGGATGTTTTGGAATAATTTTCATAAGTTGGTCACTATACATAAAAATAAATCTAGGCATGTTTGACAAGAATATAGTAAAGAATAATGGATAGAATATGGGGGAACCATTTCACTTATTTCCATACATGAGTTTATAAGAACCTAAATTGTCTATGTAGTACGTCTATACTTCATGATTTGTAAAATGGATATGTACAGTGCATTTTTAATCTGTTTAATTTATGTGGATTCTTTTCTTGAACAACATCTATTTTTCAAGACCCTCATTTTTTTAAATCATTTTTTAAATTAACCACATATTTATATGGTATAAAAAAAGATCCTAGAATTTGGTATGATAGGCTCATCAATTTTCAAATTTAAAAAGGATTTTCTAAAGGAATAGAAGATCATACACCTTTCATAATGTGGATTTCAAAATATGTAGTAGTAGTAAAAATATATGTTGATGATATTATTTTTTTATCTTCAAGATATTCATTATGTACTAGTTTTTCAAATATGATGAAAAATCAATTTAAAATGAGTATAATGGTTTATCAAAAATTCTTCCTTGGATTTTATATTTTTTCAAAACTAATAAGGAATTTTTTTAAATTAATGTAAACATAAAAATTATTTTCTAAAACTCTTCAAGTTGGATAGTACTAAGATTAGTGATACTAATATGATTTCAACCAATAAATTGGATCATGGTTAAGCTGGGAGGCTAGTTGATCAAACCAGTTATAGAGGTATTCTTGGTAGTTTTCTCTACTTGACTGCAATATGACCAAATATTATGTTTAGTGTGTGTATATGTGCTCATTTTCAGGAAAATCCAAAATAGTCATACCTTTTCATTATTGAAAGAATTTTCAAATTCTTCATGTATACACCCAACATAGGATTATTCTATTCTACATAAAAAAATTATTTAGTAAATTATTTTGATGTTGATTTAATATGATTTGTGTTATATTGAAGAAGAACCTCTTGAACATTTCACTTTCCAAGAACGTATTTAGTGACATGATGTAGTAAGAATAAAAAAAATTCCTTAAATACTACTAAATGTGTATAAATATATGAAACTAGTTGTTGTCAAAAAAATGTATTTGATGAAACAAATTCTACTAAAATATGGATATCAATTCCGATATATCCCCATAAACTATGAAAATACAAGTGCAATTAACCTTTCTAAGAATCATGTTTCACATTTTAGGAAAAAATGTATGGATACAACAAATCAATTTTTGAGAGACCATTTTTAAGAAGAAGATATCAAACATTAATTTTTTGGCACAGAATAGTATTTAGATGATATAATTAATAATCCTTTAAATTCTATGAGAACGAATTATATCAAACATGAATTAGGAATGATTAATTTTAGTAATGTATAATTTTTGGTAAAATACCATTGTGATTGAAATACCATTTTGAAAAATATAATGTTCTCATTGAAACACCATTGTCGTATCATGTCATTCCTTTTCTATGCCTTTGGATTATCATGCCATTGATTTTTCATGTCGTGGGCTCGTTATACCGTTGCAATTTCATGTTACTTATTTTCATTTCTTTCCAATAAATTTTTTTTCTAGATATTTTGTACCAAAATATATTTTTCATGGTTTATTTTATTATTTGTAACTTGATGTCTGTTTTTACTCAATTTTGAATTCGATTTCAAGAATTATTTCAATTTTAGAGTACCTAAAATTACAAATGATATCATGATTTTATAATTTCCATTCTCAATATACCTTCATACTCTTACGATACATGCATATAATTCCCCCTCAAGCCTAGTGAAACCATTTTCCTTCAACTTCTCAAACATTTTTGTACCCTCAACCATGCTTTTAAAATATGTTTGTATGTCAAGAATGATTTGTTCTTTTGATAACTCTCTATAGAAGTCTATATCTTATATAAATTATAAGAAAGAATTGGGTAAACCTACAACAATTTTACATGTTAATCCTAAACATATAACAATATTATTATATAAAAATTGGTAGTTGAATAAATGTGGTTGTTATCTAGTAAGTCTTTAGTGCTGAAATTACTCTAGAATAACGGATGGATAGAGTGGTTTTATTTTATAAAAATGGATTTATACCCTAATATGGTCAATAATTTTTATCAGTATGTAGGGTTTTCATTTTAGGAAGATGGTTCTGATTGGATAAGTAGATGTGTGATATGACATGTATTTGGTTTTTCATCAATAACATCTGATAAATACTATAATGAAATAATCAAGACAATCCTTGAATATTATGTACATTGTATATATAAAAATATATATTGAGTTATTCAATCCATAGGGTATTATTATGAATTTTCAATGTTCTTCCTCATAAAGAATTCATCTTTAGAATATCTTCATTATTTTCTCACAATTGATCAGACCCAAAAAAATTTAATCTTTGAAAAACTTTGGTCCCCTTGAAGTTGATCAATTAAATCATCAATGTGTAGTTGGGGATACTATTTCACAGTGGTAATGAAATTTATTTCACTATAATTGATTCACAACCTCATAGATTCATATTTAATTTAATTATAAAGTATATGGGATCCCCATGGTGAAACACTCGAGAATACAACTCCTTTATCACACAAACCATGTAGTAGTTTATTTAGTTTATCTAGTTCCACTATATACATTTTTTAGGGAGTATTAGAAATATGATTTTCATTTGTGATGAGAACAATTGGGAACTCAACTTCACAATCAGGTGGATTCCCAGGATGATGAATAAGAAACACATCATTGTATTCTTACACAATACGTATATTCTATATTCTAAGGATACCATTAACATTCATATGTTTTATCTTATCCTCCCCCTTAAAAATTTCATTATATAGATATACAATAGATGCATGAAGACATTATTTAGATGACGTAGTCTCCCCTATGAATATAAGGGATTCCACATCTACATCGAGAATCATAATCTCCTTCCATTGGAAATATATTTTAATATTAAAATTATTAAGACTTTTCATACCAAGGATTATATTAGAGTCAAACAAGGGTATAATAATAATGTTTTCAAATAGGCTATTCATATTCATCATACTGAGTATTTAATGATATATATCAGCTGTAATAATATTTCCACAATGAGTATTTATTGACAACTCCCATGATAATGTTCTGGGAAAATATCTCATTTTCCTGAAAACTTGGATGATATAAAATAGTCAAAAGATGAAAAATCCAATTTATCATTAACTAATTTTAATTTTATGTTAAAATTACCTACCATCACAACTATGGGAAATTTAACATTAGCTATAGTTATTGTATAGGCTTTGCCTTCACCCTTAACCTCCTTTACAAGAGGTCCCCATGATGCTTGGAACATTTATTTGAATAATTACTCATCTAATTATTCGAAATGTGATCGATGGGAATTGATTCGTTATTTCCCATGGATACATGATATATATATCTCATTTACCCACACATGAAATGGACTCATATTCCCATTAAGAAATTATTTGTGTTTTTTATTCCACAATGAACACATATTAGAAATAACATCTTCCCTTTCTTAGTCTTTGGAGATTTTATTTTCTTTCATGAAATTGGAAGATCTCTTCATTTTTTTATTACCCTTTAATATATAAGTCCAATATAATTATGTATGTAATTTCATGGAACATTATTCTATATCCTCATATAATAAAAAATTTATTGAGCCATAATTTCAATTTCTTATTTTTCTATTTCATTTGTTTTAGAAATCACACAGTATTTATAAAATATATTATTACTACATTTATTATTTCAGAAGTAATTTTTTATTTTGTTTTGTATAATATATTATGTTTTAACATACAAACTAAATGTTATTATAAATTCAAATATAAAATTAATTCTTTATTATGATCATCATAACGAGTATGTGTCTGATTAATCGAAATAACCTTTATCAGTTCTATAAATTAGACATTATTTCATAACTATCATAATGAAAAATTTCGAACAACTGGAATGATAATGGTACCTATAACATCATATTTATACTCATTGATATTATCATATCATTATACATAATGAATACCACCAGACAGACTATGTTTGTAATATGAATATGAAAAATCCATTTCTATAATAATGGAATTATTTTTATACTGTAATGGTTTAAAAAAATATGACACAATAAATTCTATTATTCCATATCGATATGAGATTTCATATTTTAGGTTTTAAAGTCCTTGTAGAGAACTCAATGAAAATATGATTGTTGGGTGATCAAGATAACCATTGAAAAGATTTATATAAATACCGAGTCATTCGGAGAGTTTGTAGAAATATTGATTCATTTAATATTTTCATTTTCATGATAGATCTAAAAATTACCATCAATGAAAATATTGTTCGTTAGTTTTTTGTAGTGGTCTTATAATTTTTTAGTTCATAATGAAAACTTTTCAGGTTTTCTACTTTATAATTGTTTTTTAATTGTTTCTATATCTAATCTATTATTAAAATTGATGGATTATGTGGATTAAAATATATATATACCAATCATCATAAGAAAGGACTCATAGAGATAGTGAGAGAGATTGAATCGGGTTCATCAGATAAAGAGCATCCATGGCTAGAAAGATAGAGCTAATTTTCATATCAACGGATTTCCTTGCAGAAAAATTAAATACTTTATTTTAAATATAAAACAAGTGATACGTTTAGACAAAATTATTTCCTACCATACTCTTAAAGATAGAAGAGTTTTATCTCTTTAAGAATAGTTTTATGTCATTCTTACGTTATATTCTATTTTTATTTCTTGTTTCTATATAAATACCATTTTTTGTATTTATATGAAAGTAATTTAACCATCATATTCATCATTATTAATTGTTTATTTCATGTGTACTAAGATGATTATTAAAATGAGTTCTATTTATTTGGATCTGTAGTGATTATCATTATTTTTACACTTTAATTTAATCATATTATGATTCTATAACATTGATAAGTCAAAATCAATCTTCATTATGATGCACTATTAATCAGACTGAGGGTGGTGTCTGAATCTGATAGTTTCACTTAAAAAGGTATTTGGGTTTGTTTAGTTTAATTTTTTTAAACTAATAATTTTTATAACTACAATTCACCCCCTCTTTAAAGAATGGATTTTGTGAGAAATAAAGCTCACATATTAAGACCCATCAATTGGTATTAGATCCATGTAAAGATATATTAAATATTTTATCCATCAATTTGATTACATTTTGGGTTTTTACTTCTTCTATCATTATTATGTTCATTAATAATCAGGTTTAAACATATTATTTATAATTTTTTATACACATACTTTTTTATGGAAATATTTTTTTTCATTTATATTGAAGATCAAAATCATCATATAATATATAACATAAATTCCAATAGACCACCTATCATCTATGGTGATTACTACGATTACTAGAGGGACAGGATGGAGAATTTTTTTTTAATAATGGGGTTCATAACTTTTTCATGATTACTATAAATTCTATAATTCTTGATGAGGAAGTGATTTTCATTAATAATTCAGTAAAAGAAGAATATCAGTTGAATAATATAGTTAAAAATACTTTGTTATACCCCATGATATGGGGAATTTGTTGTAAAATATTATCTTTTGAAGGATTAAATAATATTTGGAAAAACATATAAGTTTCACATTTAGGAACTACAACGCTTATAGAGACTAAAATAGAAATTTTAAGAGTTGAATATAATGCCTTTGATTTTATACATGGTGAATTATTTTCTAAGATGCATCAGATATTTAGAACTATCATAAACCTTTTAGAAGTTATTGGAGAAAAAGGTATTGGTGACGAAATTCTTGTGGAGAAAATAGTATACATAATACCAAATGAGTTAAAATCAAAGAGAATGTCTATTGATTTAACTGAGAAATTAAATAATATTAAACTTGATGGTATAATTGGAACTCTTATGTAGTATCCAAAAAGATTAAAATTATTGCTAAAAGGTTCAGAGGAGTTTATTTTTTACTAATTCCATACCTCTTAGAGTTCAATTTTCTGGGAAAACAATAAAATGTTCGAGAAAAAAAATTATTTTATTCAATATGACTCAGGTGTATCTACGAATACATATAATGAATATTCAATTATTTCTAGAAGAATAAAGAATTTTATTTGAAAGTATTATTTTTGATATCCTTATAAGTAATTTAATAAGGATAGATGTGACAAAAAAAGATGAGGTTTCCTCTTATGAATGCATGAAACCTAGACATATTAAAAAGGATTTTCCAAAGACAAAATTGAAAGACATAAAGGATTGAAATTATGAAAGAAATAAAAAACAATATTATAAATTTAAGGGAAATATTGTTCCAAAATATGGTAACACTTTGAGTGTTAGTTGAGGTTATTTTTTTAAAGGTAAATCTGAATACGTATGTTCTGGATAAAAGTACATAGGACCCTTTTAAAACATACTATTAGTAAAATAATATATCTTGAATAAGGTATGAACTGTTGAGAACCTTAAAAATATGACTTTATGTGAGAATTATCCTAATGAGAAGGATTCAATATCATCAGATGAAGAATCCACCATAGCATAAGACCGATCATTATATTCTTATGATAATGTCTCACGTATTTCTAAATTACATGAAAATTAAATCTCTAAATTTAGATATAAACATTATAAGGATGTTTCATGGTTAAATTTATCAGAAAAGTAAGTATTATATCATTATAAACATCCTAACAAGACTATTTTTTATAACAATATTTTTTAAAATATTCATCAAAAGTAATTTCTAAGAAAAAATATTCACCAATTTGTGTTGACAAAATAAAATCCAAAACAATTAATAAAGAGGATTATAATTTTTTTATAAAACTAAAATAATAAATTTCTCCATTTAAGAAACATTTATTAATATTTACCACAACTAAAAAAAATTGACAAAATGTACAAAAAAGTCACCCCCTTGGGAATAGTAACCAAATTGAGTTTTTTTATAAATAAAAAATCATCACTGATAATTTATTTATTCCAAAAAATAGATCTTTTGTATTAAATGTAAAATTAGTGGACAATAGAAGAAAAAATTTTATTTAAATAACTTTCAATATCTTGGTTTCAACAAAGCATACTTATAAAAAAAATTATATGGATTCCTAAAAATATATTACTAATATTACCGGAACGAATTATCCTTGGGTGCTAAAATTCTAATATTTTTATTTTCTCGAAAACAATGATCAAAAGAACAACAAGAATTCATGGTACCATGATTGTGTATGTTCAAGGGATATGACTAGTAAAAAAACTTTTTTAAAAAAGTATTATTAATATTAAAGGAGATATAAATTTACAATTTATCAAAATGAAAGAACAACTTGAATATATTTTCAAAAAACATCTTCGTTCCAAATGAGTTGAATTCATTAAGAATAAGTTATAGGTGATCAACGTAATGTAATAATTCATATATACTTCTTGTTTACCCATATAAATACATTAAGATACTCCTTTTATTGGGGGGAATACATTTGTTTATTTTTTTTCAAAACATTTAGTTCTAAAAATTTAGTTTCCTTAAAAACATTAATGATTTTTTCAGACATATATCTATTTAGAAAAATTTTAAAGTCAAAAGCCTGAAAGAGAATTCAAAACATATAAAATATAATAAATTTATTTTTAATTGTTTTTTATTATGCACTAAGATTTAAAGAAAATATTTTAATTTTTTTTTCTACTAAAAAAATTACATTTAATTTTCATAAAAACATCATAATTAGAATTCATTACAAAACTACTATATTTAGAATTTTTTCAAAAACCATATAATTTAGTGTTTTTTTATCGAAAGTATCATATCTACAAAAAACTGAGAAGGATATGAAATCATAGCAATGAAACATTCCACTCTGAATGGTATTCTTCTATATTTTAAATTTTTTACTATGTGAGTATGATTAATTCTTCTATTTACATTGTTACTATTAGTTTTCTACAATTTTACAAAAAATCAAGAAAATATTAATTCATTTTCAATCTGAGTATGATAATTTTTTTAACTCCTTGAAAGTTCAAAATTTCATCAAATCATTTTTAGATGAATTTCATCCATTTGATCATAATAGTTAGAATCCCAACCATTGGATATGTTTTTGAAGTTCAATAATTACCCAAGTATGTATATTAAGGGGACCCACCCCCCATGTCTCAAATCATTTTTCCACCTTTTTTTCTCTGAATTGGGGCTTCTCTTATGTCTATCCATCCAAAAAAATATCTTTTCTAATTCACTAGATCTAGTCTTAGTCTAAATATGTTGGATTCTAAGAAGGAATATAATGATTAGTTTATTTTTTAATAATGGTTAGTATAAGGATCCTTTATGATATATATGATTCATCGTTGAAAAAAATATTAAGTTTAAAGGATGGGAATCTATTTGTGGTTAGAATATGGAGAAGGGTTTTGATCCATTATACCTGGATGACATTAATATGATTTCATGGTGTTGTTTTATTTTTCAATGAATCGGGATATTAAACATTCACCTTTGTTTCCTTTGATAGAATGAAAGTTTAAGTCTATTTGTTTAATCATTATGATAATGTTTGGAAAGTTTTCATCTTAAACTGGATAATAATGTAATCACCCTATGGATGCAAGTATTTCTTATTCAAAGGAAGGGAGATTGAGATACTCTAAATAAAAATAATTTTTTATTATTATTTATTGACTATGATAAATATAAATCTAATTAGAATTGTCTTTATTACAATAAAAAACTAGAATAATATATCCAGTAAGTCAACAATCATCATATTTTTTTCTTTGTTAAAACAATTACTAGTTTAATGTATGATGATTAACAAGATTATGATTAAATAATTTCCAAATAGAATGATTATTTTATATATAAGTGATTTTACAATAAATGGGATGTGATTCAGTTTTGATGAATAATTATATATGTTTATTGAGAAACCAAGTGGTGATTCTTTGGAGGCTAATCCTTCGAAGAAATGGGATTTGGTTTAGAAAAAGAAGAAAATGAAAGCTAAGGAATCCCCAATATAGAAGAAAAGAAACAGAAGAATTATTGATATCAGATAAGGTATGAATTGATGAATAATAAGCCTGATAAGAAATGAGGGGACCCAATTATTTTAATTGAACCAATAGAATCTATTGCTTTGAGAATAATTTCGTTGATGCCTTTAAAAAAGAATAAAATAAGTAGAGTAAGATGAAAATGTTAATTAGGGATCGTATCTTTGAAAATATTTTGATGGATGTTAGGAAAACATTTGAAAAGGTTGAATTAACTTCCTCCTATTTTGATCAATAAAATATAGATTCTAAAGTTTCTTCAAAGAAATATCTATTGTTCATGCTAAATTTTCTTTCATCAGAAAAAAATGAAAGGGTCATGTTTTTGAAAAAGAAATTGTACCATAATTTCCTGAAAAAAAATAAAGTTGTGACCATTAAAAAAATGGCCCAAGAATATATACATAGCTTCAGGATGAGTTTATCATATCATTTAATGAATCAGTTTTATGGGTTGAAAAATTTGGTAATGATGGAGTAGAAGAATAAGGAGTTCAGTTTAAAATGGTTAAATAGTATGTTGAATAAGAATATGATGATGATGAAAAGGATGAAAATGGTGAAGATGATGAAGAATATGAGGAGGAAGGCAATGAATAAAAATATGAAGATGGTTATGAGAAATAAACTTAATCTAATAATTTTTCAATAAATAATCAGAGGTATCATCATCATAATTTCTTTCCAAAACTGATCAAAAAGAAAAATATCAATGTTCTGAATGGAAGAATCTTTGAAGGAAGAAGCTTAAAAATTTTATAATGTATATATGGAAGAAAACTAAGAGGATGATAAATTTGACATAGAGATAATTGAATTATTATAAAATAATAACATCACCTAAAATGTTTCTAATATACATAACAATGGAAAAGGAAAGGACGTTGAAATTGGAACCCACAGTGTAAAGCTCCATAAAATTGAGAAAAGGGAATCATATTCTTTGAATACCATAATAGTTCTATAATTTTATTAAATTATTCAGTATTTGATGAGACTTGAAGGAATGTTTTGGAATTTTCTAACACTGGAGACGTAAGAAAAATGATTCATGAAAGTCTTCGTCAAAAATCAGAATCATTAAAGTTGTTACCAGAATGAGTCATTCCAAATGTGATAGATTTGAAGGTTTTTTAGGAAAGTTATCAATAACATAAGAATACATAAATCAAAAAAGGAATGTGGTTTCATCAAATCTATACAGATATTATGTTTTATAGTGAAAAGTTTGAATATTTTATAAAGATCATGATTGAGTCTGCAGAATCATATAATCTGGTTACAAAATATATACAATAAAGAGTCACATTTGTGGAATATTTAAATGGTTCAACTAATAATCTAAATGAATAAATAAAATTTATAAATGGAAATATATGATATATGTGGTCAAATTTAACTAGGATCAAAGACTATAGGGGGGAATTTATTGTTTTAAAGAATCAGAATAATAAAATTTTTACGGAAGTAAACATATTATAGAACTACAATAAAGAGTTATATGAAATATTATACACTCAAGAAAAAATAATAGAAAAGATAAAGCACGATCGAAAAGTGTTTATAAAAATGAAACCCATTCTGAAGTCTTCAATGAATAAATATTAAAATTTTCGTTTTGACATCTTGATGTAATTTTATTTTGAACAAAAATTGTATTAATTTTTTTATGAATTAATTATCCTCATCATTAAAAAATAATTATTTTCTAAATGTCTTAGAATTATGATTTATTTAATGTTCTTTAATTTTTCAAATGTTTTATTAATTATTTCATCATATTGATTTTTTATTTTGATTCCCTTAGTAACTTTTCAAGATATTCAAGTGTTTTTTCCATTATTTTTAAAAATCACAAAGTTGGAGAAATTTTTTTTTGGAGATAAGTATTTTTTTTATGAGTGATGTATTCTTACTCCAAATGAAATTATTTACAAATGGGAAGTAATCACAAAAATAACTCTTTTATAAAGAATAATAGTTTATAAAGGATCATTATTACTTTAAGGGGAATAATATGATGAATATGGGGGAGATTTAATCCTAAGGGGAATTAATCTTATTCAAGCACCATACAATACATCGTATTCTAAAGTGTTATAAACTCAGTGGAAGTTAATGTTTTATTAGTTAAATCTGAATTTGATATACTTAAAAGAATATAGACTGTAATTTTTTAAATGTTATTTTCCATTTAAGTCTTGTGGTATGTGATTTCCAAAAGGGGGGATATTATCAAGTCTAAAATTCAATATCCTATATTACCATTACTTTTCTTTTGGAAATAAAAAACTCTTTTCAGAATACATATTTACTAAATTTCTTATGTCTAAAGTAATTTACTAGTTTTTTTTTAAATTATGTTTTACCATCCTTAGAATAAGTTCTTAAGCATTCAATTATAAACATTATTCTACATTATGAAAATTGTAATGAGTATGTGTTCGATTAATATGAAATACCATTATCATTTATAGAAGCTACAAGTTCTTTCTTAAATATAGTAGTAAAAACGACCTAAAAATCAGACTGATACTGGTATCGATAACATCAGATTGATACTCATATATATTATGACGTTGATAAACATAAGGAAGTCCATCAAACTGACTATGGTAATAATATGAATAAGAAAAACATATTTCTATTGCAATTGACTAATTTTTAAAATATAATGGTTTCAACCAATATGATATTGTACATTATGTTATTCCAGATTGACATGAGAATTCATGTTCTAGTTTTTCATGTCCTTGTGACAAACTCAGTGAAAATATGATTGTTGGTTGATCAAGATGACCATAGCGAAGTTTCTTATAAATACCAAATTATTTATTGATTTTTGAGAAATACAAATTTATTTTAAATTTATCATTTCTAAGAGAGGTACCAAGATTTCCAAACGTCAACATATTTTTATTATGTCATTTTAATTGCTTTAATGTTTTTGAGTTATCAATTAATCCTTGTTAGGTTGTCTCCTTAAGATTTTGTTTTTAATTTTTTTATATATAATTTGTGATAAGGATTGAGGAATTCTAGACATAAGAAGAAAGAGAATCTGATCATCTTGACTGGGGGATCACAAGGATATTTTTATAGAGAATATGATCCATCAGAGTGAGGGATTTCATTGATAGAAAGATAGAGGTTATCAATTTAGTGATGGATTTCTTTATAGAAAACTCAATATATTATAAGTATAAAATAAGGTATATCATTTTCCATCATTATTGGATAACTTGATCTTAAAGATAAAATAGGTTTATCTTTTTAATATTAGTTGTAAGTCATTACTACATTACATTGATATTGTATTTCTAGTTTCTTTACAAGTTACTATTCTTCTATATATATATAAAAGTAATTGAAACATTGTATTCCTCTTCATTTATTGATTATTTTATGTATACTAAACTGATAATGATTAAATAAAACTATTTAATATGATCCATGGTAATTATTATTTTTACACTATAATTTAACCATATCATGGTTACATTACTCTTATATATTTGAATCAATATTTACTATGATACTTTGTTAATCATTCCAAGGGACGAGTCCGAATCTGATAGATTTACATAAATAATTATTTATGTTTTTTTAGTTTAATTTTTTTAAAATATTATTTTTTATAAATTGAATCCCCCCCCCCAATTTATAGAATAGATTTAACCATTTATGAAGCTCATATATTACGATCCAATACATTTTTGAGAAATAAGGGTGTAACTCCCTGACCCCAGTTACCCAGAGTCGGTGCATTGTTTTATAACATTTGCATGATCACAAGAAAGATCAAATCTCGAAAGACCGATTAGTTTAATATCCTTGGATATACTAGATACGTTAATAATGTTTTACATTACATCAAAAAATGAAAACTACAAAAACATAGTCTCTATAGTCCACACTCTTATCCCCTCATACAATCCCTACAGGTCATTCATAAATTACTACTTCACATCCTGGAAAAAATAAACCATATAAAATGGGTGAGCTCAAATGACCAGTAAGGATAATAATATAGCAGAAACTTTCATAAATAATAAAAAACATTTAAGGAAATGTATAACTAAACAAAAGCCTTTTAAACTTGAACTTAAACATAGTATGGAAAAAATAAAATGAAAAATTTCCATTTACATATTCACATGGATATTCTACTAATCAAATATTCACATGCAGTATCAATAACCACTTTCATAATGATGGAATGCATAATGCCAGACTATCATAACCACATAGCCAAAGCCTCGTGCCAAGACTACAAATAAGATTTTGTCAAGGCCTTGTGCCAAGACACTAGTTTGTCTCATGAGACCTAATGATGCATCGAGGAGCTATAGCGGGCTCCACCTGTCACATATTAAGTCCAACTCATTCCTCATATGAACATGTTTAAACATAACATAAACATTCGTATTAAAACTAGCATACAAAATGTCAATACTTTATCTATAAACCATTAATGGTATAAAAATAACACATCCATTGTCAAACAAATCACAAACCCTTCAATACAATATGGAAGTTTTATATCATAGTAAATCAACTTCAAATAAGCTTAAAATCCATCAAAGGATGTTGACATAGATGAAATCAAAACTATTTGAGATAAATATCCCTTTTTTGAATTCATTTAAAAGTCACATAATTATAAAATAAAACATTTACTTTGAAAATTTTCTTATTAGCTTGTAAGAGAAGATTTGAAGATTTTATAACAGTGGAAAACAACGGCACCCGCCATATAAGTTTAAAAAAACATTCTTACCTTAACTTTGTCGAAAAGGTTAAAAAGCACCTTGTTTGGAAAACGACGGAAAGATTACTTTTAAACCTATTATAAAAAGTTAAACAAGGGTATAAATGACTTTAACCCATATTCTAGTAAATAGTAAAAATGTTTTGAAATACATTTCTAGGAAACATGGATGTGGATGATAAAAAAATCCCAGTAGATTATTACGTATAAAAGACCTCGGATAATGAAAATATTGTGAAATAAACCTTACCTTGTTCTTTTCTTTGGTTGGGGTATTTTATCCTCATGTATAATGGTGAAATAATTGTTATTAAATTATAAAATAATCATATATATTAATATGATATCATATATGATCTTTTAACATTGATTTGTTAATAATATCTTAGTATTATCGTTGTTTCGGGTGTTAAGTTACTCATTTTATTTTATATGTTTTGTTACATAAGTTGTGTTTGTAATGGATAGGTTGTATCTTAATCATATCCAGAATGATATCAAGTTCTTATATACTATTATTAATCATCAAATGAGAATTATACTTGAATGGATACAATGGATAATGAATCTCATCGCGTTCATGGAGACGGTAGTCCGTACGTACGCACGATCGATAATATCATTATTTTGATATTAAAATAATATTTAATTGGATGGTATATCATATATAAAGATTCATTATCATGTTATATTTATTATCTACATTAATTAAACATCATTATTATACCCGTCCAAATAATAATGTTTTGAATAACAATTACACCACGACGTGGAGACGGTATGTCGTACGTACAAACGTATGGTGACATGTCATTCAAAGGATGGATAGAATAATGAAATATGGTTGTACCATGTTTATAATAACATAAAAGTTTATATAATATAATGGATTTATTATTTTAGAATGGTAATAACAAATAAAGAAGAAGTGGAAGAAGAAAGGAATTTGAAAAAGGGTGGTGAAATCATTACCTCTTCTTTGGGTTCTTCATTTTGATTTGATCAAAAGAGATCCTTAGGTTGGCTTTCTGAGAAATGGAAGGCATCTAGGATGAATTTAGGGAAGTTTAGAGGGTATTTGGACTGAGTTTGGCCGAACCAAAAAGATTTTAATGTGAGAATTAGTGGGAAGGAGGAGTGCCCTTTTATAAGTGGGGTGAGGGGCACCTTTGGAAAAGCTAGAAATATTATTTTATAATAAATTTATATTCGGTTTCTAGTGGCTCCATGGGTTCCAAAAATCATCCCTAATATGACCATGGTCGGACATGTATCAACCAATAAGGTTATGAAACATTTTAGGGTAATTTGTTATTATTATAATATTATTTTTTAACCCTTATTTACCGGATTTACCCTTCAACCATGGTAAGTAAAATATTTACCGAAATAATTATTCAAAAATTCTAATAATAAAAGTTACCTATTTACACAATTTAAAAATCCTGATTCCAAATATGGAATCCATTTTTCCAAATTCAAAACACATAAGTGGTAGAAATTAATTCAAAATTAATTCCTGTTGTCAAAACAAAAATCGTGTTTTTAAGAGATAATAACTTTCAAAAGATTGACACCTGTTTATGTCTGGTTTAATTGTAAAATTATGTACAATGAACAAAATTTTATTAAATGGTAAAAATATATTCTAAATATACTTTAAAAACACTCAAATTCATAGTTTATCAATATATATTATTTTTATTAAAAAAGTTTTTTTTAATTAAACATTATTAATTTTCACTATTCATCGGAATATAAATGTTTTCCGAAAAGTTCCAAAATTTCACCCTAGGCTTAATTCAATATTCTGAAGCCAAAAATAAATTCCATTTTGAGTGATAAAATTTATAAAATTTCAAAAAGTAGGTATTACTATTCATAACGGCTAGTTTGATTGGTTGTGGTGTGTTAGAACTCGATGTTGCGTACAACACAGGCTATCGCATTATTCAAAGAGAAGCGTACCGTAGAAGCTTGCGGTGTTACATTCTCCTCTCCTTCAATTAATTTCGTCCTCGAAATTTCTATAATACTACCGCATGAAAATATTCGGGTGGTTCTTCATCATAAGTTTCCTGGGTTCCCACATTGCCTCTTCCATCTTATGGTTTCTCCACAAGATTTTTACCAGAAGAGTCGTCCGGTTTCTCAGTACTTGTTCTCTCATATCAAGAATCTTAAAGGTCTCTTCGCAATAAGATAGATCGGGTTCCAGTTCTAATTCCTCATAGGTGAGTACATGCATTGGGTCAGGCATGTATTTCCTCAACAGAGATACGTGGAACACATCGTGAACTTTGGAGAGACTTGGAGGCATTTCCAATCGGTAAGATATAGCCCCAATTCGTTCTAGAATTTCGAAAGGTCCGATGTACCTGGGACTCAATTTACCTTTCTTACGAAAATTTATGAATCCCTTCAATGTAGTTACCTTCATGAAAACATGATCACCGACTTGAAATTCCAAATCCTTCCTTCGATTATCAGCATAGTTCTTCTGCCTACTTTGAGCTGCTTTGATATAGTTTTGGATTACCTTCACCTTTTCCATCGTTTCATCCACCAGTTCTGGGACTATAAGTTTTCTTTCACCAACGTCATCCCAACAGGTTGGTGTGCGACATCTCTTTCTATATAACACTTCATATAGTGCCATATGAATACTTGAATGGAAGCTATTGTTATAGGAAAATTCTACGAGAGGTAAATATTGATCCCACATACCCTGAATGTCATGTGAGAATGATCTCAACATGTCTTATAAGGTTTGAATAGTTTGTTCTGATTGTCCATCTATTTGAGGGTGGTAGGTAGTTCTCAAATGAAGTATAGTATCCAAGAATTTTTGAAGACTTTTCCATAATCTTGAAGTAAAATAGGGATCACGATCTGAAACAATCGATAGGGGTACTCCATGAAGTCTCACAACTTCATCAATATATAGTCTTGTTAGACGTTCCAGTGGTAGATCTTCTCTTATTTCAAGAAAATGTGTTGACTTGGTAAGACGATCAACAATAACCCATATTTCATTGTTCCTTCTAGGAGTCTTTGGTAGTCCCATGACAATGTCCATCGTAATATTTTCCCATTTCCACTCTTGTATGGGAGGAGGTTGCATGACTCCTCTAGCCTGTTGACTTCCAGCTTTCACTTGTTGAAAAACCATACATTTGACACAAAATCAGAAATCTCCCTCTTCATGTTGTCATAAAAAAATGTTCCTTCAAGTCTCTATACATTTTGGTGCCCCCAGGGTGTATAGAGAAATTGGAACTATGAGCATCATCCAGCAATTCCCTTTTTAGATCAGGTATATCAGGAACACAAATTCTCTTCCCAAATTTCAAAATTCCGTCTTCATACACAAAGTCTCTCAATCTCCCATCATTCATAGCTCTAATCTTATTTTGAAATTCTTCATCATCGGTCTGAGAACTCTTCATCCTTTCTAGTAATGATGGTTTGGAAACCATTTGAAAAAGTATTGATGTTTCACCTTCTATGGTTATTCCCGTGTCCATCTTCACTAGATCCATGAATATTGGATCCCTTTCAATTCTCATCATTTTCAAAAACTCCGTGATCTTTTCTGCTCAAAGCATCTTCCACCTTATTTTCCTTCCCCGGTTGGTAGGGTATCGTGAAATCATAATCCTTAAGTAGTTAAAGCCATCTCATTTGCCTCAGGTTGAGTTCTTTTTGTGAGAAAATATACTTCAAACTCTTGTGATCAGTATAAATCTCACATTTTTTACCATAGCTGTAGTGCCTCCATATCTTCAAATCAAAGATCACATCTTCTAACTCGAGATCATGAGTAGGATAGTTTTGTTCATTAATTTTCAACTGTCGTGATGCATAAGCAATAACCCTATCATTCTGCATAAGGACACAACCAAGTCTTTTCTTCAATGCATTACTATAAATAACGAACCCATCATTCCCCAATGGTAGATTCAATACAGGAGCATTTACTAATATTCTCTTCAGTTCTTCAAAACATTCTTCAAACTCTTTTGTCCAAACAAATTGAACCACTTTACGTGTGATTTTTGTTAATGGGTTAGCCAACCAGGAAAACGTCTGGATGAAACGTCAATAATAACCTGCCAAACCAATAAAACTGCAGACCTCAGTTATACTCGTAGGTTATGTCCATTCTTGGATTTCCTTTGTGTTAGAAGGATCAACAGAGATTCATTCATTAGAGATAATATGGCCAAGAAAAGAAATCTCCTGACGCCAAAATTCACACTTGATAAACTTCCCATATAATTCATGTCTTTTTAGAGTCTTTAGGATAATGCGCAAGTGATTTTCATGATCTTCGTAGCTTTTGGAGTATATCAAGATAACATCAATAAATACCACCACAAATTCATCGAGATATTCCTTGAAAACTCTATTCATCAGATCCATGAATACATAGGGTGCATTAGTCAATCCAAAAGGCATTACTGTAAACTCGTAATGCCTGTACCTGGTTCGAAATGCTGTCTTCGGAATGTCTTCCTTCTTCACACACAACTAATGGTATCCATATCAAAGGTCAATCTTGAAAAGTATTGAGCTCCATGCATTTGGTCAAATAAATCATCAATGCTAGGTAGGGGATACTTGTTCTTTATTGTTATAGCATTGATCTCCCCGTAGTCGATACATCACCTCATAGACCTATCTATCTTTATAACAAAAACAACAGGGGCTCCCCATGGAGAAACACTAGGGAGAATAAATACCTTATTTTTCAATTCCTCTAGTTGTTTCTTTAGTTCAACTAATTCTACAACGTCCATTCTATAATGGGTCTTCGATATAGGCCTTCTTCCAAGAATTAAATCAATGGAAAACTCAACTTCTCGTTCTAGAGGATGTCTAGGTAAATCTTCCGGAAACACATCTACATATTCTTTCACAATAGGTACATCCTCTATTTTAACATCCCTTTCCTCACCCACAGTCATTTCATTTTCTTCCTCCCCAATAATTGAATTTAGTTCAGCTATTGGGGGTGGATCTATATAAGAATTAGGTGGTAACGATTCTACTCTATAGATAATGTGTTCCTTATCATCATCATCAAAAATCATAACCTCCTTCTTCTTACAATAAATCTTCACATTATGGTCTTAAAGCCAATCTATACCGAGGATTATAACAAACTCAATCATAAGTATGACGATGAGATCAGCGGATAAAGAAAATTTATGTGCTCTAATGGGGACTGATTCACAAAACATTGTTACAATGTAACTTCCCTTAATATTTTAACTAAAAACTCCCATGTTAAATAAAATTGGAAATGTCTAATTTTCTTAGCAAACTGGGAAGATATGAAATAATGCGATGATCCAGAACCAAATAATGCATTTTCTAAACTTGAGGAAACCATTAAATTACCCGCCACTACATCTTTCAGAGCTTCTACCTCAGCAGTAGTGATAGCATAAGCTTTCCCTTGATCCCTTGGACTTTTCTGAGGTAAGTTCCCCTGACGCTTAGGATATTCATTTTCATAATGTCCCATATCCCTTCAATTGTTGCATTTTACATCGGTAGCTTCTTTCTTCACCTTGCAATAAAGAGCTTAGTGGCCTTGTTCACCACACTTGTAACAGACTCTCGTTCCTTTTAAGCAAGTACCGGGGTGTTTCTTTCCACATTTACTGCAGGATAGATATTCAACCTTTTCCTTCTTCCCCTTATTTCCATTCCCAGATTGATCAGCTTATCTCTTCTTCTCTTGTTTTGCTTTAAATTCATATGAATTAGAGAATTCTTTCTCTATCTTGATAGCACATGAGACAATGTCTTCGTACGACGAGAAGGATTGTGAGACTAATTCTTGACGTAGAAATGGTTTTAACCCAACAAAGAAACTATCAATCTTAATTCTTGGGTTACATATATAATCTCCAACATACCTTGCTTGCCTTATAAAATTAGCCTCATACTTTGTGACATTCTCATCCTCCTTTTGTCTCAGACTCAAAAATTGTCTTTCCATATCTACTCAATGTTCACGAGGAAATTATTTTTCTAAAAATAGATATTTGAACTCCCTGCATTCCATATTTGATACTTCATCATATTCCTTCGTGTTTTGAATCAATGACCACCATTGATCAGCATCTCCAGTGAGGCGGTAAACTGCCATGATAACTTTTTCCCTTTCACTACTCCCCAAAGCCCGAAATATTTTCTCTAGGGAATTTATCCATTGCTCAGCTACTAAGGGATTTGTACTCCCATTGAACGTTGGTGGTTATTTCCTCATGAAACAATCTAACAATGATCCTCCATGTTGCGGATCAAGGTGCTCCGTATTGGTAAGGTCATTATTCATAACCTGAGTGAGTTTTCCCAGTATAGTGATTAGCTGATTGGCCCCAGTTGCATCACCAGCTCCAATATAATTATCTTGAGCAGGAGTGAAATCCCTACCTGGAGTGGGTGCATTGATACAGTTTCCATTTCTTCTACTAGGTGCCATTTCTAAAAAATGGAATAAACTAGATCAGTTTTTGAATCAAAATACATAATTCCATACTTATAAAACTCTTAACATAAATTGATCCATTTATGGATACAATCCATAATCATAAAAAATGTTTTCTTTGAGGATGTATATACTCATAAACCCTTCATAATTATTTGTAAATAAAATGAGAGTTATCCTAAGCATATCCCCCGGGAGTTTCGTAACCAAGAGTGCAGCAAGGCTCGTTGTAGTGCACCAATTCTCGTTCGAGTCTAGCTCAATGTGGTGTTTTCGGGTTTTACCCCTAGGTACATTTGTGCCAGAGCCGCCCCTACCTGCTCGTATCCAGACATGGATGTATTTCTCAGAAAACTCACAAAATCTCTACAATACCAAAATTCTAGGAAGGTCTTCTATACTAATCCTCAAAGTCCATCTTAAATCTATGTTCTCTAATCAGAGTTTATCTAAAAATTGCTACCAAGGATAGTATTAAACTTCTTCTGATACCAACTATAACGCCCCAAGCCCAGTTACCTAGAGTCGGTGCATTATTTCCTAACATTGGCATGATCACAAGAAAGATCAAATCTCGAAAGGAATATTAGTTTAATAGCTTTAGAAACACTAGATATGTTCATAATGTTTTACATTGCATCATAAAACTGAAAACTACAACAATATAGTCTCCATAGTCCACACTCTTATCCCCTTATACAATCCTTGTAGGTCATTCATAAATTACTTCTGCATATCTTGAGAAAAATAAAACATAGAAAAGGGGTGATCTCAAATGCCCAATAAGGATAACAATATAGAAGAAACCTTCATAAATAAGAAAAAACAGTTAAGGCAATGTATAACTAAAACAAAATCCTTTTAAACATGTACTTAAACATAGTATGTCAAATATAAAATGAAATAATTCCATTTACTTATTCACATGGATATTATACTAATCGAATAATCACATGAAATATCAATAACCACTTTCAAAATGATGGAATGCATAATGCCAGACTATTATAACCACATAGCCAAGGCCTCGTGCCATGACTAAAAATACTATTTTTTCAAGGCCTTATGCCAAGACACTAGTTTGTCTCATGAGACCTACCGATGCATCTAAGAGATATAGAGGGCTCCACCCATCACATATTATTTCCAATGCATTCCTCATATGAACAGGTTTAAACATAACATAAACATTCATATTAAAACTAGCATATAAAATGTCAATAATTTCCCCATAAACCATGAATGGTATAAAAATAACACATCCTCAGTCAAAAAAATCACAAAACATTCAATACAATATTGAAGTTTTGTATCATAATAAATCAACTTCAAATAAGCTTAAAATCCATCAAAGGATGTTGACAAATATGAAATCAAAACTATTTGAGAGAAATATACTTTTTTTAATTCATTTAAAAGTCAGATAATTATAAAAATAAATCATTTACTTTTAAAATTTTCTTATAAGCTTGTAAGGGAAGCTTCAAAGATTTTATAATGGCGGAAAATAGTGGCACCCATCGTATAAGTTAAAAAACATTCTTACCTTAATATTGTCTAAAAGGTTAAAAAGAACCCTATTTGGAAAACGGCAGAAACATTCCTTTATAAACCTCTTATAAAAAGTCAAACAAGGGTATAAATGAAATTAACCCATATTATAGTAAATAGTAAAAATTTTTTGAAATACATTTTTAAGAAACATGGATGTAGATGATAAAGAAATCCCAGTAGATAATTTAATATAAACAACCTCGGATAATGAAGAGATTTTGAAATAACCCTTACCTTGTACTTTTCCTTGGTTGGTGTAGGTTATCCTCCTGTATAATAGTGAAATAATTATTATTAAATTATAAAAAAATCATATATATTAATATGATATCATATATGATCTTTTAACATTGATTTGTTAATTATATCTTAGTATTATCGTTGTTTCGGGTGTTAACTTACTCGTTTTCTTTTATATGTTTTGTTATGTAAGCCGTGTTTGTCATGGATAGGTTGTATATTAATCATATCCAAAATTATATAAAGTCGTTATATACTATTATTATTCATCAAATTATAATTATACTTGAATGGATACGATGGAGAATGAATTTCATCACGTTCGTGGAGACGGTAGTCCGTACGTACGCACGAGTAAAAATATCATTCTTTTGATATTAAAATAATATTTAATTGGATGTTATATCATATATACAGATTCATTATCATATTATACTTATTCTCTACATGAATTAAACATCATTATTATACGCATTCAAATAATAATGTTTTGAATAACAATTACACCACGACGTGGAGACGGTATGTCGTACGTATGCACGTATGGTGGCATGTCATTTTAAGGATCGATAGAATACTGAAATACGGTTGTACCATGTTTATAATAACATCAAATTATATATAATATACTGGAGTTATTATTTTAGAATCGTAATAACAAAGAAAGAAGAAGTGGAAGAAGAAAGGAACTTGAAAAAGTGTGGTGAAATCCTTAACTCTTCTTTGGGTTCTTCCTATTGAATTGATCAAAAGGGCTCTTTAGAATGGCTTTATGACTAAAGGAATGCCTCTAGGATAAATTGAGCGAAGTTGAGAGAGTATTTGGGAAGATTTTTTACGAACCAAAAGGATTTGAATGTGTGAATTAGTGAGAAGGCGGAGTGCCCTTTTATAAGAGGGGTGAGGGGCACCTTTGGAAAAGCAAGAAATATTATTTTATAATAAATTCATATTCGGTTTATAATGGCTCCAAAGTGGATTATTTAAAGGTTAAGGTGGGGATGGGTTGAAAACCACTCAACCAATAGAATTTAGACATGTTTGGGTCATTATATTAACCTTATCTTTAAGTATTAACTCTTAGTTAATTAGTTTCACTTTTACAATGTCTCTTTGTATTTTTATATTATATGGTTAATAAACATACTATATACATCCTAGAGACCCTCAAGTGGTCCATTAATGATACACCTATCATGATATAAGTCTCTTTGTAGAACCAATGATTGTTAAGAATTGAATATCAATTAATAATATAATATTTGTTTTAAAAACGCTTTTATGTCAATTTTGACACTATTTGGAAAATTGATTTTTGTGAAAATCATAACAGAATTATTACTTCGAATAAAGTTAATTACAACATTCCTAACATGTCATATTAACCTAGAAAATTAGTTTAATTCATAAAAAGTCTCAAATTATATTTATTGGGTATTTATAATATTAATTATTTTAGTTTTTCACTATTATGATAATTACTGCATCATCATTGTGTCATAAATAAATTAAATTATTTATTTTATAAAAATTATAAATGGAATATAATTATGTAGGATATATTTTTAGATTTCTAATTAATATTTAAAATTTAAAATCCAACATATATAACCCTATATAGGAAACTTTGTCTAAAAGATATATGCTTATGTCATTTTTTATTTATTTTAACTTAATTAATATAAAGTGTCATTATCACTTACAAGTGGCTCCATGGGGTCTAGAAATCGACCCAAAGATGCCCATGGTCGTAAATGTATCAAAAAATAAGTTTAGGAAACATTTTAGGGTAATTTGTTATTATTATAATATTATTTTTTAACCCTTATTTACCGGATTTACCCTTTAACCATGGTAAATAAAATATTTAACTAAGTAATTATTCAAAATGTCTAAAAATAAAAGTTACCTATCTACACAATTTGAACATCCTGATTTCAAATATGGAATCCATTTTTCCAAATTCAAAAAACAGAAGTGGCAGAAATTAATTTTAAATTAATTCATGTTGTTAAAAGAAAAAAACGTGTTTTTAGGAATAATAACTATCAAAAGATTGACACCTGTTTATGTCTGGTTAAATTATAAAATTATGTACAGTGACCAAGATTGTATTAAATGGTTAAAATATATTCTAAATATACTTTAAAACCACTGAAATTCATAATTTTTCAATTTAAATTACATCGATTATAAAAGTTGTTTTTAATTAAAATTTAGTAATTTTCACTATTCATCAAAATATAAATGTTATCCGAAAGGTTCCAAAATTTCACCCTAGGATAAATTCGATATTCTGAATCCAAAAATTAAGTCCATTTTTAGAGATAAAATTTATAAAATTTCAAAACGTAGGTATTACTATTCATACAAGCTAATTTGATTGGTTGTGGTGTGTTAGAACTCGATGTTGCGTACAACCCACGCAATCACATTATTCAAAGAGAAGCGTACCGTAGAAGCTTGGGGTGTTACAAAGGTCCCTTTGGAGACTCATATTAAGGCTATAGAAAATGGTCAATCATGCATTTGGTATTATGTATATTTTACACGGTATTCATTGATAATATTTTACAATTACCCTTAAACTCATGAAAACTTTTTTATTCCTTCTTTAATAATTTCATTAAATTCTGAAAACCTTTTTCACATTTTTCTTAAAGATGGTATTTCTCAAATAATATAACAATGAAATTATTTTATTTTCAAATTTTTATTTAATAAACCTCTTTAGTGTTCTGGAACAGCGGGAACCATGATCAAATATCTCCATTAAGAAAATATAATACTAGATTATCCATTTCTATTTCATTACTTACCAAAGGGTGAAATATATTTTCAATGGCCTTAATCCATTTTTCCACCTCCAATGGATTAATAGTTTCACTAAAATATGGAAAATTTGTTCACATGAAGTGGTCCAACATTGGTTAATCATGGGGTCAAATTACAAGTTTCCCAATATGGGAGAGGTTATCTAGTACCTCTTTTTTTAAGGAATGACTATATTACAAATTTTAATGATTTTTAAATGTTTTTTTTAAAGTGGGTTGATATAGGATAGTTTTGTTCAAGAGTCCCTACATTGATAAAGGCTATGATAGTGAACATGATATTTCTTTTAAGCAATAGAATTCTCCCAAAATAGTTATTCAGAAGTTACTATCTTTTTGGAGAGGTTATTAGGTAGATGTGAATCTACCTAAAAACAATCTTCCTATGATTAGGGAACCATGATATAATATTTTTCTACATATTGGTGATCGTCTAGTTTGTGGCCTCCACCAACTATCTAGCGACAACGTTCGTGGTCTAGTAAGGTCTTCCTCTACATCTATAGTATTTCTAAAATCCAAACACCACTCACTTTTCACCCAATATACTATTTTTACCAACATCAATGAACCTTGGATTTCTATATAATTATTTGGGACCCTCTCTCCCATTTTGTATCCGTTATTCGATGATCAAACAATGGATCAATATATTGTTTCCAGTATAATTCATTCTTCATTATTATAGATCAATCCCTTTCACTTATACTTAATAAAAATAAACTAGACCATAGATAAATTGATTGTATATAGGTTTTTTAGAATGGTATAAATATTGTTGTGTATATTTTTTAAAGAATCAATACAAGGATTCATGGGATATGCATTGGAATAATGTTTGAATCTAGATTTTCAGTGATGGTGGGTCTTATTTGGTATATTGAACATTGACCAAGAATTTGGGTGCACTTTGTTATTAATACTACCACTTGAATCCAAATCATGAGGAATTGGGATTGGATCAAGGATTCAGTGTGGTGTTTTAAACTCATAGGATGACCATCAATACTAAATCCTTATTTCACCAAATTTATCAATCCCTTTGACATTTGAACATGTATATGGGTTGTGGGAATATTTGTTTAAAATTCTTATGTAGACCAATGAGACCTATGTTTGATTTTTTTCATATGGTATGTTATATATAAGAATAATTTTTGATGTAACATGATGTTTCATCATTTTTGCTGTATACATATAGTTCATGCCATTTTTATCTAGCTTCTATAGTTCATATAGGTTTAACCATATGAAATAACGCCCCCTAGGAGGAATTTTAAGATATTTGTTGGTATGTTCAAGGATTATTCCTTCCCATTGGATGTATCAAGGGTGGTTTTTTACTATCTTGACAATGAGGGGGTGTTTTAGTCATATATGGTGGGTATTCCTTCTTGCAAAGAACTGGAAAAAGTTTAGTTGGTCTCTATGGAACTAACATGGATGTTATACCTGTCTGATAATTTTTATGTACCTATTGTCTTTTTTATTAAATGGAATTCACTATTATATCTTATGCACTTATGTTAATGTTCATTGGTTTTGTCTTATTAAGTCTTTTACTCACACCATACTTACGAATTTGGTTTTACTTAAAGAATTCATATTTATGGATACATTAAAGGGAAACTGACCTATGTTGGATGATTGAGCAGGTTTAGATTGAAATTGTAAGCATAAAAGATTGAATATAATCTAGATGGTTCAGGTTGTGTCTGTTTATTTTTTTTAGTCCAAATTTGGTCCACCATATGTGGGGGTCTCTTTTATTGGTTTTGGATTATATTATTCACACACCATATTAATAATTTATTATTTTTTATTTAATTTATGCTACTACTACTTAGATGATTATTAATTTATTATTTATTATTTATTTATTATTATCAATCCAATTTTTATACACTTAAATTTTTCATGGCATTGAGGGCATGGTCCCCTTGTGGTATTCATTTAGTCCTCACCATTTGTTTTTAACTTCTTGTTTGTGTTGAGGCACACATAAGGTCATATAGAAATATGGCATAGACAAAGTGTTTTGGGAGGGGTATTATAAGAATTTTTTAATATCCTAAGATAGCTACTATAATTTTTAAAATATCTACTCATCTACAAAATCATATATATCAGATTTCTCGGCAGGTTTATCCATATATTCATTATGGGGTTTGACTCCATTCCATCAACTAAAACCCTTCTCTAAATAATAAAACACTATGAGTTATCTCACAATCATCATAAATATTGAGCCATAAATTAAAAATATCTAAGAATACAAAAAATTTCAAATATATTAAGGGGTTATCATAATTCTCATCATATAAATATTTATTTACAATCTAATTCCAAATTTTTCTAATAAACTTCATTTGTTACCATTTGTAAAGACTCTGATTCTAGTAACCTCGAGCCGATGTTTACATTATTACATTTGTACAATATAGAATGGACCACACCATGTATGATCAATTAGTTTAGATTCCTTGGGAAACAAGATGCATACAGGATTCCTATTATACAATGGAAACATAAACACATTATAGAAGAAAAACCTAAATATCATTAAAATAATTGAAAATATAATTGTTTATATCTCGGAGAAAGGAAAAAATGAATGGGGATCCTAGATGATATGTTAGGGCTAAGTATAGGGTAAGAAATCATAAGTAAGTAAGGTATAATAAATATTGTATTGTGGATAATCAAAACCCATATCATTTAATCAAAAACCTTACTTCCTGATAAATCTATGAAAAATATAAACAATGAAATCACATGGAAAATGGAAACTAAATTATAAATAAATGAAATTCCTAATTCCATACATTCATGATCATAACATCAAGGCTATATCTAACATATCATAAATATTACCATCAAGACCTTAGCTAATGAATTCTTAATAAATTCACAGTGAAAGAAAAATACCTATCTAATATGAAATTCCTATAGTTTTGTCTCATGATAACTTCCGTTTAATAAATGTGATATATATAACAAAACAATTATACCCAAAGATATGGAAACAATGGACTAGTGGGGTATGAATATTCCTTTGAAAAATTTTAATCAAATTCTTAAATAAAATAAAATATATAAAAGTTAGGAAAATATTGTACAGTGAGAGAGTTTAAATTTTTATACATTGGAAATAAAATATGAGCATGATATTTTTATAATTTTTTGAATAACAAAGATCCTAAATCTAATCATCGATATTTTTTACTCATCAAGAATAATAATAACCACTAGAACCCACTCCTAGTGGTGTGATAATATATTTACAAAACTATTCATTTTAAAATACCAAGAGGCATAACCAACCTATCATTTTTAGGAGTCACAAGAAAATTTTACCTAAATTTGTATGGGATTCACAACCCAATGACCTTCCTTCCATGGGTAAACTAACCAAAAATAGACTTTATTTTGATCAGTGAAACTGTTAACACATTATTATAATTACAAATAAATGAAGAAAAGATTTACCAAGGAATGCTAGACAAAAATGAAGATCATTAGAGAGTAGAATATGTAGAAGTAGATGTAGCCCCTAGAACATTCATCACTTAAGGACTAATGAATCTTGTGTTGTAGTTCACTGGTGATTGGGCCAATAAATTACAAATTGCATAAGATATTTGCACTTTAGTAATTCTTTTCACCTATCTATAATGAAATACCACACCACATGCCTTAGTAATTATTTATATAAAATTCACTTATATTATTATAGATACCTCCTTTCAATCACAATGTGTAGAAGTTTCCTAAAATCATCACCACTATTAAATGGTTATAAATATTTAAAAAAATGGAATCGTGTCATTACCCATTTATATATTGTGTCTATTAAAATAGAAAATATTTTGTATCATATATTTCCTTTAAAACCCACATATAAAAATGTACAATATAATCATTAGAATAGAAATATATTTTCAAAATTAATAAAATAGTTAAATTTAATTGGATAAAATTTTACATTATTAATATATCAAAATGTAAAAAAATTAAAGTATTATTAAATGAATACTTAATAGAATTTTGAAAAAATAATTTTTTTCACAGAAACAATTTACCAACAATTCCAATTATATTTTTAACAAAAATGAATAATGTAAAAATTTTAAACTAAAAATTAAAATATCTTATATATATTTTTCAACAATTAATAAATTAAAACATATAATTAAATGAAATTTAAATAGGTAATCTATAAAAAATATAAACAATAAATTCTTATATTACAAATCCTTTTTGAAATATTATCATAAATAGAATTACAATAGATTTCTAAATCATTAAATTAAAAACATAATACTACCTATAAATAATTAACATATTCTTAAATGTATATATAAAATATATATACTCATCAATGATTACATTCAATTGATCATTCTCAAGGTAGTATGTTGCATGATAGTAAACTGCATAGAAGGACTACCTTATCACAGTTGTTCTCTTCATGGTTAGACTTCTCAAAGTTGGAATTCTTTGTAGTCATAAAACTTCAGAGTAAGACTTATTTCTGTTTATACATCTTCACGGTCAGATGTCTTCATAGTCAGAAAATATAGAGAGGATTCACATATCATTGAGGGAAATATATATATGTGTGTGTGGGGGGTGTATGTATGTATGTATATGCATGGTGGCATATATACATTATTTCTTTCTTATATATGAATGGTTTCAAGAATACATGCATGCTCACATATAGACACACAAGGTCGGATTCTTTATGCTCATTGTCAAATAAATATTAACGCATGTTTGAACATTATGGCATGAATGGTGAAAAATGGTTACATGTGGACTAATATCTTACATAGATAGTTGGTGAATAATTAATATCGACTCATGATGTATTGATGATATATAATAAATATACTCTCCGCGTCTTTATTTTTTCTAAGTTATAGTTCACAAATACATTTAAGATGATATCGGGATCATGCATGGTCAAAAATAACCAACACATGGATGCAGGACTATAGTATCACACATAGTGCATGGATGAATAAAAACATGGATGAGCTAAGATGGTTCTAAATGATTCAGGCATCAAGGATGTGATATATTATCTATGGATTTTCAATATTGACATGTATTTGGACTATATGGATAGATGAACAGGTATTATCAAGAATTCATCTAGACAAATTGTTAATGAAATAAATAAATATATCTGAGCGTATAGAGGAAAAATATATAGGCACTAATAGATATTCATAAAGGAAAAAAATGCACTTACTAGTAGAGATGATGTGATACGTGACTTCCACCTCATTTTCAATACAAAAACTATTCTTTTGAAAAAATTTAATTATAATTAAAAGTATAGTTATTGATATCAACTAGAAAATATGATTAAAAATATAGGAAAATATTTACTAAATTTAAATTACAATTTGAAAAAAAAACTATTAATAAATTTAAAAATAAATAAATTCAACTACTTTTAATTTTAAAATTATATTTTTAAACTATAAATGTTAGATAATTAAAATTAGTTAGTGTAAATTAAAATTCTTAAAAACTGTTTGATGAAATATTAACACCCATGTTCCAATAAGACCAAATCCCATAATCCATCTCTTTATAAATTACAAAATAAAATATTTATTAAAATTTCTGAAAAATTCTCCCCATTTTTATAATTAATCAAAAAGAAAATAAATATAATTATGCTTCAAAATATTCTCATCTTTCAAAAAATATTACCCTTTTTTGAAATTTTTCAAAAAGTTAAAAAAAAATATTGTCACTCCTAAATAGTCCCCCCATTAGAAATCACTCATTAGAATTTATGAAAAATCCCATAAAAACTATATATAGAACTCCCCTATTAAAATGTGTACAATTTTAAAAAAATAGTAATACTAACATTCAAAAATAGTAGGAAATAAATTGTAAATGTAACTAAATTTATTCAATTTTTTAATTAAAATAAAATAAAAATATATTGTTAACTAAATATAGAAAATCGCATAAGTATGAAAATATTTAAACAAAACTGGTCATTTAATATGATTTATAACACAAAATAAAATAATTTTATGAACATTTAAAAAATATATTCAAATGTGAGAAGATTTAAACTTTTGTGAACAATATTATATTATATCGAGTTTTTATATATAGTGATCATAATTAAAATATGTGCTTCTAACATACCAATCAAAAACACTATTTTAATAATTTATATATAATATAATAGTTTAATGATTATTTTAGTATGTTGTTTTTTAGTTAGAAAAAACTATAAAATAATATCTCTTTATTCACATGGCCCCTAAGAAAAACAAATTTTGAATCTTTATGTTTTTTATAGTAGTTTTTTCATGTAATTTTTTGATTGATATTGAATTAGTACCATCACATTGAATTGAAAAAAAAAATTAAAAAATAATATGAAAATCAAAGAAATTTTGTTTAATCCAAATAATTGAGAAAAAATAGCCAAAACTACATTCTCCGGCATATATATAGACAGTTCAACTGAAAATTTCATCATATAACTCTATGAAAATAAATTCATACCATGAAATGAAACAGAACTTATATGCATTTTTAGTAAATCATACAAGAACTAAAATAAATTTTTTTATAATATTGTAAATCAAAATTATTTTTAATTGAATAAAATAAGAAAAAATGAAAAGTTTCTGTAATATATCTAATAATTATCTTAATATAATTATGATTAACTTCCATAAAATTTGATTAAAATCTAAAATATAAGAAAATTGAATACATTATATTTCTTCTTAATGTTGTCAAATAATGTTAGAATTCTATCATGCCTTTATATAGTTTAACAACCACTCTTTCTAGATTCAGCCAAACCCAATCTAGAATTAGTTCTCATCAGTGTTTTTTTAGACTTTTATGAATAAATTTCAAACCATTTAACATGGACATTATCGTATATAAATTTATTTAATAAATTTCCATCTAGTCATAGATTAATTTTTAGTCTATGAAAAAAAATTAATTTCTTCCAATAAGATCATATCAATCGCACTTGTCATGACTTTTGAAAAACACATTGCAAAATAAATCATATATATAACGAAATACTATATCCTAAACATATATTTATACAATAAAAATACCATTTGAAAAATTATTTATAAACAAGTTTGGGTGAAAAGTTCCATTATTGAAATAATTATTTAAAAAAGATAGAGTTAGTCTCTAATACAATGATCTATGAGTTTGGTTAAGACCATATAATGATTTATTATGTATAAAAAATAATATCGAAATATATCATTCTAATATCATGGTGGTTTTTAAAAATACATATTCTTAAAATATTCTACTTCAAAATACACGCTTTATATTCGTTTAAAATAATTTTATGTTTTAAAAATAATAAAATTCGAATAAAATTTTAATAACATCTATTCCTGCAACTAGAGAAAATTAATCCTAATATTCAATTCCCCTACATGAGAATAACCTTGAGTAAAAATATTTGTTTTATTTTTAACTATGTTTCTTTATCATGTTTATTAAAAAAATCCACATAGTTTCTATTATTTGTTTACATTTTGGTAATTCATCAAAATTGAACATTTTATTTCATTAAATTTTTTTAAAATTTAAAATGGATTTCATTAATCATGTATGAATCATTTAAATAATTTTCAATATTGATAGACATAAAAATAGTAACAAATATAGAATTAAAACTGTTATTTAAAATAGATTTATTATTTTTTATTCTAGATTCAAAATTTCCTATTAATTTTTCCAAAGGATAATATTTATATGTTTTCCACTATTTAGGATCATTTTGAAATTATATTTTTACCCCCTAAACTGATTAATTATCCCTTACATGAATATTATATTCACCAAAATAATGTAACATAAAATTTTCATCATCTTTATGTTATTATAAATTATTATTTTTATTGTAATTTTCAGCATTTTTAACATTTATAGAACCATAAACAAATAAATTTCTCTTACTGAAAATTCATTATGTGTTACTTGATTTATAATTTCTTAAAAATATTAGAAAATCAAATTTATAGTAAAACATTACACAATTATATTGTTTAACTAAAATAAAATTTTTGTAATCAAACAACCTAAAATATCCCATATTAGGTTTTCTCCTTTTAAACAATTCATAATAGGTTATATTTTTAAAAATTTTATAATGTAAACTCTATTTAAAACATGAGATTTTTTATTAGAAGATTCAACCCAAAAAAATTAGTCACATTAAACTCATTAATAATGGATCTATCCATTTATTGAGTTAACTTAAATATTATTTCAACTATATCATTTTCTTTATGTATTTTAAGAGCATAAAAATAATATTTTATATCCATTATTTTCAAAAAACTTATTAAATTATAAATTAGAAAAATTATCAAAAATTTCACTTCTAGTAGAGATGATTAAATTTTTTTAAATTTTTTATAATTTTTCAAATAAACCCAAACTTCGTTTATGTCTCTCTTTAATGAGATTTGATATAAATCATTACGAATCTACTATTATCATAAACTATTAAAGCTACATACTTCATTCCTCTTATACTAAAAGGTTATATAGAACCATATAATTCAATATAATCCCATTCAAGATATTGTATAGTACAAACACTAATCATAGATTTAAAAATTTCTTTTTATTCATATCTATTTAAACATGAATCACAAACAAAATTATTACATTTATCTTTGGAAAATTTCATTCTCTGAAAACATGGGAAATAGTATGAAATATTCATTTACAAGTACCATATTCCACAGTATCTTATCTTCTTATACAACATTTAAACACTTAACATTCTATTTGGTGAGATTTGAAAAAATCAATACTGTGAATGTTAACATTTATATTTGTAGAAATCAAAATATATTTATTTTTTAGATCCATACCTTTATAATTTTTAAATTTTACATTTATTCCATCATCATATAGTTTTGATATACTTATTAAATTATGTTTTTGATCATCTATAAATAATTCATTTTCAATAAGAGTGGTTTTAGAAAATTAAAATTCTATAATCACTGTAATCTGTCCATTATAATTGTCTATCAATGAGACTAGGCATCTATAACAGTAATTAAAAGGGAAAAAAATCAAAAAGAACATATCTCATGTGTCTATAACACCCTAGGTCTGAATAGTATTAATCATTGAGAATTCTATACTGGATTTCTTGAAATGACTCAAGTAAAAAAATCATACGCATGTTATTTATAGGTATTAATAGATTAAATGTCATACATTTTAGCATGGAAGTAGATTTGAAAAATATATGTATACTTGTTTTTAATAAAATAATTCATTATAAAGTTATTTGTTATTATTCACAAAATATATTGTAAATCTCAAAGAAAACTCATTGGCATAATTCCCTTAAATCCTACCTTAAAATCATGTTATAGTTGAAATAATTCCTTTTCAGATTTTAAAAAAGTATTTTTATTCATCCTTAGTTAAATTATTTTACTACCAAAACCATCATTGTTATAACTTTCTGACAAAATAGAAAATATTATATTATATTTAACATTTCATTGAATAAATATAGATAAATTTTTATTAAAATTAAAATTCACTTTTTGATATCCACATTCTCCCTTAAAATATCTCTTAAATCAGTATTGAGTTTGTTATTAGAACAAAATATATATTTATTAATGTTTTTTCATTATTGCAATTATTAAACTCAATATCACATTTCTTCCAGTCATCCACAATCGATTTAATCTTTCTATCCAAATCAAAATAATTTATTGCTAGAAATTATTTTAGTATTTCATTTTCATCTTTTAGTTTTAATATTTTAAAATCATCATTATTTTTATAATCCTCATTCTTGGAAACACTTATATTCATATTTTAACATTCCTTTTTAAGTTTCACATATTCATTAAACAATTTATTATTTTTAATTTTTAGATAATTATATTTATAATAATCCATGTATTATCATTCATTAATTCTCGATTATCTTTATAAATTTGTTTGACTTTAGAATTCACAAAATCTAAATCCATACAATAATTATATTCAATTAAAATTTCATGTTCAGTGATTTAATTATGATCAACATTAATAGGTGTTGTTAGTTAAGTAAAGATTTATTCAGGTACCTAACAATTTATATCCATAAAATATGGGTTATTTATCTAATGTTTACATCAAGTGTTATTTCTCGAATTTGGAACGATCTCATACTCCAAATAATGCATTAAATTTCCATACCAGATTGAATTTATCTTTCTTTTAATAGTTATTTTTTTGGATAATCATACCAGATCTATCCATTCCTCCTGAAATCATGAATAATTAATTCTATGACATCATTTTTATTATAAGTATTATATTTCTTATATTCATTTTTTCTCTTCCTTTGAACTACCAATTTCTACTATTGAATATCTTAAATTTTTAATATATTTTACTAAAATTTTCCATCTATTTATCACATTCTTAGAAAACAAATTCAAAAGTGTTATATGATTCATTAGCCTTAGAATTAAAATCAATATCATTCATTTACAAGGACTCCTCAAAAATATTTTTCAATTCAATTTCATAACATAGCAATGAACCAAATACTTCATCAAATGTATAGTCTTTAAAATTATTTCTTTAATTAATATTTTAATTATTTTAATGAATTTTTTTGGTAATTCCATCCTCACCCTTGAAACTATAGTTTTATTTTTCAGGATTCACCTTGTATTGGCATTTCATATCTTATACTTTTCAACAAGTAAAACATCTAGTTCACTATCACATCAACACTCATTTTGAAATCCAAATATTCTATATTAATCATTTTATGATTTTTTTTCAAGATTGAATGTTTCATAATGAGTTATTCATATAATTTTCTAAACTTCATGGTTATTCTTATAGGTTGAAGCATGTTTATACCTACTTCAACTTTTAGAACAATTAAAAATATTATTTAAATTATATTTCAAAAATATTTTCCCATATCAATACCTATAAGGTACTTTTGTTTAGATTTAGGTGGATCTTATGGATTCTATATGATTGTAAAACAATCCACACCTATCTACATCAAGAATACCTCTATTTCTTTTCAATAACCCTAATCAATTTCATTTAAATATTTGGGATTTTTAGGTATCCAACCATCATTTTCATTAATAATACCACACTACGTGTAATTACCCTAACATAAATAAATTAAATTCCCTTTTTAAATGATTAAATACCTTATTGAGAATAAATATATAGAAAACACATGCATTAAATTGGTTATTTTGGATTGTGATATGGTCTGTAAAATTCAAATTACCATTATGTATTATAACCATTGATAATATTCACATTATACATTGTCTATTAGGATGTCTATATTAAGGGTAATGATAATGTACATTTCACAAAGTCAATGTAAGAGATGTCCTCAACTACC
Organism: Viscum album; assembly: GCA_963277665.1. Taxonomy (NCBI): domain Eukaryota; kingdom Viridiplantae; phylum Streptophyta; class Magnoliopsida; order Santalales; family Viscaceae; genus Viscum; species Viscum album. The sequence goes on along the minus strand of OY728163.1, from coordinate 1,229,650,258 downwards.
AGAATCATACCTTATGAAACCCATTTATCATAGTTTCTAAGAGATATATCATTACTATGATTTTCCCTTAGAAATTCCTAAGATAGGATTCAAAAACTAAAGCATTAAAAAATAATTTATTGGATATGTTTAAGCACATTTAAATCACATTCGAAACCATGTATGTCGAACCATCCATAAAAAAATCTAACCATCACAAAAAATACCATTAGGTAATTCACTACTGTAATAAAGGGCTATTAATTTAGACCCTAATAGTGTAAATTTTTATATTTATATTTTCAATTAAATAATGGTAAAATTTATTCCTTTTATTATTATATTTTTAAAAAAATTAAATAATAAACTTTATAAAACATTATTTTGTTATAATGGAACAAAACTTTTATTTTTTAGAAATTTATAGGTTAAATAAAGACACACTTTGGATGAATTCCATAATTCTATAAATAAATTATATTTTAAAAAAATATTATTATATAGAAATAAATTTTAAATAATAAGGTTGATATAATTTTATGAATTCAAATGTACTTTTTATAAGGGACAAAAATAGTTATTATCAAAAAATATGTCTTTTTCATTAACAATGTATTTTTTATTCATAAGTGTAAATAATCTTTTTTAGAGAATTAGTTTCCTAAAATAAATGTTATTTTTGAAATAATAACTTCACAATTATCGAATGGTGATTTTTTCATAATTTTATTTCACAGTCGTATTTTTAGGTAAAAATTCAATATAGTATAATTAAATGATATCTTTAATGAAATCAAAAAATATGAGAGGTGATGTAATAAATAATATAAATACTATAAATGAGAAAAAATTTCTTTCCCCTTTTAAATAATGTTTTTAAATTATTTCATTACTTTTATAAACCCCTGATGAATCCTCCATAACATAAATGATATTTTGTGGTTTTGAAATAAATTTTTTATAAACATGAATCACTTCCACATCACTATGGGAATTATTTTAAATGTAATATTTTCTTATAAATAAAAAATAAGTAAAAAACTCCTCTATGGTAGAGAATATGGGAAAACCTATAAGGTTATTGTTATTTATTAATTTATCTTAGTGATTCAAAATCTTATTTTTAGAAATTAATAAAGAATTGACATCAATTTTTCTATATAAACCCACCCAACCTCCCATTAAACATTAATCAAAACACTTGTATCATGGATTTATTATTTCTTTTACTATATATATACATCCCAAGGTCCCCCCTTCTATTAAGAATCCCCTCAAAAGCATTATGAAGAACCCTCTCAACGTAAGGGATCATGTCCTTCTCTGATTTATTTATGTAACTTGTTTATATTACTACTTTGGAAATACAATTTTTATTGTTATAATTTGTTTTATCACACCCAAAATTCTTCCCTTATGATTTCATTGTAATGAGAGATCCATTTAACTCTCATTTAACCCTTCCACCAAACATTATGTACCCCAGTTATACAGCCAAAATCATTCTATGATTTATATTGGGATATATTTTTGTTGTGAATACAATACCCATTTACACTCATGGTTATTCACCTTGTTCTACATGTACATCATTGATTGGGTACTTCTATGTATATAAAATTCAATTCTTAATCATGGGGTTAAAATAGATGAAATGCATCCCTGTGTTTAATGATCCATGTGGCAGACATATTCATGTATATTATATTAAATTGATGTATGGGATCATAATTATATTTTCCTCCAATACCTTGGGTAATGTTTGTATCTCATGTTATTCCATATATAGTGAATATATTGTTATCCTATGAAAACTATGGTATGTTTCCTTTATCGTTATCCTTAACTTATGATTATGATTTGAGTATTTTATTGTTTCAACAATCCTATGTTATCTTTGTATTATTAAATTATATAATGCCTAATTGTTCAATGTTATGATTCTATTCCCTCTTATGTTACCTTCATATTCCTCTTGGATCATATGTACTACCTTACCTCATGTTATTCATTGATTCTTCTCTTAATAGATTTTTATGTCATCCCTTTCTTATGTATGTCCTTAGATAATTGTTTTTTGTTTTAGAATAATAGTGTAATTTTAGGACATTTTTATATAAATTTTCAATAATATTGCTATATTTTTATTGAATGTAATTATTATATATACATAATTTTAAAGTGACACAAGTATTAATGATATTTTTGGATTGTATAATGCATACCTTTATATAATAAATCATAAATTATTTTTTTATGAATGATATGGGATGTCATAGTTGGTATCAAAGTAAATTCATGTTATTTTGCGGATATATAATATAATACTCTTGTGAGGACCATAGAGATAATAATAAACATATGAAAAAACCCTTAAATATTTTATAAAGAAAAAATTAAATGGTTTCAAAATAAATATATCTATTTATGGACACTATATGTGGATATGGTTTTGGCATAATTAGCCTAAGTTGTAATAACCCCCAAATGGGTGCTTTCAGCTAGAATCAATCATCATAGGTTCATGACAATGTGCATTTCTAAACAACTAGTTAGACAATCCTGGGGATACGCTTGGTAATTTTGTAATATCTTTAGGAACAATTATTAAGGTAACAAAAATGTTTTTAAGATTTTATATTTGGAAATTGATCGTGTATAACATAAATTAAAATAAATAAATTCATAAGTTAAAGAATATATGACATTTATTATTTATATATTTTATATGTTTAATAGTTTTAAAATTTTCATCACAATGTCTATGATGGATAAAGTAGATGATTAGAACTGGAATCAAATAGTGAAATTCAATATTATCATCTATTCATGACCTTAAAATGTCCTATGATATAATGGTTTTACACATTATTAGAAATCCTGAATGTTTAGTTCAACTATTCAAATACCACCTCAAAATATGGAATTCAAGTTGTTGGTGAAGATGGAAAATTGGTCAATTATTGTATCTCAAGGATGTAACACATCTCATGTGCCTATTTGTGGTCATATTTTCCTAGAAAACCTAGTGATACTCCCCTTAGGAGAATATGACTCTACTCTAGTTATATATTGGAATTCCTTGTATAGATACAATATTTATTTCTAAGAGAAAGAAATAACCATCTGTATCATGAACCATCCTATGAGTCTATAAAAGTGTATGCTGGACGATGAATCCCTTTTGGTATCATTATCTCATGTATGGATATTTTTTCATATAATAAAAAGTATCTTACAAAGATGAATGAGACTATAAAATATCAACCTTTAACCCAAGAACATTATGAGGGAATACACTAAGTTGTTTCCAAAAGAATTGTAAACCTTCTTCCAAACTAAGAGGTTGAGTTATAAAAGGATATTATACCTGAATCTTTTCCAATATATGGGAATCTATAAAGAATGGAAAATATTAAACATGAGGTGTTGTTGAATCACCTAGGATAATCTAGATAAGGGGGTCATAAACCTATGTTCTTCATTGGGGGGGGTCCACCAATACACTTCATTAAGCACAATGATCGGTCAATGTTCCTCCATATTGATTATATTTTTTTTGAAAAAACTAGTATTTTTCTATAAATTTGGATTTTTTAATTTAGAATAATATTTATAGAATTATTTATTAAAAAAATATTCTTCAAATCAACATATCAAATTTATCCAACATTTATTTTTTTATAATTTTCTAAAATAGTACTATTTCTGGGTAAAATTTTAATACAGTATGCATTATAACAACATATAAGATATAAAATTAAATAATAAATTCTATAAGAAGTATCTATGACCGAAATTATGTTTCCCACTTAAAATAATTAATTTTTTATTTTATCTTCTTATTTTTATACGTTGTTAATGAATCCTCCAAAACCTGTATTTTTTACAAAGGTTTTAAAATAAATTCTTTATAAACATGATTCACTGTCACATAACCAAAGGTTTATTTTATTATTATTAGTTATTATAATTATAATATATTAAAATTCCATCATATATGTTAGAAACCATTGGATAAACCAAGGAACAGATTTTGGTTTTGGTTACTTTATCGTATAGAGTACAAAACATATGATTAGAAATTAATAATGAATTATCCTCTATTTTTACTGTATAATCCAATGAAAAATATAATTCGTCTTCACCAGTAAAACATGAATCATTATGTTAATATTTTATTCCCTCTATATAGACCTCACAGGTTTCCCTAATTCTCATAAAAGGCTCCTCCCAATCTATAAGAAGCTCCCTCCTAAGGCAATAGATCCTCTCCTCCTCTACTTTATTCAAGTTCTTTATTTTTATTATGCCTCTTGATTTCCAATTATTCATTTTGGGATATGTTTTCTAACATCCCTATAACTATGTAAATAATTTCCATTTGATAAGATACCCCATTCAATCTCATTTTACATTTCTAAGAGTCATCGCATACCCCTATTATGGGGCCAAAATTATCATGTGATTTTTTATTCCAAGAATTTTTTGTAGTGAATACCTATCACCATTTCCACTAATGGGTATTCACATAGTTTTACATATCCTACAATAATTTAGTACATACATTAATATAATCTAAACTCTTTAATCATGATTTTAAAAGTGATTAAATACAACCCTATGTTATATGGTTTGTGTGGCACACATATGCAATAACATTATATGAAAGTAACAGGTGGGACCGGAATTATAAATCCCTATAATGAATTAGATAATGTCTTTATATCATGATAATCCATTTATGGGTTATGGTTGGTTATCCTATGTGAACTATGTTATATTTGCATTGTGGTTATACATGAAATATGTTTATGATTTCAGATATTTGGTTTTTTCCACATTCTTATATTTTGCTTATAATGTAATGTTATATCATAACTCCTTATCAAGGGTTATCATTTCACCCCTCTTATGTTACAGTGATATACCTCTTGGATCACATGAACCAATTCACCTTAATCTATTATTTTATTATTCCCTTATAGTGATTTATAGCTCATCCATTTCTTCCGTTCGTCCCCTAGTTATTCCGGGTGATTTTAAAAGAACGATGGAATTTTTGAAGCATGTTAGGGAAGTTTTTGATAATGTTGTTTTATTTCTATTTCATATTTTTATACCATGTACCTAATTTCACAGACACTAGGTTTCACGATCTTCTGAAATTATATAATTTTTATCTTTATGCAATAAATCATAAACTAAGGCTCATTAATGGTATTGATTTTCAAATTATAGAACTAGTATTATTCCTCATAAAATTAGTTCTATGAAATGGTTAGCACTAATAAATATATAAATGGAACCTATATCTAAAAGGATTATGGTTTTATTCATTTTCTTTTGTATTAGATTAAAACAATAAATTTTGTTAACTAATTTAACATAACCAGGTCAACCCTTAATCTAAATTGTTATCCCTAGATAAATGGGAAAAACTTAAAAAATCAGGGGTGAATAGTCCTTTGAAATATTTTGAAAAAAAATTAATAAAATAAAATATATCATTGTTAATAAAATATAGTACATTATATTTAATGTTTTTATAATAATATAACAAGGAAATAAAATTATAACAAAATATTTTATTATGGTTCGGATAACCAGTATCCTACATATATTCATAAACCTTATCTACTTATTGATAATATTAGTACCCCCAAAACCTCACATTTAATGGTTTTATAACCATCTTACAAAACCCTATATTTTAAAATACTAAAAGGCACAACAAACTGGACTTTTTATAGTTCTGACTACCACATATAACATGACTTTTTGAATTATTCAAAATATAAAATATAGCATCCTTCTTTTTTTTGTATAGAATAACCAAACACAGACATTACTTATATATTGGAAATAATAAATTAGTTATTAGAATTAAAAATGATATATAAAATATCATAAAAAGAAAACTATATAGAAATGAATATCATTAACGATTCGATGAAGTGGAAGTCAATGTATCTCATATTACATTGATCACTTCAGCTCTGAAAAATAGAATGTTAATGTCACCTAGTGATTACACTAACGAAATAGGAATCATATAAGATCTCATCACTTTAGTATTATTTATTAGTAATTTTTTATGTATATTTCAATCCATGCCTCGATCATAATTCATAGAAAAATAACCCATGGTTATCTAGATCCCTCATTAGACTCTCATTGTGTGGGAGTTTCCTAAATTCATCACTTTTTTTCAACGGTTAGAAATATTGAAAAATATGGTAACCTATCCTTACCCATTTATACATCACATGTATTAAAACTAAAATTCTAATCTGCCTTTTTATTCTTAAATAAATCTCCTTTGAATAACTTCTACTATTCTTGTTAGAATATACAAGGGTATTCTAAAGAAAAAAATAGTGAAAGTAAATTGTTTAAACAAAAAAAAATTAAAAATGTCACAAAAGACATTGAATCATAAAATGTATATTTTATCTAATTTTGAATGATTTTTTTATAAAAATTTTATAAAATATCTCATTATATTTCTTATCAAATATGAGTGAATTAAAAATTTATCTAAAAAACAATATATCACATATAAGGTTTCACCAGTTAATAAATTAAAGATGATTATGAAAAAAGTTTATATATAAATTGAAAAAACAATAAAAAATATTATATTTTAAACTACATTAAAAAATATTATCTTCAATATATATACAATTGATGACCAAAATATGTTTTTAAAAACATAAGTGTTCATGTATATATAAAATTTTAATGCCAAACAAATTAAATATATATATATATACTAAACAATGATTACTTGTAGGAACACATACTCATATTAGTATTCTTCATGGTAACACATTGCATGGATGGGCTACCTACTTCTAACTGGTTTCTTTAGGGTCAAACTCCATATAGTAAGACTTCTTCACAGATGAAAACCATCACGGTCAGAATTTATCATGATCAAATGCCTACATGGAATGATGTCATCATGGTCAGACTCTACCACTCATATTCACACATAATAGAAGAATATATATATTATTTCATGAATACGCATGGTTTCATAAATATAGGAATGATCAAATACACATTAATGGTTGGATGATAGATTCTTATGTTGATGAAATATTCTTTCATTGTCAAAAACTTATAGGGAAGATGCTGAGAAATAGGTTCATGTGGGCTATGATTAGTTTTTGTTGGATTTAACCCGACTCTTACATCAATGAAGCACTATAATACGAAAAAAAACTATCATCACCACCTAGAAAAATATTTATTTCATACACACATGGAAGAGGATAGTGAGATCAAGCACTCTAAAAAAGATCTAATGCACAGATCCATGACAAAAGTATCCATGGATCTTCTATGTACAAATAGTAGATTACCATAGATGAGGATGAATAGGTATCTTCAGGGATTAATTTATGTGGATCCAAAAAAATAATAACGTAAAAGTGTTCATGGGGGAGAAATATTTAGGAACTAATAGATATTCATGGAGTCTGAAATACACTCATGATTGAAGAAGTTGTAGAACATCAACACCTATTTTTGAGTAGAAATGCATACATATGAAAAACTAAGTAATTAAGATTAAAAATATATCTATCTATTAAAAATATAAAATAATATTATTAATATATAATTTTTTTATAAAATATAAAAAAATTTAAACAAATATCATTAAAATGTTTAAAAATAATTACATTTTCCAATTAAAATTACAAAATATATTTATATGGTAATTAAAATAAACAAGAGGTAATTAAAATATAACAAAATAAACTAGTGAAATATTAACACCCAAGTTCATAAATGATCAAACACTAAAACATGCCCCACCTATAATTTTCACATCTTATACATTCCTCGTATATTGATTGATCAATAAAATTCATTCTTAAAATACCATATAAATCAATATTTACTTGAATTGAATCATGAAATCATAATATTTCACTAATCAATCAAAAAAATATTAATATGTTTTGTTCTACAAACAATGTATATTGAAATGGTTCATATTGAAGAAAATGTCAAAGTCATAGAAATAATTCCTTATAAATCTATGATACAAAAAATAAATATAGAAATGGAGAGTAAAATTATATATAATGAAATAATGGAGAGTCATCGGGAATTTCATCATGAGATAGTTAATGACCACAAACCCACTAATTTGTAAATGATGAAATAATAAAATAAATTCATCAGAAATGAAGTATTTTTTAGTAAAATAAATCATTTAGGAAACAAAAAATAAATAAAATAATGCAATTAAAAATAAAATCTCTTTAAATTTGTGTAGGAACAAACTTATTAATCATGTAAACAAATCATTTCATTCTATTTAAAAAAATACCTTTATATTTTGGAATACTTATAAATTAAAAATTACCAAAATATTGATAAAAATCATTTCTTCAAAAATAACCATGATAACATGTCAAGGAATTTTTAAATCGTAAAAAAATTATGATGGTGGGAAAGTTCATTTGTATGGTAAATGTTAAAAAATTATCCATTTAATGATTTTTGGTAAAAATTTAAAATATCCCACATTCCAAAAAATATATATAATATTCTTTTTAAAACCTTTTAAAAAATTAAAATATGGTTCAAAATTACTCCATATAATCGCTGAATTATAAATAAGATTATTATTTAAATTTTTAAAAGAACCATGACATGAAAGGGAATAATTAACAGATAAATTTTTCAAAGAAAGTCTCCTACATGTAACTTACATGTTTATTCTCTATTCAATAAGATAAAAAATGGAATATAGCATGTAAAAACCACCCATAACCAATATAAAAGAAATGATATGGGGTTTAAGATATTTGGATCATATAATTTTCCCATGTGAAATTTGAACATAAAAACCACTAAAATAAAATGATATTATAACAAAAATCTATTAACTTTGAAACCCTCTTATTTATATGTTTTTTATTATAACCTCCTGATATTTTAAAAAAGAAAGACTATGTATAAGATACACAACATCGAGCTTAAATGAACAATAACATATTGTTATTTAAATGTTATTATTATAACCTAGCCATTAAATTGACAGAAATGAGTATTTTTCACCATAATATAAAATATATAAGGATAATACTAATTTCTAATTTATTAATTAATTATTTTTATATTATAACAGGTTTTTTAGTAAATTTATTTTATTCATCCAAAATATATAATATTCGAAAATGGGACTTTATTCTTTTTAGTTGTAAATATTATAACTCACTGAAGTCAAATAAATTTATGCGATAAAATAGATTTCATTATTGAATTAATCATTTCATGAATATCTTAAAAATATTCTTTTTATAATTTCTTGAGAATATTGATTTTCTAACGAATAGTGAAAATACTATTATTTATTGAAAACTATATTTTATTTTAATGTATTTACATGGTAAAATTATGTTTTTTATTATTTTGAAATATTTAGTAGTTAATTTTGATTTAAAATAATCCCATTCGTATTTTGGAACTGGATTTTATACTATAATATTCTGTAAAAATATTTTATATTTAAAAGGAGATTTCCCAAAAAAATTGTTGCTTCTTGCAAGTTTGCATGAAATTAAATTATAAAAATTCTATGTTTTTAATTTTAATAAATATATTTCATAATTTTAATTGGTGGTTAAATGTTTATTAAATACTTACCTTTTATATTTGGTCAATGTGAATAGTAATTTTGGTAATTGTTTATGCCACAGTAAAGGGTAATTGGTTAATTTATGTTAAAAAAATTGTAAGTATCATACAAAGACATAAAAACATACCTAAATATTATAGTAAGAGAATATATCAACCAAAACCATCAAATTGTCAAATTTATAACCATCTAAGGCCACTAGGATACTATTATTACCTTTATTGTATTTTTTTAATGAAATTTCAAACATTCCACACTCTTGATTTAAATAAGTGTAGTATTTTTAATATGATTTCAACTAGAGGATGTCTTACAACAAAAAATAGTCATATTAAATATAAATTATATATCGTTATGAAGGTAATATATATTTATTTTTTTTACAGAAATAATTACATTAAATGATTGAAAAACATTAGTGTGTTAATTATTTAGTTAATTTAAAAATTGAATAAAGTATATGAACAATATTAAAATAAATATATTTTGAGATAATTAATGTTATCAATGATGGTTATATATTCCCTTTAAATTTTTCAGATATAAAAAAAATATTTAATTGGATTTATAATTTTTTTCTTGAAGTTACTAATGTCAATGTAATGAACTGTTCTAAACAATGACATTATAGATATTTTATAATACAAAATATCTTATTTAATGGTTTAAATTTTCAAAAATAAACAAAAATTCTACCATGTGATTAGGGTAAGGTTTAACATATAAATTATTGTCCATTTAATGATCTTTTTCCATTTTATTGTAAATTTATTAACCCTCAAATTATAAATAATTCATGTTCTCATAGTAAGAGTTCACTAGAAAAAAGAGGTCTTAGCGGATTTTAATTAGCCACAGTGATTATAACCACCGATAAAAAAATATTCTTAAATATAATTTAAAATTTGAAAAAATTATACTAAAACACAACTAGTTGTTTTTATATATATTTAGAAGAAGGTTTTTTAAGTTGTCTCTAATAGTTAAAAAATTACCCAATCCCCCCCACTTGATGCCCTAGTCTCCTCTCCCCCACCCCCCATGTGACCTAGACTGCCCCTCTCCCTCACAAATTAACCTCTCCCCATGTATACTGACCACCACCTATACACATATCAATGGAGTATCTCTCAAATGATGGTGACCACCACCCCTCCTCCCTCTCGATCACACATTTCCTGAATGCCAGCAATCACCGCCCATCCAAATCTAGGTCATGAAACTTTTAGATTGTAATAAGCACTACCTCCCCCTCTAGAATGTGCCTCTCCTAGACCCGGACAACCATTACCGCACTCCCACTCAGTCATGCATCTCCCAAATACCGGTGACCACTACCCTCCCCCTCTTAGTCATGCCTCTCCCCGATGCTGGTGACAAACACCACTACACCATCCTGCTCACGCCTCTCCCCAATGTCAGTGACCACCATGCCTCACACTCTCGAAAAAAACACTCTCTGATACTGGTGGCTGGACCGCCCCCTCTCAACCCCACCTTCACCAGTGTCAGCAAATGCCCCTCCACCTCAGCTATTCCTCTCTCCAATAATGATAAACGATCATCCCACTCAACCCCATATATCCCAGATAGTAATTCCCTTATATCTGATATCACCCCCACAATCAGATACTACTTCTCCTTGATAGTTCATGCCACGACCTAGATGACAACCGCACCTCACCCCAACTTCACCTCAGATCCTTGTGAACCAAAACTCACCCGATGCCTGATGATGACTGACGCAATGATAACTTTTGGAATATTATTTTATCCAGTCTATTGATTTCATTTTTTTTACTGAATAATCTATTGTATTTCAATGTTTTAACTAAATGTTGGATAATTTAAAATGTGTAATTAAAATGATAAGAAGAATAATGAATTCCTATAATGTTAAAATTGGGAATTATTTCTATATTCTATTCGAAATTTATTTAAGTGAAAATGTTTTTCAAATAAAAAATATTCCAGACAAAGTAGGCCATCAACCATGGTTCACCCACCTCACAGCTAGCCCAATAAGGCATTCTAATCACTCCGCCCACTAGGATGTCCTTCTAGAGCCAGCAGATCATGGGTGAAGCAAGTTGGTGCTATGACTAGTGGGGGATCAAATCCACATTAAGTAGAGATGGGTCGAAGACCGGGAGCATCGACCTGTGGTGCTAAAAACCACACAACGATGACTTGAAGGCCTCTATGACATAGAGTAGTACACAGTAGTGGGTGGGGGTCCTCCATCCCCTATGTGATTTCATTGTAGTGGGAAATCTGCTTGGTCACTTTTACACGATTATTGCACTACTTCACAGTTTTTATATGGGAAAATAGTCCAAGCTACACTTCATCCTTTAATAAATTATTTTTTCACCCCAACTCAAATTCTTCTTGAACCTCGATTATACAACATGACCACACAATATTTTAGTATTGTTTTCCTCATTCGACACCAACACTTCATAAAACTCCTACAAACTGCCATGGCAGAATGATCCCAAAGCTCATGGTTGAGACAATCTCCCCTTTCGAGGATAAAGAGAACCTTGGATCATTACAGGGACCTTGGATGATCTATAAAGATTATTTCAAGCCCCACCACTGTCCAGGAAAATAGTGATTCATTATCCACCCTTTAATCCAAAGATGACTCATGATCCACCATTTGTACAATAGTGAATCGTGGCACACCATCAAGGCCGATGTTGACTCCTGATCCACCTTAAGTATAATGGTGACTCATGAGCCACTTATGGTACAACTGGGTCTCATGATCTACCACAGAATCCAATGGTGTCTCACAATCCTCTATTGATATGCAGGTGGATTTGGATCCAACATTGAACTGGCAGTTCCTCATGAGGAACCATTAAGCAGTTATCCCTATTGGATGCCAACCTCCTCCATAACAACCACTTGAAAATCATGAGCTCATATTCCACCACTGGACAACTATCTTCCACCACTATGTCTTATTGGAGGTACACTATCTTAGACAACATGTATTCTTTCTAGATCCAATCACAACCATGAATAATTAATCAACTCATCCGACATCTTTGAATGCAAGAGTTGGTTTGATAAATCCACCGCTTCTCACCATTACCACACCCCCATGCTCCTGTTGTCATGTCGGCACCGGAACGTCCATTAACACCAAGTGAATCTCCCACCAATTCAAGTTCCATGTAGTGTGCCCCATCTCTCTGGCCATGAAAATACCTGAAACATTTAATATGACTTCTCCCTTGGATATCAAGTCCATGATGCAATATTAAACACTCGAATGATAATGGTGATTCCAAAAATCAACAAATGTGTCAAAGAGGACTTTAATATAAAATTAATAAATTTGTATCATGTTGATTGAGGGGATATTTAGGAAGACAAAAGGTGGGTCTAGATGCATTTAATTGGAGGTTGAATCCAACTGAAAAAGGGAGGCGATGACCCAAAGGAGGAAACACCCATGTCTATTGATAATTTGTTTTATCTTCTTTATTTTCCATCTATTTTCATTATGTATTCACCCCAATATACCCCCATTATATTATTTTCAATAGAGACGTAGACCCATTTCAGTGATTGGGTAATGGGGAGGTGATCTATTATAATGTTGGAGTCCTAGTTTTGTTAAAACTTTCGTTTATTTTGATTTTTTAGATGGTATTAAATTTATAATTCTATAATTGTGATAGGATTTGATTGAGTTTTATTCAAATATGAAAATCCAATAATTTATTTGACTAATGAAATTTATTTTACCTTTTCTCAGAATTGGATAATACTAACTAGTAGTTCTAGTATCTGGAAGAAAAGTTTTTAGTGAATCATAAACACATAGGGAATATATTCTAGGATAATCCAATCACTTTTGGTACTCAATTAGAAAATTTTAATTTATAATGGGATCTAGGGGAGTCCATTTTACCTTCCACACTTTAGAAGTAAAATAGAACATCCAAGGAAACTGGGTGGATTATTCTCAATATCAATCAATTGTTTTGTCAAATTTAGACAATAAGTGATTATTAATCCTATTATAAAATTAAATCATTATGAAAAAATGTTCAATTCCAAAAGTTCCATAATAACATTAAAAGTGGGAAGCCAAGCCTGAAATCCAGCAATCTTATCTAAATGGATCTCCAAAAACCATGTCCTTTATTGTCTAGTCCTTCAAATTCTTTTTATATAATATAATTTTTCATTCATAACATATTGATTCAAAGAACCACTCTTGGGAGATGCCATCATCCATGCCTTCAATAACACAATTAGGGGGAAATGATTATCCTTTTACCAACCCTGTGATTTGGTGGTGTCAAAACGTGGAACTACTCATGGGGAATACACTACTGGAAATTGGACAAGTTGTGATGGTTCATTTACGATAGGGTCCCAAAAATAAAATTTTCCATGATATTATTTAAAAAATAGTATTTACAAAGAGTCATCGTAAAATATTTTGTTTCAGCTATCTTAAACAAATAAATATATAAAACTAAATAAAAAATTGTATTAATAAAAAGAATAGTCTTATAAAAAAATAATAAAATAGTATTGGAAATTAATAATAATAAATTAAATATTTATAATATATATAATTTTAATAAAATATTAATAATTTTAATATTAATAAAATTTTATTATTATAATTAGTCAAATGAGATAATAGTATTAATAATAGAATTAATATAATAATGATAATAATAAAATAATTTTAATGTAAAAATATTAATAATATAATAATAATAATATTATTAATATTAATGAAATAATAATATTATTATTCGTAAAATAATAAAAATTCTTAAAAATAATAAAATCTTCAATATTAGTTAAAATATAAATAAATAATAAATAAATAATATTAACATAAATAGAAAAAAAAAGATGGATAAAATAATTAAAAAAATAAATAATTTAAAAAATTATAAGAAATGCAATATTATCTTCCATATTTAAAACATCACACTACATAAAAATGTAAATAGGTAATATTACAAAAAAATTGCATTCTTATGTTTTATCATAAAAAAATATCCCTCAAGGGGGTCCTCTATCGGAGTTGGAGGAGATCGTGGAGGGAACGTCATCACTAAACCATGAGTCAGATTTCACAAGTACTTTATATTCTCATGTTGTTATTTCTACCATTGACGCCACTCCTCCTACTACTATTTTTGATGTCATTAGATCTCTTCCTATAGTTGTTGCTATTATTGGTGCATCTCATGTTGCTTCAATTGATGTGTATCCTCTTATTCCATATGTATATTCTCTATATTCTCTGTTTGAGCATGAAACTACTCCTGATATTGTGCAGTAGATGACGATGAATCTCAACAAGATCTTCTCTAACTAGACACAAAAATCAAAATGGTACCATAATTACTCTGAAGTGTCAATCGAGAGATGATACCAACAACCCATCCTTTCTCAAAGGCATACTGGGTCGTATTTACCGATGCTACCTTATCAAATTGGTGGGAACTGGTCTGACCATGAGTCTCGACCTGACTCTCAGTCTATTTCTGAGATTTTATGTCCTCATATGACTCCTTCAAAAGTAATTTAAAATTAAAACTGTTATAATATTATTTTTAATTAATTTTTTAAGTAAAAAAATTATACTAACCACAATCTGATGCTGGAGATCACCTCTAATCTCCATAGTGACTGGATCACTATACATCCTCTTATAAACATCAAACTACATATCATAAGGATATTCAACTACTTATTAGAATATAAATTAAACTGTTACAATTATGGTTACAAAAATTATTTTGAAAAATTAATTACTATACGTTCTGTGTGGATAAATAATGTTCGTCTACCAGGTCAATGTGTTATCTCGTATCTCCCTCGGTTTTTTCAACATACCATTGATCCCCTCTAAAAACATCCACCCAACAAGTATGAAAATAATCCATCTCAAACTTGAGATGAAATGTAATTAGGTTAGTAGTCATGACAAGACCCACCAAACTCTATCAATCATGCATTAATCATTTCTTTATTTTTCAAATTGTGTAAAAAATAACAGTAATGTTCATGCATAAACCCCTCCCTTGCCTTCCAGGCAGCGTCTTCCATTCTATCATCAATGGGATACCATAAAAACAACAAATAATTTAAAATATCAAGTTATTAGTGAAATAAATTTAAAAATAAATATTATTTATTTACTTATGGTCCAATGATCAAACATGTGGTGCTAACATGAGCATGAATCTCATCCCATGTGTCCCATTCTTTATAAAAAAAGATATTCCTAAAATATCACTCCATAGTCCAATAGCTATATGTAAAAATGTATGAAAAAATAATCAATTAATTAATCAATTAATATATAAATAAATTAATAAAATCTAACTGAAATACGTAGGTAACAATACCACCCCATACGTGGATCAAAGCCAAGAAGTGGACGCCACTAGAGAATAGGGTCAGGAATCAACAATAGTCCAAGACCAAATCCTTATGAGTACCCCTTGGAATGCCAGATGTATGAGGGTAAGATGATCCAACACCCTTCTTGTCCATAGATACATATTCCTCCTACAACTGATGAAAAAGATCCTTGTCTATCTAAAACATGAAATGACCATTGTTAGAAAATAGATGAAAACAGCCATTATATATATATATATTATGATTATAATCATCATTTAACTATTTCAATGTTCATCTTAATCCCCATCTTCATATCTGACAATGACAATGTCTTAATATTCCTCCTCAACATCATCAATTTCCATATGAGTTCTTATTTCATCATCTCTTGTCATATCAAATTCATTTGTAATATCATTAACATCATCGTCTCCATCAACACATAACTATAGGGTGACATAATTGATATTTTTGTCTCTTTATAAAAAATATATATTTGGTGTGGTCTCCTGAAAAAATTAAATTTCATGCACTTCAGCGGAACCAGATTCACATTGAGTAAACTGATTTTCTAGAGATTTAATATTTACCATGCCTAAAAAATAACTGAATGATGTTGATGTAGAATAGTAATTTTCATAAAAAAATTTATGTGCCTAATGAGCCAAAAAAATTGTTTATTTAATAAAATAATACATTTATATTTAATATCAACGATTCCATGGGTTTGATGAATATGAAAACCTCACTATGTATCTAATCATTGGCATTTAAATATCGTTATGCAATTCTATCCCAAAAAACACAATTCAAAAATTTCATCCAACATGCCATAAAAGTAAACTTCAGTTTCTATATAATGATATCTTCTCAGGTATGTTGTTTTCTTATTCCTTGGATGCATATATATGAAATTGAAAACCATTCATGACATATGCGTTATAATATTTCACCATTTTGGATGGTGGGTTACTCAAGACACACTATAGATTATCAATTTTATCTGCATGTTAAGATACCAAAAAAAATTAAACTAATTAAAAATACAATAAGTAATAAATTGATTTTATATATTAAACCAAAAATAATTTGTGTTACCAGTATTTGAAACAAATAATAATAAAAATCCAATGATCTTCAAGAGTTTCTTCTATAATTTTTGGAAGTTATTTCTTGATATGATTATCATATTACCTAAAAATAAAATAGGATTAATTAATAGTAATAATATTATAGATTAAGTGATAGTATTTCTCACCTTACAGATGGTGTCATTTATTCCCAGCTGAGTTGAACATTTGAATGAGATAAATTATGTTCATCATATAAAATCCATCATTCTTGAACCCCACCAAAGCCATGTTTTGGTTGATTATAAATTGATGAATGGTTTCTCATTTAATAATCAACATTTCCCTCATTATAGTCCAATTTTGGGTTTTTAGGGATATTAAAATTCAGAATAATTATTGATGAAAAAAAAAAGAATTTCCATTATGAAATAAGCTTCTATAATTGAGCCATTAACCAATGCTTTATTATGAACTTTTTCTTCAATTTCTACAGGCATCAATCAAATTGGTACGTCCATCAGAATATTATTAGAGCACCAAATTTTTCTTCATGTGGAATCAGTAATATCATTTTTTCAATTGAGTCAAATAAAGTTGGTGATAATATTTTTTCTAGTTTACTTAAAATTAAAACAACGTATTTTTTTGTCTGATTAGTGAGTTTTAGTCTATTTTCAACACACAAATTGCTTGTAAAAATATTATATAAATTTTATCGCATAGGAAATCATATAATTTACTTAACCTATTAATTCAATACTTATAAGTATTTCTATTATAACATTATAGTCATTACTGTGTAATTTGGTAATATGAACATTTCTGACACATCTGGCCAAATTGGAAGCATAACCATTTTGAAGTCTCAAATATACAATCCAGTGACAAAATAATAATTGATTTTATTTGGAAATTTTATAATAATATTCTATATATATTAACTTATATGATATATCATTTTCAAATAGTTCAAGTTCTAGTCCCCAACAAATTTGGGAAAGATCTAATAATTGTTTTAAGTTATCTTTGGTCTTACTCGGTGCTTCCAAAACTATATGAAATATTTTTTGAAAACAATTCTTCCCAATATGAAAGACATCCAACATGTGACAAACCAAAAAATCCATCCAATATGATAGATCCCAAAAAATGTATTCTTTTATCCAATTGTGTTCTTTCCCAAAAACATAAATTTTTTATTGGTTTATTTTTAGTCCAAATGTGATGGGAGATAATGAAGAGACAATTTATTTTACCATTCTACTTGATATCATTGTCGGAGGATCATCTATTTCGGTTTTTACATTTCTGAACTAATATTTTTTCCTCCAAAAAGGATGATCAATTAGAAGAATCTATAATGACAGTCGACAAAAATGGTTTCTTTCCATTAATGAGCATAAATGCATTATTGTCTATCATACAATGTGGACATGATTTTGTAACAGGTGTACTCCAGCCAAATAACATGTCATATGTTGGAGAAGTCACTAATTTCCCATTTCAATGAGGCTTTTAGTAGGAAATTATTTTTTATAGAAACATTATATATACTAACACCATTACTTCAAAATGAATTAAACACGTTAATAAATACATTGAAATAAACATAAATATTCTTATATTGATGTTCTGGATTTAATAAGGTTTCAAAGATATTTGGCTCCTTCATCAAATCCATATAGGTAAATTGTATGGGGTTATAAAAACATAAAAATATGAATACAAACTACTGTAAGAACTAAATGGATAAAAACTAATAGTAGAAAGATATAGCTCATGTTTCTAGATTATAAATAAAAAGAAAATTGTACTTTTTCAAAAAATTTCTATTAATCACCATTATATGGATTATTTAAGATTTTTATAGTTGAAATACTCTGTCTGTGCCCTGATATCAATGTCCTTGTGTTCTTTGTCATAAATAAACACTAAAATCTAGGTGTAAGCAGGAGATATCTCAATTTTTTATTGGAAACAGTCTATAATTCCATAGTTCAGATGCTTTATACCACAATTTTCTACATGTGGGACAATTATCCAATGACTCATTTTCACTATAATATATGGTGAAATCTTTTAAACATCCATGAAACATATGATAACCAAGACCAATATTATGAAACATCCTCTGTCTATCATAGAAATTTTAATGAAACACATTTCCTTTATGTTAAAATATTTTAACCAAATAGAATATCCAATCATCATCATCATTATCGCTTTTTATTATTTTGGAAACCCCCAAAAATGGTAAAACATCAAAGACAGAAAAAATGCAGGAAAACTGGGAAGGTATGGGGGAGCCCCAAAAGAGACTACAGAGGGATAAAGTAGTAGAGACTAAGGGCGTCACAACTGATCAGGTTCTTAGCTTCAGTGGAAAAGTAGAGCACATCCTTAGGGAGATAAGCCTCCCTCAATGGACCTCAAAAAATTATAAAATTGACTCAGAAGTTAAATCAATATAATCTAATGTTTTAGTTTGTTTAAAAGAAATAACTTCCATGCCATGTACTAAATTATGAAAATGTGAAGGATTTGAAACCAAATTATTAGAATCTTCTTCGGAACAGTATTCACTGTGTCGATTTAAAAAAACATAATCTGGTTCAAAACCAAAATGCAACAGATGACCTCCAATGTTGTCAAATGTGTCAAACATCCCCACATCACAGTTTTTACAATAAAACATAATTTTTCCTTTTGAAAAAAAATATGGTTAGATGTTGAAAATGATAAGAAATTTTCAACAACGTCTATATTTTCAAGATTTAAAGTTGACTAGTTTGGATTCCTGCTATGATTTATCCATATATGATCGTCTAATAATGACTTTTCTCGACATAGTTATTACATATTTCTCTAAATAATAATACTGTTAGTATTTTATGATAATTTGATATAATATTAATACAATCCATAAAAGATAACAAATTTAAATTAACATTTCTAACAATTTATAATAATTTCTATTATTTCATAGTTATTTATATTTTTTTTAAATTTATACTAATATGTGCTAATTTATAATAATTTAATCTAATTTCAACTAATTATTAGTAATTAAAACTAATTTATACTAATTTTCACTTATTACGAGCGGTACAATTTCCAGTAGATTGGTAGCAGCTCTTTAGCCCGATGGATCATCTCCTACAAACTTTCTCTAACTAAAATCACTATGAGAAATCTGTTTCGAGGTACGAATATCAAATTTCATATGAATCATAATGGAGATTTGGAAGGCCCCGTGGTGCTTCTATCCATTCTCGTACATACGAAAATAGATATCTGTATGTCAGGGAAGATTTTTCATTATGATTTTAGTCAATGAAAGTAACAAGAAGATGATTTTTTTGGGTAAAAGAGCCTTTTTTCCAACTACTCATCTCCTTACAACATTCTCTCACTAAAATAAAAATGAAAAATCTACTCCGATGTACACATATAAATTATCATGATTATGAAAATAGATATCTGCATATTCGAGCATAGTATTCATAGTGATTTTAGTGAGAGAATATTTTAAAGAGATGGGTCATCGAGAAAAAGAAATTTCATTAATCCGCTTGAAATTTTTCATTTTTATTGTGAATTTATTATGAAATGTGAATTATTTATAAATTTTCTAATTATTTCTAATTATTGTGAATTATTTCTAGGTATTGTTAATTATTTATAATTATTGCTAATTCTTCCTAATTATTGCTAATTATTACTATTTATTATTTATTATTACTAATTATTGTTTATTGTTTCTAATTATTAATAATTATTAATAATTATTAATAATTATTTCTAATTATTTATAATTATTGATAATTATTACTAATTATTACTAATTATTTCAATTTATTTCTAATTTTTTCAAACTATTGCTAATAATTTCTAATTTGTTACTAATTATTATTAATTATTCTTATTTATTCCTATTTATTCCTATTTAATCATATTTGTTAATAATTATTACTAATTAATCCTAATTATTACTAATTATTTCTATTTATTACTATTTATTGATAATTATTACTAATTTATACTAATTATTACCAATTAATACTAATTATCCCTAGTTATTACAAATTAATACCAATTATTTCTAATTATTCCTTATAATTTCTTATTATTACTGATTAATACTAATTATTCCTTATTATTACTAATTATTGCTAACTGTGACTAATTTTGGCTATATATTACTATTTTTTCCAATTTTTTAATAATTATTACTATTTATTACTAATTGCCACTAATTATTACTAATTATTATTCATTACTATTTTTTACTATTTTTTACTATTTATCTCTATTTATTTCTATTTATTTCTATTTATTACTAATTATTAAAAATTTATCATAATTATTCCTAATTAATCATAATTATTACTATTTAATCAGATTTATTATTAATTAATCCTAATTACCACTAATTAATCTAAATTATTACTAATTAATCATAATTATTACCAATTAAAACTAATTGATAAAAATTATTCCTTATTATTAGTAATAAATCTTAATTACAACAAACTAATCCTAATTGTTTCTAATTAATCCTAATTAATCCTATTTATTACTATTTATTCTCAATTATTAATATTTATTACTAATTATTTCTCATTATTTATAATTATTAATATGCATTACTAATTATTTCTATTTATTACTATTTATTACTAATTATTTATAATTATTACTAATTATTCATATTTTTTACTAATTATTCATAATTATTACTAATTACACATAATTAATATTAATTATTTATAATTATTACTATTTAATCATATTTATTTTTAATTATAACGAATTATTACTAATTATAACTACTTTTTTTATCAATAATTTTAATCAATTATGACTAATTATGACTAATTATTATTTTTTATAAATATTTATTTTAATTTAATATTTATTAACCCTAATTTTTACACTTTATTACTAATTATTATTAATTATGACTAATTATTAATGATTATTTATAATTTTTTTAATTAATACTAATGATTACTAGTTAATAATAATGAATATAACTATTAATTATTACTAATTAACACTAATCACAAATATTAGTAAAAAATGAAAAATAAAACAATCCAATTCTAATTTATTTTAATTGCATCTAATTAACAATAAATATTACAAACATCAAATAAAATGAATGAACGAAAATATAGATAAATACAATAAAATTAAATCTTTTTGATAATTTATTCCACGATTATTTCTCTAATTAAAATTATTTAGCTTAGAAAAATTTTGAGAGAGAAAATGTAAATAGAGAGGGAGATATGAGTAGATAAAGGAGTGGAATGAGAGGAAAATGGATGGGGGTACATATTGGTTAGATTAGTTATAACATGATTATTTGCAATAGGACTCGTCACAAATACTACCCCCCCCAATTAATTAGGGATGGTGGTTAAAAAGGAACTTTTGATGGGTCGTGTCACAAATACTAACCTACTGACAAATTATTTATGACGGGAGATAAATATGGTCTCCAATACTAAAAATTTTGTTAGGTATTTGTGATAGGATTTCATTCCATCAAATACCCTTCCTGTGGTTTGGCATGCAACTCGCATCAATCCTTTTTTGATGAGTACTTTCTACAAATCGCTAATAACTAAATATTTACAATGTTTCCCCTCCTCGTCACAAAAAAAAACATTTTTTGTAGTGGTGGGTGTTAAATCAAACCCCTAAAACATACATGGATAGGACCTTGAATGAAATAATCATAGATCTTGACCTAGAGATAGAAAGAAATGTTTGGGTCCGGCTTATGACTCTTTACCGTGAAAATAAATTTGAATAAACCAAGTTAGAAGACTCAAGTGAAACATAAACTATCGACACTAAGCAAAATAATATAAAAATCAACCCACAATAGATCTTAATGGACCATTTTTTCCCACAATTTTACTATCAGAATAATCAATTTCCCATACATGTACAAAAGAACAACTTTGAATTTTGAGTAACAAGTCAAATAGAGGGCATTCCCCTTTTCACTGGAAGGAGCTGCTAAAAGTGAGATCTAAAACCTACAACCTGGAGAGATCCCTGACTAGTATGATCTTTAAATAATTTTCATATATATATTCTTCCAAGCCTCCCAAACTACCCTAATATGGAATGGGAGTCATTCCATCAGATAAGCTACATGAGAGACCCTCTACGAATATTGTGAATGATTCAAAAAGTGGTTTGCTAGCATTACTCACCATGTGTTGGAATATAATCACTTCATCTCCCAAGGGATGTTGGACAATGAGAGAAACACCTTAGATACATCATTTATAGGAGCCTTGACTGTTAAATCACCCATGGAATCCAGGATCCTATTTGAGAAGATTGATATGAATTCAAACTATTTTTGTACAAGAGGTATAACTACATGAGGTATCAATGAGATAAAATATCCCGACTCATCACTATTAATTGAAATCAATTTTGAATAATTAACCATCCTTGTAAGATATATGGTAGTGAAGAATGTTAATGTAGAACCTAACCCCCATTAGGTATGTGGTTTATGTTCATCACCCCATCACTTCACTAATCAGTGTGTGTATGAACATGGTATAAAGATTTGTGCAGAAACATTCCAACCAAGACAGTTTCAATAGAACCAACCATGGAGGAAAGAGCAAGCCTAGTTGAGATATAGAGTTCAAAAAAGTCAAACATTACCCTATTTCCAAATACAATTCTAGAGTCTACTGCCTTTCCAATAACCATAAAAGAAGCAATACCAACAACAATCCTACCATCCACCACCTATAAAAAATCAAGCATACAAGCCTCATGTTTTTTACGACAACTTTGATGAAGTCAAGGAATAGGTATGGAGGGACTATAAAATATAGAATAAGATTTTCCAAATAAAATTTATAATCTCATGTATTATTGTCTAAAAATACAATAAAACTTTCAACTCATACAATCCCAATCCAAAAGGATAGTGTGAGAATTATCGTCACAATGAGTGGTAAGGATATCCAGACACTATAAGCTAAGGATTTCCAGTATGTACTGAAAGAAGGTAGATTTGAAAATTCTACAAATTCTAGATATATTTTGAAAGAGAAAACCACTTAACCTCTACTAGAAGAAAATAAAAAAGAGGAATAACCCACCTAATGATTTATAAATGAATTACCCAAAAATCCAATGCAAAAAACAAAAAATTGAGAAGAAATACACCCCCTTCCATTCCATGCCTTATCTATAGAATACCATTAGATAGATGAACAACGAATTCAAAAATACATCCAGGTGACATTTCCAAAGGTTGAAATTAATATACCGCTCTTGGAAACTATGAGGAAAATTCAAAAATATTCCAAATTCAAAAGTGATATTTCCACCAATAAAAAGTTGTTAGATTGGAAGGAAAAAATAAATGTTGTTTCCTTTAACCGTTGGTACATTTAAATTTGTTTTTCCTTGTTTTATATTGGTATATCTATTGATTTACTACATTACTATGTAATTTAAACATCTAAATTAGATAAACTAAATCCAATAAGAGTGGTTGTCCAACTGGAAAATATATCAACTTTCTTCCCACATGATGTTTTGGAGGATGTAATAGTTTGAGTAGAAGGACCAATTTTCCAGCAGATTTCAATGTAATGATAATGGAGGAAGATAAAGCACTTGGGCATTTAACCATTATTTTGGGAAGACTATTCCTAAATACAGAAAAGATGCTTATTAATGTACATGAAGGAAACATCATAATGGAGCTAGGATATACAAAGGTGTACATCAATGATCTTGAATCCAAGATAAACTCTTCAAAACATTAGTCACTCTTTGAAATTAGCCATGAAGATGGTTTTCAACCCATGAAATACTCGAGTATTCATCAGGAATTTTCAGCCCTAGGAGGCAAATATTCTATTGAAAACACCAAAGAACAAGTGAATACTCTAAAATCTAGATGTTACTCTCTAGTAGAAATAAAATTTGTATTCATTGAAATTTTATTATATTAACATTATGTGTTACACATTACTAAAAAAAATCAATATTTTTAAGTAGTAAATTTTAATTCAATCTCACCTTTAAAACAACTGAAAATACTAGGACTGGAACCTCTCCCTTATGACATACAATATATGTCACTTATTGTATGATAAAATTTTCATATAATCTTTGCTCATAATCTATCTGAATAGCAAGAGGAAATTATGATTGACCTTTTTAAAAGAAACATTAAAGTCATTGGTTCGAGCCTTGGATAAATCCCTAGAATAAATCCCAATTTATGTTTGTAACACCCAATTAACTTTTTGTTTGGTATGATTTGATCGTTGGTTTTGGTTTACGTTTTTCTTTTAGTTTGTGTTGTTAACCTGGAATTGGAAGGATAACTCTAATGATGATGTTGTAGATTTGTTGTATTTTCACCCTTTCCTTAGATATTATGTTGTTTTCATGGGTTAGTTACACAACATGTAACTAGAGTTCATGACATGTAATGTTGTCCAGATTTAAGCCCTATGTAGAATTTACAATGTGAGAATTTACACATCATGTTAGGTCTACACTATGTCAAATCTAGTTTTTAATTAAAAATGTGATTTATTTTTCCTCAAAACTTCAAATAAAAATGATTCCCAATTAGTAAAATATTACACAATATGTAATTCCTAATGTTACAGTTTTTTAGTGTTATGTGGGTGTTTAAGTGTTCTTTTATTTGTATCATTCTCCTCGTGGCCAGAGATCTTACTCAAGAGTATTTTGGGTGTCTTCCTACCATCTAGATTGATATGCTCAGTAATTGATCTGTGACGTTAATCACTTTATCACTCCAATTAATCTTTCCTATTTGTTTCTCTCTTAATGGTGAATGTGACACATTTCATTCTTGCGATTGGTAATTGGGTGGTATTTTCTATGAATCATTTTCATCCTCTAGTTGTTCCATGTCTTCTAAAAGAAGGTATTATGGTTTCCAACCCTCGTTGTTTAAGATTTTTTTGGATTTATACTTTTTTTGGTAGGTGGATCTATTAAATTTTTCTATTTTCTTAAATTGATTATTGTTCATAACAATTTCATGATATTTGAAAGGGAATTTCATGTGTTGAAATTGAAAAGGGACATATGTTCTCCTATGAAAAGAAGTTTTTATTTGAAAATGGAAATTCCTTGATTTAAAATGGAAAATGTATTTTCAAACCCAGAAGCATATTATCTTGGTTTTTAAATTGTTTTATAAAAATTTGAAAAATGTTTTTAAAATAGAAATTTACAAACATTGTGTATCGAGGACCTTGGGTACATCGACAATGAAAAATTGGTAGCCTTAGTGTTTTTAACACGATTAAGAGGTATCCTATTATATGTTAAGGGTCTATGTAGGGCCTTGATGTTAGTTTTTATGCAACATTATTCCCTGTTTGTCTTATGAGTGTCAAGTATGTATTGTCCCATAGTCTATAGTATGTATGGTAGGTTAATTGTTGATTCTTGTTTTTTATTGCATGATAGTTTATTTCATGGGTGTTGGATAACATATATATTTATATTTCGATTACATTAGATCCTTTTTATGGTTTTTTCAACATGATATGAAATGCGTGAGAATTGTAGGATGTTTTGGAAAAGGTTTTCAAACTATTTTATTTATAACACTTCTTGTAAACACTATTTTGTTTTAAATCATGGATTTTTGTATTATTATTATTAGAACATGTATAGAACATTTGGCGGTGTCCTACTAGTCTCCATTTATCACACTATAATTCAAAATATGGATGGATTTAGACATTGTTTTCAATATTTTGGTAAAGGGGATATCATTATTTAGCATAAAGACTTATCATTACGTTGTTGTTTAATTTTGGGGTAGTTTGGAGGTAAAGGTTGGTCATATGGAGACTTTTTTTCTAGATCTATATTTATTTTTGGCTGACATTGTTTTCCTATGTTTTATCTTATATTAGTTTGGTTTTTTACTCTAGTTGGTTTTTTTAATTATATATGTGGAATTTTTTATTATCTTTGTTTTACCCCACCTTATGATGGGATGACTTGGGTGACTAATATGGTTGATCCAACTTAGAATCACACAATTTATTATCACATGGGTTACTCATCTTGAATTGGGTTATCACTTCCGGAGTTGTTTCAGGGTCCTGGGCAGATAGCAGTAGGAAGGTCAACAATTAGAATGTATATGTAGAAAAGGGGCCTAGACATCTCAGTCCTATTACTCAATCTGAGTTTCTATGGGTGGTCTGATAATCTTAATTAATTCAAAGGATGAATATTTATGTAAATTTGAAAAAACAATTATTGAGATTTAGTTTAAATCAACTTATCTTCAATTTCTGGGGACTTAGTGTGTGTAAGGTCTTTTGAATAAAATAAGTGGGTTGTTTATTTGGATGGACCTATTTCATTATATATGACTCTCATTTCATCTGTTGGATTTAAAATTACATAATATTTTTATAACATGGAGGATTTTTTGGATTTTATTTTTGGTTCAGTGTTTTTGTAATTTTATCATGGTTGATTGGTTATTGTCTTCTGTTTATGTGACAATTCTTACAAGAAGATATTTTTCAAATAGAAGAGGGGTAGCAGTAAGGTAGGTTCTATTGGTAGATGCTCTAATAGACCCTTCTATGGTTGAAGTAGTGATATGAATCATTGGGACACTGGAGTTAGTGGGAATAGTGATCCTAGGAAGTGTAGTGGATCATCGCTCTGAATTTTCCAATCAGTATTCACCAGTCCCCCATGGTGAAAAAGGACCCCAAGAGTCATAAGATTAGATTGAATGAATTTGGAGGATCTTAAACTTCTTGAATAATCCTCTAGGTTCTCATCTATTATTTTATGTATATGCTTGAAGGGATGTTAAGAATATTATGGGTCTTTCTAGTGAAATATATGTTCCATGAAGATATTATCTAGGATTCTTTCAAGAAGATCATTAATAAACCATTTTGTACATAGGATTTATGTCTGGTAATGTCCTAGGAGATTCTAACATTGGAGTAATGTGATTATATTATTCTATACATGTCCATCCAATTTCTTGAGTTGGTTCTTTGACCATAACATCTTATCGCTAATGATTAATTGAAGTCACGGTGGGTTGACATTCGGATGAGGGTTGATGTTTAGTTAATGGTTTTTTTGTGCCTTCCTAAATTTTTAGAGGCAGTGGATAATTCTGTTTCAGTTGAGTTGGACATAGCTGGAAGGAATGTCAGTAGGGTCTTCAATAGGTGCAATGGTTATCTAGGGTTGATATTTTGGTCAGGAAATAAAATGAAACAGGGGTCAGATTTCTATACGACATTTTTTAGGGGATTCAACATGGAAGCAACAATTTATATCCTACCACTATGCGAGGCATGTTCATACCTGACATCATTGTACAAAAGCACCTATAAATTTTCATCATTATTGGTGATCTAGAAATCTAAATCAATTTGGTGATAATATGTCCCAATGAACTATGGCGAGATCCACTATAACGAATGGATCACAGGTTCATGTTTATGCAAACAAGGGTGGTGGGTCTCACTCTCAGGCCAATGGTGATTTACATGTTTCTATGTTTGGATAGTTGTACATAGCATAATGTGTGAAAAGTTATTATGAAGAAAGGCAACCTATTATTAGAGGTATGATGTTTATTTCGCATTCTATGGTTCTATCTTTCTTGGATGCATGTGATACTCATTATTTAATATCATCAAAGTTTGTTGACTTGTTAGGTTGGTGTTCAAATATTATTTCCTTCAGTTTTTATTTTTTCATGCATTTGGGAAAGAGGTCCAAGAAAGGTTTCATGTGTCCCATTTGTCGAGTTGTGATAGGGGCTTTGAGGTTGGTTGGGATATCTTCATACCGGATCTGACATCTTTTACTTTATTATTTGTATGGATTGGATGATTACTGTAAATACCAGAATAGACTATTATAACAATTGAGTATAATTCTTATCTACTGGTGGGGTCACTCATGTTTTTTAGGAAGAGATGGAATATAGATCAGAAAGGGATTGTCCAATTTTTCCTTATTCCATTCCTATCTCATTCCATTTGTTAGAAATGTTTCCTGATGTAGTTTACCCATGCTTGGGAGATCAGATACATGTGGTTCTATGTATATCCCATGTGGTCTTTCTGAATGATATTTATATCTCTCCTTCATAGAGAGTAGTTGATTTGACTATTGACATTTTACCTAGAATGAGAATATTTCTATGTGATCCAATCGAATAGAACCTACAAAGTAGGTGGAACTAAAAGTCTATCTTGAGGACCTAGAGGTGAAAGGATTTATTCAACCTAGAGTGTCATCATTAGATTCTAATGTAATATTTTCTAAAAAGGACGATGAATGTATTAGACTTTATATTTACTATAGGATATTGAATCAGGTGAACATTAATAACAAGTATCCTTTACCCCTAATTGATTATCTATTTGATCAGTTGAGGGGGGAATCGTTGGTTTTCTATGATTGAATTGCAGTCGAGGTACCACCAGTTGAGATATCGAGAAATGGATATACCCAAGACAATATTATTAACTAAATATGGGAATTTTTATTTCTGGTTATGCAATTAAGACTCACTAATCCTCTTAAGTTATTCATGAATATGATTAAATGAATCATTCATCTCTTCATAGACAATTTTCTTGTTTCGTTCATAAAATATTACTTGGTACAATACAAGATAGAGGAAGAGTGTAGAAACCATTTGGATATCATTATTCACACATTAGGGGAAGATCATAAAGATGATATATAGAAATCCATGAGCATAGATTGGATCCTACTTTACAACTTTTTTATCTTGTGAGTGTCTAGTATGTATCGTCCCATAGGCTAGAGCTTGGCTGGAAGACGTGTTGTCCCTTCTGGTTTTTTGTTACTTGGTATTTTATTTCTTGGAAGTTGGATCACATGTATATTTAGATTTTGGTATAATTACATAAATTGTTTTTGGATTTGGTAACACATAATGAAATTTTGAAAAACACAAATATTTCTTTAAAAAAGGATTTAATTTTTTTTATTTATAAAATTGCTTGTAAAAACTATTTTTCAAATTTGGACTTCTGTATTCTTCTTATTATAACATTTGTGGTTCTTTTGGTGGTGCCCTATTGGGATCTATTTATCACAATCGACTATTTAATGTGTGAGGATGTAGACCTTGTTTTATAGGATTTAGGTATATGGAATATTATTCTACAGCATTAATGCTTCTCTTTATATTGTTATTTCATTTTACAATTGTTTGGAGGTGAAGTTTAGTAATATGGAGAAATATTTCATTGAATTTACCTTCTTTCTAATTTATCCAATTTGGATTAGTTTCATCTCATGTTTTTTCCTCTTTTTACTCTATTTATTTGCTTATTTTCATTATATATTAGACTGCTTTTGGTTATATTTATTTTACCCCATCCTGGGATGGGATGACATGGGCGAGTGGTCTCATTAACTCAGGATGTATTATTATATTGAACTAATATAATTTTTCTAGAGGGAGACTCTAGACTTATTAGTAAACCCTAAAGGATACAATACCCCTCCATTATAAAATTTTTAAAAAATAGATTGAAAATAATTTTAACAAACATATTATATATTATATCTAACTCACATTGTGTCAGGCCGATTTTTGTGGTTCCTAAGAAAACTATTTTGACAATATTTAAAAATGAGAATATTGAATTAATACCAATGAGAGTCCAAAATAGTTTAAGTGTATGGATAGACTATAGTAAACTTAGTCACATCTCATGAAAAGATCAGTTTCACATCCCATTCATAGATTATATTCTATAATGGAAGGTAGGACCCATTAATATTCCTTGTATGGATTCTATAGTTACTTTCAGATACCAATCTCCTCAGAATACCAAGAGAATAGAAAATTCACCAGCCCTTTCATTTCTTTTTCTTATAAGAGTATTCCATTTAGATTATGCAATGCTTTGGGTAAATTCTAGTGGTTTCTGGTAAGTATTTTCTTAGATCAAATAGAGGAACGCCTGAAGATATTCTGGATAGCATTACTATTTTTGAAAAATATTTTCATCATTTCCTAGGTAACAAGGAAAATGTTTTTAAAACCTACATTAAAAAAATAATATTTTTAATGTTCATAAGTTTAACATTATGGTTGAAAAAGACATAGTGTTGGGTCGTATCATTTCAAAAAAGACATTGAGTTAAATAAATTAAATGATGAAGTAGAGAATTATTTTCTATATCCCACCTTTGGTAAACATATTAGATAATTTTTTACATGTGGGGTTTTATTAGAGATTAATCAAGAACCTTAGTATGATTTATCTACTCCTTTATAGGTTACTATAAAAATAATACAACCTTTTTAATGATAAATGTAGGGAGGCATTTGATGAGATAAAGGAAAATTTTATTACCACATTAATTTTGATATCCCAAGATTGGGAGAACACATTTTAGTGGAATTGTAATGATTCAAACTAAGATGTAGTATAAGTACTCTCCCAAATATTTGAAGGAATACCAAAAGTCAAAACATATTCTTCAAGAACATTTGATGAGACAAAACATAACTACAAAAATATAGAAAAATTATTCCTTGTTGTTGTATTTTAAATTGAAAATTTTAGATCTTATTTTCTAGGGACTAAAGTGATTGTATTTTTTGAACATGTATCAGTTAGGTAATTTCTAAATAAGTTTGATGACAAACCAAGTTAGGTGAGGTTGATATTAATCATGCAAGAATTAAACCTAGGGATCATGGATAATAAGTGAGATGAAAACAAAATAGTGTATCACCTCAGTAGACTCTCAAACACGGCCAAAATAAACATTCCTGAAGTGAGATTGCTCAATGATCACATACTTGGAGATCAACTCTACATAGTAGATGGTAAATTACCCTGGTATGATGATTTAGTGAATTATTTGGACCCCTCTCGAGTACTGTCTCACCTTTATTATTGTGAAAATAATTAAGGTTAATGCAAGATTATATATTTGGGAATATAACTTTATGTGGAAAATGATTAATGACTATGTCATAGGAGGTTCTTATAGGAAAGTAAAATATAATCTATATTTGAATTTTTTTCATAATTTTTCTTTGGGATGCCACCTTTCACCTAAAATAACACTGAGAGAAGTGTTGGAATCTATAGTTTATTTGAAAAAAATTTATAAAGATACCGATGGATTTTGTAAAAAATTTGAGAAGTGTCAAAACTATAGAAATATTTATAAAAGACAAAAGATGACAAAGAAACCCAACATATTTTCTGAAATTTTTAATGTATGAGGAATTGACTTTATGGCACCCTTTTCTAATTATTTTTAGAATTCATACATTTTTAATTTTGCAGATTATGGACAAAAATGGGTGTAAGTTAAGGCTACCATGACTAATGATGCCACAATTATTTGTGATTTTTATAGGGAAACATATTTTGTAGGTTTAGAGTACAAAGGGATATCATAAGTTACCAAGGTACTCATTTTTTCAACATAATGTTGGAAGATATTTTTAAAATGTATGGGGTTCACCACAAGACATCTACATTATATCATCCTAAAAAATAGACAAGATGAGTTTTATTACCAGGAAACCAATGGAGTTTTAGAGAAAATGGTTAATCCTAAGTTGAAGTATTTGAACAAATACATGAAGACTATATATGGGAATACCCTACAGGATACAAAAAACTTGTAGGTATGTTCCCCAATAGGATGGTTTATAGATAAATATCTCAAAGGGCGATGGAATTGGATCACCAAGTCTATTAGGCTATAAAATAGATGAATTTGGATTCGGTGAGTGCTAAGAAAGTGGGAAGCCTCCAGCTACAAAATTTGGTGAAAATTAGAAGATAGAGTTTCCAAAAATTATGAATATACAGGGATAAATCCAAAGTGGAACATGAGGAACTAATCCCACAAAATACCATTAAACCTATAGACCATATCCTACTCTATAATTCCATATTGAATTTAATGCCTGTTATGTTTAATTCTATGTCAAAAGGTCATTTTATATTTACTAATGTCTATCCATTTGGTTCAATTATGATTTAAAAAGAACATAAAAAACCAAATAACATTCATTTGGAGGAGGATAAAAAGGTATCATGGGTA
Source organism: Viscum album (assembly GCA_963277665.1). NCBI lineage: Eukaryota > Viridiplantae > Streptophyta > Magnoliopsida > Santalales > Viscaceae > Viscum > Viscum album. The sequence goes on along the minus strand of OY728163.1, from coordinate 1,229,616,973 downwards.
TATAACTTATGAAACAGTAGAGGAGCTCCAATTTCTCCAAACAATATACTAATTTCTTCCCATGAGGTTTAGTCCATCTAATGACATTAACAAAAGAAAATTTCAATATAAAAACCGAATTTTACTATTTTCCTAGGATTTAGGACTTTTTCATGACTTCCCCTTTTACCTTTAGATTCAATGGAATGGTTCTTACATTAGTATGAGTTATTTTATATGAACACCTTGAAGTAAGTCAATAGGAAACCACTAGAACAGAGAATGATGTAGAGAAATAGATACATGGGAATATAGATTTTATTCTATCATTCATTCTATTTACAACATCTAGATTGTTTCAGAAAACTTGGAATGAACTGGAATTTCCATTAACTATGTTCAACTGGAAATTGCATACCCACACATGAATTTATGATATACTTGACTTATCTCGGATACATGATTTTATTACTAATATTTTGATTCAATGTTTTGGAATTTAATTTTAATAATATTGAAATAATAAAAAGTAATATTATATGATTAAAGTGAAACATGGGAATTTATATGAGGACACATTATTTGAGAGAATTATAAGATTCATGCAAATGAATTTTCTATAAAATAATTCATGATTTGATTTTTTAGAATCCATATAAACTGATTTTTTATTATTAATCATTCCATGAGGGATTTTCTAAAGTCAAATTTTCCATTACTAAGGGTATTTCTAGACCAAGTACTTTCTATTTATTTTTTACCATATTTCTTGGGTGATCATGTGAAAATACAACTCCTATAACTTTCATTTGAACATGGAAAATCTATAATTGTAAAAAAAATTACCAAGGAATCATTTTATAAATAACTTATCCTTAAAATATAACATTGACATAAATCCTTGTTAGACCATTGGGACCAAGATTTCATTGTCATGAATGAGAAATTTTCTAATCCATTTTATCCACTACTACCCTCCTCTTAGTATTTTCATGATATTATAATGTTGATGTTTGGGGGTGAAGGGATAAATGAATAAAGATATGATTTACATTGTAATAAATAACTGTGGTTGGGATACATAAGGGTGCTGAGAAATTTTTATATTCATTTCAATGTTAATTTTTTTACCATCTTAAGTAAAAAATATAATGACAAAAAGAACCAAAAAGTGAAAAAAAAACAAGAATCTGATTTGGGAAAACCAAAATTCAACATTTCTAAACTGATGAATCTTATCATATGGTGTTAGGTTCTCTTTTTCAGGTTTATTATTAAGGTAAAGAAAAATAATTTTTTTTTCATAAATCATTATTTATGATTTATTTTGAACATAACATTTACTATTAATTTCGGGGAAGTGGGAGTTGTTACAATTTTAAGGGGGGAACGTCATTAGACTTTCACATCTGGAAACATTATTTATACATTAATAGGTAAAACGTATATTCGATCCCTATTTTTTGAAACATAAATTTCCAAGAAATATTTATACTTAGATTAATTTAATACTTTAGTATAATTCCTCATGATTTTATGTGGTTTTTCATTACAAATTTAGGAAATTAGTTCATTTATAAGCCTATTAATAAGGGGCATGATCTCATGATATGAGCATAACTCCACATGAATTGTGTCATGAAATATGAGTAAAAATGTTCAAAAAAGATATATATAATAATTTGGAATGTTTAATAATATTTATATAAGTATCTTGAATTAATGAGGGAAGACGTTCAACCATTTTCAAAAGGGGGAAAGTTAAACAGAGGAGTTGATTATTTCATTAAAAATTGAGAAATTTAATATATAGTTTATGTAGAATTTGAAAAATTGATTTTAAATTGATAATTTTTTACTTTTTTTGAATTTTAATTATGTTTAAATTGGTTCCCTCTAAACCCCATGTTGATATTTTATAGCTGTGGACAAACATTTTTTAAGTGTCAATGGTATTTGACATTCTAGTATTTCCATGCATATTTTCTATCCAGTCTATTTATTATCATTATTTTTTGATGAATAATCCCATATATTTCAATTTCATAATTAAATTATGTTTATTTTTAAATATGTAATTAAATTGGTATATAAATAATAAATTTATAAGAAATTTAAATTAGAAATTATTTCAAACTTTTTTTCAATATTTATTTAAGTTATTTTATTTTTAATGTATATAACTTTTTACTGGCCATAGAAGGCCTTCAACTAGGGGCCATGCACCACATAGCCATTCAAATAGGTCTGGCTATTAACACATCAAACTATGATGGCCTGCTAGAGCTAGTAGAGAATTGAGGCATCAAGACCAAGTAGTGGCCTCTGAGGGATCTACCCCATGGGGAGTAGAGTAGGGTAGAATCTTGAGAACATATTTATGTGGTAGTAAAAACCACAAAGGGATAGGATGAAGGCATATCTAGAAAAAGGTGGTCCACAATGGTGAGTGGGGGTTGTCTATCCCCCATTTTTCTTCATTTTGTTGGGAAATCCATATGATCATTTTTAAACGATCATTCTATAGCTTCACATTTTTTATGTGGGATAACAGTGATGGGTATTGTTCATACATAAAAAAATGAGAATGTAACCCCAGTCAAATTCTTCCCATTCCCTGATCATACATCATGGATCCACCTTACTCCACCACCTGTTACCCCTCTTTATTCCACTACCACTTGTAACTCCTACAAAGCCCAATGGAATGCACCCTAAAGCATGGGGGTCGAGCCAATCTCCACTGTTTAATCCCAACAGCATCATTGTCTATTGCAAGGCCTCAGATGAATCTAAAAATATCATTTTTATGCACCACTACAATCCAAGAAAAAAGGTGACCCTGAGCTTCCATTGGTATAATAGTGACTCATAAACCACCGTTGAAGCTAAAAGTGACTCATGAGCCATCGTTGGTACAATGGTGACTCATGGGCCACCATTAAAGCCGACCGTGACTTGTGATCCATTGTTGGTTCAACAGTGACTCATGAGCCATAGTTGAAGACAATAGTGACTCATGAGCCACTATTAAAGCTAAAGGTGACTCATGACCCACCATTGATCTGACGTTGAATCATTATCCATTGTTGACTTGACAATGACACATGATTCACCATTGAATAGTTACCACAATTAAAGGTAGACCTATGCCGATGGAAACACTAGAAAGCCACAAGCTCACTTCCCACCACTAGAGATCTGTCATCCATTGATTCTTATGACCATTAGTTCAGTATCTAAGACACCTTTTATTCCTTCTAGAGCTAATCACCGCTACAAAGAAGCCGTAAACTTATTTGGAAATATTGAAGGTTTGATGAGGCCAGATGAAGTCACAACTGATCATGATTACCATGTCACCATGCTCCTACTTTCATGTCACCACTACCACATCTATGACCACCAAGTGTTGTTTCTACCACTTCAGCTTAAACATAGAGTTCCACACCCATCTGGCCATGAAAATACATTCAACTATTGAATATACTACCCTCACGGATCACATCTCCATGATAAAATATTAAACACCTGAATGATTGAGGTGTCCCAAAACTCAACACATGGGTCTAGGGGATTTAAACATAAAATAGAAACACGTGTATCTTATGGATCTATGGGATATTTTAAGAATATTTAAGGTATCCCAAGATTCTTATAAATGGAGGTGGCAGGCCACAAGAAAAATGGATTCGAGGAACCAAAGGAAGAAACACCCTCTCCTACTGATAACCTATTTTAACTTCTTTACTTTTCTTTCATTATGTATTCTACCTAAACTAACCCCATTATCTATTTTTTAATGGAGATAACGGTCATTTTTTATTAGATAAAGGGGAAGAGATCTACCTTGTTGTTTGAGTCCAAATTTCATAGCTCTTCTGTCTCTTTTGATTTGTTAAATTCTTATCAATTTTTTATTTCAAAATTATAATAGGATGTGATTGTGTTTTGATTAAAATTTGAATATTCTACAATTTCATTGATTAAATAAATTAATTATACCTCTTCTAAGTATTGGATCACACTAATTTTTTGTTATAGTATCAAGAATGGATGATTTTATTGAATTATAAACATATTGGGGGAGACATAGTGGGATAATATGAGAACTCAGGGTAATCAATTCACAAATTGGAATTACATAGGTGATCTAGGGAACACCATTGTGCCTTTCACACATTTCTATTAAAATACACAAACCAAATAAATTTAGTGTATTATTCTCACTATCAATCATTTTTTAATCAAATGTGTACAAGGACAAATAGTTGTTAACTTGTTCCTTAAATTAATTAAATTAAACCGAAGAATTGGTTTCAAAAGATCCTAGATAGCATTACAAGAGATAATACTAACCAAAAACTTAGTCATGTTTCAGTTAACTAATCTTCAAAAACTAATTCATGTTTTCCTAGAATTCAAATTCTTGTTAATTAATATGCATTTTCATTCACGACATCTTGATTCAAAACACCGATCTTGGTAGATGACATAGGTCTCACTTAATAATATACCCTTAGAGGGAAAATTATCTTTTTTACTCCCCAAGAGTTGTTAGTCTCAATGACCCCACAACACCCCCACTCCTTAATAGTGATCCCTAATGATGGTCCCTCTTCTTATCTTCCCTGCGAGTGCGACCCCCAAATCATAAGGTATAATTTCCAATTTTTTGTATCTAATTTTTAATTATGATTATGATTTATAATTTGTTGTTTTCACAATATAAAAATTAAGGGCATTTGTTGTGTTTAGTTAACATTAATAATATTTTTTTCTTGAATTGATAAATTGTTTATCATTATTTTGTAATATATTGTGATTTATTTTTCTTTTTTTAATATTATATATATGATTATTTTCTATATCTAATTTATAATAACGATTATTATTTATAATTTTGGTTTCTTATTTCATTTTATAGGTTTTGATATATGCTTGAAGTCATATATTAGTTTTTTATATTTTTAAATGATATATTTCTAAAATACTGAATATTAATCATATGAAGAATGATATGTTATGAGTTATCTGATAATTTTAATCTTATCTGTAGCCCATAATTTTATATACTATATTTATTTAATTATAGGATATTGTTGGTCATCACGAAAATGAATTTGGGTGATGTTTAATTTTAATTGTACTTGTTTGATTAACAATTTATATCATTATATCTAAATGTACATTAAGAAGAATGATAATCCAATACCTATAGATAAAAGTTGGATTTATTCACCTCAAAACACACCTGAGTATGGCAATGGTTTAGAATAATTTTTTGATTATACAATTTATAATCGATTAGTGGGTAGCATAATTAAATTTTTGTTTCATGATTTAAAATTCTAGTGATGGTTTAATAGTAATGAATTATATGATCTTTTGATATTGAAATAGATTAATTCTTGATATATATGTTATATTTAGAATGGTGGATAAAATGTTATGTAACATACGTGAAAACCATGTCAACAAAATATTAAGTTGTCTTTTATATATAATTTACATCATACCTTGTGTCTCTTTGGAATTATTGAAAAATAAATTTCAATGATTTTATAGTTTCTTAATGATGTATTTTTGAAGCTAATAACCCATCATCATTCTATTAGATGAATAAATTATTCAATAGACATTGACTTTATTATGAGATGATACCTGAATTACCTTTGGATTTAAGACTTTACTGGGGAGAAGGGTATGATACCGAATAATGAATAAGACATCATAGAGGTAAATGGATGTTAATTAAAAACAATGAGAGTACCAATCAATGAAAACCCAAGAAAAAATAGAAGAGGAAAACTTCTATGAATTTATTATGTGACTTTCCACTGAAAACATGATCGTAAATATTATTGATGTCTTTTAAGACTATATTTTCCCTAAAGTGGCATGTTCATGATAGTAATGGCGTCTTGAAGAGTCATCCAAAAGGTTCAGCATCATGTAATTTGTTTGATACATTATATCCATATTTCTCTTCAAATCCTAGAAATGTATGTTTGGTATTGGATTATAATGGGTTTAACTAGATCAATACTTTATCTAATAATTATAGTAGTAGTTTAATTTTTTCCCCTATAATCTTCCTCCATGTATCTGTATGAAGAAGAATTATTTAATTATTTTAATGATTATTCCTAGAAACCAAATTCCCATAAATTAAATTTATGTGTAACATCAAAATCTAATAAATTAATTTCATGAATTATGGGATGATGGAATGGAAAGATATGTTTATTCAATGATATAACTATATATTCAATTTGCATGCACCTTTAATGTGGAAAATTAGTGAATTTCCTATACTAAGAAGTCTATTTGGTTGTAACACTCATACTGGTTTGTCATGTAATGTTTTTATTTTTTATTTTGAACCACAATGATTAAAACACAGCGGAAAATGGTGTTTTATGTGTCTTCATAAATTTCATGATGCTCTTCATAAATTTAGATTTAACAAGACATAATTAAATAGAGATATTGAATTGATAAATCTACCGAATGTGTTATTTTGTTCCAAAATATTAGAATAATTAATGAATGTCATGGAAGATTTAGGAAAATGTAATTAGATTAAAGAATGTGGAAATGTGTATGATGTATAGTATCTGATGCATCTAGAACACTACAATGAAGGAAAAAATATTTTTTTAAACCATATTATTGGGATTTTAATTCAAAACATCATAATCATAATGTAATTCATATTGAGAAGAACATAAATGAAAATATAATTGTTACATTGCTTAATGAGCTGGGTAAATGAAATGATAATCTTTATTCTCATATGGATTTAGAGTCAATGAATATATATTAGGTTTAGTGGGAAAATAATTGGAATTTACCCTTAACCTATTTTTATAATAAAAATTCATAAAAAATACTTATTACTTTGAACATTAAATAATAAAAAAGTGACATATGAGAATTTGAGTAACATATCAATATGTGTTGTCATTGAAAATTGAATGTTACAATGATTGAAAAGATAAGACTCACATATTTTTATGGAGAATTTTTTAATTTTGGCATTATATAATATGTTGAATAAAAATTTAACTACAGTTCTAGTTGATATTTGTTACTTTTTCAAAGAGATTTTTTGAAAAATTCTTAATCCAATTTATCTTGATAAACTTCAAGAAAGAAATTTTTTACACTTTTATTTGTCAATGTTCTTTCCTCATTCATTATTCATAGTCATTATTCATATGATAGCCCATTTGTTTAAGGAAGATAGACTTGGTGGAATGATACACTATTGACGGTTGTGTCCCATTGAGATTCACATTGAAATTTTGTGTTGTCATTATTGAATTCAATTTTAAGAAATCATTGTTTAAATTTTTTTACTTTTTTTTATTTTCTTCATCAGATACTTATGTCATTTGATATCATATATGAGAAGTAAATCTCAACCAGAAGGCTCTATTGTTGTGGTTTACACATCTAAAGAGATATTTTTATTCTGTTTTATGTATTTATATGGGATTAAGACTACATTAAATCATGTTGGATGTGTTCAATACATCTGTACAAATTATAATTTAGAAAACTAATCATCAGTATTTCTATCTATTGGAATAAAAATTGGAAATTCATATAATTTTATAGTGAATGAATAACAATTTCTACAAGCATATATATATGTGTGTGTGTTTCCCAATAGTCTTATTTCAGGTTCATTTATTGAATAATTTTTATTTCAAATAAATAAGTGACTGAGGGGTTGAACTCAAAATGTGCTAGAATTTACAAAATCTATTTATTAGGAGATGGAAAAATAGTTTATCCATTGGTTATGTATATACTCATACTCGTATTATGGATGCATAGTTATTTTTTCTATGTTAAATGTAACACCATATGTATTTATTTAATATTAAATGTTGAAAATTAGCATAAAATATCAAATTTTTTAATTTTTTTCTATGAATGTCCTCTATGGTAGGCTAATAGATTCGATTCTTACAATTTTCCTAGATTTAGGTTTCATTCAATTTATCAGGAAGAAGACTTGAGAACCAAAAATAGTGGTAAATTAACACTTGTAGATGTTGGATACTATGGAATGATGAATGATATAATTGAATTAAAATATCATGATAATTTTTTTAATTTTCATATTCAAATTTATGTGGGTCAACATTGATAGGTGTATAATGAAATAATCATTATATTTTACTTTTGTAAACTTATCTTTCTTGATCAACACCAGAATGAATAAGAACATGATCAATTTTTCATAGATTAACAAGAAAATATATTTTATAATATGGGCGATGAAATGGATGATGTTTGTTGTACTTTTTTACACATAAAGAGGAGAGACTTATATGATATGGGTAATGAATATCAATTGGTACTTTTTTGAAGTGAACCTAATCATCCAATAAATGATTAATTTTTTTCTGATAATATTGAAATAATATAATTTTAAATAGAGGGTTAAAATTAATCAATACTAATAATGTAGGATGATAATAATGTAGAAAATGAAGATAAAGATAATTGAATGTATAAATTGTTAACAAAAATATATTAAAATTTCTCATTGATAAGTGTTCTGTATATATATATAGTTCATTCATTCATTTTTTATAAAATTATTGATATTTATTTTTTATATATTAAACATATTTGAGACATTTGAATTGTAAAAATTCCAAGAATAAATTAATTCAAGATCCTAGTCGATTAGCATCTCAAAGAAAGGCACCACTACCATTAGCATCAGCGAATCTGAGTGATTCTATTATACCTGAGTCTAATAGAAATACATTTTTTCCCTATATGATTTTAGAAACCCATCATATGATTCACCTTTTTCAATGGAGTAGTTTTTTACACATCCATCTAGTGGATATTGTCAAGCTACCAATACAGGTATGCAAATCATTTTACAAAACACTATATATTTTATTAATTGTTTAATTCAGTTTTAAAAAAAATAGATAAAAATAGAAGAGATATAAATATAAAAATTGATTATTTATGGTATTTGAAATAAATCAAGATTATCATTCCATTTTATGAGTTTGGGGTGCAATTAGGTAAATCTTATATAATCTATAAGAATATTCATTGGAATATTTCTTGTGAGATGGTGATATTTCCCATTAATTATAATGATTGGAAGAGAAGAAAAAAAAAGAAAATATGGGTCTTTTCTTGTTAGGGGATTTCCTTGTTAGATCATAAAGAGGGAGATATCCCTGGACAACCTTCCACTTAATGTGAAAGTCGGGCACCAGAGAAAGAGGAATACAATCTTCCACAAACAACTCCTACTCACGTAGCCAATGGTTCAAGGGGTGGTCCCCAAATGTTTGGCAATGACATCTTTATAGTCTTCTACTTCATATTGTCACATATCCTATATGGTGTATGCAGAACACACTGAACTAATATGCCAAGACAAAGTTCATATAGAGCAAGACACACCTTAGTTACTAGAGGCTTAATCCCATGTTCAGGGTGATAATCATCAGGCTGAATCACGTATGTTTCTCTCCCATGATGATGGAGGTGAAGATGAACATTTCAAGGCCTTGGATGCAACTGATCCAGGGAAAATTATTTCTCACACTCCCCTCTATGGCTGGTCAAAGGAAAATATATGTGATCATTGACCCTTCTCACTTAAAATCACAGAACTTGTTTACACACCTGAGTGGTTTTTTTGGTTAGATGATATTAAATATCCTCATCCACATGACCCAGATAATGTCTCTCTTGAGAATGGGGAAGGTTATCTCTTTGATAGACCGCATGAATAGGCTAATCACACACCTACAGTGGATTCCCCCTTCGATCCGGAACTCCCATATCATGTTCAAACTACTGACACCAGGCATGCTATTATTTCACAACAAGAACATGTGGGAAATGATGTTGTGGCTTCACCCATTAGGGACTCTAGGGTAGATAGAAATTCAAAATGGAAAGGAAAGAAAGGTTGGGGGAATAATGTAAATGGTCAAAATAATATAGCAGTAAAGGGGGTCCCCCAAAAACTAGGCACGACCCATATGCAATGAATATATTTTATTGTAATTTTCAAGGGTTGGGAAACTCCCAAATGACCAAATACCCAAGACACTTTATCATGGACCAAAAACCATTGCTTATTGGTATTGATGAACCAAAGCCTCTTTTTAATAGTTGGAAATGATTCAACTGGGGCTCCATTGGGTTCTTGTTTGTGTACAAAAATTTTCATGATTCTGAGATGGATCATTAGTGGGTGGTACGACATGAATCCATTCAAATAAATTCTTGTTTTAATAGGTCTCAGAGTGTTATGATTTATTGTAGTTATTCTGACTATGAATTATATGTCTCTTTTGTGAATGATTCCAACTCCTATATTAGAAGAACCGATATATGGGAGGAGATCAAAGAGGTTTTCAGGATAATGGAACAGAAATAGATATCTCATGGAGACATTAACATCATGTTGAGACCTGTGGAAAAAACTGGAGGTAATTTTAATAGGATCATGGCTTCAGATATTTCTTGTATTCCTTGACTAGGGTTATATTTTGGGGGTCCCACTTGATGGAGCTGAATTCACATGGTGTCATTACACTTAGAATGGGAAGCAAGAAACCGAACATGAGATATGTTTTGTTCAAATGGTTAATCAAGGTGCTGCTCATGGGATTTCAAGTTTTACATTACCAAACAATCACTCTGATCACAATCAAATTATTGTGGATATCAACTCTCAATTGGTATGGTCATGCCCCATCCCATTTTGGTTCAACAATGTGTGGGTTATGAAGCATGGATATAGGGAACTTCTGCTAGAAGCTTGGAAGCTTAATCCTACTAGAAACCCCCTCCATAGGAGGGCTGAGAAAGTAAAGCATCGCATGTCACTTTTCAAGGAATGTAGAAGATAATATTTTTCTAAACACGACTATGACATTAAGGCTACTAAGGATGATCTTTCTTATATTCAAATTGGTAACCAGCAACAGCTTACTCCATCTCGAGAAGAAATCACCCCTCATAACAAGATGAATGACTTTCTAATGATCAAAGAAAGGCTTACTAGAAATCAGTTGAATTTCATATAGTTAAAATATGGTGAAGGGAACTATATTGTTTTTAACATATTGAATACATTAATGATTTTCAGAGCTAGTGATAAGGAAATCAACATAAATGGTAATCTTTATACTTCTGAAAGTGGGATTGCATTAGTGGTTGTGAACATTTTAAAGGGTTATATTCTGATGAAGGATAGTTCAGTACTTCAAAATGGTTGGGAACATAACCCCATGAATTGATGATAATGATAATCAATCCCATGTCACCCCCCCTCAAAGAGGAATTTTGAGCTGCTCTTCTCTATCTTAATGTGAATAGTACTTGTGGCAAAGACAGATTTTTTAACCATTTTTTCATATCTTATTGGGATGTTTTGCAGGACGATATTACCTGGGACATAATGGATTTCTTTACTCACTCCTCCCTATCGTATGGGATGAATTCATTCTTCATTGTCACATTGCCTAAGAAAGGTAATGCTCCTGATATCAAGGACCATAGGCTAGTTTCACTAGAAAAAACTGTCCCTAATATCAATAGCAAGATACTCATGAATACAATGATATGAATGGCTGGTTATATGCTTACTGTGAATAAATTTGGATTTCTTACTGGGAGAAATATTCCAGATTGCCTTTTGACCGCTTCAGAAAGTGTCATTATTATGAGGAAAAAGATGAAGGTAGGGAATATTTCAATGAAAATTGACATCTCAAAGGCCTTTGACATTAAAATGGAGTTTTCTCCTAGATGTCCTTAAATGGTACGGCTTCTCCACAGTAATCATTAAGGTGATTAATACAATTATTTGTTCATCAATTCTACCCATTATTATCAATGGAACACCCATAGAATTTTTTCCTTGCACTAGGGGTGTGCAGAAAGGTGACCCGCTCTCCAGCCTCCCAATTTCTATTGATAAAGATTATCTTAGTTGATGCATTAATGACCATGGCCATATTTGTTCCTATAAGAAAATCATGGCTGCTAGGAATGAATTTTCTCCATCTCATTTTTTGTATGATGGTGAAATTATCGTTCTTGGGAAATCTTCCAGGAGAAATATTTATTCCATCAAGGCCCTCTTTGAACACTATAATGAGGTGGTTGGTCAAGAAAATAACAAGGATAAGTCCTTTATTGTATTTTTTTTAGTATTGGTTGGTAAGTAGAACCGTATAATAAGACATATTGGGGTCAAAAAGGGGTCTCTAATCTTTCACTATATAGTTTTCCCTTATTTAGGGGAAAGGTAAAGAGGCATCATCTGGAAGGAATATCCTCTTCCACTGTGAGTCAACTTTCTAGTTGGAAAGGGAATGAGATGTCCATTTCTATGAGGGTATTCCTTTCTAACTTAGTGATCACCTCTAAGTTTGTTTACTCCTTATCTCTTTATCTATGGACTAGGGGTCTCATCAAGGAGCATAAAATTCTAGATTGAAACTTCATTTGGATAGGGTCAATCCATGAGAGGAAGATTTTCACTGTTTCCTAAAAGGAATGTATCAATCCGATTGAATTAGGAGGTCTTGGAGTCATGGACCTCAAGACTTTCAATGATGGTCTTATTGGGTAATTCACATGGGGTCTGATTTCTAAGGATGGGCCCAGTGATTTTTTTAACAAACAGATTTAATAGAAGGATACTTAATTATTTCAAGTATTATCTTGCATCATCTATTTGGGAATATCTCAAGAAATATTTTATGTGACTCACTCATGACACTAAGTAACTAGTTTGGAGGGACTCTCAACTTTACTGCTGGAGCATGACATAGCTTGAGAGGCCTTTGTAGGATAAAATCTTTGTTCCTCCTGATGTAGTTCATTTCCCCATTATAGATTTTATTTCTAAAATGAATTCTTCTAGAAACATGGATTCATCTCAGGTGGAGTCGTATGTTCAAAATTATACTTTTATGGACTATGATATGGTGATATGGAGGCATAACCACAATGGTCAGTTCACTACCGAGGATTATTATCAGATGGTTTGTGGAGGGTCTTTTTGTGAACCTTTATGGCTTTTATACAACTAGAATACATTTATTTATCCTTCTTTATTTCTTCAAATTTAGAGAATCTGGAAAAATCGGGTGCCTACCGAAGACCAACTCAAGCAGGCTGGTTTCCCGTTTTCTTCTGCTAGTCACCTATGCATGGCTAGATAAGAGAATTTCTAGAATCTCTTTGTATAGTGCACCTATGACAGGCTGATGTGGGATTATGTTGGAGGCCTATTTGGGATGGATTTTCATAGGAATATACTACTACCAGACCTAATAATAAGGCTGGCTAAGGATCACTGTAGAAAATAGGTTTGTAACATTATCCTTGTGGTCGCTAGAGCTCTGATCACGTCCACCTTGGTTGGTTGTAATGTGATGTTGTTCGACATCAAGTTTGCCCTTATACATAGTTTAATGGAGACTATTCATAAGGAGGCTCATGTTGCTTCATGGAACCAAACAGGCATGATCCACAATAGTATTACTGATTTATAGAATCTTAGGTTTATAGAAGTTTCTGAGCAGCCTCAGAAGCCCCTAAGAACATAAGTATATATGCTAGATACCTACAATCTTCCCATGGATCAAGGTTAATGTGGATGGACCCACATCTAGTGCACCTGAGTTATCAGGATTTGGTGGTGTTTGCACACATATCATGGCTTTTCCAAGGGATGATTTTATCATTTTACTGATGTTGGAGTTACCTACGATGCTAAATTATGGTCAATAATTCATGCAGTCAGGTATGTTGTTCTCTATAATTGGAAGATGATATAGATTGAATTAGATTATCGTCTTTTGGTTCATGAGTTTGAATTAAGAAAGTGAAACGTACACAGGAGATTACTACCTCATTGGGTTTAATGCCTCAACTAGGTAACTAATTTATAGTTGGCGGTCTCACAAGATTATAGAGAGGATAATTAGGTGGCAGATGCTTTTTCCAAGAAATTTATTTTGGAGATGGATATGATGTGGTCTTTTACGGCCCCTCATTACCAAGCCTCAATGGCGGAGGCAAACATGCAGGGTGTCATTCACTCTATGTTTTGTTATAATCCTCTATTTCTTTCACTCACTTTCATTATTGTTTTATAAATATCTTAGGATTGGTTTTTACCCGATACTAGGGTTTTGGAGTAATGATAAAACTAATTTAATATTCCTTTATAAAAAAATCTAAATTACATGAGTAAAGTTTTTCAATATACTTATAATGTGTGGTGTTGTTTATTTATTGGTGTTTTTATGGTTGATTTTCATGACTCCATCTCAAGCCCCTTGAATCTGAGAAATTTGGATAAGAAATTGAGATATTTTAAATGGAGATTATAAATGAGTTCTAAGAAACATATATAAGCTATTGAAAATATATAAGAATGTTTCTAAAAGAATTTATCAAGAGAAGTAGACGTTATTTTTCAATATTAACATAGTTGAATCTCAAAATGTAATCTCATATTTTATAGTATCTTAATAAGATGAAAAAAAATAAAATTATAATTTTTACTAATGTGCTTATATTGTGTAGGAATTATATAAAAAATAATATTAATTGTGATCAATAAGCAATTAGTCTCATCACTAGGTAGTAAAGTGTTTTGAGAAAAAGGAAAATATTAATTGGAATATTATTCATTATTATTTATAGCATTTTTTATATTCATTTTTTCTAACTTTAAAATATTTTTTATAAAGGGTAATGAATTAACTTATATGGATGGTTTAATAGATCTGTGGTTTAAATTTCATTGCAAACCCAATGAAAGTTTTGTAAATGACCCTACTAGAGACGTTGGAGTAAGTAATTTTCTTTACCATTCAACGTTTTTTATTACTATAAAAACCTAATAATGAAAAATATATTATAACAAAAAACAATAATTAAAATCAATTTAATGGGGATTTTTACATGGATCAAATGATGAAAATTTGACATCGTATAATAATTCTACCTAGCTTTGATTAATCGGGTTTAAGGTTTGTTTTTTGTAATAATAAATTTTTCGATGTTATGTTTTTATTATAATGGAATATCAATAAATTGAGTTGAAAAAGATATTAATTAGATTATATTAAGAATTTTTTATATTTTAAAAATTAATTACTAATATTTTTATAATAAAAAGTTAGAATCAATGATTTTTGGGATTTTAACCATTCACAATCATCATCGGTTTCCCAAAATGATGCAGTTGCATTCGTTTTAGTGAAAGAAAATCCTAGACATTTACGAAGGATGGGTTCTGGGCCCACTCCTAAAATGTATGTGGTAGGGTTTCATAATCAGTTAATTCTACATAGATTGGGGGTTTGAGTAGTTCTTTTTATTGGGAATCACAATGATAAATTAGATGTTTGGATGAAAAAATGAAACAACCAGACTCCTATAGAAAAACATAAGAGTTTTTGTAGTTGGTAATGTAAAATTCTTTATTTTATGTATTTATGTTGATGAAAATCATGGTCCCCAATGAAATTTTGATCCTTATTGCTCATGTTTCAAGGGTAAATTCTAAATTTTATAGATCATTAACACATTTTTAAGATCACAAACAACATCCAAAAATAAAAACTAAATGAAACTTTTATATTGAAAACATGCACGTTGAGACAAACCAACCACAAATTATTTTATATCGACATGTGGTTGATTCCTATATTTCAAAAATATTTTATATATCATTAATATTATGCTTCTAAACAATTAAATCTCTTTTTCATAGTTTTGACTTACTAAATTATTTTTAGAGTTACTAAAGCCTTTATAAACATGTTTCTTGGGGTCAATACCATGAAAATGATGTTGGATTGACATGAAATCATAAGATGACGACTTTTTGTTGATTTATGAAATGTTTAAACTAAAGGCACATCATTTTGAGTTATGAGATTCTTGGGATGCATATAAACCTGATTTTACTATTTAAAAACACTAAAATATTTGTGCAATGGTCCAAAACATAGAAAATGACCTCATATAGATAAGAAACAATAGGAAACCACATCAATGTTATTTGATACATGGATGCATGGAAAACACATCAATCTGATGTGTGGTGGGGTTAGAATGGCTATGTAAATAGTTTGTAAATGTACTGAAGCGATTAAAATTGTGTCTGGGGTAAAAAAAAGAAAAGTTGTCTCTTATTGGCATGAATTCATAGGAAAATGAACTTAGAATGATTTTTGAAATGTAGGATTAGACAGAATGTCATTTAGATATATTGTATTCCAATGATTCTTGTAAATATTGTTTTAATGTTTTAAAACACTTAAACATGTGAGTAGTGGACCAAATGACCGAAAATGACCTCATATTGAGGAAGAATCAAGAGGAAACCATATTTTTGTAATTTTTTATGGGACACATTGAAAAAAAATCAAGACACAATATGGTGTGTTCCTAATGAATCGACAAAAAAACCTGAAAAGTTACCAAATCATATAAAATGGGTTTTATGGGGGTTAAAAAATATAAAATATGCCTGATTTAACTAAAATTAAGGGAAAATGACCATTGATTTATTTATAAAATATAGGAAATGATGGCACATCATTCTTAGTTATAGTTTTATTTGGATGCCTATAAACTGATTTTAATATTTTAAAACACTAGAATGTGTGTGTAACTATCAAACCCGTGTAAAATGACCTCATATTCATGTGAAATATTGAGATAACCATCTTTGAATTTTTTATGTGTATAAATGGAAAATAAGTCAGTCCAATGTGTGGTTTCATCATAATGACTCCGTGATCAGTTTGTAAATTTATCGAATCCTTTAAAAACATGATTCATGGGTAAAAATAGTAAAATGATGTGAGATTGACATGAAATAATAGAAAAGCGACCATCTATTGATTTTTAAGATTTCATATTTGATGATACATCATTCCTGTTTATGGATTTTTTGGGATGTTTATAAACATTTTTTAGTGTTTTAAAACATTAAATTGATTTTTTAAGGTTCTAAAGCATAGAAAATAACCATAATTCTATGTGAAATCATTTTACAGCCACTTATTATTTATGTTTTAATTGTACGTAAAGACAAATCATCAGTCTAACAAGTGGAGTTATTAGAATGTCCATGTAAATATTTTTTTAAGGTACTGAAGCCTTTAAAAAATTGATGGGGGTCAAAACAAGGAAAATGATATCCTGTTAACATGAAATCAAAGGAAAATAACTGTGAAGTGAATTATAAAATGTTGGAACTAGTTAGTCATCATTCCAAGTTACGGTTTCTCGGGATGCTTTTAAATGTTTTTGTGGTGTTTTCAAACACTAAAATGGGTGTGTAACGGTCCAAACTAAAGAAAAAAAACTTTTATTGACATGAAGTCATGGTAAAACCACCTTTGAGTAATTTTTGAGGTGTGAAAAAAGGAAACACATCAATCGTTCATGAAGTGTGGTTAAAATGACTTGGTAAACAATTTATAATTTTTCAAAAAACATTAAAAAATTGTGGTTAAAATATAAGAAAAAAACATCATATTGATAGGAAATATGATTAAAATGAACACAAATTGAGTTTTGAAATGAAGAAACTGACAACACGTCAATCTGAGTTGTGGTATTCTAAAGATTCTCATAAATGTATTTTTAGTTTTTTAATGCACTAAAGCATGTATTTAATAGACTAACCCATAGTGAACAATCTCATAAATATATAAAATATTGGTAAAACCATTATTGAGTTATTTTTTATGTTGACGAGTAGAGAGAACATCAATCTGACATGCAATGTGGTTTCAATGACTCATTAAGCAGTTATTAAAGGTACAAAAGAATTTAGAAACGTGTTTCTGGTGTTTAAAACTATAGAAACAATTTTGGATTCACATTTAATCATAGTAAAATTACCAATGATTTATTTTTAATAGGTAGGAACCAAAAACACATCATTATGAGTTATAGTGTGCTAGGGATGCTTGTAAATGTGTTTTAATGTATTAAAATGCTAAAATGTTCATGAAATGGTCCAAAACATATATCCAAATCACATATTAAAATGAGATCCTATGAAAACAACTTATGAGTTATTTTTGACATGTGCACATAGAAAACACATCATTATGATGTGTGGGGAGGTCAGAATGACTTAATAAACAGTTTATAAATGTACCATATCCTATAAAAACATGTTTTGTGGTGTTAAAACGAGAAAAAATAAGTCATATTAATATGAAAAAAAAGTAAAATTACTTTCTATTTATTTGTAAAATATAATAACCAATAACGCAACATTTTGAGTTACTTTTTTTCCAAGATACCCATAAATTTTTTTTACTATTTTAAAACACTAAAACATGCATATAACAATCAAAAACATTGAAAAATCCTCATATTAACATGTAATCACGGTAAAATAACTTTATAGTTATTTTTTACACATATAAAGAGACAACATGTCAATACTATGTGTGGTGTGGCCAAAATGACTTAGTAAATAGTTTTTAAATGTAACGAAACTTTTAGAAACATGTGTCTGGTTGTCAAAACAAGAAAAATGGTGTCAGATTAATATGAAATCATTAGAAAATGACAAGTGATTTATTTATAAATTATAGGAATAAATATGATGTCATTTAGGGTTATAGTTTTCGTGGGGTGCCAATAAATTTGTATTTAGAGTTTTAAAACAGTAAAACATGCATCTAATGGTCCAATCCATATAAAACGGCCTCAGATTGTTGTGAATTCATGGGATATCTAGAGTTTAGTTATTTATAACCTTTAAATGCAGAAAACATGTCAATTTGACATGTGGTATGGTTAGAATGACTCAGTAAATAATTATTAATGGTACTAAAACCCTTATAAAAGTGTACCAGGTTGTCAAAACCTATAAATACCTCTAGATTGATGTGAAATAAAATTAAAACCAACATCAAATTACTTTTTAAATTTAAGAACAAAATACACTTCATTATGAGTTTTAGTGTCCATGGGATTCCTGTAAATGTATTATTAATATTTTAAAAAACAAAAATGTATGTGTGACGGTCCAAATCTTAGAAAACAACCTTAAATAGACAAGAAATCATGGTACAACCTCTATTGGGTAATTTTTTACTTGTACGCTTAGAAAAAAAATCAATCTGATTTATGGTGAGTTCGTAACGACTATGTAAACAATTTATAAAGGTACTAAAACCAATAAAAATGGGTGATAAAGGGTCAAAAGTAAGATAAAAATGTTGTATTGACATGAAATAAAAGGAAAAAACAATCGATTGTGTTTTGAAATACAAGAATCTGAAACAAATCCTTCTGAGTTATGGATTCCTGAGATTGTTATTAATGTTTTATAGTGTGTTAAGACACAAAAACATGCATGTTACAATAAAAAAAACAACCCTATAGTGATTTGAAGTCAATCTAAAACCACAATTGAGTTATTTGTAATGTGTATGTATAGAAAACACATTAACCTAGCATGTGGTGTGGTCTGAACAACTCAATAAATAGTTATTTAAGCTACTAAGATGTATCATGTGATAAATGTAACACCCCATGCTTCCACGACAATTTTTTCTTTGAATAATGTAATAGCTTGTGTTGTATGCAACTTCGAGTTCTAGCACACAACGACCAATCAAAATAGCTGTTATGTATAGTAATGCAAATGTTTTGAAATTTTATAAATTTTATTTTTCAAAATGGATTTCATTTTTGGATATAGAATATCAAAATTAGCTTAGGGTGAATGTTTTGTATTTTTCTAAAAACATTCAATTTTTGATGAATAGTGAATAACACTACATTATTGTTTAAAACTGACTCTTTATTTAAAAAATTATTTATTTTATTTAAATTTATTTTATGTTAAATATATACATAAAAACTTAATTTGTTCAATTTAATTTTTTTGATTCATTTTATAATAAAATTAGATGTATAAAATTTTACCGAACTTTTTAACGTCTTTTACCCACCTTCTAGGCAGATTTACAAATTTGAAAAAAAACATAATTTTACAGGTTCTATAAACTGATTTTCAAAAATATGAGATACACAGTTGACATCAATAATTAAACTTTTGTTCAATATGATAAAAATAATTTTGTTTAATAGTAACTTTTAATTTTTATTTACCACGGTTAAAAGTAAATATGGTAATTAAAGGTAAAAATAAAATTATAATTACCCCAACACATGTCCTAATTCTATTGGATAGGTGTATTTCGACCAAAATCGTCATTATGAATAAAATATGATCCTCTTTGATCAAAATTGTTTATATTAGGACATTTATTATTATTTTATTTAAAGTAAAGTTAAAAGTGTAAAATTTAAATTGTCATAACTAAAATATTTTTAATACAGGGTTATACATAATATAATTCAGCTATAAATATTCATTATAAATATAAAATTACTTCGTACATAATAGTATTTTATTTATAATTTTCAAAAATTACATAATTTAATTTATTTATGACACAATGATGATACAATAATTACGGTATTAATGAATGATTAAAATAATTGATATTATAAATATGAAAATAAATGTAAATCGAGACTTTTGATGCGTTTCACTAATTTTATAGGTTAATATGACATGTTAGTGTTGATTAAATAAAAAAAATTCGAAGTGATAAAGTTTTTATGACTTTCACAGAAACAAAATACCAAATAGTGTCAAAATTGACATAAATGAGTTTTTAAAACAAATAGTATATTATTAAATGATATAATATTTATAAAAATATAAAGATTGGAAAATGGACATAGATAAGGTTATATATGTTAATAATTTACCACTTGGGGTTCTCTGGTATTTTTATAGTAAGTATATAAAACATTTATTATAATAATACAAGAATACATAATAAAAGTTAAACTATTTAACTAAGAGTTAAATCTAAAAGATAAGGTTAATATGGTGTCCTAAACAAGTCTAAAACCTATTTTTTGATATATTTTCAACCCATACCCACCTTATCCTCAAAAATAAAAACTTTTAAAGGCATTATAAACCGTATATAATTTTATAATAAATTAATATTTCATGATTTTCCTAATGTGTCCCTCACCTCTCTTATAAAAGGGTACTTCCCCTTCTCTCAAAATCACACCACCAAACCCATTTGGCTTATAAAAACCATATTCAAATATCCTCCCAACTACCTAAAATTCAACTTAGATGCCATACATTGATCATAAACTCAACCTAAGGAGCCCTTTTGATCAAATAAAGAAGAAGCACCCGAAGAAGAGGTAATAATTTCATCACCTCTTTCAAAGTTATTTTCATCTTCAACTTCCTCTTTCAATGTTGTTTCCATACCAAAATTATAACTTTAGTACCTTATAAATAATTTTAAGTTAATATAAATATTTTACAACCATATTCATTATTCTATTCATCATAAGAATGAAAAAGTCAACATACATGCGTATGTACGACTTACCGTCTCCGCCTCGTGGTGTAGTTTGTTACTCAACACATCATTATTTGTATGGGTATAATAATGAGTATAATAGATGTAAATAATAGATTTAACATGTTAATTATTCCTTATATGTAATATATCTTCTAATTACATACGATTTCACCAATATATTGATATTTTTTATTGTGCGTATGAACGGATTACCGTCTCCTCAAACACGATAAGATTCATTCCCCGTCATAACCATTCAAGAATAACTTTCATTTTATGATTTAAAATAATGTTTAAGAATATAATATCATTCTGGATATGAATCATATACATCTTATCCATAAAAAACATTACTTACAAAACAAACATATAAGGGAAAACGAATCAGTTAACACACGAAACAATGATACTACTGAAGTATTATTAAATTGGAAATATTAGAAGATAAAATATGATATCATATTTATGTATATGGTTCATTTATAATTTAATAAAAATAATTAAACTATTATATTGGAGGTTAACGTACCCATGACTAAGGAAAAGTATAATGTAAGGGTTAATTTTACAATCTCTTTATTATCTGAAGTTGTTTATATGTAAGAATCTACTAAGAATTAATTATCTTCAACATCCATGTTTCTTAAAAATTTATTTCAAAACATTTTCACTATTTCCTAGAATATGGGTTAAAGTAATTTATATTATTTTTTTATATTTTATAAAAAAAATTCCAATGAATCTGTCAGTTTTTTTCCAAAAAAGGTACTTTATGACCCTTTAGGGAAAATTAAGGTAAAAATATTTTTGTATCTTATACATAGGGTGCGATTAATTTCTTCCATTATAACACCTTTGAAGCTTCCCTTACAATCTAATAAGAATATTTTCAAAATAAATGTTTTGTTTTATAATTATGTGAATTTTAAATGATTTCAAAAAAGAAAGATATATTTCTCTCAAATAGCTTTGATTTCATATATGTCAGCATCCTTTGATGGATTTTACACTTGTTTGAAATTGATTTATTATGGTAAAATCTTCCATATTGTATTGAATGATTTTTTATACATTTGACTGTGGATGTGTTTTCTTCATTCCATTCATGGTTTAATGTTAAAGTATTAACATTTCGTTTACTAGTTTTAATACAAACGTTTATGTTATGTTTCATCCTTTTCATATGACGAATGCATTCGACTTAGTGAGTGACGGGTGGATCCCATTATTGCTTCTCAATGCATCGCTAGGTATCATTTGACAAACTAGTTTCTTAGCACATGGACTTCACAAAATCTTATTTTTAGTCTTGGTAGGAGGACTTGACTATGTGTTTATGATGTACGACATTTGGCATTCCATCATTATTGAATTAGTTATTGATATTACTTGTGATTATTCTACTAGTAGAATATCCATGTGAATAAGTAAATGGAAAAATCTGATTTATATTTTCCATATTATATTGAAGTTTTATTTAAAAAGGCTTTTGTTTAGTATTATACATTGCCTTCAATGTTTATGCTTATTTGTGAACGTTTTTTCTATATTGTTATCTTTTCTGGGCATCTGAGCACAATCCTTTATTATGTTTTATTTTTCCGAAGATGTGAAGATGTATATTGTGATTGACCTTCTAGGATAGGCTATGGGATATGAGTGTGGTCAAATATGACATGATTTCTTTATTTCATAATTTAATGTGAAACTTATGCTTGTATCTATTACTTTCATGGCTACTAAACTAATATTTCTTTCGAGACATGATTTCTTGTGATCATTCCAATGTTATGTAATAACACATTGACTCTGGGTAACTAGGGTTGAGGCATTACAGTTTCTATCAGAGAAGTTTAGTAATAACCATGGAAGCTAGATTTATAAAAACTCTGATTAATAAAATTTCCCTAATATAAACATCGACTATTAGTATAGAAGAACTTCATAGAATTTGCGTAATGTTGATATTTTGTGATTTTTCTAAGCAATACATCCCTGTTTGGATATGAGCATGTAGAGGCGGCTCTGCAGCATATATACCTAGGAGTGAAAACTTCGACAAGGAGTTTCGAGCTTGACCGAGGGTATCCTGGTACATGACAATAGGTCTTGCTGCACTCTGGGTTATGACACTCATGGGGGATATTCTTAAGATAATTCAAAATTTTTTTAAAAACCATTATGAAATATTTATGAGTAAATACTTCTTCAAATAAAACATATTTTTATGATTATGGATTATATGCATAAACTGTTCGATTTATTTTAGATATCTTACTAGTTTGGAATTATGTATTGTGATTCATAACCTAATATAATCTATTCCATTGTTCAGAAATGGAGCCTAGTGGAAGAAATGGAAACTGTATCAGTGCATATAATTCAGTTATGTATTTCCCTTCTACTCAAGATAATTATAGTGGAGTTGGTGATGGAACCAGTGTTGAACAACTTATAACCATACTGGGAAACTCAGTCATGTTATGAATAATAACCTTACAAGTGTAGAGCACCCTAATCCACAACACGGATGATCAATGTTAGACTGATTCATGAGGAAACAACCAAAAAACATTAAATGGGACTAAAAATCCATTTGTTACTGAGAAATGGGAATGTTCCTTAGAAAAAAAATATTTCATGCTTTGGGGTGTAGCGAAAGGGAAAAAGTTTTTATCGCAGTTTATCACCTCATGGGAGAAGCGGATCAATGGTGGTCATTAATACAAAACACAAAGGAGGATAAAGAAGTATCAAATATAGAATGGGTTGAGTTTAATGTTCTTTTATTAGAAAAATACTTTCCTCATGACCATCGATCGGATATGGAAAGACAATTTCTGAGTATGAGGCCAAAGGAGGATGAAAATGTTACAAAGTGTGAGGTTAACATTACAAGGTTTGTAAGCCATGTTGAAGAATATATACGTAACACAAGGAGTAATATTGATGGATTATTTGATGTGTTAAAACCATTTCTCCATTGAGCATTAGTCTCACAATATTTCTCCTCATACAAAGTTATTGTCTAATGTGCACTCAAGACAGAAAAAGAATTATCTAAGTCTTACGAATTTAAATGCAAAGATGAAGAAGAAGAGATCAACTGAACACTCTGGAAATAGAAATAAGGGGAAGAAGGGAAAAGTGGCATTTTCATCCTTCATTAAAACTGGGAAGAAAAACCTCGCTACTTTCTGGAAGGGAATGCGAGTCTATTACAAGTGTGGTGAAAAAGGCCACCAAGATCATTATAGCAAGGTAAAGAAAGATGTTGTCAATATTGAATGCTACAATTATAGAGAAATGGGGAATTATGATAATAAATGTACTAAGATCCAAGTAAACATACCTTAATAAATTTCAAGGGAGCAAGGCCAAGCTTATGCGATCACTACTGCTGAGGTTGAAGCTCCGAATGATATGGTAGAAGGTAATTTAATGGATTCCTAAAATTTAGCCAATGATTTATTTGATTCAGGATCATCGAATTTTTTTATATATTCCCAGTTTGATATGAAAATTAGAAATTTATAATTTTATTTAACAATGGATTTGTCAATGAAAACTCCTAAGGGAAGTATCATTGCAACAATGTTTTGTGAATCAGTTCCTATTAGGGCATATAAAAGTGCTTTATCTGCTAATCACATCGTCACACCCATGATTTAATTTTATATAATCATCTGTATGGATTGGATTTCAGACAATGATGTGAAAATTTAATATAAGAAGGAGGAAATTACAATTTTTTATGATGATAAGGGATACCTTATCTTTATAGTAAAAACATCACCATCTGAGTCTCATCTTGATCCACCCCCAATATCTCTACTAAATTAAATTATTGGATGAGTAATGGAATGATCAAGTAGATGAGGTGCTTATTTTGTAAGGATATGTTGATGTGTTTAAAGATGATTTACCAGGACATCCACCAAAATAAGAAATTGAGTTTTCCATTGATTTAATTCCTAGTTCAAGGCCCATATCGAATAACCCTTATAGAATGGCCACTTTGGAATTATTGGAACTAAATAAACAACTAGAGGGGTTCATTAATAGAGCATTTATTAACCCTAGTGTTTCTCCATGGGGAGCCCCTGTTCTTTTTGTTAAGAAAAATGATGGATCTAGGAGGTTAGCCATTAACTACAGGGACATCAATGCTATAAAAATAAATAACATGTATCTCCTACCTCTTATTGATGATTTATTTGATCAACTTCACAGAGTAAAATATTTTTCAAATATTAACCTTAAATCAGGGTATAATCATTTGTGTGTGAAGAATTCATACATTCGGAAGTAATCATTTCATACCTGGTATGGGCATTACGAGTTTACAGTAATCCCTTTTGGACTGACTAATGCACCCTCAATATTTTTGGATCTAATTTATAGATTTCTCATGGAATATATTGATGAATTTTTAGTGGTATTTATTGATGATATCTTGGTATACTCCAAAACCTATAAAGATCACGAAAATTACTAGCCAATTATTCTAATGACTCTTAGAAGAGATGTATTATATGGGAAGTTTAGCAAGTGTGAATTATGGATTTAAGAGATTTATTTTATGGGACATACTGTCTCGATGTATGGAATCTTTGTTCATCCTTCTAAGACAAGAGTGATTCAAGAATTTCCAGCATCAGCGAGTATAAAAGAGGTATGTAGTTTTATTGGTTTAGCAGTCTATTATCAGAATTTCATCAAGAATTTTTTCCAATTGGCTAACCCATTAACCAAGATCACAGGTAAATGTGTTAAATTTGTTTGGAAAAGAGAGTGTGAATAGTGTTTTGAAGAATTTAAGATAATATTAGTCAATGATTCTATCTTGGCACTACCATCAGGGAATTATGGGTTAGTTATTTATAGTGAGGCCTCAATGAAAGTACTTGGTTTTTACTTCTACAAAATGATAGAGTTATTAACTATGCATCACACCATCTGAAAATTCATGAACAAAAATATCATACTCATGATATTGAGTTGGAATCTATAATATTTTCCTTGAATATATGGAGACACTATCTCTATGGTGAAAAATGTGAGACATATACCGATCAAAAGAGTTTGAAGAATATTTTCTCAAAGAAATAACTCAACATGAGGCTGATACGATGGCTTGAAATACTCAGGGATTATGATTACACAATACACTACCACCCGAGGAAGGAAAATAAGGTGGATGATGCTTTGAGTAGAAAGGATCATGGACTTCTGAACAAGAAGCGAGTTGAAAGGGATCATATATATATAGATCTAGTAAAGATGGATATTGTAATAACCATGGAAGGTGAAACATCAATACATTTTCAAATGGTTTCCAAACACTATTTTATTGAAATAATAAAAAGTTCTTAGACTGATGATGAAGAGTTTCAAAAGAAAGTTAAAGCTGTGAATGATGGGATCTTGATTGACTTTCTATATGAAGAAATAATTTTGAGATTTGGGAGGAGGCTTTGTGTTCTCGATATACATGATCTCAAAAGAGAATTTTTTGGATAATGCCTATAGCTCCAATTTTTCAATAACCCTGGTATCACAAAGAAGTAAAGAGAATTGAAGGAACATTTTTGGTGGGATAACAAGAAAAGCGAGATTGCTGATTATGTGTCAAGATGTATGGTTTTTCAATAGGTTATGGCTGGAAGACAACATCATAGAGGAGTCATGAAACCTCTTCCCATACCTGAGTGGAAATGGTATGATGTTATGATGGACGTTTTCATGGGGATACCAAATAATCCTAGAAGTAATGATGCAATATGGGTCATTGTTGAGCATCTTACCAAGTGAGCACATTTTCTTGCTATAACAGAAGATTTACCACTTGAACGTTTACCAATACTATATATTAATGAAGTTTTAATACTTCATGGAGTACACCTAAAGATTTTTTTTGATCATGATCCTCATATTACATCATATTTTCGAAAAGTATTCATAAGTCCCTGGATACTGAACATCATTTGAGCACTGCCAACCACCCTCAAACTCATGGATATTTAGAATGGAATATTCAACCCTTAGAAGACATGTTGAGATATATCTCACTTGACCTTCAAGGTATGTGGGATCAATATTTACCTTTGGCATAATTTTCTTATAACAATATATTCCATTAAAGTATTAAAATGGATCCATATGATACATTATATAGAAGGAGATGTCAAACACTAACTTTTGGGATGATGTTGGAGAAAGAAAACTCATAGGCCCAGAACATGTTATGGAAACAATGGAAAATGTGACAATTATACAAACCCACATCAAATATGCTCAATGTGGGAAAAATATATATGTCAATAACTGAAGGAATTATTTGTAATTTCAAGTAGAAGATCATGTTTTCTTAAAGTTATCTACATGGAAGTGTGTTATACTATTCGGTAATAAGGGTAAATTAAGTCCCAGGAACATCGGACCTTTTGAGATTCTTGAATGAATTGTAGTTGTATCATTCCATTTGGAAATTCATCCATGTCTCTCCAAATTTCATGATGTGTTACACATATCAATGTTGAGAAAATACATGCTTGACCCACCTCATGTACTCACCTATGAAGAAATAGAACGTAAACCTAATATGTCTTATTGTGAAGATCCTGTCAGGATTCTTGATACTGGAGAAGAAGTTTTGAGAAAACAGACGACTCTTCTAGTAAATGTTCAATGGAGAAACTATATGATTGAAGAGGAAACATGGGAACCTAAGGAACTTATGAGGAACGATGGATGAATGTAACACCCCCAAGATTCCACAGTACATTTCTCTTTGAATAATGAAATAGCTTGCGCTGTATGCAACTTCACATTGTAGCACACCACAACCAATCAAACTAACCATTATGAGTAGTAATATTCACTTTTTAAAATTATATAAATTTTATTTCTCAAAGTGGACTTCATTTTTTTATTTAGAATATCATGAAAAGCTTATGGTGAATTTTTTGTATTTTATTGAAAACATTCAATTTTTGTTGAATAGTGAAAAACATTGCATTATTGTTTGAAACTGAATTTTTATTTAAATAATTATTTATTTTATATAAATTTATTTAATTTCAAAATATATACATAATACCTATATAAGTTCAATTTAATCCATTGGACAAATTTTATAATAAAATTAAATATATAAAATTCTATAGAAATTTTTAACATCTTTAACCCTCCTTTTAGACACATTTATAAATTTGCATAAACCATAATATTACAGCATCAATAAATTTAATTTAAAAAATATTAGAGACACGGTTGACGTTAGTAAGTAAAATGTGGTTCAATAGGATAAAAATAATTTTTTGTAAACACAATCTTTTGAATTTTATTTACCACGGTTAAAAGTAAATATGGCAATCAAACATAAAAATGATATTATAATTACCCCAACACATGTCCTAATTATGTTGGATAATTTAATTTACGCCAAAATAAACCTTAAGAATGAAATTTTATCCTCTTTGATCCCCTTGTTTTAGATTAGCACATTTATTATTATTTTATTTAAAGAAGATTAAAAAGTGTTACATTCAAATTTTCATAACTAAAACATTTTTAATATAGGGTTATTCATAATATAAATTTGACTATAAATAATAATTGGAAATATAAAAATATTTCCTACATAAGGGTATTTTATTTATAATTTTTAGACATTAAATAAGAAAATTTATTTATGATATAATGATGACACAATAATTACCTTATTAATGAATGATTAAAATAATTGATATTATAAATATCAAAATAAATGTAAATTGAGAATTTTGATTAATTACATTAATTTTAGAGGTTAATATGACATTTTAGAATTGATTAAATAATTTTTTTTCTAAGTGAAAATGTTTTTATGACGTTCATAGAAACAAAATAACAAATAGTGTCAAAATAGACATAATTTAGTTTTCAAAAAAAATAATATATTATATAATGATATAATATTCATAAAAATCAAATTATTGCAAAAAATTACTTAGAAAAGGTTATATATTCCAATAATGAACCCCTTTGGAATTCCCTTTTCCTTTTATAGTATGTTTATTAAACATTTATTATAATAAATAAATAATACATAGTAAAAGTTAAATTATTTACAAAGAGTTAAATCTAAAAGATAAGATTTATATGGTGACAAAAACTGGTCTAAAACCAATTAGTTGATATATTTTCGACCCCATCCAACATTATACTCAAAATAAATTCTTTTTGGAGCCATTATAATCAGAATATGATTTTATAATAATTTAATATTTTCGGCTTTTCCTAAAGTGACCATCACCTCTCCTATAAATGGGTACTTCCCCTTCTCTCAAAATCACACAACCAAAGTCATTTGGTGAGGACAAACCCTACATAAATATCCTCCCAACTACCCTCAATTAAACCTAGATGCATTAATTTGATCATAAAGCCAATGTAAAGAGACCTTTTGAACAAATCAAAAGGAAGCACCTGAATAAGAGGTAATAATTTCATCACCTCTTTCAATGTCCTTTTTCTAATTCCACTTCATCTTTCATCATTGTTTCCCTAAAAACATAATATCTACATTAAATTATACATAATTTTATGTTATTAAAAATATTTTAAAATCATATTCATTATTCTATCCATCCTGTAAATGACAATGTCACCATACGAGCGTACGTACAGCTTACCGTCTCCACATCATGGTGTAGTTTTCTATTCAACATTCATAATTTGGATGGGTATAATATTTAGTATAATTTATGTAAATAATAAATATTACATGTTAATGATTATATATATGTAATATACAATCCAATTACATACTATCTCACAATCAATATAATGATATTGTCTCTCTTACATAGGTATGGATTACCTTCTCCATGAAAGCGATAAGATTTATTCCCCATCATAACCATTCAAAAATAATTTTAATTTTATGATATAAAATAATCCTTAATAACTTAACATAATTATGGATATGAATCCAATACATCATATCCATAATAAACATGACTTACATAACAAACCATATAAGGGAAAACGAATCAGCTAACACCTAAAACAATTATACTACTGATATATTATTGACAAGGAAATATTAGAAGATCATATATGATATCTTATATATGTATGTGATTATTTTATAATTTATTAAAAATGATTTTACTATTATACATGTGGTCATAATACCCTAGACTTAGTAAAATTACAATTTAATGGTTAATTTTATAATCTTCTTATTATCTAAGGTTGTTTATACATAAGCTTCTACTGGGAACTCTTTATCATCCACAGCAGTGTTTCTTAAAAATTTATTTCAAAACCTCTTTAATATTTCCTAGAATATGGGTTAAAGTAATTTATAAACTTTTTTTACTTTTTATAGAATGTTTTCAATGGAATCTTTTCGACATTTTCCAAACAACGTACTTTATGACCTTTTCGACAAATTAAGCTAAGAATGTATTTTTATCTTATTTGGTGGGTGCAGCTATGTTATGAAATTATAACACCTTCAAAGCTTCCCTTATAATCTTATAATAATATTTTCAAAATAAATGTTTTCTTTTATAATTATTTGACTTTTAAATTACTTCAAAATAGAGAGAGATATTTATCTCAAATCTTTTTGATTTCATCTATGTCAACATCTTTTGATGGATTTAACACTTGTTTGAAGTTGATTTATTATAATAAAATATTTAATATTTTATTGAAGGTATTATGATATGTTTGAAAATGGATGTGTTATTTTTATACCATTCATTGTTTATGGTTAAAGTATTAACATTTAGTATGATAGTTTTAATATGAATGTTTATGTTGTGTTTCAACCTTTCCAAATGAGGAATGCATTAGACTTTGTAAGTGACAGGTGGAGCCTACTATAGCTCCTTGGTGTATTGGTAGGTATCATGAGACAAACTATTTTCCTGGCATAATGCCTTCAAAAAATCTTATGTGTAGTCATGGCATGAGGACTTGACTGTGTGGTTCTGATGTCTGACATTATGCATTCTATCATTATAAAAGTAGCTATAGATATTAAATGTGATTATTTGACTAGTAGAATATCCATGTGAATAATTAAATGGAATTATTTTATTTATCTTTGTCATATTATTCTAAAGATTAATTTTAAAAGTACTTTTTAGTCTTATATATTTCCTTCAATTTTTATGCTTATTTATGAAAGTTTCCACTATATTGTTTTCCTTACTGAGCATCTTAACAAACCCCTTTCTTATGTTTTATTATTCACATTATGTGATGAAGTATATTATGATTGACCTGATGGCATAGGATATTGGATATGACTATGTTAAAAGGACACCAAAAAAATTTTATTTCATAATGTAATGTAAAACTTATGTATATATCTAGTAATTCCAGGGCTGCTAGAATAATCAAACTTTCGAAATATTATCTCTTGTGATAATGCCAAGGTTATGTAATAATGTACCGACTCTGGGTAACAAGGGTTAGGTAATTACAATAAATACCAAGAAAATTTTGTCACAATTAAATAAAATTGGAGGAAAATGAAAACCAATATTTTTAGTTGTAGGAACCAACGCCAGGTCATTCTGAGTTACATTTTTTCCAATATACCCGTAAAGGCATTTTTAGAGTTTTAAAACACTAAAATGTTTTTGTAATTTTCCAACCAATATAAAATTATATCTAACTGAAATTAAAATGATATAAAAACCATTAAATTTTTTAGAATTATATAACATTTTTTCATATCAAAGTCTTTAAAATTTGTTGATTATGTAAATTTCAAGCTCACTGCATGTCGATTAAAAATTTAATTAGAATGTTATAAACATTATCCACTTCAGTTTAAACTATTGAATCATATCCTAAATAAGTTTGTTTATTTTTTCAATTTCCTTTAAGTAATATATTATTTTTTTTATATTAATATGGATTCTGTTTTATTAACAAAATTACAAATTTTCGTTACAACATTCTGAATATATTCTGTATCTTTTCTCTTTATAATTTCATTTCATAAATGATCTGGTTTTTATTGTAGATGAAATATTTAGATAGTAGGATGGATATTGACCATTCTAATCCATAAAATTATTTAGAATTTAGTCATTATGGTTCTCAGTTTCCATGGTATATTTAGATTTTATCAACGATTCTACTATAATTATGATATATTATGTTTTGTTTTAATTTCTACCATTATTCTTATTACAGTTGATGAGATTATGTGGTCAGTTTAAGTTGATGAAATGTTGTGCAAGTAGAATGATGTAGTTTAAGTCATGGGTAGGATGTATATTATGCAATATCTATTGTCAGACATATTATATGTATATATATATATATATTCATTATTGATGTATGGGCCGCGAAAGGTTATGGTGAATAATGTTATGAAAACTATGGATATAAGTATATATTATTTTTTGATGTATGATGTATGTATGATAGGTTTATCATGAATTGATGATTTGGTGAATTACTTGTCATAGTTTTTATATTTATATTTTTCAATAAATATTTACAAGAATTATTATTAATATTTAGGAGAGGTTTCCCAAAACTACCACCAATAAAATTAATGAAAATATTAATTAGTTGTGGTTAAAAGAAAACAACACTAAACATAAATTTTTCTAATGTTATTAGTAGTAGTTAGGTTCATATTCTAAAATTTATTTTCAAGTTATATTTTTTAAATCCCCATGCTAAATAGAACTAAAACCTCTTCCAAATTTTCCATAAAAGTTACATAAAAAATCTGTTTCTAAATGAAAAAAAAACCATTGTAAATTTATTAGAGACTATTTAATATGTGATGGTTCTAATAAAAACCAATAAAGGGTTAGTTATCATTTTAAACTACCTCCATTTAATGAAAAATACTCTACTTATTGGAGCATTTTTGTTCTAGTTAATAGGGCTACATAAGGGTTAAAGCCAAAAGATAAAGTTAAAAATATATTCAATCCTCATCTAATTTTTATTTTATGAGGTTATTTTTTCCCATAATCTTCATATATTCAAAATTACTAACTTTTTATATTTTTTTACAAAAAATTAATATATATTAATTTAATATTTTTGGAAATTCCAAGAGTGACCCTCCCCTTTCTTATAAAAGGAAACCACTTATTTTCATTTATTAACATAGAAAAAAAATTTCATCTAATATCTAAAAACATAACTTTATCTAATACCTCACTATATTCTAGACATGTTTTTTTGGAATAATTCCAAACTTATAATGATTAAGGTGTTAATAAATGTATGTTTTCTAAGTAATAGGTATAGTTTTAAATGTTATGTTTTTGTTTTGATTATTCTTCCACGTCATTAAAATTTACTTAAACCGTGATAAAATAATTAATATGTTGTCCTCTATATTATTATATGTTATTTTGTCTGTTTATTGATCCATATTCATATCATCACCCATAAAAATGGAAAATAATTCCTTATTTGTGAGTATGGAGGACAACCACCTTGCGAACCAATATAATTCATTTTCCATCACAATCTCTCAAGGCATGTTATAATGATTATATTAATGTTTTTATATTACATACATTACATATTAATCATTCTCGAAAGATTATATATCATTTACTTTCTTACCTTTTCATGAACAAAAAAATGATAATGTTGTTCTAGCATACGTGTGGACTACCCCTTCCACAAAGCGATGTGATTTATTATTCATCGCCACATAATATGGATGACATATATATGTATAATAAAATATATTATATGATATTAAAATAATTATTTAATGAAAATATAATACATAACTTATTTCCA
The DNA here is from genome assembly GCA_963277665.1 of Viscum album. Classification (NCBI taxonomy): domain Eukaryota; kingdom Viridiplantae; phylum Streptophyta; class Magnoliopsida; order Santalales; family Viscaceae; genus Viscum; species Viscum album. The sequence continues at coordinate 1,229,582,711 of OY728163.1, read as the reverse complement.
TAATGAGCATTTAAAAATGGAATTGTTACTCATGTGTGCAAACGACCTTCAACCTCTATGATTGTTACAAGTCCATTATTTCATGAATATATTTGACGGAGTGATTTAATATTATAATTTATGTATAAAAGTTATAATTATATAATGAATATAATTCTATAGATGGTTAAATACTTACCAATTTGTGAATAGTGAGTTGAAAAAATTAATTTTGGACTTAAGTACCAAATTAGTTACTTTTTGACTTTTCAGACAAAAATGTTGAAAGAAAACTTTTTTAACATATATATCATGAGATGATTTTAATTTTGACATGAATACTTAATTATTTTTAGTTTACAATACAGGTTTTACTTTTTATTTTCATGTAAAATTCTTTTTTTTGTGTGTTTGCAGTTATTCAAAAAAATGTGACATAAAATTGAAAATTTATTTTCCTTAATAAATATTTAATGATGCAAGCATTCTTTTTTAATGATTCTGATGTGGTTTTGCAACAATAATTATAATTAATGGTGTTTATTTTATAAACCAAGGATAGTTGTTTCTGTGATAATATAAGGATAGGTGGTTACTTTATAACATTTAATTCATTGGGTAGTCTAGAGATTGAAGTTAACCGTATGGTTATTCCATATATGAGATTTAGTTAACTGATAAAGTTTCCTTCAAGAAATAATAGGAATATACATTTATTTTTATTCCATGAATAACTATTATGGATAAATATGACTAGATATGATGGTTTCTATATGTTAATGATTCGAAGTTATCTGCAAAGCTCTTCCATGAGTAGATGTGGTGGTGACTCCAATGATGCCCCGAGTTTCTAACATGATTTATTAATGTTTACTCTTGGTTTTAAATGATTTATTTGATAAAAAGTTGTATTTTAAATGATAAATTATATAACCTCAATGAATAATGTAATGAAGGTAAGTATATTATAGATTATCATGTTTTTTACCGGTTTAGTGGTTTTCTATTTTTTTGTGTCCTTACTGAGATTTTATTGATCGTGTCAAAAAATTTAAAATGTTTTTAATAGGGTTTAAGGATGAGTAGAAAAAATATAATCTAAATCTGAAAATTTTAAATATATATCATGAAAATAAGACCTTTTTTATTTTAAAATGTTTTTTTGGTGGGAAAAATAGATAAAAGTATAAGTGTCAACACGTAGTACATGGGTTTACATTGTAAGAGTTTTTCAAAATTGTTTCAAAACCGAAAATATCTTTAGTATTATAAAGATATAAGTTTTACATTAAAAACAGTAGATTATGTAAATCATAAGTCTAAGTTTCTAATATTAGTATTAGAAAAGGGTTTATAAAACTTTAGAGATTAAATTTTTTTCATAATAGGATATCTTAAGAGTTATGGATACCATCATGGGTTTATAATTTTAAGTTTTATCACATTTTAAATGTCTTAAAACAGATGTTAAGGATTTATGTGAAGAAATTTTAAGGATAATCTTTTGATTTTTTAGTGAAATTTATTTTGGAGGAAATTTTATATTATTTAATTTATATATGAAAAATGAATGGTATGAGATAATCTTTGAGGCTAAAAAAGCTATTTAATATTGAATATACTAATGTTATTATGTGGATGTTATCATATTTCTTTGAATGTTATTATAATTATCATTTTATAAAAATTAGACCCTATAGTATGGGTGATAACCCAACACATTATTCAAGGACATAGGGATTGAATGTATAACTAAAGGGAAATAAGGAAGCATCACCTACAACTGGAATACAAGATGTCTTGACTAGTATAAAATCTTTCTTTATTTTTAATATCATAAGGATAATAGTTATGTTCATTTTGGGAACATATTATTTATACATGGTATTGAAAAATAATTTGGTGATTAATTTATTAGTGTTATTTCAAAATAAGTTCACTATTTTGGGAACCCTCTTTGATTAAGGTAAACAGAATACTATGGAATTTTTTGAGGAATAAAGGATGAATTATATTTTGGAATCATATATTATTTTATTTTGTATTTATGGAGATTAAAGTTATTTATAGATATTATTGACATATCTAGGAGATTATGTGATTAGGGAAATTAAATTTTGGTACGATACTTCAAGAGTAATAGATGTTATTTGGAGATAAATTTTGAAATTATTCATGGAAGACTATTTTTTTAGATCCTTCTTATATTGTTGTTTTCAATATTAGTCTATAATATTTTATGGACTTTTATGGATACATGTTTATTTATTTATCTATGCTAAATTTTGGGTATTAATATTGGATTTTAGAGATGAAAGTATTTTATATCATATAACAGATTATCCCTTTTAGGGAATTATCTTATATTGTACTAAAAATTTTGATTTTTGTTAATTCATAAATATAGGACTAATGGATAGTTATTATATTGTGGATTTTTCATTTGGTAGAATATGATTCTAGTGTTTATATCATGAAAAAAGTATACTCATCATTTGGATAAAAAGAATTGTTTCCTTGGGAAATTGATTAAAGAATAAAAATAAACTTTTCTAGTAGGTATATTTCCTTAAGATTTTAGTATATATTGAAGATAAATTACTCAACTCATAGAAAGGGATCATTAAATACACATTTTTTCTGGTTACATTTCTTTCTGAATAGTTAGTGGCCGCTTAATGTATCAAATATTTATGGTTTTTTATGGTTATATTTCTCATGACCATGTTCTTTATCACTATATATCAGTACATGATAATTATATTTTATCTATCATTCCCATGATTTATTACACTGAAATATAGTATTTTTTATTATATATATCATCCTTACCTTCCTTTCTCTCATTTCAAAAGGAATATTTAATGATACTTTTTATGATGTGTTTTTTCTATAAAGGTATCTTGATAATTCAAACCCATGGGTTTTAATTTGGAGTTAAAAAGTTAAGTATTAAATTTTATATAGGGTATATAATGAAAAATTATTATATTTTAAAAAATAATGACTATCTATAAGATACACAACTATGAGAATAAACAAGTAATGAAATATTATTCATTAAATGGGATTATTATAACCTAGCTATTAAATTCGAGAGAATGAATATAATTAACCAAATTATTAAATATTTAATGGTCTCATTCTTATCTAATATATTAATGAATTATTTTTATATAAGAACTAGATTTTTAGTAATGTATTTTATTCTTCAAAAATATGTTCTTTCAAAAAAAGGTTTTTCTTTTTTTATGAGTGAATATTATAAATTATAGAAGTTATTGAAAATCTATTTGAAAAAAAAAATTATTTCATTTTGAATTAATAATTTCAATATTATCATAATATTAATTCATTAAAATTTCTTAAGAATATTTTTTTCAAGGAATACTGAAAATAACTATTTTTATTGAAAGTTTTATTTCATTTTTAAGAATTTATATGGTAGAATTATGTTCTGGATTAGTTTTAATTTTTAACTATATAATTATTATTTAAAATAATCTAATTATGGTTTTCTAAATGGGTTTTATGTTATAATTTATTATAAAATAATTATATATTTAAAAAGTGAAATTAATGGGAAGAACCGTTTTTCATTTATTTTTATTTCTTTTATTTAAAAATAAATTCTGAAGCATGTGTATTTTAAACATTTAAATTTAGATTGAATACATGGAATCAATAAGTTTAAATATATTAAATATTTCCCTTTTATTATTGGACAATATGAAAATTAACTATAGAAATTGTGGTTACCTTGTAAAAGGGTAAATCAGGTCATTTATGTTAAAAATGATAAAAACATAAAATAACCCAAAACTTTAACAAAATTTTATTATATTAGTATAGATAGACTATAATCATCCAAGGTTTTAATTTATTACCTTTTTGGTCCCCATGGAAGTGACTATGACCTTGATAGTATTTTGTTAAAATAAATGGAAAACAATCAAACTCTTGTTTTTTTATCTGTAATATTTTTAATATGCTGTTATATAGAGGATATGTTCTACCATAAATATTTTTTTGAAATATAAAATATTTATCCAAATCTTAGTAATTGATTTTAATTTTTTATTAAATAAAAAATATCCTTTAATTTTATCACAATGATGATACGACTATTTTTTAATTAATGGAATGATCAAAGAAATGATCTGAAAAAAAATAAATATAATTTGAGACAATTAATGCGACCAATAAAGTATATAGATTATCTTTACCCATTTGTTATACAATATTTTTTTTATTTTTATCTGTTATCTTGATATTGTTAATTTCAATGTTATTAAGGGTTCTAAAAATTGACATTATTAATATTTTCAAATAAATATTGTTTTATTTAATGACATAAATCTCTAAAATCTTAAATTAGTCCCATCGACTTGTATAATGTCACAAATATCACCCATTTTACATTTTCATTTTTTTACATTTTATAGTAACTACATTAACCCTCAAATCGTAAAAACCCATGTGGTCACTGTAAGAGTTAAAGGGTTTAGATAAGGGTTAAAACCAAATTAATCGGGTTGAATATAGTCAAAAAATATCTAATTTTTATTATATTTTGGTATTTAAAACCATAATCATATTATCTTATAAATAAATTAATTTTGAGTCATTTTAAATTTATATTTAATTTATGTTAATTTCTAATATTTACAAATGTGATGACTTCCCCAAACCTCTCTTATAAAAGGTCACCCCTTCTTCTCATTTATTCACATTAAAACCCCATTTATTTCTATGAATACCAATCCTAAAAAATATCTATATCCAATCCTCACATTGTAGAGTTACTTTCTAGGAATAATAACAAACTTATAGGGAGTAGGATGTTATGAAAATGAGCTTTCCCAAATAAGAGGTATATTTTCAACTATACATTTTAGTTTTTCTTATTATTCCACCTCCTTAAAATATTCTTCAAACAATTTGAAACAAAAATTCATGAATTATCCATATACCTATATGTTAATTTTTTAATTAAACAACTCAAACTCTTCTTCCATCAAATGGGAAAAGAATTTATCGTCTAATTGTATGATGTAGTACAACCTCACAAACTGATATAATTTGTTTTCCACAATTTTCTCTCAATACTAGTTATAATAATGGACCTAATTATTTTATATGATATTATTAACATATATATCTTTCTTAAAATATAATAATTCGTTAATTTATTATATTTCCATGAATATAAAAGTTATAACATCCATCGTGTGTCCGTGTAGACTACCACATCCACAATGTAATGTGATTATTTTCTATTACCACATCACATGGATGATATATATAATTATATTTTAAAAAAATATTGATATTTTTATCATTATATAAATATAAAATTACACTTACCCTCTTTCCATTATGATAATTGAAAAATGGGAACGTTACCAATGCCTGTGTATGGCCTACCGTCTCTATGATCGTAAGGTAGTTCATTTTTCATGACCCTAATTAATGGATGGATTAAAATAGTAATTGAAATATAAAATTTAAATTTATTTAATGAATATAAATCTAGAGATGATAGAATTATGAACTATTTTATCATAATCAACTGAAAAAATATATTTTGGACTTAAGTACTGAATATCATCAAAACACCAACTATGAACATCAATGAATATTTAATTAATTTGGTAATAAATGATATAAAATAAATAATTAACAAGAAAAAAAATTATATAAATTAAATAATTTATAAAATTTTATTATTTGGTAATATAAAGAAAGTTGTGTTATGAGTTGGAATTAAGGTAAGAGACATTATTTTAAAAATTATCTTTCAAATGGTTCCCAAAAAACTCTTTTTTCCTTCAATATACAAAAGATTATTATATAAAAATTATTTAAATAAGGATTTTATTATTATAAATTATTATTTAATGTCATTTTTTCCAATGTTTTACCTTTTCTAAAATTATTTTAAAGGAACATTTTTTCATTTCATGGGTGAGTTACATTGTAAATTTTCTGAAAAAATAGTGATGTGTTATTTTTTAAACATATATAGAATGAGAATATTTCCTCGTCATCATGATACATTTATTATTTGGAGATTAATTTATTATTTTTCATGGTTATTTTCAAATAAAATATTATTTTTTTCTGTTGATTTTTTAATGTGATTTAAATATTAAAAGGTAGTTACCTTAAAAAAACACCTATGATGTGAGGATTCAAGTTTTTATTATTATGATATAGTTTTTAGTAATTACTTATGATGATGTGTTAATTTATGATAAACCACTGATGGGTGGTTCTATTATCAAGAATCAACCTGAGTTGACACCAATCCAATTAGCCAAGTCAGCCTGAGACGAGGCCCAAGAGTTTTTCACGATCCTCCCAGGCTGGAAACTTATGTCAGGCATTAATATAGAATCCAAGGGAATAGTTTGTCCCAATATAAAAATAATAAAATATATGAAATAAAAAAACCCTAAAATAAATAAATATTCAAATTGAACATTATTTATAGATAAAATAAAAATACAATAAACTACAAAATAAAACCCAAATTGAACTTGGTCACCACAATACCTCATTGTGACAATAATAATAATCACTGATATACATTCTAAAAATCTCCCATGGTGATCAAAACTTAGCTAGAACCTTTAGTTTAAGATAAATAACAATAATTATAGTCATGAATTTTAAAAATCATTTAGCAAGCTCGAACAAAACTATTCCCAATTAATTCCCTTTAAATAATTGAACATTGTATTCTAGTGTGAAATAAAATATATGAAAATATGTTTTCCCAAATTTCCACTTTAAAAAAACATGGTTCATTGACCTTGTTTTATTTAAATCCATGTTATTTTCCAAGAAAAGACATTCAAATTTTTTAGGGCGTATATGATATTTCAATTAAAAAAGGAAATTGAGTATAAGACATTTTCTCAAAACTTTTCAAAATAATTACACTACATAAGAGTGAGATAAAAATAGCAATGATCACATAATAAGGGAAACAGAAAATATCAAACAATAGTAACAAACCAACAAATTCATCTTAATAATCCACCATAGATAAATATTTTCGGAAGAACATAGGAAATTCTACGATATCAAAAAAATAAACTAGAATATACTATATATCTTTTCTCGTCCAAAATTCATGCCTCAAAAGATGACATATTTCATTCCCACATGCTCGATCTCACCCCACCTTGTCTAAATGGGGGGGTCACATTCCCATAGTAATAGAAAAAACAGCTACTATAGGGCACTACCTATAAGGAAATCCTATGATATTGTAACAACTTTTCATTTACAATCTACGAGCTATTACAGGTTCCCATATCGATACTATATAGGGTTTGAGCCAATAAATTCAATCCATGAATTCAATCACATACATATATATCTCACACAAGAAACTCATACAACAATGTCACCCCTATGTCACCCCAAGGAACAATCTCTCTCCTTTCAACCATTTCATTATAAGGGGACCTCTATGGATGGGCCTCCCATAGTATTAAACATAACCAAAAGAAATGGAATCGTCCAAGGGGAGATTTAAAAATACATAATTTCACAAAATTTCAAAGTAAAACTCAAACACCCATAAAAACCCCACCTATTTCCAAAAGGAAACAATCACATTTCCATCACATGTCAAATCATTTTCAAATAAAAAATTCACACCACTTACATGTCCAACACCATTTGGAAATATATTTTAGAAAACCCAAACCACCATTTTCAATTCCATAACAATTCCATGCACTTCAATCATGTATTGGAATTGGAATTACAAGACCATTATAAAATCCAATCATGCATTTTATTAAACACATAGTGTGTATAAATTAGTGAAATAATTCCATTCACTTCAAAAATATCATGAAAACCGCCTCATTTCTTATGAAATAATTTTTATTAAAATCAAACATCACTATTTAAAAAATATGTAGTGTGAAAATCATGAAATAAATGATAATTAAATTTAAATGGTACGTGAAAATGGGAACCTACCTCAAACGTATATCACTTTTACAACACCCACCCAAGAAAACCTTGAAAGGGTACAAGAAATAAATATTAACCCAATGGAACGATGAACACACATAATCCATAAATTAAACAAAAAACATTAACCTCATATCTATATGACCAAGGGGGAGAGAACCTCATGGGAAAATAGATGGAGAAGAGGAAAAAAGGATGAGAATACCAAGATGATCTATTCCCAAAACATGAAGGAAACCCTATATTAACTTCTTGGGAGAGGAGAGGAATCTTTTAGAATAAGGGAGAGTCACCCTTTCGGTAGAATGAACCTAGGGAGGGGATAAATAGACATTTATGGGTTCAAATAAGGAGAGGATGGAATGTAAAATTCACAATATTAATGACCTGGATAGGTCGCATGATTTTCCTACAATGTTTAACAAACTATATGGAAATATTGCATCCCTTGATGTCCAAGAGTAAAAAAATACATGGTTAGACCGAATATTTTACCTAACCATGATACAAGAATGTGGTCTCCATTGTCCAAAATTGAAATTAGATGCATGGTTTACTAGGTGATGTTTCACAATTCCCTATAATAGTTTGATAACCATGTACCACCCACTGTCAAGTAGAAAATAAATACTTTTTACCAAAAACTGAAGTGGAAAAACAAGGTAAATTAAATAAAAAAAATAAAACAATACCTGAGAACAAAATCATTGATGTGACAATTCTCACCACCATTACTCTTTCTGCCACCAGAAAGACACAAAATATCAAGTTGATTGATTCAAAAGAAAAGGTTTGAATGATCACATGATCTAACTACTCAAATTTATGAACATTTCAACCATAACTAAACAAAAATTATTCATCTTTCCTAAAATGATACAACCATCCAAAACCACTTCTCAAAAAATGACAAAAATCTAAAACTGTATCTTGTACAACCTTGTTTTATACAAGATTGTTGGGGGTACACAAAAATCCCATGATTCAATTGGATGGAAAGAACCGAAACCAAAAAACCCAAATGAAAACTATCTATTGACAATATACACCAAAGATTAAACCAGATTACCAAAATGGAAGACAGGAATGGACTCCCCACTATTGGAAACTAACTAGGATTGATCAACATCAAAAGAGACCAAAATAAGACTCACATTGGGTCTTAAAACCATTAATAAATGACCATATCAAATGAACCATCACCGACCGAAATATAGAACCCAACACAGACCAAACCCCCACACATACCAACCGCCACTCTCCCACCACAATAAGGGGGTGATGAAATAAACATTAAACTAAGAGGAAACCAATCCATGATTCAACGTCTCCATTAGGCATAGCCATGTACAAATAAGAACAAAAAAACCAAAATTTACTCAAATGGATAAAAACACAAGTATCGTAACAAGGAAAAGAGGCCCATATGCCTTTTATAGAATAATGAGACCTTCCAAGATGAAGAAACTATAGTAGGGGATCTTAAACTGGCCCTAATCTAACACTAAAGACAAAATCTTGTCCTGGTTCCTTGTAGTACTTCTGGTTTCAGGTAGGTAACCCTTTTTTCTATTTAAGTACCTGAAGCATATAAGAATTGGTTGGGAATTTTTGGAGAGTATTAAAGTGTTAAAGGGAAAAAAGTGGTGACGCACGGGCTTCGCACGGGGTTCCCAAACCGTGCGGAAGCCATGCATGAGGTGGTCACTTTTGACAGAGGTGACCACATGGTGTACGCATGGTTTGGGAAAACCAGGTGAGGAGGCCATGTGGAGTGCCCCTTCCAAGCAGTGAATACTGGATGATTAGCGCAGGATTTGACTAACCATGCAGACTAACCGTGCGCTTAGTCTACTTAGATCTTATTTTTAAGGATCTAAACTATTTTATCTTTATAACCGCTCATTTTTTCTCCTAGATGGCCCTAACTCGGGATTTCTCTCTGGTGAAGGTGGGAGAACACTTATCAGGCCTTTTTGAAGTGATCTGGAGGGTTGCCTTGGAGTTTAGTGGCCGGTTGATTGAGGTAAGTCTCGTTTCCATTAGTTTTATTAGATCTCCTTCTTCCCTCTTGATGGATCCTTAGATCTACACCCAAGGTGGGTAGATCTAAGGTAGTGGATGAATTTTAAGTAAGGATTTGGATTTTTGGTAATAGGATAGGAAATCTAAGGAGGTTTCAGGGAGTAGATGACTCGGTTTTGTTGGTGTTCATCATCTATTGGTTAGATTTGCCTCATTTGTTGAGGTAGGTGGATTCACTCTTGTTTCCTCTTTCTTAGAACTTGAAGGCTTAGTTTCAAATTTTTTTCCGTGATTGAAATGGTTTGTTTATATGCTTTGAAAGATTGGTTGAAACCCCTTTTATGTAATGGGTGATGGAAATGGTGTGTTTTCGGAAAGTGTTTTTTGAAGTGAATTAAAAATGGTGATTTTAAACTGGTTATGGTTTTACTACTTGAGAGAAATGGTTTTTAGTAAAAGTTTTGATGCTTTATTGAATGGATTTGAACACAGTTGGTTTTATTATGGATTTTCTTGGGTTGTGGTGTGTGTTCATATGCATTGAGATGGATAAGGGTGAGAAGTAACCCCATCAAAAGGGACGGATAAGGGCATTAAGTACCCCCATAAAGGTACTCCACTAAGTGATGGATTAGTGGAAGGATAACTCACCACTCGTGAGTATAGAGAGGTCCAGGTTTCATGCATGGTTTGTTGTGTGGATTTATGAAATGTAATGAATTTGCAAAAATGGAAATGGGAATTTGATTGGAAACTTTTCTTGGTTTCTTTTCTTGATAATGATGGTTTTTGTTGGAAAATAGTTTTGACACAGAAATTTTTATTTTGTGAACTATTTTGGAATTGTTTTATATAATTTTTTTTTGAATAAATGTGCTAACATGTTTTATACCAGAGTCATGGGTTGGGAAGTCATCGGGGAAAACCTACTGAGTTTAATTACTCACCGCCTGCCTTGGCACATTGATGCTTTTACAGATGTCATATATCGGGAGGTTGGAAAAGGCCAATTGTCACATGGTTATAGCACTACTTCAAGATACTTCAGCTGGTTCGTGATGTTGTAGCCTGGAATATGTGGAGCATGGAGTTGGGTTACCATCTTTTAGTCTTTTAGTTTGTCATTCCATTGTTTACGTTGATTTATTGTTGGTTTCCGTTGTGGTACTCTTGGTTGGTTTATGATAAATGAAATGTTTGGGTTGTATTAGCTTTTATCATGCTTCATTAGTGGATTAGTTTGGTTATGTTTGTTGGTTATGTGGTATATTCTAAATGGGAAAATCATCCCCCACTTGTTTTGAAACCCTTCGGCATTTATTTCCATCCTTTGGTGACTTTGGGATGTCGCTTAAGGCCTAGTAATAACTCGTTGTGTTCTCAAGGCAATGAGGATAAGCGGGTCACTACAAATGGAAATTATTTGTTCGGTACTTGGGTTATAAATGCAATAATCTTGTTCCTTTCTTTGTCGAACAAGTATTCATCAGTTTTTGTTGGTCTTGGTGTTGAATTCTTACGTGTCTTTTCCCTGGGTGGTCATCTTATGAAGGAGTATGATTTTCAGAACTTGGAATGTAGAGCAGAAAAAGACGTAGCTAACCATTATATGCTGAACTTCCAGTTACCAGGGATTTGGGAACATAAGTTTTTTGGAGACATATATAGGATAAAAAATCTCATTATCATGGGTTTAACCAATGATATTAGCATGACATACTTTAGAGGAATGACTTCCCACTAGGAGTGAATATATCATTTTGAGAAATGGATTATGGTTTGATGCAAAAACGTGATTTCTAAAAATTTTAATCCTGTTTTCAAATGAAATATTTTGAAAATAGAATGGTTGATTTATTTTGAAAATAGATTGATTTTCAAAAAAAAAAGAAAAGATTTTTTTCGAAATGGGTAAATGTGGAAAAGCATGATGGTTGGAAATCAATGTTGTGATAAAAATGTGATAGAAATTGAAATACGAAGCCTTCAGTTGCTAGGAAGTGAGACTAATGGTGTGCATTGTTTATATAGAAAATGGAACCTGTTAGGTGTTGTAGAAACCAAATGGAAGAGGATGCAAAGAATGTGGTCACACCTGAGCCACTGGTGAAACAGCAGCTTTTCCAAATTATAGTTCAAGCATTTCAGGTTGTGGACACGGGAATCAGAGGGATGAGTCAAGGCATGTAGACTATTCTGTCCAATTCTAGAAGCAGAATCCACCCATCTTTTGGGGTGATTCTTAACCAGAAAGGGAGGAGGTGTGGTTGAGTAGGATGAATCGTATCTTTGATTTCATTGGAACACCAGCAGAATGGAAAGTAAAGTTGGCGACGTATATATTGGAGCATCTTGCAAGACTGTGGTGGGAGCTAGTGGTGCAGGCTAAGGTGGATCATGGCCTGGGATGGGAGGAATATGAGGAATTGTTCAATAAACAATTCTATCCTCACACATTCAAGATCCAGAGGACGACAAACTTTTTCAACCGGAAGAAAGAGAATCTCTCTGTCATGGAGTATACGGCTAAATTAATTAATTTAGTGTGCTTTGAACTAGAAGTTACTACAAGTACATCCCTAAAAGCACACATCTTTGAATCAGGGTTGCGACATGAGATTCGCTAGAAGATAGTTGTGCTCTGTATTAAGGATTATACGAAGATGGTAAACAGAGAAACAGTAGCTGAAAGAGACATCTAAGGAGTTATGGGAGGAAGAATATGATGATACCCATGGTAACGGGTGGGAACTCTAATGCTAGGAACAAGCAAAAGAGGGACACCTACTTCCAAGGTGGGAGTGAGAATAAGAATTAGATGGCTGGATCGGTGAATCTTCCTCCACGGCCCATGATGAAAGCCGGGTGTTTTCAATGTGGCTCGATTAATCACATGAAACTATAATGTACAACACCCCCAAGATCATGCCACAATTTCAAGATGATGGGTCATCTTCAATGATTTTGTCATAGTGCTCCATGGTCGGGTGTTCATGACACTTCTCAGGTGTCACAAGCAACTTATGCTTCGACAGGGAAAGGACAACAAAATCAATCTCACCAGTAGAACAGAACTAGCTATGGTGATTCTTGGAATAGCATGACTCCTCAGGCAGGGAAATATCAACAAGGCAATAAAGAGAAAAGTGCAGCAACAAAGAAACTATATGGAGTGGAAAAAGCGATTGTGGATTACCAGTATGGACCTTCTACGGTGAGAGGTATTATTATTTTGAATTCTATCATCATACAAGTGTTGTTTGATACTGGTGCATCCCATTCTTTTCTTGATTCTTGTATTTCTGATTTACTAAACTTAAAACTTGAAATGATTCCTTCTTTGATAAAAATTCAAACTCTTCTCGGTGAAAGAGAATCAAGATCCTTCGTGTCTAGATCATGTTCAATAATTATTGATGGAGATGAGCTGAAATGGGGTTTCTCTATGCTAGAGATGGATGTATATGATATAATCCTATGTATGGATTGGTTGAAAAAGTTTAGAGCTCACATCGACTGTTATAGCAGAACAGTCATTTTTGCAACTGGGGATGGCGTCGAGCATCTCTTTAGAGAAGAAAGAGTGGTGAAGGCAGGTGCAACGGGCCTATTTGCACCAGTAGTGGCTACGATCTTTTACCAGTTGGCTGTGTTAAACTTTGAATCGATGGACGAGTTCATGAATAACAGTTTTCCAGTAGTTGCTGATCAATTTCCGGATGTTTTTCCAGAAACCTTCTCAGGGTTACCACCTGTAAGAGGATTGGAGTTTATGATTGATCTCCTTCTGAGGACCAGTCTTATCTCACTTACATCTTATAGGATGGAACCAATGGAGATAAAAGAATTTAATGTGTAGTTGTAAGAACTATAAAACAAAGGTTTTATTTGGTCAAGCGTGTCTCTGTGGGAAGTACTAGTTTTGTTTGTAAAGAAATCAGAAGTAAATTTTAGGATATGTGTGGATTATCGTAAACTTAACCAAGTTACGATAAAGAATAGAAATACACTTCCATGCATTGATGAATTGTTTGATCAATTGAAGGGACCTCAATGGCTCTCTAAGATTTACTTGTGGTCAGGATATCACCAGTTGCGAGTCTAGAGGAGGATATTCCAAAGACAGCCTTCAAAAGCAGAAATGGCCAATGCAAATATGTCTTCATGCCTTTTGGTCTTATGAATGCACCAGCAGTCTTTATTGCATTGATGAATTGGATATTTCAGCGATATCTAGATTCTTTAGTTGTGGTGTTTGGGGATGACATATCTGTGTATTCAAGAACAAGGGATGAGCATGAGCAACACTTGGAGATAGTGTTGGAAATCTTGAGAGACCATCATTTGTATGAAAAATTATCAAAGTGAGATTTTTGGATACAAGAGGTATGCTTCCTAGGCCATGTTGTTTCTAAGGAAGGTGTTTTAGTGGATCTAGAAAAGATAGAAGTTTTTCTTTCTTGGAAACTGCCAAAGAATGTTTTTGAAATATGAAGTTTTCTTGGTCTATCTAGTTATTACCGAAACATTGTGTGTGACTTCTCACGACTATATTTGCCAAACACAACATTGAAAAAGAAGAACAGTGAATTTCAATGGACTGAGGAATGTCAGAGATCTGTTCAAGAGTTGAAAGTTTTCCTTACATCAGTACCCATCTAGATTTTTACGAAATCAAGACAGGGGTACGTGATGTATTGTAAAGCTTCAGGATCGTGGTTGGGATGTGTTCTCAAGAAAGGAGACTATGTTGTTGCTTATGGATCAAGACCGTTGAGAGTGCATGTAATGAACTAACCAACACATGATTTGGATTTAGTTGCAGTTTTTCATGCCTTGAAGACATGGAATCATTATCTCTTTGGTGAGAAATTCATTATGTTTACAGATCATAAGATTTTGAAGCATATTTTATCACAATGATATTTGAATCTAAGGCCGAGGAAATAGATGGAGTATCTTCCAATGTTTGACTTTTACTTGATATATACACCGGGTAAGGGCAATTAGGTGGCCGATGTATTAAGAAGAAATTCATATTATCAGTTGGCGAAAGAAGCTTCAAATTTGTGGAAGTTGATGTCGGTCCTAGCCGACATGTGTATGGAATGTGAAGACAGAGCTGATATTGTGGTTATCTTTCCAGTTGCGCTTGTTCCTGATTTGGTGGAGATAGTAAAGGAGGATAATCATCCAATGAAGACTGTGTTGCAGTGAGTTCAAAACACAATGGTGGGGAGACCATTGAGGGATGGAAGGTGGATGGGGGTTCAGTTGTGTGGTTTCAAGATCGGATGGTTGTAACTTTAACTTCTTAGGAACAACTCCTTCATGCATACCACCATTCAAGATGGGTTATACACCCAGGTACACAGAAGATGTATAAAGCACTGAAGGTGCAGTTTTGGTGGAGCGGCATGAAAACGAAGGGGGAGAGTTCGTCTCAAAGGGCTTAACTTGTCAGCAGGTTAAAGCCGAGCTTCAAAGACCAGTTGGAATGTTACAATCTTTACCTATCCTAGTGTGGAAATGGAATCAGATAACAATGTATTTTGTTACAAGTCTTCCAAGAATGGTCCGGAAATAAGATTCCATTTGGGTGATAGTGGATCGTCTAACCAAGTTTTCCTATTTCAACCCTATTCATGAAACTCATACTGTGGAAGATATTTCAAAAATATATATCCGAGAATTGGTAAAGAGGCATGGTGTACAAGTGTCTGTAGTCTTTGATAGAGATCTGAGCTTCACATCTCATTTCTGGCCACCCTTACAGAAATCCCTGGGAACTCAGTTGAATATGAGTATGACATATCATCCTCAGATGGATGAAAAATCTGAAAGGACGGAACAGATGTTGGAAGACATGTTTCAGGCTTGTGTAATTGATTTTGGGGGCTCATGGAAGGATCATATACACTTAGTGGAGTTTTCATACAATAACATCTATCAATCCTCGATACGCATGGCTTCGTTTGAAGCATTGTATGGGCATCCTTGTCGTTCTCAACTATGCTTGGCTGAAACAAGTGAGACATCACGAGTTAGTCTAAGACTTGTCCAAGAATCAATGAAGAATATTCAGTTGACAAAAAAGAGGATGGAGATGGCACAGAGTTGTCAGAAATCTTGTATGGATCATCGCAGAAGATCATTGTCATTTGTGGTGAGTGATCATGTCTTTTTGATAATCTCTTCAAGTCTTGGACATCGTCATTTTTGAAAGTAGGTAAAATTATCTCCTCAAAATATAGGCCCTTTTAAGATACAGGAATGGGTTGGAAAGGTGGTGTATCGGTTGGCATTACCACCATGGTTCAGTGTAGTGCATAGTGTGTTCCATTTATCTCAATTGAAGAAATATCAGCCCGATCCGGACCATGTGATCCAATGAGATCATGTTTTCCTAGAGCCGAATACTTTGTTGGTACATATTCTGATGTAGATTCGGGATAGGTAGGAGAAAGTATTGTGTGGAGAAAGAATCGATCTATTGTGGGTTTTGTGACAACATGGTCAGATTCTGGAAGAGACTTGGGAATGCGATGAAGAAATGAAAGAGGAGTGGCCAGAACTCTTTTAGGCAAGCGATGGTTTTCTACATTCCAGGGATGGAAAGTCCAATGGTGGGGTGAATGTTGTACCCCCAATTTCTGGTAAGTTACCCTTGTTTTATTCTTATTAAGTACATGATGCATATGATAAATGTTTGGGAAAGATTCGAGACTTTTAAAGTGTTAAAGGGGAAAGGGTGGTGATGCATGGGCTTCACACGGGTTTCCCAAACCATGTGGAAGCCGTGCAGGTATTGGTCACTTTGGACCGAGGAGACCACACGATGTCTACACGGTTTGGGAAAACCGTGTGAGGAGGCCGTGCGGAGCGCCCCTTCCAAGAAGTGAATACTGCACGGTTAGCGCACAATTTGAATAATCGTCTGGCTAACCATGCGTGGAGTCAACTTAGATCCTATTTTTAAGGATCTAATCTGTTTTATCTTTAAACTCACTTTTTTCTCCTATAAGTCCCTAGCATGGTATTTCTCTCTAGTGAAGGTGGGAGAACACTTACCATGCATTTTGGAAGCGATCCAAAGGGTTGGCTTGGTGTTTAGAGGCCAGTTATTCAAGGTAAGTCTCGTTTCCTTTAGTTTTCGTAGATCTCCTTCTTCCCTCTAGATGGATCCTTAGATCTACACCCAAGGTCGGCAGATCTATGGTAGTGGATTACTTTTAAGTCAGGTTTTGGTTTTTTTGGTACTAGGGGATAGAATATAAGGAGGTTTTGGGGATTAGTTGACTTGGTTTTGTTGGCGTTCTTCATCCGTTGGTTGGATTCCTCTAATTTGTTGAGGTAGGTGTCGTTAATCTCGATTCCTATTTCTTTGAATGTGAAGAATTTGTTTCAAATTATTTTCCTCGATTGAAATGGTTTGTTTATCTACTATGAAAGAATGCTTGAGACCCCTTTTATGTAACGGGTGATGGAAATGGTGTTGTTGTGGAAATTGTTTGTTGGTGTGAATTTAAAATGGTTATTTTAAACTAGTTATGGTTTTGATACTTGAATGAAATAGTTTTCAATAAAAGGTTTGATGCTTTATTGAAAGGTTCTGAACACACTTGGTTTTGGCATGGATTTTCATGGGTTGTGGTGTGTGTTCATATGCATTGGGGTGGATAAGGACGAGAAGTACCTCCATCAAAAGGTTGGGATGGATAAGGGTGAGAAGTACCCCCCATCAAAAAGGATAGATAAGGGCGTGAAGTACCCCCGTCATGGTAGTCCACTAAGTGACGGCTTAGTGGAAGGATAACTCACTACTCGTGAGTATAGGGAGGTTCAGGTTGCATGCATGGTTGTTTTTGTGGATTTGTGAAATGGAATGAATGTGCCAAAATGGAAATGGGAATTTTATTGGAAACTTTTCTTGGTTTCTTTTCTTTAGAAAGATGGTGTTTTTTTTTGTAAAATGGTTTTGACATGGAAATTGTTATATTGTGAACAGTTTTGGAATTGTTTTATATAAATTTATTTATATAAATATGCTAACATGTTTTATCCTAGAGGCATGGGTTGGGAAGTCATCGGGGAAAACCTACTAAGTTTCATTACTCACCCCCTACCATGGAACATTGGTGCTTTAGAAGATGTCATATACCGGGATGTTAGAAAAGGAAAAGTGTCACATGTTTATAGCACTACTTCGTGATACTTTGGTTGGTTTATGATGATGGAGCTTGGAGCTTGTGGAGGATAGAGTTGGGTTGCTGTCTTTTAGTTAGTCATTTCACTGTTTACTCTGATTTAGTGTTGATTTCTGCTCTGGTACTCTTGGTTGGGTTGAGATAAAATAGATGGTTGATTTATCTTATCTTTTATCATGCATCATTAGTTGATTAGTTTAGTTATGTTTGTTGGTTCTATGGTATGTTCTAAAAGGTTAAATCGTCCCCCACTTGTTTTAAAACCCTTAGGGATTTATTGCCAGCCTTTGGCACCTTGGGGATGTTTCTTAAGGCTTAGTAATGACTAGTTGTACTATCAAGACAATGAGGATAAGAGGGTCACTACATTCTTCCACACCCCTGAAATTCTTGATTGCATGCAACATTCACTCTTGGGCCTCTGGCTAGAGCCCTAACGTATTGAAGCATCCATATCTACCTTGTTAGAACATGATAATCCTAGATCGAATGTACTTATTTTGATATCATGAGCGGCCACATAGCATCCCTGGTAGAACCAAATGAACCCGACATAATATGAGACACACTTTTGTGCCACAATAAACCTTCAGTAAGATGGGGATTTAGAAGATGAACACGAATCATCCTCGTTCACCTCAAAAGAGAGGCAGAAAACACCAAAAACACAATAAAAACACCTCCAATCAAGATGAGAAAATTCAAAACATTAAAAATACCAACATACTTCCATTATAATATAAGTTCATATAAGATCCACAACATAAAATATTAAAATTAAATTAAAATACAACACCACCTAACACCACCGAACAAAACCATTAAATTGGAGGGAACACTCAAATAGAAAGGGTCTGAAAATTGAACCCAAACTGACACCTTGCTCTAATAAACAGGTAGGGGTGTCTTTCTATGGGGTGGACATAGTTTCATTTCCCTTCCTAGAAGGACCCCGAAAAAACTATTTTAGGAGTCTTTGGGGTCTATAGGTATGGTAGGTATTCATAGAATTTGGACACAACTTCTTCTTATGACCAAGATTTTCATGTAGATAACACGCCATGATCCAGGACATAGAAGATGATTACAACAGATTGAGAAGACATTTAATTTTTTTACTATCCCCGCTAGCTTTAGGACACTTTACAATATTTTTATCTGGATAACCTTTACTTCTCAAAGAGACTAATTAAAGATCAGTTTCCTCAAGAAACCCTACAAACACAACATCAAACAGAATAGATTTCCATGACACATCAGCAAATGTGGTTAGACTAAACTCTAACACCTTCAACTTCAATTCAAGATGAATCCCATTTCAAAAAAATCAAGCCTTGAAGAAATAATCTGCATCCTACTCCAAAACATAAGGAACTTGATCCAAAAAAAGATAAAGGAACTCTTACACTAATCCATTACCTTTCTTTTGAAAAAAAACATCATACAATTCCTAACCTTCAATACCTTATAGAAAAACTACTGGATGAACAAAACCATGATAACTTAGAGGTAAGATATTCAAGAGTCTTGGTTCTAGAGATTTACTTCCAGCACTTCCAGGTCGGACCTTCGATCATAAAGGTGTTGAACATCGCCTTCACAGTCTTAGGAAACTCTAAGAAAAGGAAGTTTCTCCCTATTTTCTGCATCCAATATTCCTCTTAGAGAGAATCCTCTTAACCATAAAAAAGAGGAGGGTTCAATTTTCAAAACTCAATAAGGAATTCTTTAGTTTGATCAATAGGACTCTCTATTATAAGGTAACTTCCTATAGTTTCCACTAGAATATCAATCGATTTCTTGGTGGGGCCATACACTGAGCAATAAGAAAACAAAAAATCAATAAAAACTAACACATAATCAATAAATAAAATTCAAAACACAACTTAATCACATTTCCATGTCACAAGTAAAAACAATACACAATCACCAATTATACAAACATCACAATTTTCCTCTTAAAATGACTTTTCAAATGAAAAAAAAGCATTATGAATCGTTTATTCACCAATGGTATTCAATATATCCTCACACATTCACATTCTTGTGCCAATATGGACACTCATCCCCCCATGCCATAAATCGTCCACTACTCATCCACTTCCACACATACATCCATGAAATTGACCACTCATAACAATACCAAATTCCATAGAAATACTTACCCATTTCCGAAACAAAACATTCAACCCGTATTTGAATTTCTCAATCTACATCACTTTTCCAGCTTCACAAAACATTTTCAAAACCTCGCTACACTTCAAGTCAAAAACCTTTACAAACTCTGCACTTGAATCCATTTCATTCAATTCAAAAATAAAAATCATAGGAATACCATCCAAAAACTGTATTTTTTCCAATAAAACCCATTACATTAAGTAAATAATTTCATTTAATCCAAAATCATTTTATTAAAATCTAATTTTATCAAAAAAAATTGATCTTATTTATAAAAAATCCAAAATCCTCTTTAAAAGAAACATCCACTTCCAAGAAACTAATTTTTTAGAAACCCTTGTATTTGTTTGTATAAATTAAATATTCGAAAAAAATTCCTCATTTTACCCAAAAATGATCATATAAAAACCAATTTTCATGGGATTTATTCAAAACAAATCTAAAAACTCATTTTCTATATTCCAAAAACCCAAACCATTACCACGTTACAAACTTTTTTATGAAATTTCAAAACAATATTTTTCAAACAATTCCCAAAATCAAGAAAGAACAAAAACAAATATCAATGGGAAATGTAATAGCACATACCACTTTGTTCCATTCCTTTATAGAAATTTGGTTAATGGGGAGTTCTGAGAGGTAAAGGGGACTGAATTCAAGATTCATCCAAATTTCTAGCTTTCCAATGGTATCTTGTTTCACTCGTGGGTCAGGAATGGGGAGTCTGCAATTGTGACTCATGAATGGTGGCTCGCCAAATAGTTTATCACTGAACGGTTACTCACTAAATAGTGTCACACTCAATAGTGACTCACTAAATGGTCACTCATCTATTGGCCAGTAATCCAATGGTGATTCATCCAACGGTGACTTTTCCAATGGTGATTCATCCGACATTGAATCATCCAATGGGGAGTCATCCAACGGTGACTCATCCAATGGTGACTCCTCCAATGGTGAGTCATCCAACAGTAACTCCTCTAATGGTGACCCATCCAACAATTACTCGTCCAATAGTTACTCATCCAATGGTGAATTACCTAATAGTGACTCATCCAACAGCGAGTCACCCAAGAGTGACTCGTCCAGTGGTGAGTCTGGAATATTTTATCCATTTTCATATAGTTTCTCCCCCTTTGACATTATCATTGACGTAAAACACTTTCAAATACATATCTTAAGAGATGTGAGTATGATTAAAATACCATAACTCCTATCAAAATGTTCTTAACAGTTTGTGTGCCTTTACTCAATCAAAATTTGAAATCTAGACCAGATCCTCCTTTAATCGCAAATCTATACCACATCTAAACCATTGTTCTATTTGGATTTTCAAAAGGATTAGATACCTTATACACATGTTTTTCCTTATTGTTTTTCTTGGTGTGTGATTTCCATATTTCATCCTCTCATAGGATTCATTCATTATGTTGTATCCTTAGAACATGCCCCCTTGGTGTTTCCCCACTATATCTATAACCTAATTTTTGGTACAACAAGTGTCAATCCATATTAAATATAAGGTATGTTATACCTCTATTCCTTTATCTTCCCAGATTTGTTTCCTCCACTTTATCACTTCAATGTGATGGAATGTGATAACTATGTTTCTAATGGAGCCTTCTCGGTAATTAGTTGGTACGATGGTGACATGAAATCCTCAGGTGGATGTAGTTAGTGCAGGATAGGTGATCTCGATCTACTGCATAGTTCATTCTTGAGAGAATAACTGTGAAGACATTTTGATGAAGGGGATTCATCTATTCTTTATTTATTTACATGAAATTTTATAGTTACCATGTTTTATCCTTTTGTATTATAATTAAATTGACATAATAATTATTTGAACGAGATTAAAGAATTGTTATTAATCAATTTGAGATTTTGTTCCTTTACAACATGATAATGGTTTGCCTATTATTTTATTAAATAGTTTGATATATATTCCTTGATTACTTTATCATATAACTCTTGATAGAAATTGGTAAATAAAATTAACCTATAATTAATTGATAATTAATTGGATAACTTTTTAAAGATTCATGTTAATGAATCTGGTTACTATTATAAATTGATGTTAATAAAATTGATGTAAAATGCATGTCTAAATGAATTGGTTGATGAACTAAAATGATGTTGATTATTTTTTATAAATGTGCTGAAGACATATAAAATTAATTATTTAATTATAATTTTGATAGCTTGAGAATCTTGTTTCTTAGGTTTCCCGTAGTTGGATCCTCAATATTGTATCATTTAATTTATGATGGAATAAAGAACCGGTTGTGTGATAAAATATAATTCCTTATAAGTCATAAGCTCCTCACTTTATTATAATGTCCCCACACTTTTTTTGGAGCCATGAGAGATCGTTGTGTATGAAGGCCGGATGCCTTATTTTAGGGCTAAGAGCCTGATTGTTATGTTTGTTTCTTACTACTTGTGATGCATTATGAGGTTGGGATGGTTTTACATGGATGGATATTGTGGTATGTGGGGGTAAGGAGTCCTAGTCTGTTTCTCCACAGTTGAAGCATGGAGTGTAAAGATGCATTGATTTATGCATGGGGTGTCTGGGAGGGTACCAGAGATGATGGGAGGGGTTGAAGTTGGGCTTACTCATTAATTTGAAAGTGGGATTCAGGTTGAATCTGATGTTTTTTTATCAACTTTACTTTTATTAATAATTAATGTAGATGTTATTTTTTACCATACATTAAAAAGAGGAAAAGATGTGTGGGGTATTCGACATGATTTCCATTTTTAGTTTCTAGAGGATGGATGGGTCTACACTCTTACTATAAGTAGAAAATATTTGACGGGTAGTTCATCTACTCATCACGATGAGCACCCTATGTTCGTTAGGTTATAATGTTTTTATATAATACCAAGAAAAATGGAAATTTTTAATATTTTTAAATAAATGAATAAAAAAGGGTTATCCCATAGGGTAGGAGGTTTTTGGGATGAAATGGTGGGGTCGAATTTCTGAGAACCTGAGGTCTCAGTTAGGTTATTCCTAGAGGGAATGGATCTTTGATGAAATGATCCAGTATTGAAATTTCAAAGATGATGATGGTTAATTAACTGTTAAAGAAATAATTAATGAAATCTGAAAATTATAAAAAGGTATACGATAATTTAATAAATAACCTCAAATGGTTGTGTGCTAATAAGATATCTAGTCTTACCAGTGGAAGCCAAGAGTCTAAGAGATGTTAGCTGTAATTGAGTCCAAGAATAGGTTTTTCCATTAGTGTGTTTGTGAGGTATATTATGTCCTGTAATTTTGGTATTTCTATATGAAACTCCATCCTATTGGTTAGTAAAAATGACACCATAGGGATTTTTAGCACTGGAGTGTGGTGTTTTCCTCAATATCTCAGTGGAAGGAAGGATTTTTTACAACCCCCTTTGACCTCACACTCTTCTCATGGTAGTTACTTGTGATGCTATGCATGGTGGTTAGTTTTCCCCATATATATGTGTAGATAGATGTAATGGCTTGTGGTTATTTCCCCAACATATATTCTGGATATAGTACCCTATGGACTACTATAGGTGTAATGTATAGAGTCTATGATTGATTGGGGATCCTTACTTGGTGTATGGGTTGCAATTACTTGAGGTATAATTCTTGTTGTATGATACATGTGATACGAGAAATGTTGTCTCCTACAAACTGCCTTGTTACTTTTAGCTATGTGGATGTGGTGGTTATGTTGCACGTGGTCATGTTTCAGCACTTCTCCCAAGTATCTCCAGGTTAGCCTTTTTGGGTTGAGATGCATAAGACCTATGACATTGGGGCAATGTGGAAAACTAGAGGGGAAGTGGTAGCAGGGTACCCATGATATTATTATTATATAATATGATCTTGTATTAGATACTTGGTGATATTATCCATCCTCAGGATACAAACTTATTATACCTATTTAGGTGATGAGTTAGTTTCATTTTTTGATCAATTGTGCTTTAGAATGATTTCTTTAATTTTTCATGAGGGATCTGGGGAGGATTCTATTGAGTATACTTTTATACTCACCCTACATTTATATAAACTATTTTCCATGTCAATTGGAGTATACTATATATCAGGATGGTTACTACTAGCTCGGTGGAATTCAGAAGCTATTTGGGCACCATGTTCGTTGTCATTTTACATTCTACTAGTACATGTAGTTTTCCCTTCTAGATTTAGTAGTTCTTTCCTGACATTACATATGTACTCTTGGGTTTCCGTTACATTGTAATCTGAACAGGACATGGTTTGTTTTTATCTTATACATATCTCTATATTCCGCATGTTTTCCCATAGTGGGTAATGCCTCCCATTAATGTGTTTATTATACCCTTGGTGTCTGTCACTGACACTAGGACTACTGGATGTGGGACTCGGGTGTAATTATCTCACTTCTGCCATTGGAATGAAAGGAGAGGTGCACATTTAGTAGAAGGGGTTGTGATATATTTTTATCAGAGGTCTGGTGGATGGAAAGGATGGAGACTGGAATTAAGCATAGGTGAGGTTTCATGGGTTGTTAGGGAAACAGAGTCAGCTATGTTGAACAAGCACTATAAACGCAGGAGATCGGCTGAGACACTAGCATTTAAGGCCCCCTATGATCTGGTCCACAGAAATTCATGTATATAGTGTCTACTAAATGAGGTGATATTTGTTGTCAGGTAGATACATAGGATAGGATCATACATCATTCTTATTTTCACATATATTTCAATGGGTAGACATTGAGACTGGTTAACCATGAAATAATAAAAGAAAACAATTAATTAATGTAAGGTATTCCATATTCTATATTTAAGAGATCTAACTATTTTTACTTTTTATGGTATGGATCAAGTTCAATGTCCTCGTCAGGTTCACGCTGAAGATGTCCAGTGGGATGTGCCAACAATTCGCCAGAGAGAAAAGGTTAACAATGAAAAAACCTGGAGGAAACTCTGAGAATTTAATCACCATAGTCTATAAAAGTACGGGAGATCCATTTCAAATGAATCCAAAGAATACTAGTTAGAATAGGTTGAGATAGAATTCAGGTCAATCCATGAATAAAAGGAGAAATGTGTATCAATGGTTGTTATGATGTAGTGTGGGGTAGCGAGGAAGTGGTGGTTCTTGTTAATAGGGGATCACGAGGAGTCAGCAGTCTTGGGGGAGAAGTTCTGACACCAGTTCAGGGAGGAGTTTATTACTTCCACCAAAAATATAACTAGTTCACAGGAGATTCTTATCATTTGGTATATAAGTTCAAGTGTGTTAGAGTTCAGGATTTGATTCAGGAACCTTATGATATATGCTTTGAAACTATTACTAGTTGAGGAGGCCAGTGCATAGAATTTCAAGAAGGAAATGCTTCAAGGGATCCAAAGTCAGTAAACCTATTTATATTGACAACATTTCTTGAGGTAATGGAGAGGGTAGACATAATTGAGAGGACATTATCTAGACTTGGATCATCATGATAGAGGAGTCATCATGACGCTTCATGAAGAAGATGTGTGGCCCGAGGTTCATAGTTTTTATGGAATAAGAATTTCTAATTAGTCAGGGGTAGCTCCCAAACCTCAGTATCACATTTCTCTAGAGGTGGAATCTCTCAGGCCTATGATAAGGTATTAGACACTTTTTTTCTTATGGATTTTGAGGTCATCAGTGGTGATATTTCCTAACCTTTCTAAGTAGTCAGCATGTACCTGGTGTTCTTCTCTACGTTTATCCATTGATCATGATCTATCCAAGGTAGAACCATCATGTTACAACAGCTTTCAATTAGTAGAGATCAAGAAGAGAAAGGTAGAGGGTAACCTAAGGATACTCCCCATCCTTAAAGAGCAGATCATATGCATAGAAGTGGTCCTCAATAGGGTCAGATAGTCCATGGGGTAGTCCATGGTTAGCTTCATGTATTAGTATTTCCATTAATAGGCAATTTAGACAACATTCGAGGTACTCTTTACTTGTTTTATACATGGATTCATTCCATGTTTGATTCAGGAGTGACACAGTCCTTTATGTAACCTTCCCTTTTATATGTCTTGGGACATGAGGTAGAGAGGCTTCCAATTCCTAGGTCATTGACTATTTCTATTGGAGGTTGATCTGACTTGTTTGAAGTATATAGAGAATGTGATCTAGTGCAGGGAAATCACCTCTCTTGGAGAGATTTCTTATGATTACGAATACAACCATATGATGTAATCATCACTAGGGATATGTTGTATTTGGTGCACGAAATCATGTATTTCAGCTAGAGTTTTTTTGTGTCCATTGATGCTGATGGTGAACCGGTTCTGTTTTTTGGTGAGCAAGACCCTCGAATGGGTCATAGGCATGTTCTGTACTTATCATCCTTGATGTATGAGATGATTCTAAGTTCATCAACGGTTCAGTAGTCATAATTTCCTAGGGTTTTGGATGAGTACCCTTATGTCTCTTAAGAGGATGTTTTATCACTACCCTCTTGATAAGAGATGGGGTTTGGGATCAAGATACATTCAGGTGGGTCTCCTATATTGATGTCTCTATATAGGATGGAACCTTCTATGTTTTGAGAGATACCTATATAGATCGATGTTCTATTGCGGTACATTTTTATTTGTCCATGCATGTCATTGTAGGACGCACTAGTTTTTTTCGTGAAGAAGAAGGATGGATGTTTTCATTTGTGTATCAATTATCATCGATGAACCAAGTGACATTGAAGAACTCATATCCTCTTCCACATGTTGAAGATTTATTTGATCAACTGATGTTTTAATGTTCATTCTCAATGAACAATTTATTGTTAGGATATTATCAAATTCATGTGAAGTATAAGGATATACCAAAGACTAATTTTTTTTATTGTTGTGGGAATTATGAGTACATTGTGATGTTGTTCAGTGTGATGAATTTCTCTATCTGTGTTAATGGGGTTGCTGAATTTTGCATTCCATGAGTTCCTGGATAAGATTGTGGTGGTTTCCACCAATGACATCATTGTGCACTCCACATCGGTGGATGGAGTTCTTAGAGGATTCTGACTTCAAAATTTGATATACGCCTTGAAAGGGGAATGTTGTTGCTGATGCATAGAGATGGAATTCATGTAGTGATACAGTTCATGAATCAGGTGATTCATGGGGTTTGATGAAATAATATTTAGCACCTCCTCTAAATATGGGAGATCTTGGGGGTAGAGGTTGTCTTTTTCAGATGATGGTGCAGTCTTCACTACTTCTACAGGTGGAGGAATCATAGTTGGTGTATCATTAGGTGGAGGTCTGGAGGGACGAAGTTTTTTTTGGTGACGCCTCTAATATTTGGTATTAGGATACACAATACCAGGTATTATTTCAGGGAAGGATTTCTGTTCCTTCAGTGATGTATGAGATGATTCTCAAAGAGTTCGATAGTTCTCCCTTAGAAGTACATCCCAAAATGAAAATATGTACCAATATTTGATAGTTCTATTTTTTTTGTCCTAGGTTGAATCTTTTAGTTTCAATTTTATTGTCTTGATGTTAACACTACAATAAGGTGAAGGTCCAACACTGCATTCCCAATGGTTTTCACTATCTATTAGATATTCCTCAATATAAGTGGGAGGACATATTGATGGACTTTATTACTTGTTTACCTCATGCTCAGGGAGGGTATAATGCTATATGGGTAGTATTGGTTAACTTGATGAAATAATTCCACTTTATAAAGGTAAATTAGTCAAGCTTAGTGGAGGTTTTGTTAAGGATGTATCTGAAGGAGGTGGAGAGACTCCACTAAGATCCAAGGATGGTCATTTCTGACCGAGATCCTCATTTTACCTCTTGGGTGTGGAGAGGTATCCAAAATTCTTTTTTTTCTCATCTATTTAATAGAAATTATTTTCATTATCATTCTTATGGTTAGGTAGAGTGGACCATCTAGACTCTTAATGACTTGTTGCACTCTTGTGTCATGGATTTTGGAGGTTTGTGTATGAGGCACCTACCATTTCTTGATTTACCATACAATAATAGATTCAACACCACCATTGGTATGGAACCATTTGAAACCTTATATGTCCAACCGTTCCATTATCCATTGTTATGGACTGGGGTTAGAGAGTTTGAAATTATTAGGACAGAACAAGTACAAAATAAAAAAAATGGTTCGGGTGAGTCGTGAGCAGATGAAGGCCGCGTAGGATAGTCAGAAGTCCAATGTCAATCATAGGAGGAGACCTCTATAGTTTCACTTTTGGGATCACTTTCTTCTGAAGGTTACTCTCAATCATGGGAATCAATGGTTTGGTCATCGGAGTATGTTTTCTCACCAGTTTTTTGGGCCTTCTGAATTATTGTCTTATGTTGGAGTCATGGATTATCGAGTTGCACTTCACTTGCATATAGGTCGAGGTGTTGATGGATCTACCTTTTTTTGTAGGGATTTTTCATATAACTTTCATAACATTCCTTAGATGATTGGGTTGAAGGATGATCATTCCATGATCATTCATGTAGCAGGTGGAAGAACTATCGATGTGTGGTTTGGGATAGTATAATAGCCTCCCTAGAGTCTATGGGGATAGGCCAGGGTGATGAAACTCCCAATTTTATGTGCGTATTGGTAAGGGTATTACTCTACCAAGATTGTTAATTATCAGGACATAGACCATTCCATATGTGTGTTTGGTTGGTGTTTAGAAGGTAGACCTTGACTTATGATTTCTCGGGTCAAGGACTAACCTTTTGGTTGGGTTGTGGTATAGCATATTACAAATGGACCTTCCTAGACAAATTAGGGATTGTTCAAGAATTTTTAATGTATGACCTAGCATGGTTTCTATGGATATAGTTTTGAGTTATCATACACCACCCTTCCTTTAGTGTTTGAGTATGGGTCAGGAATTGGTACGGTGGAACGAGGCCATTAATCTATTCTATAATGGTGGAAAACTATGTCTGGTTAGGGTCTTGATAGATTTGTTAGAAATAAATTATCTAATGGGTTTGTGTTCCTCACTTTTTATCATGGCGTCCATGTTAGTAAATGAAGTGTCAATGATCATTTTTATTGTATAGATTTGTTTTCATTAATACCCATGCATATGATGTCGTATACTAGGGGTTCTTGGTGTGACTATATTAATTTTTATTCGCACATCATGGATAAGCATCTTGGTTCATGTGTAGAATTTATATTTTCATTTTAATCCAAATAAAAAGTTTTTTAGATATTTATTCTAATGAATCTTGAAGCTTTTAAGAGATTAGGGTAAGGCATGGGGATGGTTGTAGGGCTTGGTCTGGGAAAACAACTTGTATGATATTTCTTGTGTTTATTTATTTCTCATGATATAATATAATATGGATAATGATTCATTTATTCCTCTGTATAATTTCATATATATGAGGGAATATTTACCTAATTTAATAAATTTGGCCCTCACTTTGGGTCATCAGACGTTGGAATATGGGGATGTGCAAATGAGGCCGTGTAGCATTGTAGTTCGATTAGATTTCAGGAATGAGGAATTAAAAAATTGTATTATATATTTATTTATGATATAGGTAGATGTTATATAAGTTTCTTAGGGATATATTAGGGCCTATGATGTATATTATACTAGTTCATTGAGAAAAATAGTTTTAGTGGGAATTCCATGTTTCACGGGTAATGGATTGTTATTCTTGTATTGTGTTGTTATAGTTTTATGATTTTACCTAGGGAAACACACATTATTTTTGAGATTGATGATTTAATATGGTTTAGACCTTAGTTTATTGGAAATAAAACCATATTTTTCTCCAGGATGGATGGAAATAGTCTCATGTTAGGATCTTTCCCTGTTGGAAACTGTCTGTTTACATGAAACATAGTTGAAATATTGGATTCGCATGACATGTGTATTCATCCCTATGATTGTTTAGTGATGAAATTTTTTATCTATTTAAAGTTTCAATAATAACTTATATTGTGTTTTCCTATATAACATTTTATATGTAATCCAACTCATTTGTACCATGGTGTATTTTCATTCGATGTCTGGTCATATGGATCTTACAACGATAGGTATCATGGGGACAAAAAATTTCTCCCTTTATTGTGGGATGTATGGAGACACGATGTGGGGTAATTCAAGAATTTGATACTTGGAAAATGTATCAATGAGGTCAAGGATACATGAAAAGTGTTCCAAGGATATGTATGTATTTTTCGATAAGATTAGAAACCTCGATTTGGTTGTTTTGTGTCATATAGAATACCTTGTGGTATCGAGGATGGATTTGAGGTAGGAAACTTTGAGTTCCAAATCCGGTGGTTTTTTAATGTGCTTTTGGAATTTGTGGTGGGATCATGGATATATATTTGTGGTTCTGAAATAATTATTAGTTGGTGGGTGACCGTGCACTATATCTGGGAATGTGTATACTACCTCTTATTTAAGAGGAGTGCTGAGGTAACTTTGGGATGATGTATCTGACGTAATGGTGGGGCATGATACTTGGGTTTGTCCTTGATAATGGGTTAGATGGGAAAGAAACACGGGAGCATGATATTTTTTTGGTTGGTTCAAACGGTATCATGAAATCATTTAATTAGGTTGATATTGGGATGGATAGTGGTAAATTCGTTGTGAGTGGGTTCTTAGTGAATCACTCTATCGAAGAGGGGGAGTGTGGGGTTAGTGAGGCCCTTTGGGAATGATCTTGATTTTATAGGGAATGTGTTTGTGTGGGTGACACAAGGTATAGGTTGGTTTGAATATTAGTGGAATGAACCATGTGTGGGTCTATAGGAATGGATTAAGTTGTGGATAAAATCAAGTGGTGTGACAAGGGTTGAAATCATGTTTTTTTTGGTTTGGGGTCACTCTCTAGGATAGATTACCACTGGATATAGTGGGACATGTGTGAGTGTGGTTC
Source organism: Viscum album (assembly GCA_963277665.1). Classification (NCBI taxonomy): domain Eukaryota; kingdom Viridiplantae; phylum Streptophyta; class Magnoliopsida; order Santalales; family Viscaceae; genus Viscum; species Viscum album. Next base: position 1,229,551,416 of record OY728163.1, on the reverse strand, counting down.
CCCAGGTCATTTGGTGAGAAATGTGAGACATCCCATGGTTTCCACTTGTGATTTTGGTGAAGGATAAACATTACATAGTGTTGTCAATTAGATCTTGGTCTTCAAAAATAGGATTCATGGATAGAATAATGCCGGGATCTATAGGATAAATATGCATGTGGTTTTGGGAAATATTTGGGGTTGGCCATCATTAAGTGGTATAAGGGATTCCATATGATTTAAAGTGCACCAATGGTTGGTTACAGGGTGTGACCTTCATTGGATGAATTTTTTTATGGTTCTTGAGAGTTATGTTCCAGTGAATCAAAAATAAGTAGTGGCTCGTGCTTGGTGATAGAACTCGGTCACAAATAGGTTGGCCATATCAATTCCTTTCATGTGGTGATGGACAAAATGTGGTCCATTGAGAGGTATGTTTAGTTAGAGGAAGAAAATAATGATACTCCTATAGTGGGGTTCATCATATCAATCTTTAATGTGTAAATCTCATATGGGGAGGGTCTTGAAGGTGATTCTAATCAGTGGATGGTATAGTGGTACTATGCTATCATTCTATGGGGAGTTGGAATGTAATATATCTCCTCATAAAATTCTGTAATTGGATATTGGGTGTGTTTATAGTTGGAGTTGATGTGTCAGCATCAAGATTTGGGTGTTTTTTGCATGATATGAGGGTGTTTTAGACCATGGATTAATCAGTGCTCAGGGTGCGATAATGAAACATAGAAAAGAATATTGATGGATCAACCTTGAAAATGCAATGGGATTTAGGATCATATGTTGGTCTAGATGATTGTAAACATATTTCAATGAATATGGGTGTATTTAATTATGATTGGGATTGAGGATTGATGATGGTTCATTATGAGTGGCCCAGTGTTTCAGGAAAAGACATATGATGGTCTGATGGTGGTTTATGTGAGGTTTGGACTTGATAATATCAAAAATAAATTGGGAACATCATGTAGTTCCTGATGGGTGTGGTCTATGTATCAGACCAGTTGTTAGTGTATCCAATCATGGAGTCATAGTTTTAAAATGGTAGTATGTTCTGAGTTTAGAGATGAAACAAGACATGTTCTTGGTTTTTTGAGGACTGATCTAGGTTTGGATATTTTGTTCATTGGTTCCCCTATAATCTCATGAATGATAATCACTATGGTGTTTGATTTTAAAAAACACATGTCATTGTGGGTTGTAAATTCTTGATGGAATTTTAATTCTAGACATTTGGTGGATGGTTCATTCTAAGGTCTAGGATAATGAATGTGATTCCAAGAGATTGATAATCCTAGAATATTTTTTATGGACATGTATTGGGAATTATCATGGCTTCTTGAGTAATAATATAATTATGGTTGTGATTTTGTATCACTCCACTGATTTAGGGTTGTTGTGTTTGAAAATTGAATTTTATTTCCCCATGGGGGGATTTATTTTTGGGAAATTTTATTTTGATCCAAGTTTTGTGGGCTTCAAGGTACTTAAATGATATTTTTGTATGATTTTGAAAAATTATTAGGAATTGGGTTTTCCCAAATGATAAATATAGGACGTCAGTAAGAGGAAAAAAGGGTGACCCAAATTTGTAGCACCCACTAGCTAGCCAGTGGGCTAGAGAGAGTCCAGATGTTCTTCCAGGGTGCATTGGCTGGCTGGTGGCCCAGGACCAGCAAATCATTGGTCTTTCTTGAGGGTCTTCTAAATCAGGTGTATCCCTATAATTTTTTGGTAGGGTCTATTCAGGTTTTTGGTATGTAATGGATCTCAAGAGAGGATATTTGTATGGGAATCTCCCTCCCCTTTCTCTCCTTTGATCCACTGTTAATTTATAGCAAACCTTTCTTTTCATACACTTGCATTACTAATCTTTTTTATAATACATAAAACATTATACAAATAGATAAACGAAGAACATATTATTCTAGTGCCTTTGAAAACATGGAGACAAAAGCATGGGTACATAAATATGGTACATTTTCATCCACAAGGTTATTCATGAATATTTCCCTTCTTAGACACTTCAAACATCATACATATATTCATAACCTGGGGAAGGAAACATTAAATGTGGTGAGCTTAGACGCTCAGTATGGGTAAACAAGTGATACAAGTAATCATAAATGTGAGCATAGTGGTATGACAAAATGATTATAACATTAGATGATTGTATCTTTCATATCATGAGATCATAAACATGAATCCTGGCATAAATCCTTGTTGTTTATAATAAATTAATCAAATGAAATAAAGAAAAAAATCCACGAAATGATAGACTAACAATAAGATGTGGAATTTTTGTAGACACATAACCAAATAATATGATTTCCACATTAGTCATGGAATTTCTTCTAAGGATATCTTAGTTGTATGGGTTCACTCTCTATACCATCTTAGTAGTCATGGTTCACTCCCATGGCCATCTTAGTGATATAATTTCACTCCCCATACAATATTGTTATTCATGATTAACTCCATTGGCCATCTTAGTAGTCATGTTTCACTACCAATACCTTATTAGTCTATCTAATGAGACAAAAACATTTACCCAATGTAATGGAGGGATATATAAGTCCCAACCATACCATAATTAAATCCTACATACATGTGCCACAAAATCATAAGAATTCATATCATATCCCAAAATATGAATTGGATATTATAAACATGTAATCATATCATAACCAATAGAAAACAATACAGGTTTCATCATAATTTCATCAAAAACATAACATGTGAAAAGATTAAGGTTTCAAAACAATATAACATGTGAAATAGAAATGGGTTTCATAAACATCATTTCATCAATAAATAAACCATTAAGAAAATATTATGAAGGGAAACATTGAATAGTTTCCTTATGAAGTATTGAGTAATATAAAAAGATGTCAACTTAGATAGAAAATATTTTTAAAAAAAATTCAAAAAAATTATTGAAGAAATTATCCTTTCTTCTTTAAAGATTTTTTTCAAACATAAAACCTTTTAAAAACAATTTTCCTTGAAAACATATAAAACAATCTTTAAAACATTTTGAAACCCATTTCATAGAAATCTTATAAAAGAATATTGAATTTTTTTTAAAACTTTATTATATAATATTTCTAAAATGTATAAAATATGCTTCTTATATCATAAAAATCATATTATTTGAAAACTAACTTTTGAATCTTATAAAGTATGTTTTGATAATCTATTTAAGAAAATTTTTAAACATAAAATTTTTCTGTGAAACCTCTTTCATTGAAAACCATTTTAAAAAAATAATTTCTAGAATATTAGGAATAATTTTTTTAAAAAATAACCTTTTAATATTTTAATGTAGATTCGAAGAATTCAGATCATGATGGAGGGTAAATCTGTACATGCCTAACATTTCCTTTTTGCTGTGAAATGTTCAAAAAAGTTCCTTAATAGGAAAATGAAAAGGATATTCCTTTTTAAAAACCAATCTTGATTAAAAAGGTAAAACTGGGGTAAAAAAATTTTTATCCATCAAGTATTAATTGTTAAATTGTTTGTAAAACCTTTTAAAAACACAGTTTCAAAGAAACAATTATTTCAGAATAAAGAGGGAGGTAAAGTCATACTTTCTTAAAAACACTATCGCGATCATTTTATGTACCAAAGAGTGAAAAATTGGAACCATTACGTGGTTATAACATGAATACCCTAAGGGTATGAAATATAATTAGATTTATAGAGATAGGTATCAAAAATTTTCATCAATTGAAGCATAATCATAAACAATATCGATATACAATGAGATTATTTCAATAATCTCTTACCACCTATTGAATTTGAGTTATAATACCCTTGTAAAAAAAGAAATTTCATAGAGCCTAAAATATCATGAATAAATAATTATATTAATGATATAAAAAGTTAATTATAAACATATACACCTTGTAAAAGAACCTAGGTTTATAGAAAAACTTGTGTCTCAAATAAAGAAAATGGAGACAAAATTACTTTAATGATTTGGTAACTTTTTAACCATAAAACCCATGAAATAAAGATAATAAAATGGATATGTAAATAACCATAAATTTAATTATAATAATCATATAATAAATTTTTGGTCATTATATACACTATACAAAATAAATGAGTTATGAATAATGTATTTATCACAACAAAATGAAAAGTGAGATGAAATACCCTTACCTTGTGTCTTGACATTCATCATACACATTAAATACTCATGTATAAAAATTTTACGTATATTATATGTTTATCATAGAACCATACTCCTATATATAATACCATATTATATTTTCTTATGACCTTATATTAAATTTTTACAAATAATTCCATGTTATGTAAAGTTTTGATTAATGATTTCTTTGATTATCATACATGTTTTGACTTTTCATTATTGATCCCATTACATAAATCTTGATTTATTTATTTCCATAGTATAAAAAATTAATTACATATCATATAGATTAATTTTATAAACATTTATTATAATCTATAAAATATTTAAATAATAAATGGAATACTCCATTCAAGGAGATGGGGGGTTGTACGTACACATGAACGTTGTTTCCATTTTCATTGCATTTTTAAAGAAAGAGTGTAGATGAAATTTATGTATATATGTAGATATAATCATTATATTAAAATTATTATTTCATATATACAATATAATCTTACTAAACTCATCCTTATACAATCCTTTTAAAGTGAGAATGAATCACATCATATTGAGGGGGCGGTAGTCCACACTTCCACAAAGAATGTTATCATATTTACACAAAATGGAAAGTGTGAAGGGTAGATTTATATAATAAATTTAAATTTTTATAAACACTATAATTTTAATATATATCATATATAAATAGATTTTACATCATAATTCCCAACCATAAAATTTAGTAAATGTAAAAAAAACAACATCATTTCGTGAGATGGTAGTTTTTTGTACACAAGAATTGTAAGTTCATTGTCCATTAGATAAATGTGTGGGAGTGATTTTCAAACACTTAACATGAAAAAATATCATCACATTATTTATATTGGGTATATGATGTGATCATGTAATTATAATAATTGAGGAGGTGTAGAAATAAAATAAAAAATAGCTTGAGGAAATATGTTACCTTTTCTTTTGGGTAACCCCGTTTAGTTTTCACCAAAGGGATTCTTGGATAGATTTCTTCCCAATGGGAGGATTCAAGGAGTATGTTATGGATTTTGGGAATTTTATTGGGTAGATATTGTTTGAAACTAAGTATTTTTAGAGGTGCGGATAAGGGGGAGGTGGTGGCCCTATATTGGGATGGGAGGGGACACACTTGAAACTTTTTCAAACAAGTTGGTTAATCCAGAATTTTTACATAACCAAACTCATCCAAAAGCAACCAAACACCAGAATGGAAGTTTTATGGTAAAAATTTTTTTAGAAAATGGTTTTTTAATTTTATATGTCATTTTAGACTTTAATTTTAAGTTTTATTCCCTTCTTATGCTTAATTTTACTTTAATCATGGTAATTAATCTTAATCACATTCACTATTTTTTTAGTAAAAAATTAAGTTGATCATATTAGAATATAAATACCATAATTATTATAAAAATTTATTTCCATCTTTTAGAATTCAATTCACATAAATTTCATAATTAATTTTAATATTAATCACGCAGATGTGGTAAGAAACAAGGTTTTTAAATTGAGAGTGTTCAAAAGATCATTAAGATTTTATATCTAAATTAAATATTAAAATTTTAATATAGCCAAAATTTGATTAATATATGTATAATAGTTCTAATGGGACATTAAAATTGACATCATATATAAATTAAAAATATAAATAAATTAGATGAAAAATCAGTTTTGAATTAAAGTTTATTATTTTTCAATATTTACGCAGAAATGAAGTTTCTTAGAAAAAAACCAAATATTTAACCTAAGAAAATGTCAACATTCTGAATTCAAAAATGATATTTATTTTCCCAAATTAATTTTATAAAAGTGTAAAAAATTAATTTTATTATATTTCATATAAGGACATATAAAAGAGTTCTTTTGAGAAAATAGTATTTTAAATCATTTAAGCACTAAACTAGTAATTATATTTTTCATTATCAAAATTATAAATAATGTTTTAAAGTTTGTTATTATTATTCATATTAATAAATTTTATGGCTATTTCATAATTATATTTTTTATATAATTATATTAATAACATTATGTTTCATAGAAACTCAGTAATTCAGGTAACTCACACCAAATCGGTGTTTTATGTAGCATGAACCAAGACAATGTTACTTGTATCGCAAGAAAATTTGGTATTTCACATTGTGAAAAAATATCATCTGTATCTTATAATAAAATATTAATATGGTGTAGTGTACAAGGTTTGAATAGCCTTTTTCATTCATATAACACAAGCTATATTTAATGTTACGTGAAATGAATAATATTAATAAAAAGATAAAATTAATTTGAAAAACTATAATTCACAAAAACGTTGGGTGTTACATGAGGGTGGAGGGATGGTTTTGGGTGTTTTTCGATAATGAATCTAGGTAATATCAACTGGTTTATTCTTATTTTTTCACATTTCACTTCTTGATGATTTAATTTATTTTGTGATAGGATTTGGGTGTTGATTCTACTAGACCATGGTGGAATTGAATAAGGGTATTGGGCATTTTGATCTACTTGTAAAGAGGGAATCCTGAGACTTTTTTCATGCCATAAAGTTTTTTCAATGATGTTATGTTTCTTGATGAATTTATTTTATAAATTTAATGTAATTAAATTAAATTAATAATAGGATCAGCATTTGGTTGTTGGGGTTACTCTTGAAATGGAGTCAGGGATGTGTAAAAAAAATTTCCAAGGTCGGTTGGCCAGTGTTTTGGCCTGATGGTAGTTCTTGGTTAGTTTTCTAGTGATTATTTCATGTCGGATGAAATTTAATTGTTAATTAATGTTATATGATTAATTATTTATGTCATTTATCATGATTAAGATGACTTGGAGCATGGATGGTGCTCAGTTGGCTTGGATTAGCTAGGATGATTCATTCACATTCATGGTGAGTGCTTAGATGAGGCTTGATAGAGTTTGGAAAGGGGATAACTCTGGAATTGAGGATTTTATACCCTATAATACAAAGACATATGTTTATATATGCTTGAGTGTGTATGATTATATATGTTTCATGGTTTTGAAAAATTGGGTATAAGGAAAAGTGTAGTCATTAGATGAGGGGATATGGTGGTTTGATCCTCTCATGATAATAATAAATTCTTGTGAGAACATGTATGTTTTTGGATCTCCTGATATCTTTGTCACCAAGGGGAAATGGTTTCATTTTATCTGATGCAATACCATGGGAAAGAATTTGGGTATATATTGTGATACAAATATCCTAGGTCACATTACTAGAGCTAGAGGGTATACATGGGTGGATTGGGGTAAGTTGATGATGGGAGAGATTGGTAGGTCTCATAGGTTGATGAGAAATCCTTTCTATGGTCGAGGTGATTCATTTTTATCATAGTGAGAGGGCTATGTTATTTGTAACTTTTCATCTGCATTTAAATTGGAGTTTAATAGGATTTGTACCTTTATTATGAGGACATAAATATGTTGGGATGTGATGAACTGAGATAATATCAGGTTGAGGGATTAGGAATACTGAGGGATTTAGTTAATTTGTACCAATCCTTGAGGTCTGGGTCAGGATGATACTTTGGGTAGTGATGTAACCATCCAGTTAAGATCATTGGGTGGTATCGTGTAGTTGATATGGGAATGGGTTTGGAGGACCCATCTGACACCCAAAGGGGAGATATGAGATTTATTCTGAAAAGGTTCTATGTGTTTAAAAACTCACACCCCATGATCAACCAGTGAGTTATGTGGCGATATGCATCCTTGAATTCTTGGGACAGATAGACCAATAATTTAGGAGGCATGGATCGGGATTCATGATGTAACCAACTCAATGTGTGTAGGGAAGGGTCAGGGTGCTGATGGACTTACACAATGTATGTAAGGATGCATCTGCATACTTGGTGACCTTTTATTAGATTCTTGTCTCGATGGATGATCCTGACCAAATCCTACATGTATCAGGTCAAGTACCATTCCATACATGGATTGTATCGGTGGAATGGAAACTCGAGAGTCTTTGAGGATATTCTAAATGATGGAACTCCCCATTGTCTGTGGGGATGGGTGAGCTGATGATCGTTCCTTGAAGCTCAAGTATCAAGTCGGTACCTTTCTAGATGTGGATTAGGTTAGTGTGTATGTATTGGAATTGGCATTGTGGAGGCTTAGTTAAAGATAAACCATGGGGTATGGGTCATGGAATGATGGGTGATCGTTGGACCTCCCAATAGAGATTAGGTATGGGTAGTGACTTTTGGATGTATGACAGTCCCCATTGTATATGGGTATCATGTTGACATTTTTGATGTTTCCATACCCTAGGAATATGGGTATGTATTCTGAATTACTACAATTAAAGGAGTCCACATGTGGATTTATACATGGTACCAAAGTAGGTTTGGTCAGGCTTGGGGTGGATTGGTTAGCACCTGGTAACCTGAAGGGTGTATGTACCTCATTAGGTCACCCGGTGACCTAGTTAGCACATGAAAACTCTGTGAACATGTTTATTTTATTTTTTTCACTCATTTATACACATGTATATGATATCATATACTTGTGTTTATTGGTGATACACAATTGTGTTTTACATTCACAACAGACACAAGAATATCAATGCGTGTAAAAACATTATATTTTCATTTTAGGTTAGTGAACAAGCTATATAGAGCATTGGTATGAGGAAGATCAAGGTCACTATGAGGCTTTGGTGAGTCTCTGGGATTTTAATATGACCCTATCTATGAGTTGTGTTTTTTCTTTGTTCCATATTTTGGATCAACTGATTTGGTGATTGATTACATGTTTGTATGACAACATCAAGTATGGTATTTATTGTTTTTATTTATTTTTCAATCTATGACATGATATGGATGATTCTTGTTATTTATATTTTTTTATTACTTTAATTTTATGTCACATTATTCACATGGTATGAATTAGGACCACATTGATAGTCGACATCATATTGTGTAAGAGGGGAGTGCTTGAGGCCATATAGCACTCTTGTTCGGATAGGTTCCTAGACTATGGTGATACACACATGAGATAAAACATAATTGAGGTTCTAAATATAAATTATAAAATTAAAAGGAAGAGTAAAATATGTACATAAATGAGAAACTGTCCTTGAAGATGATGGGGATTATTCTTAACAATGATATAAATTTTGGGAAAAAATACATTAGTGTAAAATAATTTAATTTAAAATTAATTTTCCTTCATATATGAATAAAATGTGCCTTTAAAGAAAATTTTATATTGGAATAAACCAACCATAGAAGAAATAAGTTCACGAATATGAATTATAACTCAATAAAAGATATTTGAATTATAAAAAATCTTGTAGATTTATTAATGCATGAATCAAAGGAACCTAACAGGTAGATCATTAAATTGACATAAAATATAAATAAATGAAAGATATTTAAAATCCCTAAAATAAATATGTAATTGGATACACAATATAAAATAAAACATGGTGTACAATATCAGACTTGTCTCATGGATTTGAAAATTGACAAAAATAAACCTTTACATTGTCAATATCTTTTATATTGAAAAATCATGAAAAGTAAAACAATATATGAATATATATAAATACCTTATATTTCATGAATAAATATGGTAAAATAAATACTTTTCCGATGTATACACTATAATAAGGTAACAAGTTGTGAATATGATTTATATCATAATAAATAAAATTGAGATACAAAGACTCTTACCTTGTATTACTGGTTAGTAAATACATTCTCTAACCACCTGTATAAAAAATAACTATATTAATTATCATTTAGTGATCATTATTCATATATGAATATATATATATATATATAATTTCATCATATTAATTTCTAATAATTTTTTGAAAAAATAGTTAGTTTTATTTAATTTTCATCAACGAAGGTTATTAGAATTGATTGATTGTATAGTACATTACTCATAAAGACGGTGAGTATTGTTTTTCATAACATAAAACTACATAATTAATATTTAATTATAGGTATTTTAATATATATTTTATAATGATTTATAATTTTATAATTTCATTTCATATGTATTTTAGTTATGACACATCATGATAATGTTGGTGATGAGATTATTTCGGTAATTTTTAACAGACAAAATGGTGAACAATAATAATAAATAAAATTTTAATATTAAATTTTAAAAACTATAAACCAAACATTATTTTAAAATTAATTAAAACTAAAAACAATATTTTTTTCCATTTTTACACTTGATAGACATTTATATCATTATTCATGTAGGTGGTTAAACCAACCCATACACGAACAAGCTATAATATATGGGTGAGTATTGATAAGGAAGTGATTAGTTTGGAATAATATCATTATTAAATAAGAATAACATTATTATTAAAATGCTTTTATGTTTTTAATAATAATTTATAGTTGTTTTAACATAATAATATATTGGATGAAAATGAAATGCATAACTTTTATATATGTGGTGGTTTGCACATACGCATGGAAAACACGTTCATTTTCCATATATTAAAAGTAATATAGGTAATGGTTTATAAATATTTCATATTATGAATGTAATAAATATCACATTAGTACAATAAATAGAAATTTAGAAACATCATTTTTATGTGTTGATGAAAAATGAAATGTGTCATTCATGGAGGTCATAGTCTACATATAAATATAATGGCATCATTATTTTTTTTCAATCATTGAGGAAGTTATAGAATTTATATAAAATCAGTATGATAACATTTAATTTTATTATAAATACTTATTTCAACATATTTTTTGGTATATAATATTTTTTAGGGGGGAGGAGGAAATTTTTTATATAAATTATTGGTTGAGAACATTACCTCTGACTTTGGATGTTCTCCCTTGGGCACCATGATAAGGATTTCTATATTGATCTTTTTTAAAGACTAATATATCAATAGAATATAATCATAAATAAATAATAAATTAATTCCATGATTTAATAAAGACATATCACATATATTTTTTCAACCTAATGACAGATAGGTTTAGTGTCTTGGAGACTACCTACACAAATATATTATTTTACAAAACATGTTTGAATTTCCCCACAACTATTCTACTATATAATATTTTTAATTATCATAATAAATAATATTATTATTAATTGGGGGAATGGTAACAGAAGAAATGTGTGCTCTTGAATGATATTTAATGGAAACTTATCCACCTATAATAATATTAAACTCATGAACATGAGGGAAAATGATCAGGTAAGAAATTTAAGATAAAAATTACAAGTAATCATAAGTAAAAAAACATAAAACTTGATTGATAATCAAGGATCATGGCAGAAGAACATATGCCTGAAATATGTTTCATCCAAAACCTGTCTTAGAAGTATATGATTATAATAAATAACCTAACATCATAACATAAGAAAATGGTATATCATTAGAACAAGGAATACCAATAAAATTATGAATAGAAATGAAGTAATTTCATTAGAAAAAGTAAGTGGGACAAATTTAATAATAGGAAAAAATATATTATGGAGAAATAATCAACACATGATTCTTGTAGTGGTGAAAATATCACTACATAATTCCTAGAGTTGAGAGAGAATTCGATACTCAGTTCCTATAGGGGAGTGAGCATTAATTACTATAATCCCATAGTATATCTTGAGATATAAAACCTTAACAAATTTATTGGAAGGTAATATAAGACCACACCCTTCATAATCCATATATATAACTTCCTCATAAAATAAAATCATTAAACTTATCATTAATAACCCATTTAAAGAAAATGGGATTCATAACATTTCGAAATAGTATCATATAAAAAATTTGATCATTAGTTACAAAAGACATGATCACCAAAAATGAATATTTAACAAATAACATATAGGTTTATTTATAATTCATAATTACATTATATAATAATCCTTTAAAAACAGAATAGAAATCAAAAAATTATTTTTATTAATAAACTAATTAATTTCATGTTTAAAAGACATGATTTTCAAATCACAATTCTAATAAAAAAATTTAAAAAAATTGAAGAAATATTTAAACATTTGTTAAAAAAATTACAATAAAAATACATTTAAAATAAAATAATAATATGAAAATATGTTAAGTATAATGGCATAATTGCACTTTGAAGAAAAACCTCTGTAGCATTTTATAATACCAAAACTGAAAACCCAAACCATTTAAAGGATAAAAATTCTTTATTTTAGAATGATTCAATTGAAATAAATGGATAATTGTAGATAAAAAAAGTTGAGTTTCCACTATGGAATGGAAAAAATTGGTGCGAAGTAAAAACATAGATATAGAAGAAAAAACTGTTTAATGAAATGGGAATTATTCTTAACATAAACACATATTCAATAAATAATAGAATCATGAAGGAATAATAATTTGTTGTTAAATATGATTTTCCAATGAAATAATTTGTAAACATAGTCAAACATCATCCATGGTTACAATAGACAAATATTGAAAGGTATTAGAAAAATAAGAGTGATTATGTCTCAACAAATGAACTGAGTTCCAAAAACTACATACAACATGTGGAGTATTAAAATCATGTCCTAGTGAAATATAGATATTAAAATTGAACCTTAATTACCATGAATAAAAGCTATTTCAGGATATAATTTCTCAACTTATCAATATATACACCACATGAATGAATATCAGTGCATAATAAAAGAACTTGTCTCCTATATGGAAATTTGAGATGAAAACCCTAAACTTGTTCCAAATTCATTCTATTCAAATGATAAACATCCTTTATAATAAAATTAAGTAATTAGATACCTCCATAAGAACCTTATTATAATATATTTAATTTTATATGGATCATTTATTATTATATTCAATTTATTTGTTAAATTGTTTCCTTGAGTTTGAGTGAAAATTGAATCAGTTCCGGTGGATTTTTGTAGTCATAGTGATCAAATGTGACATTTTAATAATAAATTAAAAGAATAATATAACTATCCTGGAACCAAAACCCAATTTTTAATGTATTAATAAATAAAAATAAAAATAAAAATATTTAATTTCCCATTATTATTTTTAATATAGTTATATATAATTTATTCATATATGTGGTTAACCCAACCCAAACTTGTACATACTTTAACTCAATGGGTGAGTATGGTTAAAAAGTTATTTATTTTGAAATTATTTTAATAATAGAATAATAATGATATTATATATATACTTTTATTATGTTGAACTATATTTAAAATTGTTTGGTTAAAGAATGGAAATCGTGATGAAAAATGAAAAAATTTATTCTTCATGGAGGTAGTAGTCCATGCATTCATATGATAGGAATTAATTTAATTATATAAGTAGACTAAAATTAATAAATAAGGATTATTACATTAATAAAAACCATATCTATATAAGTAATTAATTATATTATTATGGTGTTATGATTCTGGGATGTGTAAGATTAAAAAACAGAATAATGTGATAATAATTACTTTTGAGACTTGATCTTTAATTGGAAGTATCCTCATAATTGAAGGGAATGAACTAAATATGTTTGATAATAGTGTAATTTTCATGGGGTAAATATCTAGATAGAGTAATGTGTAACAGTATCTTTTGTAAATTTTAAGGTGAAGTGTATCTTTGAAGGGTCAAAGTGGTATCATTATATAAGAAAATAAAATGGCACTTCTTGGAATCACCTTCACAATATTCAATAATTCCTTTGAACTATTAAAGGTGTAAGGGATAAAAAAGGGAAAAAGTGTAGGATAAACGTTTTTTAGTTGATCTAAATCCCAACTATTTATTTCAAGAAATGTTTATTTAAAAAAATTAAACTTTTACAGTAAGTTGAACATAATTTACCCATTTTACTTTTACCATGATAATTAATTTTTATTCTTGGTAATTAATTTATAAGGTAAAAAAATAAAATTAAGAGTAAAATAGTTTTTCTCTTTTTGAAAAATTAACCGAATTTTGATATTAAATTTTAATATATCATTAAATTATCATAGTCAATGATTTTAAATGCATATATAGATTTATTATTTATTTTAATTAAATATATGATGATTCCTGTGAAATAAAAAACATAACCTCACATTGAAGAAGCATTATTTAAAAAGAAGTTTAAAAACTTTTTTTTATAAAAAAATAACATTTTACTTTAGTTCTATTTTTTTTTTGAAATATTATATATATATAATAAATATCCCAAAATTCATAATTGTATTCCTTATATTATTATTTTAATACTTTAATGGTTTTTGAATCATTTATGTTATACTTACTAAGAGATAAAATAACAGAAATTTTAATTTTCATAAATCCGGAATTTTTTTACGACAAATAAAGATTTTATGAAAATTCTCAAAAAATCACTCATGTAAATTTAAATATGATTATTTAAAAAATTGTTTTCATTTTATCTAATTAAAATTCTAAAATTCTAAAATTTATATTTTATTTTAAAACGTAAACTAAAAAAGATAACTTCTTTTTTATTAAATACAACCTTTTTCAATATTAACACTTATTGATTTTTTTATTCAAACAGAAATATTCTTTAAGGGTTTACGGTATTAGTTTTTATTATATATTTATTAATAGTTTTCATCTAATATTTTTTGGTTCATTTATGTGTGGTGCAGAGTATAATGCTAGTAATTAAAGATCATAATTTTTTAAGGAGGAAAACTCGTATCATCACATTCTACCCCCTTAAAAAGAATTATTTCCTCCATTTTTTATTCTATGAAAGAAAATAAGTGTGGTTACATTTCCCACGTTACATACTTAGGTTCCCATGTTGATTCCTAAAATTTATGATCCTCTACATAACTTTTTTTAGATGAGTTCTCTTATTCTACGACATCTTATCTATTCAATATATAATGTATAATGGTTGTTCCTCATATGAGAGATCATGTTTCAGTTGTAAGGATTATGAGTTAAATATTCTTTAAGGGTATGATATGTACTTCCTAAAAAGTTATTGAGGTAAAATTTCATATAATTGGGAATGATCTTGTTGGGGTGTTAATTGATATACTAACACTCCGACAAGATGGAGGATCTTGAAGGGAATGATGTACCTAGGGCTACATATCCCTTCGTTGGAAGTCTTATAATGTGATTCCAAGGAGATATCCATAGGAACACATTATCACTGACATTAAACTATAGTATTCACTAATGGGAATCTATATAAATATTCTATCAACATTGTGATGTATTCATTTGTAATTGGATGGTTTGAATCTTCTCTATAATTTAATAGAAAAGGTTATAACCAATCTGTTTCCTCTCCCTAAAATCAACCTAACATATTGGCATCCTATACCTCATCCCATGTAGATCCTTATATGGTGCTATAGAAATTATAAAATGGAAATTTTTATTAAATGAGAACTCTACCAAACACATGTTTTGATCTCAAAGTCCTTGCAATTCTATAAAATAAGATATCTATAAATTCATTAGAGTTTAAATAGTCCCCTCAGACCGACCCTCTATCTAAGGGTGATAAGAAGTTATGACACTCAACTTTTTCTCTAACTCCTTCTAAATGTTACTCCAGAACCTCATGTTCATCCTTGGATCTCGGTTTGATATAGTGGAGTGTGGAACCCCATGTAGTCCTACAAAGTTCACTTATGTGAGTCTCGGATTGTTATCCAAGAGAGAAAATATTATTTAATAATAACAACAAATACTAACTTTTTTACATTTCCAATTATAACCGACATTCCATTATAGTAGTTATATATCTTGGGGAGTCCCATAATAAAATCCAGAGAGGTTTGTTTTTATTTTTATACCAGTATGGGTAATTGATTCAATATATCCTTAGATTTTTCTCATTGATCCGTAACTTCTTTGGAATACGAAGCATCAAGATGTATATTGCATGATTTCTTCCTTTAGTTTATCCCACTAGAAGTTCTTATATAAATCAATATATATCTTTATGCTACATAGATGAATAGATAATGATGAGATATGAGCATCATCTAAAATTCCCCACTTTAGTTCTGGTACTGATGGGACACATATTTTAGTTCCAAAATTTTCAACTATATATATATCAAAGCAGAACTTTTGAATACACAATACCTTTTTCTATAGATTATAATCATCTTTCTGTTCTTCTTTGATCATCACATTAATGGATGGTTAATGAATCATTTAATAAAGATAGGATTTCTCTCTTTACCTTGTGATTTTAGGACTCAACCATTAAAAATATATGTGTATTGAGTATTTTTTTAATCCTTATCATGTATATTATTGAATTATCTTTCTTGATCAAAGAATTATATACGTTTTTTCTTCTTAGGGTTATAATGTATTCAGCAGTCATAATCCTTCATCAGTTTTAACCAACACCTTTGGATCATGTTCAAATATTTTTATGTGAATATATACATTATTCTATTATGGTCAATATAAAAATCACACTTCTCAATATAAATATGAAGATGCCGATTTTCTGATCAAAATACTTCTTCCACCAACTCCGTATTATTATTATTTGGGTAGTTTTACTAATTTGTCTTTAATGAACATGATTCATAATAAATTACCTTCCCATTTGATATAATAATTCATCTAGAACCTTTCATGGAATAATGACTATATATCACAAACCCTTGTCCATTATAGGGTATTATACATATAGGCATCCTATCCAATATCTTCTTAATCTACCTGAAGATTTCCTCACATTCCATTTTCTCAAGAAACATCACTCCCTTTGGTGTAAACATAGTTATTAGATTATATAATCAAAATAATTTTCAAACAAAACTCTAATATTGTATACCTGAATAAGAAAACATGAGATCTCTATCACAGAGGTTTGCTTCAACCATTTTTAAATTACAACTATCATTGATGTGTCCACAGATATAACATCACTAGTAATAACATTACCTAATAGAGATACTTCTTACTGTAAAAATTCACACTATTTAAACGTGGCATATAATTTTAATTTTATAAGGTCAATATGAAAATACCCAATTTCTCTTCATGTTCTAGCTCACCATTAGAATACATAAGAATTCCATCAATAAAGACCACCATGATTTTTCAAGGTAATATGTAGTGATCATAATCATTGAATCCATTAAGATAGTTGAATCATTTTTAAACCTAAATGGAATCACTATAAAGTCCTAATGTTTGTACCTTGTGTGGATGATCTACATGGGAATATCTTAACTTATTACCCTAATTAGATGATACTGATATTGATGTTCAATCATTAATAAATTTTGATCTCCTAATATTTAATTGAAAAGATCATAAATATGGGGTAGAGGATTTTTTTTTTATTGTGATCATGTTATGTTCATTATTGTCAATTAAAAAGTGCATTGATCCATCCTTATTCTTAAAATAGAAGTAGTGCTCCTAAGGAGAAGCAATCGAGCATGAAAATACATTATCTAGAATCTATTGAAGTTTATTCTTTGACACTTCCTACTCAACTGGGCCATAATATAAGGACTCATTGAGAAATAAATAGACTTAGATAAGATCATGATTAAAAAACGTCACATTCTAGGGGTTTACTGTAACAGCCCGAGATTTTAATGTCTTGTGTTGTACGCTACACCAAAAGGAACTTTCACAACACGCATCCTTGACTTGCCTTGCATTACACGAAATCGCGACCTTCCTCGATAGCGTGTGTAGTACGCAATACCAAGTTTCACTAAACAACGATATGCTATTAAAATATTATTATAACTAGCCGTTATGAATAATAATAACCACTTTTTGAAATTTTATAAATTTTATTTTTCAAAATGGACTTCATTTTTGGATTCGAAATACCGAAATTAGCCTAGGGTGAAATTTTGGTATTTTTCTGAAAACTATCAATTTTTGATGAATAGTGAAACCACTAAGTGGTAGGTTAAAAACTGAATTTTGCATAAAACTTAATTTTATTGCTTCTGTGAATGTAATTTCAAAAATCCAACAGACACGGTTGATATCAGTAAGTAAACTGTGGTTCAATGAGATAAAAATAATTTTTTGGTGAATAGTAACTTTTTACTTTTTTTACCGCGGTTAATAGTAAATAGGGTAACTAATGGTAAATATGATATTACTATTACCCTAACACATGTCCTAATTCTATTGGATAAGTGTAATTCGACCAAAAACAACCTTATGAATAAAATATGACCATTTAGGCCCACTTGGATTAGATTAGGACATTTATTATTAATTTATTTAAAGAAGGGTTAAAATAGTTAAAATCAAAGTTTAATAAGTAAATAATTTTTAATATGGGGTTATACATAAGATAAATTCGATTGTAAATATTCATTAGAAAGATAAAACGATTTCCTACATGATGGTATTTTATTTTTAATTTTTAGACATCAAATAATTTAATTTATTTATGACACAAAGATGATGCAGTAATTATCTTATTAATGAAAGATTGACATAATTGATAATATAAATACCAAAATAAATGTAATTTAAGACTTTTTATGAATTCCACTAATTTTCTAGGTTACTATGATATATTAATTTTGATTTAATCAAATTGGTTCGAACATATAATTCTGTTATGACTTTTACAAAAATCATATATCAAATAGTGTCAAAATTAACACAAAATAGTTTTTAAATAAAATATTATATTATTAATTGTTATTTTATTCCTAAAAATATAAGGTTCGGCCAAATGACTTAGATAAGGATATATATATTAATAATAAACAATTTGGGGTTCTTTTGGCATGTTATAGTAAGTGTATTAACCATATATTGAAAGAAAACAAAAAGACACGGTAAAAGTTAAATTAATTAACATAGAGTTAAATCTAATTGATAAGGTTAAAATAATACCCTAAACATGTCTAAATCTTATTGGTTGATAGGATTTCGACCCATCCCCACTTTATCTTCGAAATAAGACCCTTTGGAACCATTATATACCGATTTTGACTTTAATATAAAATAATATTTTGAGATATTCCTAAGGTGCCCCTCTCCTCCCTTATAAAAGGGCACCTCCTCCCCCTCCTCCTCACACCAAATTGAGCACTCAAGCTCGGCCAACCCCTGACATTTTCTCTTCTCCACTTCCCGAGAATAATCCTAGTGGTCCTGGTATTCTTCAAAGACCAATCTTAGTTCCCTAAGTGGAGGATTCAAAGAGGCGTTCTAAAGAAGAGGTAATATCCGTTACCGATCTTTTCAATTTCTTTCTTCTTCAACTTCTTCTCCTTTAGTTGTTTCATGATAAATTAATAACATCAGTATTAATTACATACTGATATTTTATTATAAATATGAAACAACCCTAATTCACCTTCTATCCATCCTACGGAAAAATGAAATCACCGCGCGTGCGTACGTACGGAATACCGTCTCCACGCCGTGGTGTAATCTATTTTCCACCATCACTTTACAAGGATGGGTATAATGGTGTAATGAGTAACTATTTATGATTATTATAAAGTAATATTGATACTGAAATAATATATATATATACTCCAATACAATTCCATGATCATAGGAACGATATCATCACTCGTGCGTACGTACGGAATACCGTCTCCACGTTGTGAAACGACTCGTTCTACATGATCATCATTACATAATAATTATATAAATGAATTGAATGAATAAATATTATATTTTTTACACTAATACCATTCTGGATATAACCTTAAAAGAAGAATAATAATTTATTCGGCAAAACACGCATAAGAACAAAAGGCAATAAAGACCCGAGTAACAAGTAACAATGAAATATTACTAAAAAGAAGCTATGAATATGACCATATATGATATCATATCAATATGTATGATTCTGGAATAATTCAATAACATTATTTAAACCATTATACAGGAGCTTCAGACACGTACAAAGAAAATCGGACCTAAGGTAAGGGAAATATCACAATCTCATTTTTATCCGAGATTGTGTATTCGTAAGTAATTACTGGGGTGTATTTTATCATCCACATCCATGTTTCATCAATATGTAATATTATTTCCATACACCTACAATTGTTTAAATCCATTTTTACCCTTTGGTGAGTTTTTATTAAAAGAAATGAAAGGAATCTTTTGTCGTTTTTCGTACGAGGTAATTTTTTTACTTTTCCGACAAAAGTACGAGAAGAATGTTTTTTTTAACTTATACGGCATGAATGGATTTTTAAAACATTATTTCCAAGAATCTTCCTTTACAAGTTTTCAAGTTTATTTTTAATCAACTTCTTTTATTTTAATGTCGTATGACATGTTATGAAAGGAAAAATGTTTTTGAAGTAGAAAGGATATTTTCCTCAAAAATGGAGTTCAAGTATTTTATCAAAATTATTTTCCATCTAAGATAATAAAAGGGTTATGTTTTTATCCATATTATTACATTGGTTTGATGATGTTGTGATGGAAATATTTTTTATGAATTCCTTTATCTTATATGAATTGTTTTATGATGTCATGTTGTTTAATAATCCCATTTTTATTACATGATTTACACTATGATGTATGGTTTATGATTATGTGGCACACATAAGAAAGGATTAATTATAAGATGGGTGGGACCTATATCTCCCTCCAATGCATTGGGTAAAGATTTTATATCTCATGAGATAGACAGGTCTGGAACGGTAGGTTATACCAGTTCAGTGAAACAGGACTGAAACGAGGGTTACTCGATTCAGAAAGGGACTTTGTCCACTAAGATAGTCTTGGTAATGAGTCTTGACTAACAAGAAATGATTCTCTATGATTATGTGTGAATGCCACAAAGTTTCATGTTTTATGTTATGATTATTGTGATTACATTTCACTGCCATGATTTATCCCATGTTATGAAATTATGATCTCTTTTGCAGGTTAATATTTCCAAAAGTTATGTGCTTGTGTATATGATGTGATTGATATTTCTTTTGTTTACCCTTACTGAGCATTTGAGCCCACCCTTTTATGTTTCCTTTTCCCCAGGATATAAAAAAGGGTTTTAGGTAAAAAAAGGAAGATCTTTATGGGAGATATTGAAGATCTTTCACCACTATTAGAAGATTATGTTCCGAGTTTCCAAAGACACTAAACTATTACGATCCTTGTGTGTGTGTTTTTTTTATGTACCAAGTATTCCGCAAAAGTAATGTAATGTCCATGTACGTCAAGCTTCGGGTCTCTACATTTACTATATATTTCATATATAAATACATCATTATACTATTGTTTAATAGTCATGCCGTCAATTTTGACTATATCCCTGATCATTTGGGTCAAGATTCCCCCATTATTGGGTTCCATAACCCATATTATAGAATTTTTATTCAATGGGATCTTACAATCATTCTCGTATATATATTTGATCAAAGGATGGTTGGGGATATCAAATGATATCTCCTTATCCTAAAAATTTCTATGTTATCTATAAAGGGATAGTAAATAAATTAAAAAAATTGTCTCGAAATCAACATAGTTTAGAATAAATAGATTTTTCTGTAAATACCTTACCATAAATATTGACCATTTAAGAGTTATATATCTTTAATGTTGTCATTGTGACACTAACATTTTTCATATATATTTAATTATATAAGTTTTGAGGTAGATAATCAATAGTACTATAAAATTTGTGTGATTTAAAATTATGTGAAGATCCATAATCAAATAGAGAATTTTTAGGCCTTGAGTAAAGAATGGGTTTATCTAAAACCCACATATTACAATGATATTTCTCAACTATAGTGATAGTATATTCCCTTATTTTCTCTTTGAGTATATGGGTATGTTGGGGAATATTCTCTTCAATAAATTTGGGTTTAGGGAAGTTATTTTCATAATCCACAAACCTTTTTCTCTTGAATAATTAAGGTGACGGTGGAACATTGGTTAGAGACTTATTCTCTTAAGTGGAAATATCTATAATCTTAGTATATGTTTTCCAATTTTCTATAATATATGATATGCTACGACACATAAAACTCATTCATATCCCTTTAATTTAACTACATGGTTGTTTCCTCCAACATTTTTTTACTTGTAGTCAATTATACATTCATTCCCCCCTTTTGGACTATCATCAAATCTTCCATGATACTTCACATTTCTTTTCTTATCCTTTATATAATGGAATTACCCAATTTTCATCTCCACCTTTAATTCACATAGAATAATCTATTATTATCTTCCAAATCCTCTTATCATCTTCAATGACTTGGTTTTAAGACACTATAGAACTATTAGATCTTGCTTTTGGTGTTAGAGATATAACCATAGATATAGCACGTGACCCATGTAAAGTTCCATTCATAAGTGTTAATAGACTCATATACCCTCTATTTTAGCTCTTTGAATTTATAATCCATAATTTTTCAATGATTTTGAGGAAAATGTTTGATGAAGAATGACTTAATTAGCTCCACTCATTCTATATAGAGAAATTCTTCCATTAATATTATTTTCTTAACAAAAGTCCACCATTGGTCAACCTCTCCTTTCAGATAATGGATAATTGAAAGTTATTCTTATACTCTGGGTACTAGATAATGTAAAATATATTTCTCGTCACATTAATCCATTAGTATAAAAGAACTATATTAAAATATCCAATGATGAAGGGTAGGCTTTGTTTCATAATAGACATGATAACATGTTGCTCCTTCATTGGTGTGTTTGGGAGCTTAACCTGATTCACGTTATTACTCACCGATTGTGATAATTATTGTATAATTTCTATTAGGTTTTAATATTGGATTCCATACCATTTATTTTTTCATTCATGAAATCTCCACATTTCCCATCACACCCATTATTTGATTGTTTCCTCCTAGTTCCAACCATTAATAAAAACAAAACAGTTTACATGAGTGAAGAAACCATAAAAGTTTTTATAAATTATCATAATAATAATAGGAATTCAACCATAAAACATCTTGTTCTAATCATTATCACATTGACTAATATTTCCTTTAGTTCAACCAATATTAATCGTAATTTTACCTTAGATAGCTTAATATGGGATATCATAACATTTTCAACATAATCCATCCAGGTAACATGTAAATAAATCCTTCGTAGTGGTTTGTAAAGTGAATATGATCGACCAAATAATATCACTTAGGAGTGTATTTCTATTTGTGAACTATTAGGCCAACTCATCCTACATCTGGGTGACGATTGATTAAATTATCAACCAACCATTTTCAGGGTGACTACCTCTAGGTGCATCCATGTTACATCTATATTAAAATTTCAAAATCTCAACATGAATGTATTTCCAATAAAACCACTTACTAAAGACATTACCAATATTTTAGGAAATAATTATATATATAGACTCACCTATAGTGTTCTAACTATTGATATATTGCATTGATACCAATGGTAACTAAACTAATCTGTAAAATTAACTAAACCATTCCTCCAATACCACTATAAAAATCCAACATAAATTGTATAAATAATTAATTCATACCATTATTTAATCAATACATCTCACAAATAATCATACAACATGATGAACAATAGGTTTACTATATTGGAGACCAGTTCTAGATCATAATAGTTGTAATGGGTATAAGAGGGGGTGAATTATAGTTTTAAAAAATTAAACTTATAAAAACTCTAACCTTTTTTCATACAATTTATTAGAATAATAATGATTACAATGATTAGAGTAACTTCTAATAAAAATGGATTTTATCTGGTAAATTAATGTAATGAAAAGTTTAGTAAATGAAACTTTTGTTTTTAAATGAATAGTGTAATGAAAAAAACATGTAAAATATGTAAATTAAAACATTACAAAGTACATTAGTAAAGTAATAGAAAATTTATAATAGATAAAGGTAAAATTTAACATTAATCATGAATTAAGTCACTCGCCTTAACTGGAGATATCCATGGCTTAATCCAAAATATCATGTTTTCCTTTCTTCAATAGAATGACCTCAATAAAAAATATTAAAATAATCTACGCCTTCTTATCTGAAAACTTCATTGACCAGCCAATCCAAATATAGTTATCTTCTTATCCAAAAAAAATATTATTCTTAAACCATTGATAGATACATAATAAAAATGAAAAAAAGTTTTATGGATTTCATAATCTTCACATGGAAAACATAGAATATAAAACTCTATAAAATATTACAATTAATATTATATCAAGAGGATACTACAAAAAAATATTGGGATGGGTTGATTATAAAAAATCATTATCTCCCAAATTCATGAATGTAGTTTTATTTGTAGATAATACATCAATGGTCATATTTATTTTATTCTTAGAGTTGGTTATAATATCCGTGAATGGTCTTTTACATCTCAACATTATTAGTAAGTTGTTATATGATGTCGTTCTAGTAACACTGTTACATTTGTCTAAAATATATTCCATATGATAAACATATTCTTGACTCCAATTATAATAATAATTATTCCTTATAAAATAAAACTAGTTATTCCAATGGAATAAACTCTGTCATACAGATAGACTATATTTTATCAAACTGATGGAGTATATTCAATGATACAAATAGACTAGATTTAGTCATATTGAAAAACTAGATTTTGGAACACTGATATACTAGATTTAATCATACTAATGGAATAGATTTAGTCATTCTGATAGACTAGAATTAGTCATACTGATATACTAGTCTTTAGTCTTTCCAATGGGATAGACTTTGGTCAATATGATGGGCTAGTAGACATCAGTCAATCAAATGGACTAGATTTTAGTCAGTACGAAGGATCAAACTTCAATCAGTATGATAAATCGGTTTTATGTTGAAGCTTTATATTCATTAGTAAATAAATCTAACTATATATATTTGAATGATTTTTTTTCTAAAAAAACATTCTAAAAACATAATAAATTTATATTTTGGGAAAATTATTTTTATGGTTGTGTTTTAATTTTCAAAACTAAGGACGTAAAGCGTAGAAAGTAAACGATTAACTCCACAAATGGCTATATAACATATTAATTTACAACACTTGTGGAAAATTTTCTATATCTATACTTATATAAACTCTATTTTAGGCTTGTTATAAGATATAATAATATTCATAACCTATGGAATTTAAATATAAAAAAAAGGGTGTGCTCGAATGCTCAATAAGGGAAACTTATCAATCAGTAATAATTGCTAGTTCATAAAAAAGATGGATAAAAGATCAAGGAATAAATCTATGATAAAAATATCAAGTAATCATAAGTGATAATAATCAAAATTGATTGATAATAAAGGGTCATGGAATAGGAATTTAATACCAATGATGTGTCCTAAAAACATACCTTGGAAGCATATGTTGAGAATCAAACAATACATTAAATCATAATATAGGAAAACGGATGGTCTTTAGAATATGGAATACCGTAATTATTTTGTGTAGCATTGAAATAATTAATTTATTAGGAAAAAGGAATGTGGTATAAACATAATCATAGGTAAATATTTTACTACATAGAAGGAATTACCACTTAATTGATTTTGAGGAATATGCCTCAAATATGATTCCCATAGTAGATCTAGCATTCCTTACTTGATTCTAATAGTTAGTAGAGCATTACATACATGATTCCAATAGTATATCATGAGATATAAAACCATAACCAATGCAATTAAGGGTGATATATGACCCCACTTATCATTATCCAAAATATATGAATTCCATATAAAATCAAATCACTCAACTTCTCATAAATAACCCCTACAAATAAAATTGGATTAATAACATCTCCAAATGGAATAAAATAAAAAATAGGATCATTTGATATCAAAAACATGATAAAAAATTGTTAGGTCTACTAGGGTAGATACCCTGAGAGGGTGGTGAATTAGGGTATAACAAATTAAAAAAACATCCCCTTTTGATCTTGTCTTGTTGTTAGAAAAAACCATATTCTCTCTCTCCTTCCCATTCTAGATGAATGAATCATAAAGCAAGAACAGGACACAACAATTTTACTTGGTTCACCCTAATTGGGATACATCCAAGGGGGATACACTGTCGATGGGATAATGTACCAAATCCACTATAACCACACAGCTGTTTACAAGTTTGAAGTGGACTCACAGTCTCTCCTGGTTTACAATCATTAATAGTTTGAGAATTCACTGCCGTCTCAACCGAATTGAGCTCACTACTTCTTCAAAAGATCCACTCTTAGTTTATAGACCTGTAGGTATCTTCATTATTATTAATGAATTCATCCTCCAATATATGTAGATGCTCTATTGATGTCCAAATTTCATCCACTGATGAATACTCCTTTGCTCTTGAACACTAAGCAACAGCCTTTGGCAAATACCATTCCAAAGCACACTACTTCTCAAAGCTTCCAATTTTTCGAATATCAAACAAGCCTTTGTGAAGACCCTACATTTTTTATAAGCACATAACTTTACAAAGATCAGAAAATTGAAAATATTAGGTCGTCACAGAGCTCAAGTGGGCGCATAGCGACTTCCTTCACGAAGCTCACTGAGCCAACACAAAATATGCCTGTTTCACCGAGCTAGATTAGCCGATGCAAAGCTCCTTCCTTGCGAAAATCACACTACCTTCGTGAACCACCTTCACAATTTCATGAGCCAAAAATTTTCTTCAAAAAATCTATACTTCGCTCGATGTGGTCGAGGTCTATTTATAGGTGATTCCACCAACCCTTGAACCCTCCATGCGAAGCTAGAGCCACGTCATCTCAAATCATAAAGCTCATAAATTTTCACTGAAATTATCTCTATATCATGAAGGACCACGACAATTTTCAGATAGAGGACCTCGTTTTAATCACAGTGTGTTCCGTTAATTCCTACATGCCTTCGCTGTAAATCTCCACTCGCAATGCCCTTCATCGTCGTAATTCTATTCAACACTTCTATTCGTGAAGCTCTTTGTAATCATGGAGAACACTGTAATATTTCTTCATGTCTTCACAAAATCCAAATTAAGAATCCCATCTTCATGAAACTCATACCTTTTCCATATTTTGATGATATCTTCATGAAAATCCATATTTCACGATGCTCACCAAACTCCAAATTTTGGACCCCAAAAAATTTTGGCAAACACTGGAAAATGTTGTCACCTTTTTTCTGTTACTTTTTAATTCCTCAAAATAGTCCATTACATTGTAATGGTTCTTTTTCAACAAGGATTGTTAGAAACATCTTTGGACTATAACAATTCACCATATAATTCTGCATTGTCAACAAACATAATAAACCCAAAAATGCTGCAATGTTACCTTGAGGGATTTTCCCCCATAAAAATAACTATTTAATATATAAAATATGCGGGGATTTATAATCCATTTAATCATTGTAAAATCATCATTTATGAAATAAAATAAAACAAAAAAAGATTTTTTCTAAAAATATGTTTCTTAATATCATCTTAAAAAAGGAATGATTTTCAAATCACTTTCTATCAAACATTTTTTAATAAAGAAAACACTTATTTAAACACTTATAAAAAAACTCTATAAAAAATTTAATATAAAAAATCATATATAAAAATGATTAGTATAAGGGAATAGTTTCACATAGAAGAAAACCCATTGAAGTATTTTAAAACAACCTTATTAGAAATTCAAATGATAAAATGACAATGAATTTTTTAAAAAAATGAATAATGTGTAATAAAAGGATTATTTGAGATACAAAAAATTATTTTCCACTAGTGAAAGAATAAATTTTGTGGAAAATAAAAAAACATGGATATCGA
Organism: Viscum album; assembly: GCA_963277665.1. Taxonomy (NCBI): domain Eukaryota; kingdom Viridiplantae; phylum Streptophyta; class Magnoliopsida; order Santalales; family Viscaceae; genus Viscum; species Viscum album. Next base: position 1,229,523,547 of record OY728163.1, on the reverse strand, counting down.
ATAAAAAATTATTAAAATAAAATGGAATTAGTAAAAATGAATTTTCACAAAAATAATATAAACATAAATAGAAGAATACTTTGGTGTCATACATTAATTAACATGAAAAGATGTTTTAAATATAAAATAACATCATCATAGGATATAATGTATCAATATTTAATGGATTTAGACAAATTTGAATGATTATGACATGTGATTGGATTTGAGTCAAAAACCACACTTACAACATGAGGTGTATTTAAATAAAACCCTCATAAAGGATAGTGATTATAATAAAACATAAATTACAAGGAAAAAAAGTTATTAATGATATATTATCTCAAATATTCAATATATACACCCCATAAATAAATTTTGGTAAATAATTTAAAACATGTCGCAAAGAGAGAAATTTAAGACAAAAAACCTTACCTTGTTCTAAATTTATTCTGCACACACGCATAACTTAATGAATAATAAAATTAATTTCATTATAAACTTATATATAAACCTTTTTATAATAAATTTACACTAATATGGATCATTTATAAACATATTATATTTATTAATTAAATTTTTTCCCTTGTGTCTGTGTGAAAATCTAATCAGCGTCAACTTATTTTGGTGATCTTAGTAATCAATAATGATATTTTAATAATAACATAAACCATTATATAACCATATGAAAACAAAAAAAGAAACTTCTTATTGATTAATAACTTATAATATTATAATTATTTATGTTCATAGTGTCTCCTTTAATAAAGTTTTATATAATTTATTCATGTTGGTGGTTAAACCAACACAAACTGGAACAACATGAACTCATTGGGTGAGCATGTTTAAGAATGAATTTATTTTGAAATAACATAATTAAAAAATAATGTTTATTATAATTTTTAAAATTTTAATGATGTTGAAACATATTTTAAAATTTTTGGAAAAAGACTAAAAAAACTATAAGAAAAATGAATAAATGATTCTTCATGGAGGAAGTAGTTCACGCCCACACACTTTTGATGTTTTTTTATCTCTATGGATGAAAGTAAAAAATAAGGGTTATTACATTAACATAAAAATATATAATTATAATAAATACATCATACTATTATGGTTGTAATATATTTATAAGAGTAATATTAATAAAAAAATTAAGAAATGTATAATACTGACTTTGGACACTTGATCTTTCCATGAATTTCACCCTGATATTGAAGGGATTAAGATACCAACGAGGGACCACGAGATCATGTTTATGGTATAGGGTTGTAGATATATTTAAATGGTATATTTTAATGTAGTTATTCTGATGTGATGTTTATATTACAAAGGTTAAATTGGTATCTTTTTATAAGAGAAGGAATTGACACTTTTGGGAACACCTTTATAAATTTTTAATAATGGCGTGGAATTATTCAGGGTTCGAAGGATCAAAATATAAAAATTATAGGGTAAAAATTTCTTGGTAGATAAAAATATCATATATATATTCCAATCCATTTTTAAAATGTTTTAGGACTTTTACATAAGGTTAAACTCTACTATCCCCTTTTACTTTTACCACAATAATTAATATTTAACATTAGAAATTAATTTTAACGAAAATAATTTAAATTAACCTTATTAAATAATTTCAATACTTTTATTTAAACATTTAAACCTTTTTATCAAATAAATATTATATAGGTATGAAAATTTAATTTCATAATACAACCAATTAAACACATAAAAAAGTTATTTTGAATAATAATTATGTTATGCTTTTAAATTTATATATAAGATAAAATTATTCATTTTTTCTAATTATAAAGCCATAAATTGATTTATCATGAATGTAAAAAAAACGTTATTAAGAATCCAATTCAAGCCAAAATCTAACCTCTGCTTTACAATACTTGATTTAAATTGAAGAAAAAAATAATTTTTCATATTAAAGTAACATTTGACATAAGTTATTCACTTGTTTGGCATAGATTTTCTACATTCAAATAATATTTCAAAATGCATAATTTGATTCCTTAATTTATTATTTTAATACTTTATTGGTATTTAGATATTCTAGGTTATTATTACATAGTGATAAAATCATGGAAATTATAATATTCATAAATCTTGTATTTTCAATAAATTTTTTTTTCAAAAATTTATAATATCTAAATTTTGATATTCTAATATGAAAAATTATTTTTATATTATATAATTGATATTATTAAATTTTAAAATTTATGTTTTAATGGAAAATGATATATATAAAGAAAACTAATTTTTTATTGAATTTAACCTTTCTCAATATTTACTTATATTATTTATTTATCTTCTAAAAGTAACAGAATTTAATGGTTTTTCATATGATTATTTAGTATATATTTATTAATAATTTCTTTATAATTATTTCTATTTTTTATGTTTGGTGTTTCATATATCATAAGTTATCAAACACAAAATTTATTTTAGGAGGAAAAAGATTGGTTCATTATAGACAATGATTGTAGGGAATGGGGAGGGTGTTTTGGAGAGACTGAGGTATATTTTTTCAAGATAATTATTTTTAATTGGTTTCAAAATATAGTCGAATATATCATTGTTTATAAGTGAAGAAAATTGAATTTTTATAACTCATGCTTTATAAAAATGTCTGGAAACTATTCCTAGGTAAAATGAAATAAAATTGAAAATAATTGAGTTTGGGTTAGCTTACGGAATATAATACATCCACAATACATCTTTCTTAACTTATTAAGAATTGTTTCTTTCTTTTTTCATTACATTTTAAACTGTTACCTATTTGGTTTTGCATAAGTAACTAGTTTTTACCTAAGTAATTAAATTTTTAATAAAAATATATGATCACATTATTACCAAATTTTAATGTTTTCTATCGAAATTTTGGATCTATTTAATCTTAATAAAATTCAAAATATGTGAAAATTAATTTTTAAATTAAAACATATAATATTAACAAATATTATTTTTATGAAAGAGTGATGTTTTAACCATTAAGTGTTCTTAGTCATATATAAAATTAATTACCAAATAAATGAGTGATAATATATTTTTATATTGTGAGAAAATGATAAAAATCAATTTTATAATATTTATTAATTTAATTTATAAGATAAAAATTATTCAAAAATAATAAAATAGTTGTTTCTAAATAATCCTTAAACCATTATCATGGTCATTAACCTTAATCTTAGTAATCATACTTTTATTACTAAAAATGAAATTATAATTTTTAAATAATAAAATTATTATGATTTAAAAATATGAAATCCATTTTTATAATTAATTTCTTTTAGTGAGGAAAAATAATTTTTAATATACGAGAATAAAAATAAATTTTACTATGAAATATTTCTTATGATTCAAAATTGTTAAATTTGTGTTTTATAATATCAACATACTACTTTTAAATGATTTATTTTTCTTTATAAATATACTTTTTTTATTTAAAAATAATTAAGAAAATTTTAATTCATTCTATTATGATGATAATATTTTTAATTTGACGGTATTAGAAAAATAGTTATTTTTCTATATTCACCTAAAAATCAATTATATTAGAAAAATATAAAAACTTTATTATAAGTTAATTTGTACATGATTAGTTAAAAATTCATTTTCCCTCTAAAAAATAAAATTATAATTTTTAACAAATTATTTTTTAAATAAAAATAAAATATATAAAGTAAAACTAATTTTATTGTAAAATTCCATTTAAAGATATTAATAGTCGTAATCCTTTTTTTTCTGAATTTATAATTAATTGTTATATTTTTTATATTTAATATATGTTTTAGTATTCTTTATTTTTCATAATAATATTTATATGATATTTCATGGTCCATTTTAGTTCGGTGTTACATGAAAAACAAGTTATTAAACACATTAGATCTATTTAAATGAATGATATATAGTAAAATATTGGATTGTTTCATGGAGTGTTATAATTGTGTCAATTTCTGTGCATATTTATTGTGAAGCTCGATTTAAATATATTCTAGTAGTATCCTTTTATGGTGAGTATTTTCTCTCTATTTGAGGTAGGTTAAACCTTTTCTAAGACGTCAAATTTGGGAACCCTTGAGTAAGTGTTCTTTAAATCCCTGTTTCAGATATTTATTGATAATATTAAATGAGTATATGAATATTTTTGAGATTGAAATCAATTTATGCTTTGTTTTTAATAGAATATAATTTTTTTGTCAAATGTGATATTTGGAATTATTTTTCAACTACTATGCTCACCAAGTGTTCTGTGGATAGCATAAATGGATTTTAATCATGACTCATGATGTTTTAAAAGGTTTCCTATTTTTAGAAATAATTATACCATGAATTTTAATTATAATTTCAAGTTAACATAAAATAGTATGTATTGGTAATGTATTTTAATAATGGTATGACATAAATGGTTGAGGTTTGAAAATGAATTTTTCTATGTTATATGTCTATAGTAATATATATGGGTACATAGGAACACACACACGCACACACACATATATATCATTGTGTATTTCTTTGAATAATTTATAATGGAAAGGTCCTTCATTATTTATTTAAGAGCTCAGATGTGTGGCTTGAATATGCTCTTAGTTGGATATTGATTTTATATGTTCTCTATTTTTTTATTTTGGCTATTTTCAAACCTCATCTGAAGACCAGGTACTTGGGTAGGTGAACTTATAATGGGATGGGTTCATGTTCAACTGGTGATTCTAGTGAAGTTTATTTGGATATATCATTGTCATATGACATGATACACATTCCACTAACTTAGGGTCTCCAAAATTAGTGATGTAAAATATCTTGATTGCCCTAACCTTAGTTATCCTATTGTTTTTATCTTATGATTATTTTTTAAAAATGTTTTAATATATATCATTCACTTTCCCTTGAATTACTTTATACTTACTTTTATTCAAAACCTTTTTGTTTTATCTTGCGATTTATTACAATTTAGTAAAATGGTTTTCAAAACTCTTTTGAAACACAAATTTTAAAACCCATTAAATGGTAGATTTTAAATGATTGTTTTTTTAAATAGTCTTAATCCTTATAAATTATTTTACATGGGACTATTTTTATTGAAAATTAACAAAATTATTATAAAATGATACAACCTTTAATGTTCATATGTATGGGAAACCAAATTTAATTAAAATATTTCAAAAATTACCTGAAATGGTTCTTTTATTTATAAAATATGCATGAGGTGTGGTTTTCCTATATTATGTTGACTGGGAATTTTTATTCTCATGACTATATTATATCTTTGTCTCTTGTTTTTTGGGTTCATACCTTGATAGTTTATGGAGCGTGTTTGGTTTGTTGAATGGATTGTGAATAATGGAATCCCATAAGGGTTTGTAAGTTTTTTTTGTTTTATCTAGTTTTTCAATGTCACATCATCCAATTAGGCCTTTACAATTTTTATTTCCTTTAATTGGTAGTGAATGATATATGTGATGAATGGGTGTTTATCTTAGGTATTTTTCTATAGAGGTAGTTGTATGCGAGCTAAGTGTTTTATTTGTTTTAATTTCATAAATAGTTTATATCTATATTATTGCTTTCCTACTGGTATATGGACCTCGTATATATAGTGTGTTCATGTAACATCCCCCAAATTATCATTGTCTTGAGAATGCCATAAAGTGATACTTGTCTTCAAGTGACTTCCCCATGGCAGAAAAGGTTGGAAATAAATGTTGAATGACTTCATTAAATAGATGGGGGACGATTTTCACTTATTTAATATAACAACCAACCAAAAAAAAAAATACAAAACGTACCACTATAATATTTCTAATAACCATTAAATTTGAAACAAAATTTCCATATATCAAAATAATAATACAATAATGTACCATAGTAGAAGAATACAATACTAGAGTAAGCTACAAAAGAGTATAAGACCAACAAAACTGAAAGACAACCAAAACAACTCCAAGCTCCTGACATGCTCCATGCTCCATATCCCCAAAACCAACCAAGTATCATGATGTAGTTATAAATATATGTTACAATTTACCTTTACCCATTTCCTAGTATATTTCATCTATAAAATCACCAAAGTGCCAAAGTAGGGGTGAGTACTAAAACACGGTATGTTTTCCCCAATGACTTCCCTAGTCACACCACTAGGATAAGAGTGTTAGCAACATTTGTATAAAATAGATTATATAAAACAATTACTAAATAGTTTATAACAAAATATAAACATTTTTTATCTCAATAAATTCTCCAGAAAAAGTTATTTTTAAAAAAAAAATAACAAATGTTTCTTAAAATCTATTTCAAAAGTCCCATTTTTCATTACCAATTTATTCCACATTACCACAATACCAACTCTACCTGATTCTTTATGATAGTTCCATAATCATGAGCGGTATATCATCAATATATCATGTCAATACAAGGAAATATATCCCATGTTTCATTTAACCTTTGTCACCGAGCACAAGGACATATTTCAAACAAGCCTCATAAATGCAATATGAACACACACTCAACAAGTATGCCTGAAACCATGTCAATACCATCATGTCAAAACCATTTAATTAAAAAAATATTTATAAACCTTTTTCCAACAAGAAATTTCAAATATCCACCAAAACCATATTTTAAAACTGTCATTTTAAAATCATAAAAGATAAATAACTTTTCATATTAAATAACAACAGTTACACAATTTCATCAAAACCCCTAAATTGTCCCCAAATAAGAATTATAAAATTATTCCCACCAATATTTAATAATCAATTTCAATAAAATAGACCAATTTAAAACTAAGACTATCAATTATAGTAAGAGGAATCGGTATTGAAGCCACCTACCACTAGATATTTTGAAAAAATGTTAAACAGATGAAAAATGCCAATGAAACAGGGACAAATCTACATGAACCCACCTTAGATCTATTACCCTAACATATTAAAGACAAAATATAAACTTATTTTGTATATAAAAAAATTATATATACCCACATTGGGTATACATCTAATAAACTAAGAAGAGAAACGAATTATATCTAAAAAATGACCAAGAACGATGAAAAATGAACCCTTACCATGAGGAATAGGATTCTAATCGCCAATGGAAGACTTAAAATTTACATCAGATTAGTGGTAGAACTTTCTTTGACCTTTGGGGAAGATAAATCCAAAGTTAGAGCCGTTTTTTGGATGAAAGGAGTGGTCAAAACATAAATCTAACATAGACCCACTTTTTAAGGATATATATTTGACCATGTGCACTATTAAGTCACATGAATAGACAAACGAGGCATGGTCCATTTCCATGAGGATGACCTTTTCAAGGTTTCCTCACACAATCTAAAAAACTATGTTACAACCATAGTGAATCCACTACATCATTATTTTCAAATCCAACATTCAAAGTATGTGGTTAGTACTAGGATTTCAGATAGTTTGGATAACCCGTGTGCAACCCTTGCACATTATCATTAGCTTCTGTCTCCCTTTTCTTGGTTTCTTGAAAGTGTTTCATGGTTTCTACAAACTGTGAACCACTCATTCACAAGTATAAAATCCCCATATAACATTCCAATTGTTTTCCAAACTCTCCCAACCTTTACCTATATATTTTATATACAAAAAAGGGTTACATAAGAGAAACCGAGACTATTACATTCTCCCCTGCATTGGTCATTCAATCCTTGGAAATTAGAAAACTATCATTTCATTAAATGAGTTTAATCTATTTCCATTTCATTTTTTTCTTGTATTACCAACTCTATTCTGGAATCTGACCCTGTTCCCAAAAACCCACACTAGACCGATGCTTTTTCCTTGAAGGACTTATCTTTCATATCCACAATCTACATTAAGATATATACCAATATATAATCCATATGTAGTTCTATTGGATTCTATCAGATCACATAGTCATAATCAGGATAAAACTTTTTCAACTGATATATGTGAAATTCATTATGTACTGCACTAAACCATGGTAGAAATTTAAAATGATATGATGCCTCTCGAACATGTTCTAGTATCTCAAAAGGGCATATGTATTGAGTATATTACTTTCCCTACTTCCAAAAATTATTTTGTCTAATCCATGGAGAGTTCCTTAAGAACACATGATTACTCATGGTGCATGAAAATGGTTATTGACGATGATCTTTATATGTTTTCTGAAAACTCTTAATCACATCTATTGTATTTATGTTCCACTGAATCTTCTACGTTGTTTCTTGGATAAAGACTAGGATAACTATTTAACACTCACCTTTTTCCCCAAAGAAATGGATAATGAAAAGGTAAACCATATAATTATTCAAGAGGATCCATATATATTGAGTCATGAAAGTTATTGTTATACAGGAACTCCACCAATGACATGTGGTCTTCACATGAGCCACCAAAATCTGGTACACAAACTCACAGCATCTCTTCCAATTTTTCTATCATCATTTATGATTTCCCACCTATCATGAAGATGATACTCCATACTCATAGTCAATTGAGAACCAAGGTATTTCTGTAAGAATTTATAGAAACGAGATGTGAACCTCATATATTTTTCTAAGACTATCCAATCTAGTATAACATATCTCTTTACCAATTCATTGATATATATTTTGGATAGATCCTTCACCAAATGAGTTTCACGAATAAGGATGAAATAATCCATCCTGGTAAGACGATACACAATAAACCATAGAGTATCTTTTTTATGAACCATTCTAGGGAGACCTGTGAAAAAATTCATAACTATCTGCCCTCATTTTTATTCTGGGATGGGAAATGACAGTAACATACCTGTTGTTCACTAATTATATTCATTAACTTTCTAAATAATGAATCTCTTTGAATCAAACTCAACCACCAACCATTTTATATTATTCCAATAGAACTATGTCTTCCATGCCTTTTGTATATTCTATATTCTAGGCTGAACATCCTATATCAAATGGTGATAAGCACTAAGATGTCTCCCTTGAAAAGACATGGATATGACAATCTGATTCTTAAAGCATAACACTAAACTTCCACCCATCCACCAGCTCTCAGTAGTCTCCCAACCATTGATTTTTAATCTCACTTCCATGAAATCTACATTGTATTTATGTGCATCTTTAACCATATTTACTAAATTTGGAACTAACTCACCTGAGAATAAAACTGCAACATCACCTTGTTTTCACATTCCACATGCATATCTATAAGGATCGACATAAACTGCAACACATATGATGATTCATTCTCCAAATAAGAATGTCAATTTCTACATAATGCATCTTCCACCTTATTTACTTCACCTAGTGTATACATCAAGTCAAAGTTGAACATCTAGATAAAATCCACCCATATCTTTTTCCTAAGATTCAAATTCTTTTGTGAGAATATATGCTACAGAATCTTATAATCTGTGAACATAGTTAATTTCTCACCAAAGAGATAATGATGCCAAGTCTTCAAGGCATGGACAACTACTGGTAACTCTAAAATGTGTGTTGGGTAATTCTTCTCATGAAATATTAACTACCTTGAGATATAATTCACAACATGATATCCTGGCATGGGAATTCACTCTAACCCGGATCCCAAAGCATCATTATACACCACATACCAATGTCCTGATTCTAGAAGTATCAAGATAGGTGTTGATGTAAGGAAAAATCTTAGCTCTTCAAAAGAATAATCAAATTCCTCGGTCCATTGTAATGGAAAATTATTCTTTTTCAAAATATTTCTTAGGTAATTTTAGCCATTACAATTCATGAACAATGAATTGATAATATCCATCTAGACCAAGGAAACTCCATATATCAAATTTATTTTTCAACAGTCGCTAAAAGATAATATCTTGTATCTTCTATTGATCAACTAAGACACCAATTTGATAGATTACATGGCTTAGAAAGTATACCTCTTGTATCCATAAATTACACATTATCAATTTTTTATAATAATGATGGTCTCTCAATATTTCTAACATTTTTCCCAGTGTTTCTCATGCTCATTCCATGTCCTTGAATACAACAACATGTCATCCACAAACACCACAATAAAAAAAACAGATATCTATGAAATATCTTATATATCAATTCCCTGAAGATTGTTGGTGCATTTATAAGACTGAAAAACATTACCATGTATTCATAATGGACATATCTTCTTCTAAAATCTATTTTCAGAATATCCTCCTTCCCAACTTGCAATTAGTGATATCCTAATCATAATTCAATTTTAGATAACCTCTAATATCCCCTGAATTATCAAATATATCATTAATGTGTGGATGTGGATATCTATTCTTTAATGTAACTAGGTTAATCTTATGATAATTTACATAAATAGCAATAGATTCATGTTATTTTTATATGAACAAGACCAGTGCTGCCCATAGAGATGTGTTCATCTGAATGAAACCATTGCCTTTAAGATCTTCCTACTGCACTTTCATCTCCCTTAATTCTTTTCATGACTTCATATAATATATAATGGAAATCTAACTAACCCCTGGAAAGAGATCAATTGTAAACTCCACTTCCCTTATAAGTGGTAACCCGAAGAATTTCATGAGAAAGGAATCTGGGAATTGATCCATGACTACTGGAAAACTATGATCCTTGGTCTCTTCCATTTATTCCAACGACCATTCCACCAACTGGTAAGAGATCATTCCCATTACTTGTTCCAACAAGCTCGTTGCACCTCTCTTTACAACCTTTTCTCCTATAAAGAGATGCTTCCTTTCATCCTCAATCATGAAACTAACTTTTCTCCTATAATAGCCTATGTGAGCCTTAAACATTTTCAACAAATCCATACCTATGATTACATCATAAAAATCCTTTTCCAAAACCATTAAGTCCCACTTCATCTCATCTCCATCAAAAATTATAGAACATGCTCTACACACAAAGGCTCATCATTCTCTTATCCCAAGAGAAGTTTGATATTTTAACATATAAGAAATCATCTCACCTTTTAAACATAGAAAATAAATATCATGAGAAGAAATGAAGTAATTTTATGAACTAGCATTAAAAGGCATGAATAAGGGTAGAATTTAAAAAAAATACCTCTCACCATTAATGATCCACCCCGATCATCCACAATCACCTGCTCAACCCCATATAATTTCTTTATCACTACATTCTTCTCCTTAATTGAATTCTTAGATTTCCTTTTCGAATGATTCATGGAATTCCTAGAATCACCTTTTCAAGCTCTACTATTTTATTGAGATTGATTCTGCTATCCTTGGCCCATCAAAGTATATGACACTTACGATGCTTGAGATGTGTCATAAGGAATTGACCTCAGAGGACAGCAACATTAGTACTTAAATTTCCCATATTATTGTAAGTATATCATTATACTAGTGGTGTTTTATAATCTCAATTCATGTAGTTTAAAGAACCCCCGTGTAATCATCTCTCTAAATTCATGGGCCTCAGAGGAAGATTCATGAATCCAACTATCTGATTCGGATTCCCGCTCTCACCCTGTAAGTAGGTATCCCTCTTCTACTTTCTCCCACCATTAGAGTTCCCATAGGTTCTTTTGGGTATCAACAGACTTACTCATCCCCTATATCCGAAGATTCCCTATTCATCCAGCATTTATATATACACTATATATGTGTATTCCATAATACATATCAAATCTATCTTCGAGTGAATATCTAATATTATACCTGATTCAATGATGTGTGCCTTCAAGGCCACACTAGAAACAACTTCAGGTTCAAGGTGCAATAAATTCCTGAATTTAGCTGCATACTCTATGATAGAGGTATTTTCTTCTTTTAGGATGAAAATTTTGGTCACCCATTGAATCTTAAACGTGTGGGTATAGAATTGATTGTTGAATAATTCTTAAAAATCCTACATTCTAAGGCCGTGATCCACATTATCATGCATGACTAGTTCCCACTACTAGCATGAAAGATACATGATCATATACATCACCTTTTTTAGGTTTGTATATATTGGTGTCATGATGAAATTGAAGATACAATACATCCTAATCTAATATTCCTCTACATTTTCTTGATCTGAATCGCCCTAGAAGATGGGTTGATCCTATTTATGTAATTGGATGGAATGATCCCCTTGTATTTTCTCATCACACTATTTCATTGTTCTGAAAGCCTGAAATGATTAGACAATACTCTGAACTAGTTTTTGGTTCACCTTTGGCTCTGGTGAAACCACATTCTATGCACCCTCATTGGATGGTTTCAACGATGGCTACTGGGTTTCATATTCTTACAAAACCAAATTCTCATAGGTCCGACTCTCAAGATATTAATGGTTTAGAATTTAAAATTATATCACATCAACTATCACAACATTGCATTCCAAAATCATCATTTACTTGGTTAATCCATCTTTTTAAACTTTTAGTTTTTTTTAAAAAATCAATCCATTTTTAAAATTACACAACCATGCACTGTTTTAAAATCTTTCATTTGAAAATAGTATCAAAAATTATCAAAAATTTAAAATTTTACACAAAATCATAAATAATTATCCAGAATGATTATGTACTCTCAGTGTAAAGTCATTCCTCTAATTCATTTCATTCTTATCTCATTAGATAAACCCATTATAATGAGATTTCAACCCTATATGTGTCTCTAAAACCCTAATGTACCCAACTCCCTAGTAACTTTAATATCATCATAAAAGGGTTAGCTATGACTGTTTATGATCTACATTTTATGTCCTTACAGTCCTACTCCATTTTAGGATCACCACCCAATTAATAGAAAATAATGAATTCAACTCCAAGACTAAGAAAACTAACGATTACATGTTCCACCTGTAAAAGAAAGAGCTAATACCATTTATGTCAAACATGCTTTTAGACTAAAAACGGATACCATTCTTCTCAAACAAGCTTTTTAGACTAATCAAAAATGATACCATTTTTTTCAAATAGGGTTTTTGGACCAAAAAAAACTGATACCATTTGTAACATCCCTATACTTCTCAATGTGTTTAGAAGGTGCCAGAATTCAACATTTCATTAAGTGATATCCCCAAGGAGAAAAAGGATGGAAATAAATACTGAAGGGATTCATTAAATATGTGTTAGATGATTTCCTCTTAAAGAATAAAACAACTATCATGAAATACAAAAAAAAATATACCACTATTTGATTCATCATAACCATGAAATATGACTCACCGTTTTATATATCAAAATCATACTATAATCAATTACTAAAGTGGAGTACTACAATACCATAGTAAACAACAGAAAACTAAAAGACCAACAAAACTAAAATACAGCCAACAGCAAATCCAAACATCATACATTCTCCATTCATCATCTCAACAAAACCAATCACATAACACAATGTAATGATAAAGATGTGTGATACTTTGCCTTTTCCCATGTCCCCATAGATGACATATGAAAAAGTACCAAAGTAAAAAAGTAGGGGTCAGTACTAAAACTCAGTAGCTTTCCCCCCTATGACTTCCCAACACACTCCACAAGGATAAAAGAGTTAAAAACCTTTATTTAAAATAGATTACATAAACAATTTCTAAAATAATTTATGACCAAATATAAAAAGTTATATATCAACCAATTTTTCAAGAATATCTATTTTCAAGAAAACAACCAAACCATTCATAAAATCCATTACAGAAGTCCCATTAAGAATAACTAATTCATTCCACATAACTGCAATACCAACTAAGAATGCTTCCTTATGAAAGTTTCACAGTCATGAGTAGTCTCTCTTCAATCTACCATGTCATCAATAGGTAATTATATCCCATGTTCTATTACACCTTTGGCACTAAACACAATTTATTACTTCAACCAAGCCTCGAAAATGAAATATGAACACACAAACCAAGTATGGCCAAAACCATGTCAATACTATCATGAAAAAATCATTTCAATAAAACGCCCTTATTGTTACAACCCCTTTTACTAATAATCCATTTAAAATTTACAGAAAAAAAACATATTTCAATAATTCCATTTTAAAATCATGAAAACTAAATCACTTTTCATATTAAATCACCAAAATTCAAAAATTTCAATGAAAACTATAAATCATTAATAAATAAGATTTATATTATACTTCACACCAAGATTTCATAACCAATTTTATCCAAATAGACCACTTTGAAACTGATCCTATAAATTCTAACAGGATAAGTCATGAGTGAAGCCTCCTACCTTGAGAGTTTTGGAAAAAATAAAAAATTGATGAAAATTCCAATGAAATAGGGGTAAATCTCCAAGAACCCACCTTACATATCCTCCAATAACATATTCAAAACCAAATATAAACTTATTTGGAATCCAAAAAACATTTATCTACCCATAGATGGTGTAGATATAAGAAACTGAGAAGAGAAAAATATATATATATATTTTTTGAAGGAAAATATAAATTACTATTCAATGAAGCTAGGATTACAAAGCCAATCAGGGAACGATTTCACCCAACAATGATCACCACAATGTTTCCCAAAACAATCCAAAAGATGGGCCATTGAATTACCATTTCTTTTGATGAAAGAAAATTTTCATGCGTCGAATCCATCAGTCAGGGACCAAATATACCTCAAGATGAGGCCATAAAGGTGGGAATCCTCATCTTTTTTTGAGAGAGCATTCACCACTTCGAGGTTGTCAGATTCCACCAGAATATTAGGCCAGAATTTTGAACGGGAAAAAAGAATCCCCTGGAAGATGGCTGAGGCCTCTGCCACCATAGGGCTCCATGAGTTAGGCACTGCCCTACACTGGGTTCCCACGATATAGCCCAAACTGTTATGAGCAATGACCCCAATACCAACCCTTGAATTAGTAGAGATGGTAGCATCCGTTTTAATCTTGAAGAAACCCTCAGGGGGGGGAGAGCAAAAAGGAGATGCTCGTTGAGTGTGGCTCAAAGAATACTCTGCATCGCTTTTCTTCCAACCATTCATCCACTCCAAAGCTCGATCCACCCATAGGTGATAAGGGGTCACCTTCATCTAGAAAATGCATTCATTCTGTCAAGTCCAAAACAACCAAGAAATTGTGCATATCATCCCTACCACTCTTGATTCTAGAGAAGACACCCATTTTGTAAGGTTTGGGACCAACACAATTAAAGGATCAAAGAAAGTACCAAAATCCGGCCTCCAAACCTTCCACACCCCTTCCACCCCCTTACATGAATGAATTGCATGCAGAGGGGATTCCACATCATAGAGGCACAAAGGAAAAGTGCCACC
The DNA here is from genome assembly GCA_963277665.1 of Viscum album. NCBI lineage: Eukaryota > Viridiplantae > Streptophyta > Magnoliopsida > Santalales > Viscaceae > Viscum > Viscum album. The sequence goes on along the minus strand of OY728163.1, from coordinate 1,229,508,327 downwards.
CTCGGCTAAATGTCGCTGCACTAGAAAGTCATGGGTTGAAAGATCCCCAGCACAGACCTTCCACCAAAAAATTTCACCATAGGGGGAGCGGTGAGGGACCAGAGGCACTTCCACCGATTATCAGTAGAGCCTAGGGAAAAACCTTGAACCCTCATTTTGTAACCCAAACGAATAGAACATATCCCATGAGTTTCCCCAGTCCAGAAAATCTGGTCAACACCCATTCATAGTGTGAGAGGGATACTCAGGATGAGTTGACGATCCACCTCGTTAAACCAGCCACACAGCCTCTCCCAATCCCACTCTTCAAGCGAGTCATCGATAAGGTCATGTACCCTTGCATCTTCGAATCCAGGAACAACTGGTGAGGTAACCGAATGATTGGTGCCCTCTTCCATCAATGGATCATTCCAAATGTTCATATTATGCCCATCAGCAATTCTCCACATGCAGCCCAAATCAAGGAGAGATTTTTCTCCCCAAATGCTCCTCCACATAAAACTTGATCGTGGCCCTAGCTGGGCATGCAAGAAGTCAGAATGAGGGATGTACTTAGCTTCGATCACCTTTTAGAACAGGGAATTTGGATGGGAAATAAGGCGACATCCTTGCTTCACCAAAAGAGCCCCGTTAAACCATTTAAGATTTTAGAAGTCGAGGCCACCATGGAATTTTGAAACACATGAACTTCTCCCAAGACATCCAATGGGAATTATATTTTCCCTCATGGGAGCCCCACTAAAAATTTGCCAACCGGGAGTGGAGTTGATCTTCGAGAGTTTTTTGGTAATTTAAACAGTGCCATAGTATAAGAAGTGAATTCTTGGGCCACTGACATCACGAGAACTTTCTTTCCCGCCTTGTAAATCTTCCTTCTAGACCATAGAAAAATCAGAGTATCCACCCTATCCACAATTGCACCGAAAACTTGCTTCTTCGATCTACCCACCAGGGCCGGGAGGCCCAGGTACTTAGGATGCTTATCTACTAGCAGAAACCTACACATTCGCTGAAACTCCTCTCTCATAGCTTGTGGGGAACCTTTACTGAAATATAACTATGATTTCGAACCATTAAGACGTTCCCCAAAGGCCTTCTCATACAGATTGATTATATTCTGCACGGCACTGCATTATTGTGGGGTAGCACACTCGAAGATGAGGCTATAATCTGCAAAGAAGAGATGAAGGATAGGGTCCATTTCTACATACTGTAGCACCATGGATAACTCCTTGACCTTCCACCTTCTGGATGAGATGAGAAAATACATCTTCCACTAGAATGAAGAGGTAAGGTGAAAGGGGGTCCCCTTGTCTCATGCCTCTTGACGGATTAAAGCTCACTGAAGGGACCCCATTAATGTTGATTCTGTAAGAGACAGACGTAACACAATTCATCGAATTAGAGATCCATTTTGTCCCAATTACCAACCTGTATAGAATAAGTTCAAGAAAAGTCCATTAAACTCTGCCCTAAGCTTTAATCATATCATGTTTCATTGCCATGGTTCCATGCTTGGATGAGGAGCTAGTTTTCATAGAGTGGAATAATTCGAAGGAAATGGCACCATTGTCCGTAATAGATCTATTTGGAATGAAAGCACTGTGGTTATCTGAGACAAGTAGTGGGAGAAAATTTCTAAGTCAGGCCACCATGATTTTGTAGAAAAATTTGAAAATCACATTGCACATGCTGATTGGCCGAAACTTCAAGATTTTATGAGGGAACTTTGATTTGGGGATAAGTGTAAAAAGAGTTTCATTCAGGGATTCAAGTGAAGCTCTTCCAGCCTACACCTCCTTTATTAGGGCCACCGCATTGGGCCCCACTATATGCCAAAGGCGTTTAAAGAACAGAGCATGAAACCCATCAGGAACAGGTGCCTTGGTAGAGTAAATAAGATGCAGGGCCCCAAAAACTTCCTCCTCGGACAAATCGCTTTCCATGTACCGATTCATGTCTTATGTAACCAACTTTGGGATGCATCCAATCAGGCATGAGGGGGTGCTAATACTTTCTGCTGAATAGAGTTTGCTGAAAATTTTCAGGATAATGGAGTGAATTTTATTTATTTCATGCACAACTCTTCCAGTGGGGTCCTCTAGATGAGAAATATGATTCTACCATAGCCTTAAAGATGCTCGTTGGTGAAAATAGTCGGTGTTCTGATCACCATCTCTAATGTGGGACTCACATGCCTGAATGAACCAAAAACACTCTTTCTCTCTCAAAGATGTATTAAGATTATTTTCTGCCACAGAGATGCTCCTAAAGACAGAGTCACAACATGGAGATGAGAGGAGTCACTTTAATTGATTCTCCACCTCCTTGATACGTCCGTCAAAGTTACCAAACCTAGCTGAGCTCCACTTCTGAAGGTGAGACGCAACAATGCGGAAGTTGGACATGATGCACCAATTTGATCCCTCCCAAGCCGCTTGAACCACCTTTTCACAATCACTATCTTGGATACACAAACTTTCAAAGCGAAAGGTTCACTCAGGTCCCCCTCTGTTTCCCTTGTGAGACTGTTGACAGCATGATTGGGCAGTGGTCAGAGGAGATGGGAGGCAGGTGGAAGATAAAGAAGGCATGGAAAATAGAGTTCCACTCATCATTCCCAACATAGTTGTCTAACCTTTATGCTTGATGGTTCTCCATTGACCTACCCTGATTCCAGGTAAACGGCGAGCCAGAGAACCCGAGGTCATGAAGAGAGTTCGAGATAATAGACATCTTAAAATCGTTCATCGCACCACCACTCCTCACACATCCCCCTTCTTTTTCATGGGGATATAGGATCTTGTTAAAATCCCCCCCCCCCATCAATAGAGGACTAGGGAGGGAGTCACACAATCGCTTCAAAAGGGCCCATGATCTGTGTTTATTCTACCCTCCTGGGCACCCATAGAACCCAACAAATGACCAAGGAGGATCCCCTGTGCCAGAAACTGTCACAGTAATGAGGTTACTTGAGTAATTATAGATCTTGACCCCAAGGCGCTCCTTCCACAAGAGGAAAAGTCCACCTCAGTGTCCCTGTCATCCAATGGGTAAGACGTTTTTGAACCCAATCTCCCGGCCCATAAGGCATTCATCCTTGCAATCCAACATAGTTTCGGATACAAAAAACTATGTTAGGGTGAAATTTGGAACTTCAGTGATGGAGAACGTGAACTATTCGGGGATTTCCAAGCCCCCTACAGTTCCAACATAATATTTTCATTGCCCTAGGCAGGGCTGGGACACACCCACCGCCACCTCTGAAACCTCGACAACCCGCCCATCATCTACCACATCCCACCTCTTTGGTAGACTCTCAGTCATCTGAGATGCCTCCAAGCGTCATTTATGGTCCTTGGGCAGTGAACTGGGGTGGATCCACACTCTTATCCTTTCTAATCATTCTTTTCCACGTCCTATGTTCTATAGTATCTGTCAATGTGATCCCTGTCATGTCATCAACTGCCAGAGGGGTAGCACTGGGAGATACATCATCTGAACTAGGAACCAGGTCTGGTGGGTTATTGCATAGTTGTTGTACCCCTGAGCCTGGGCCTGGTGGTTTCTTGTAGTTTGGTTTCAACCTAGATTATGGGGTGGCATTGGTCTTCCGAAAATTTATTGTCTGGCTTGGGGGGGTAGTCCACCCATGCCCCTGACTCATGTGTTGTTCCCTTGGCTCGACCGAGGTCTGTGGCCACTCCAGATTCCTTCCTTCTGCCCATTGAACCACATGGCTATCATCAGAAATATTTGGTGGCCCAAGCATGATTATATTAGTATGAGTTGGTTTAGTCCACTTATTAAGAGCCTTCGCAAGTTTTTCATGGTCCTGTTGTTTTTCAACTTCGGAAATAAAAGCCGCCCCAGAGGTTTTTTCATGAAGCCAGGGGCCATATTGCAAAAAACACGTTACCATGTCTATCCTCCTTCTTCACCTCACATGACTTTTCTAAGTGTCTGAGGCATCCACAAAAGAAAACAAAAAATAGGAATCAGCTTCAAATCACCAAGGGAAGCCTTCAGATTGCCTCCAGATCAATGGATGAAACATCCTAGACCTTTGGGGAAGAAAATACCATGTCTGATCATTTTGGGGGGGAAGATGTGTGGTTAAAACCTTAAGCTGACCAAGATCCACTTCTTAAGGATCTATGATTGACCCTATGTAGGGTTTTGTCGCACGGTTAGACGAACCGTGCACTAACCATGTGGTAGTCACTTCTTTGAGGATGACCACCACATGGTTGCCTCGCATGGTCTCCAAAACTATGTTCTAACCATGTTGTAGCCACTAACTCATTTTTTCCAAATCCATCCTACAAATAGAATAGTCAATAATAGGATTTCTCATGGTTTGGACAACCCATGTGCAACCTGGGTGCATCCCCTTTAGCTTTTTTCCATCTTTTCACAGTTTCTTTCAAGTGTTTCATAGTTTCCACAAATCATGAACCGTCAGTGCAGCTATAGAAATTCCCCAAAAAATTTACAAATGTTTTACAAACTCACCAACATTACCCTTATACTTTATATACAAAAAACCATAAATAATGAATATATACTAGAAAAGGGTGTGCAACATTAACCGTGCACCACTCATTCACTAATATAAAAGTCCTAAAAATAGTCACAAATTTTTCCAAACTCTCCCAAACATTAACCATATTTTTTAAATATATAAAAAACATAAATATGGGTTATATATCAAATATTGGGGTTGATATTTTTCGTGCAAATTTTTTCACTTTTGGTTTCAATTATTAAATTATAGAAATTATTTCAATTCAATACTATATGAATCCATAGAACTAGTTTCTAGCTAGAGGTTCTCAGGAACGTACCTCTGGAATGTCACGAGCCATATATTATATTCAATAGATATATGGACCTTATTGGTTCAAGAAAAAATGGTATCAAATCATATTTTCATTATAGGTTAATGGTTTTGAAGTCACCCGTTATTATTTGTGTGTATAAGAGATTTAGATAGGATTGTCAAAACATAAGAAGTGGGAGGTAAAAGTGTGTCACAACCTATGGCTCATTCTGAACCATGAGTTTCTTAGGGATGTTGTGTTTTGGGTATTTAATCTGTTTTTTATTTCTTTTTCATGTTCATATAGTTTTAGATAAATTTATTGGTAATATATTAATTTCATTTAAGTATTATTGAGTTTTGAGGGTTGAAATAGGAGTGAACTGTAATCACAGAGAGATATCCCATGGCCTTGGAACAAATGTGGATCTTGGGTGTGTCGTTCATCATGACTCACATTTGTGGTTTCACAAGTGGTAATGATTTTATAACCATGAGGCTAAGTCATACATAACCACTACTCCCTCTTTAGGTATTTTTAGTGTTATGTAATGTTATTAATTGGCTATTATATTGGAATACGTTATTTTTAAATAGAAAAATTATTAAGGTCATAGAGTGGTTTCATGAAGGGATTTATTAAAATGTAAAATACCAAGAAATCATGGGATCCAATGAATGTCGAACCCATAAAAATATATAATAATGAAAAAAATAGAAAAGTAGAGAAAGATTTATACGGTGTTATTACAATGAAAATGTAAAATACTTTTAAGTGGGATTTGAAATTAATAATGGATCTTTAAATCTATATTTAAATTAAATCGGTACATGATGTTTTTCAAAAACATTTAAAAAAGACTTTTGTATATTTATGTTGGTTTCAAAATGAAATTTTGAAATTACAAAAAAAAAAGATGAACCCAGCAAATTTAAAATGTCAAAAAAATATTTTAAAACAAAAATGGGTTGTCTTATGGTTTAATGAAATATTTCTTTTCAAAAATGGTGAGAGTACATGTTCTAACTGTGTAAAAGTAACTTTATAAATTAAAATTTTATATATTTTGTGTTTTCCTAATAAGATAAATGGTTTTCGGGTCCTTCTAGCTCCTTCCAAGGAAGAAACAACCTTGTTTTATAAATATTTTAAAAAAAAACCCTTGGAAAAAATTGTTATTTTAATTTGGAATTTCAGTGTGTGGTGGTTAATTTTATTAGTAGTTGTGATTATGATTTGTTTCATTAGATTATTCCTTTTTTCCTTATAATTTAACAATTTTAAGAAGAGTTAAATTGTTTGTTCTTGTTGATTTAAATTTCATGTTACTTTATTAACTAGTATTCCCCTTTGAAACATATGGTGGTTTGAGGGAAGCTCAAGTTTTAGAATATTCTAATGTTATATCTATAGGGAACTCATACTCTACATATATACATATTACATCTCATTATATGAATATTTAGTGTATTACATTATGATCCATACCAAAAACATAAACGATTAGTGTTTTCGAAAACATCAATATATAAGGAACTAGTTTATAAAATATCTACATAATATCCCACTTAGTTTTCTATAGCTAGTACTCTATTTATAAAAATCATACATTAAATTATTCATCATTTCTAGGAGAATTGAAACACAATAAAATTTGATTTGATATGCTCAGTATGGGTGAACAAGGGAGATATCACATCTTATTTGAACATAAAAAGAGCATAAAGTGGTATGAGAATATGAAATTAAACATCTAATGTAATGCCCAAAAATTATTATATAGTAATCATGAGTTATAGTATAAATATAGGATTTTCATGAGGCAAAATAAAAAATGGATCAAGGAAACTGAGCCATAAAAACATAACAATGGCCTAAGATTATGTTATAAAATATTTTCATACAGTGCGGAATAATCATAGTAATAGAAATATTATGTCAAGGCTACCCAAAATGTATTCATAACTTTTTAGGTCTGTGGTGACCACTTCTGTACCAATTTCATGTTTGGGATAACATTTTAGCTTCCCTATTGTGAAGTTGTAATAACATCTAATATACCTTATTTCTAGCTTGGCATAAAGTACCTTTACCCTTTGATATCATTGAACATTAATCCTTACCCAATTCATTATGTGGATATATAATTCCCTCTATGATCATAACATAATCATAAATCCTTTCTTATTCATTCCACAAGATTATAAAAAAATTATTCATAACTTAACACATAGAAAATAAAATTGGTTTCATCGACATTTCATTATCAAAACCATAATCCATCGAGAGAATAAATAAATATTGAACCATTGGATCATAAGCCTAGAAAATTATAAGATAAATCAAAGTATATTATCATAGATGAGAATTCCAATAAAAATATCACTAGAATATTTCATTAGAAAAATACATTTTTCATTTTTAAAACACATGATTAAAATATAAAAATTTGACAAATATTAAGGAAGATATTTACATAGAATTGATCCATAAAATTTTTAAACGAATATTCAAATAATTTATTGGTCATGACATTCTAAAACTTATTTAACTTCATGAATGTTAAAACAAATATTCCTTTCAAATTTTTGAAAAAAAGTCCAATGTAACTAGTTTGGAATGAGAAAATAAGATTTATTTTAATACATTTTATAAAAAATGAAACATGTGTAAAAATGAATTTAAACAATAAGTGTTTATTAGTAAATACATTCTTGAAAATATTTCGATAACATGGATGTATAAAGAAAATATTTTCTACTGAAGAGAGAAATAATTTCGCGTTTATTTAATGAATTATTTCAATATATTGAGTTATTGAAGGGAGTAAAATTAAAGAAAAATATTTAATCTCCAAAATTAAAATTATTATACTAAAAAATTATTTTATTTAGATAATTATTATACAATTACATCATTATAAAATTAATCATATACATCTTTGATAAAAAATGAGATTTTAACATAATTCCCTTACCGTTTTGGTGACTTTTGAATCATATTCCCCATAAAAGAAATAATCCTAGATTGATATGTATATATAATTATCTTCATGATCATAATAATAAAATAATTTCATGGGAAGTATATAAACAATATAAAAAATACAATTTATGAATATGGAATGTGCCTCAAGGAAATAAAAGTGGGATGGAAATTTTTTACCTTGAGTTTGACTCACATCAAAAGAACATTATCCCTTTAAAATTTTAATTTATTTTAATTATATAATAAAGTAATTAAAATACATATATTATCATATATTATCCACTTATAACATTTTAATACTCATTTTTAATAACTCCTTATTAAAATCATCATTTTCTGGTGTTCACTATTTCATTTTTGATGGGAATTTGGGTTTGGTATTTCTAGTCCTTATAAATGGATAATGGTTCCAAAAATATAAAAAATTTATCCATTATATAAAAAAAATTATTTAATTATATATTTATATTCATGAATAAAAGTATAATATAGAAAAATTAATTACACCTTTCATGGACATGGAAGACCATACTTATGCTTGAATGCTATTTTCACAATTTGATTGATAGAACAAATAAAAGGTAAATAATAATTCATATTTACATTATAATTTTTTGATCATATATATATTACTAATATATTAAATCTATCCTTATAAAAATACTTTTAAATATTAAATAAAAAAGTATTCACATCACTTAATGAAGGTGGTAGTCCACATGTACACATAACCAACGTTATCATTTTCCAACGGATTTAAATGTAAGAATGTATATTTGATATTATAATTATAAAATTATAATAATGTAGTAAATATCAGATATAAAATTTAATCTTTTCTAATAAACAAACATAAAATATGGTAATGTAAAATGATTTTTATCACTCCATGTAGGTAGTATTCCACACATATCCACCAGTGATACATTCAGTTCCAATTTGACGAAAGAGAGGGTGGGTATGGGTTGTTACATAATCCTAATAACATTTTAGTAAATTTTTAATAATTAATTTATGATTTTATTTAAAACTACATATTAATAATAGATATAAAAAGAAATAAATTTTAAGAGGTCGGGTAAGGTAGTAACTTCCTCTTCAACAGGCCTCCTTTAGATCCTTTCATAGGGACCCTGGGAATAGAAATTTTTGAGTACCAGAAACTCTACATAGTTTATAGGTAATTTTATAATAGAATTGGTCAGGGTTTTATTAAGATAGATGGATCAAATTGGGGTTGAGAAAAGATATTAGGAATGTCCTTATATAAAAAGGACACACATGGAATTACAAAAAATATTAAAAAATAATTAACTCATTATAAAGTAGAAAACATACAAATGGATAGAGATTCAAATAAAAATAGTATAATGTCTAAATATCGGAATAAAATTAAATTTATATAGGTTTTTTGTCATTTTAAACCATACATTTTGGTTTAACCCCTTCATTAATTGATGTTAACCATAACTACGATAATACATATTTCATTCATAAAGGGTTATTGTAACACCCCAAGATTCCACAGTACGCTTCTCTTTGAATAATACAGTAGTGTGTGTTGTACGGAACTTCGAGTTCTAACACACACCACAACCAATCAAACTAACAGTTATGAATAGTAATACCCACTTTTTGAAATTTTATAAATTTTTTCTTTCAAAATGGACTTCATTTATTGATTAGGAATATCCAAATTAGCTTAGGGTGAATTTTTGGTATTTTTCTGAAAACATTCAATTTTTTATGAATAGTGAAAAAACACTGAGTTATAGTTTAAAATGGAAATTAAATTAAAATAATTATATATTTTATTTAAATTTAATTAAGGTCAAAATAGATACATAATACCAATATAAGTTCAATGTAATTCATTGGAGTAAGTTTAGAATAATTTTTTATATATAAAACTTTTTTTGAACTTTTCACCGTCTTTTACCCACCTCCTATAAGAATTTGGAAATTCACATAAAACATAATTTAACTTCTTTTGTGAGTGGAATTTTCAAAATCCGAGAGACATGATTAATATCAAGGAGTAAAATGTGGTTCAATAAGATAAAAATAATTTTTGGTGAATAGTAAGTTTTTTACTTTTATTTACCACGGTTAAAAGTAAATAGGGTAATTAAGGGTTACAATGATATTAATATTACTCTAAAACATGTCCTAATTCTATTGGAAAAGTTTATATCAACCAAAAACAACCATAGGAATAAAATATTATCATTTAATTCCACTTGGATTAGATTAGGACATTTATTTTTATTTAATTCAATGAAAAGTTAAAAGAGTTAAAATCAATGTTTAATAACTAAAACATTTTTCATATAGGGTTATACATAATATAAATTGAATTATAAATATTCATTATAAATTTAATAATATTTCCTACATAATGGTATTTTATTTATAATTTTAGACATTAAATAATTTAATTTATTTCTGAAACAATGGTGGTGCATTAATTACCTAATTAATGAAATATTAAAATAATTGATATTATAAATATCAAAATAAATGTAATTTGAGACTTTTTATGAATTAAACTAATTTTATAGGTTAATATTAAATATTAGTATTGGTTATATAAATTTTTTTCAAAGTAATAATTCTTTTATGAAATTATCAAAAACAAAATACCCAATAGTGTCAAAATTGACATAAAAGAATTTTTAAAACAAATATTATATTATTAATTGATATTATATTCCTAAAAATCTAATTTTCATAAAAAGGACTTATATAATGATAGTTATATCATTAATGGACAAAATAGGGGTATCTAGTAGGTATATAGAAATCTTATTAACTATATAATATAAAAATCCAAAGAGACATGGTAAATGTCGAACTATTTAACTAAGAGTTAAATATAAATGATAAGGTTAATATAGTGACCCAAACCTGTATAAAAACAATTAGTTGAATGGATTTATACCCATACACACCTTAACTTTTAAATAATCTACTTTCTATCCACTATAAACCGAATATGAATTTATTTTAAAATAATATTTCTAGCTTTTCCAAAGATGCCCCTCACCCCTCTTATAAAAGGGCACTCCCCCTTCTCTCTAATTCACACCTTCAAAGCCTTTTGGATCTGCCAATACCGACCCAGATATTCTCTCAACTTCTCTCACTTCAACCTAGTGGCCTTATTTTGATCATAAATCCAACCTAGGGATCCCTTTTGATCAAATCATAAGGAAGAACTTGAAGAAGAGGTAATGTTTTCACCACCCTCTTTCATGATCCTTTCTTCTTCAACATCTTCCTTTTTTGTTATTTCCATTCTAAAATAATAACTCCAGTATATTCTATATACTATTATGTTATTATAAATATGATAAAACGATATTCAGTATTCTATCCATCCTTTGAAGGACATGTCACCATTCATGCGTACGTACGGCTTACCGTCTCCACGTCGTGGTGTAATTGTTATTCAAAACTTTATTATTTGGATGGGTATGATAATGATGTGTAATTGATGTAAATAATAAATATAACATGATAATGATTATTTATATTTGATATAACATCCATTTATATATTATTTTAATATCAAAATAATGATATTGTCACTCGTGTGTACATACGGACTACCATCTCTATGAACATGATGACATTCATTCCCCTTCGTATCCATGAAAGTATATTTCTCATTTGATGATTAAAAATAATATTTAAGGACTTGATATAATTATGTATATGAAAAAGATATAACCTATCCTAAACAAACATGACTTATGTAACAAAACTTATAAAATAAAATGAGTAAGTTAACACCCGAAATGACGATAATACTAAGATATTATTACAAAGAAATGTTAAAAGATCATATATGATATCATATTAATGTATATTATTATTGTATAATTTAATAACAATTATTTTACCATTATACAGGTGGTTAACCTTCCCTCAACCATGTAAAAGTACAAGGTAAATTTTTATTTCACAATATCTTCATTATTCGAGGTTGTTTATAAGTAATTATCTACTGGGACCTCTTTATCATCCACATACATGTTTCTTAAAAATGTATTTCAAATCATTCATACTATTTTATAGAATAAGGGTTAAACTCATTTATAACCTTGTTCTAATTTTTATAATATGTTTATAAAGGAATATTTCCGTCATTTTCCAAACAAGGTCCTTTTTAACCTTTTCGACAGAATTAAGGTAAGAAAGTATTTTTTAACTTATACGGCATGTGTGGCTATTTTCCACCATTATAAAATTGTTGAAGCTTCCCTTACAAGATTATAAGAATATTTTCAAAATAAATTTTTTCTTTTATAATTATGTGACTTTTAAATGATTTCAAAAATGAGATATTTCTCTCAAATAGTTTTGATTTCATCTTTGTCAACATCCTTTGATGGATTTTAAGATTATTTGAAGTTTATTTATTATGATAGAAAACTTCCATATTGTATTGAAGGTTTTGTGATATGTTTGAATGTGGAAGTGTTATTTTTATATCATTCATGGTTTATGGAGAAAGTATTGACATTTTGTATGCTATTTTTAATACAAATGTTTATGTTATGATTAAACCTATTCATATGAGGAACACGTTGGACTTAATAAGTGACGGGTGGAGCCCACTATAGCACCTCGATGCATCGGTAGGTCGCATGAGACAAACTAGTGTCTTCACACAAGTCCTTGACAAAATCTTATTTGTAGTCTTGGAACAAGGCCTTGACTATGTGGTTATGATAGTCTCTCATTATGCATTCCATCATTATGAAAGTTGTTATTGATATTGCATGAGGTTATTCGAGTAGTAGAATATCCATGTGAGTAATTAAATTGAATTATTTCATTTTATTTCTAGCATATTATGATGATGTTCAAGTTTAAAAGGCTTTTGATTTAGTTATACATTGCCTTAAATGTTGATGCCTATTTATGAAAGTTTCTTCTATATTGTTATCCTTATTGGGCATCTGAGCTCACCCCTTTCTATGTTTTATTTTTTCCAGGATGTGGAGAAGTATTTTATTAATGACCATCAGGGATATTATAAGGGGATATGAGTGTGGAGATAGGATGTTGTTATTGTTTTCACTTTATTATTTAATGTAGCCTTTATAAATGTATTTACTGATTCCAAGGCTACTAAACTAATCGTTATTTCGAGACTTGATCTTTTTTCATCATGCCAATTTTATTTAATAATGCACTGACTCTGGGTAACTGGGGTCGGGGCATTAAAGTTGGTATCATAGGAAGTTTAGTAAAAAGCTAGGAATCTAGATTTAGATAAACTCTGATTAGAGCACATAGACCGAAGATGGACTTTGAGGATTAATATAGAAGAAATTCATATAATTGTGGTATTATAAAGATTTTGTGAGTATTCTGAGCAATAAATACCTGTCTATATACGAGCTGGTAGAGGCGGCTCTGGCACAGATGTATCTAGGGGTAAAACATGAAAACATCACTATGAGCTAGACTTGAACGAGGATTGGTGCATGACAATGGGTCTTGCTGCACTCTTAGTTGCGACACTCCCAGGGGATATGATTGGAATAATTCTCATTTTCATTAAAAACCATTATGAAGGGTTTATGAGTATATACTTCCACAAATAAAACATTTTTATGATTATGGATTACATCCATAAATTGTCCAATTTATGTTAAGTGTTTTACAAATTTGGATTTATATATTACGATTCATAAACTAATCTAGTGTATTCCATTGTTAAGAAATGGAACCTAGTGGAAGACATGGAAAAATTATCAATGCATGCACTCCATTTTGGGATTTCCCTCCTACTCAAGATAATTATAGTGGAGCTAGTGATGCAACTAGTGCTGATCAGCTAATCACCATACTAGGAAAACTCACTCTGGTTATGAATTATAACCTTACCCGTATGGAGCACCCTGATCTGCAGCGTGGAGGATCAATTTTATATCGCTTTATGAGGCAACAGCCACAGACATTAAATGTGAGTACTAATCCCTTAGTAGCTGAGCAATGGATAAATTCCATAGAGAAAATATTTCTTGCCTTGGGGAGTAGTGAAAGGGAAAAATTTATCATGGTAGTTTACCGCCTCACTGGAGATGATGTTCAATGTTGGTCATTGATTCACAAAATGAAGGAATATGATGATGTATAAAATATGGAATGGATGGAGTTCAAAGATCTTTTCTTAGAAAAATACCTTCCTTGTGACCATCGAGCAGATATGGAAAGGCAATTTCTGAGTCTGAGACAAAAGGAGGACGAGAATTTCCCAAAGTATGAGGCTAACTTTACAAGGTTAGAAATGTATGTTACAGATTATATAAGTAACCCAATAAGTAATATTTATCATTTCTTTTATGGGTTACAATCATTTCTTCATCATGCATTATTCTCACAATCCTTATCGTCATATGAAGATATTGTCTCATGTGCTATCAAGATGGAAAATGAATTTTCTAAGTCTTACTTCTTTAAACAAAAGAAAGAGAAGAATAGATCTACTAATCACTCTGGAAATGGAAATAAAGGGAATAAGGGAAAATTTTATTATCCATCCTACAGTAAATGTGGGAAGAAACACCCTAGTACTTGCTTGAAGGGAATGGGATTCTGTTACAAGTGTGGTGAAAAAGGCCACCAAGCTCATGATTTCAAGGGAAAGAAATATTATGTCAACGTGGAATGATATAATTGTTGAGATATGTGACATTATGCAAATGAATGTCCTAAGAGTCAGGGAAACTTACCTCAGAAAAGGCCAAGGGATCAAGGCTAAGCTTATTCAATCACTATGGATAAGGTTGAACCCCTGAAAGACATGGTGCTTGGTAATTTAATGGTTTCCTCATGTTTAGAAAATGCTTTATTTGATTCTGGGTCATCGCATTGTTTCATATCTTCCCAGTTTTCTAAGAAACTTATATATTTCCAATTTGATTGAACAACGGAGTTCTTAGTTAAAATTCCAAAGGGAAGTATCATTGCTACAAAGTTATGTGGATATGTTCCCATTCAGGAATACAAATGTACTTTATCTGCAGATCTCATTGTTATACCCATGACTGAATTTGAATAATCCTCATTATAGATCGTCTTTCAGGCCATGAATCTAAAATTTATTTTAAGAAGAAGGACGTTACGATTTTTGATGATGATGATACATAACACCTTATCTTTAGAGCATAATCATCACTGCGTAATTCTTATCTAGATCCACCACCAGTAGCTCAACTAAATTCAATTATTGGGGAGGAAGAGAATGAAATAACTATGGGTGAGGAAAGGAAGGTTCAAATAGAGGATTTACCTATTGTGAAATAATATGTAGATGTGTTTCTAGAAGATTTACCTTGACATCATCCAGAATGATAAATTAAGTTTTCAATTTATTTAATTCCTGGTTCAAGGCTTATATCGAAGACCCATTATAGAATGGCCACTTTGGAATTAGTTGAACTAAAGAAAAAACAAGAGGAATTGATTAATAAGGTATTTATTCTCCCTAGTTTTTCTAAATGGGTATCCCCTGTCCATTTTGTTAAGAAGAAAGATGGACCTATGTGGTTATGTATCGACTACGGGGAAATCAATGCTATAACAATAATGAACAAATATCACCTACCTCACATTGATTATTTATTTGACCAATTTCATAGAGCTCAATACTTTTCAAAGATTTACCTTCGATCTGGATACCATCTGTTGTGTGTGAAGAAGGAAGACATTCTGAAGACAGCATTTCAAACCAGGTACGGGCATTACGAGTTTACAGTGAAGCCTTTTAGGATGAATAATGCACCCTCTATTTTCACGGATCTAATGAATAGAGTTTTCAAGGAATATCTAGATGATTTTGTTGTGGTATTTATTTATGATATCTTGGTATATTCTAAAATCTATAAATACCATGAAAATTGATTACACATTATCCTGAAAACTCATAGAAGACATGAATTATATGGGAAGTTTAGAAAGTGTGAATTTTGGCTTCAAGAGATCTCTTTTCTTGCCCATATTTTCTCTAAGTATGGAATCTTTATTGATCCTTCTAAGACCAAGGAAATCCAAGAATGTCCAGCACTGATGATTATAACTAAGGTATGCAGTTTTATTGGTCTAGTAGGTTATTATCGGTATTTCATCCAAAATTTTGACTGATTGGATAACCAATTAACGATGATCACACGTAAAGGGGTTAAATTTGTTTGGAAAAAAGAGTGAGAAGAATGTTTTGAAGAACTGAAGAGAATATTAGTCAATGATCTTATATTAACTCTACCTTCGGGGAAAGATGGGTTCATTATTTATAGTGATGCATCGAAGAAAGGACTAAGTTGCTTCCTTATGCAGAATAATAGAGTTATTGCCCATGAATCACGATAGCTAAAAATTCATGAGCAAAACTATCATACTCATTATCTTTAGTTAGCTGTTGTAATATTTTCTTTGAAGATATGGAGACATTATCTCTATGGTGAAAATTTTGAGATTTATACCGATCACAAGAGTTTGAAGTACATTTTCTCACAGAAAGAACTCAAGATGATGCAAAGTTGATGGATTGAACTACTCAAGGATTATGATTTCACGATACACTACCACCCATGGAAAGAAAATAACGTGGCAGATGCTTTGAGTAGAAAGGAACATGGAGTTTTGAACAAGATGAGAGTTGAAAAAGATCCTATATATATGGATCTAGTAAAGATGGATATAAGAATCACCATGGAAGGTGAAACATCAATGCTTTTTCAAATGGTTGCCAAACCATATTTACTAGAATGGATAAAGAGTTCTCAGACCAATGATCAAAAGTTTCAATAGAAGATTAAAATTGTGAATGATGGGAGATTGATTGACTTTGTGTATGAAGATGGAATTTTGAAATTTGGGAAGAGACTTTGTGTTCCTGATATACCTGATCTGGAAAGTGAATTGTTGGATGATTCTCATAGTTCCAATTCTTCTATACACCCTGGGATCACCAAAATTTATAGTGATTTAAAGGAACATGTTTTGTGGTACAACATGAAGAGGGATATTTCTGATTCTATGTCAAGATGTATGGTCTGTCAACAAGTGAAAGATGTAAGACAACATCCTAGAGGAGTCATGCAACCTCTTCCTATACTTGAGTGGAAATGGGATAATAACATGATGGTCTTTGTCAAGAGACTACCAAAGAATCCAATAAGAAACGATGCAATATGGGTCATTGTTGATCGTCTTACCAAGTAAACACATTTTCTTTCTATAAGAGAAGATCTTCCACTTGATCGTCTAGAAAGACTATATATTAATGAAGTTGTGAGACTTCATGGAGTACCACTATCGATAGTTTCTGATCGTGATCCCCATTTTATGTCAAGATTCTAGAAAAGTCTTCAGAAGGCATTGGATAATGAAATTAGTTTGAGCACTGCCTACTACCCTCAAACAGATGCACAATCAGAATGGACTATTCAGACCTTATAAGACATGATTAGATCTTACTCACTTGACTTTTAGGGTATGTGGGATCAATATTTACCTCTGGTATAATTTTCCTAAAACAATTGCTTCCATTCAAGTATTCGGATGGCACCATATGAAGTGTTATATGGGAAGAGATGTCGCACACCAACATGTTGGGACGATGTTGGCGAAATAAAACTGGTACACACAGAACTTGTTGAGGAAATGATGGAAAAGGTAAAGGAAATATAAACCCACATCAAAGCCGCTCAAAGTAGGAAGAAGAGCTATACTGACAATCGAAGGAAGGATTTGGAATTTCAGGTAGGAGATCATGTTTTCATGACGGTATCCCCGTGGGAGTGTGTTATATGTATCGGTAAGAAGGGTAAATCGAGTCCCAGGTACATCGGACCTTTTGAAATTCTTGAACAAATTGGGTTGTAGCTTACCGTTTGGCAATGCTGCAAAGTCTCTCCAATGTTCAAGATGTGTTCCTCGTATCACTATTGAGAAAATACATACCTAACCCAACGTATGTACTCACTTTCGAGGAATTAGAACTGGAACCCGGTCTATCTTATATTGAAGATCCCGTCAGGATTCTTGTTACAATAGAACGAGTTCTAAGAAACTGGACGACTCGTCTGGTAAAATTTCTATATAGAAACCATAACATGGAAGAGCCAATGTGGGAACCCGAGGAACTTATGATAAAAAACCACCCAAGTCTTTTCATCTAGTAGTATTCTAGAAATTTCGAGGATGAAATTATTTGAATGTGGGGAGAATGTAACACCCCAAGCTTCCACGGTATGCTTCTCTTTGAATAATACAATAGTGTGTGTTGTACGTAACTTCAAGTTCTAACACACACCAAAACCAATCAAACTAGTCTTTATGAATAGTAATACCCACTTTTTGAAATTTTATAAATTTTATCTTTCACAATGGACTTCATTTTTGGATTCGAAATATAGAAATTAGCTTAGGGTGAATTTTTGGTTTTTTCTGAAAACATTCAATTTTTGATGAATAGTTAAAAAACACTGAGTTATAGTTTAAAACGGAATTTTTATTTAAATAATTATTTATTTTCTTTAAATTTAATTAAGGTCAAAATAGATACATAATACCTATATAAGTTCAATTTAATTCATTGGAGTTAGTTTAGAGTAATTTTAGATTTATAAAAATTTTATCTTACTTTTCACCGTCTTTTACACACCTCCTAAAAGAATTTGGAAATTCACATAAAACAAAATTTTACCGCTTTAGTGAGTGGAATATCGAAACCCCGATAGACACGGTTAATATCAAGGATTAAAATGTGGTTCAATAAGATAAAAATAATTTTGGTGAATAGTAACTAATTACTTTTATTTACCACGATTAAAAGTAAATAGGGTAATTAAGGGTAAAAATGATATTATTATTACCCTAACACATGTCCTAATTCTATTTTACAAGTGTATATCGACCAATAACAACCGTAGAAATAAAATATTATCATTTAGGTCCACTTTTATAATATTAGGACATTTATTATTATTTAATTCAAAGAAGAGTTAAAAGAGTTAAAATCAATGTTTAATAACTAAAACATTTTTAATATAGGGTTATACATAAGATAAATTAGATTATAAATATTTATTATAAATCTAAAAATATTTCCTACATATTGTTTTTTTATTTATAATTTTTATTCCTTATATAATTTAAATTATTTATGACACGGTGGTGATTTAGTAATTACCTAATAAATGAAATAATAAAATAATTGATATTATAAATTTCAAAATAAATGTAATTTGAGACTTTTAATGAATTAAACTAATTTTCAAGGTTAATATGACATATTTGGATTTGTTATATATTTTTTTCTAAGTAATAATGTTGGTAGGAAATTATCAAAAACAAAATACCCAATAGTGTCAAAATTGACATAAAAGAGTTTTTAAAACAAATATTTTATTATTAATAGATATTTTTTTTCTGAAAATCTAAGGTTCAGCCAATGGACTTATATAATTATAGGTGTATCATTAATGGACCACTTCAGGGTTTCTTGGAGGTATATAGTATGTTTATTAACTATATAATATAAAAATACATAGAAATATGGTAAATGTCAAACTATTTAACTAAGAGTTAAATATAAATGATAAGGTTAATATAGTGACCCAAACCTTTTCTATTGGTTGAAATTATTTCGACCCCTCCCCAACTAAATATTTTAATAATTAAATTTTTATCCATTAGAAATTGAATTTGAATTTATTATAGAATAATATTTCTAGCTTTTCGAAAGGTTCCCCTCACCCCTCTTATAAAAGGGCACTCACTCTTCCCTCTAATTCACACCTTAAATGCCTTTTGACTCGGCCAAACCCTGCCCAAATATTCTTTGAAATTCCATCACTTCAACCTAGAGTCCTTAGTGTGATCATAAACCCAACTTAAGGATCCCTTTTGATCAAATCGTAAGAAAGAACCTAAAGAAGAGGTGATGTTCTCACCACCCTCTTTCAAGTTCCTTTCTTCTTCAGCTTATTCTTTCTTTGTTATTTCCATTATAAAATAATAACTCCAGTATCTTCTATGTACTTTTATTTTATTATAAATATGGTATAACCATATTAAGTATTCTATCAATCCTTTGAATGACATGTCACCATACGTGCGTACGTACAGCTTACCGTCTCCACGTCATGGTGTAATTACTATTCAAAACATTATTATTTGGATGGGTATGATAATGATGTTTAATTGATGTAAATAATAAATATAACATGATAATGACTCTGTTTATATGATATACTGTCCAATTATATATTATTTTAATATCAGAAGAATGATATTTTCGCTCGAGCGTAGGTACGGACTACCATCTCTACGAACGCGATGAGATTCATTCCCCATTGTATCCATGCAAGTCTAATTCTCATTTGATGATTAAAAATAATTTTCAAGGACCTGATATAATTTTTTATATGAATAAGATAAAACCTATACATAACAAACATGACTTATGTCACAATACATATAAAATAAAATGAGTAATTTAACACCCGAAACGACGATAATACTAAGATATTATTAACAAAGCAATATTAAAATACCATATATGATATCATATTAATGTATATGATTCTTATATAATTTAATAAAAATTATTTCACCATTATACAGGAGTTTAAACTACCCTTAACCAAGGAAAAGTACAAGGTAAGGGTTTATTTCACAATCTCTTCATTATCCGAGGTTTTTTATACGTGATCATCTACTGGGACCTCTTTATCATCCACATCCATGTTTCTTAATAATGTATTTCAAATAATTATTAGTAATTTATAGACTGTAGGTTAAAGTCATTTATACCCTTTTTTGAGTTTTATAAGAAGTTTATAATGTAATCATTCCGTCGTTTTCCAAAAAAGGTCCTTTTTAACCTTTTCGACAGAATTAAGGTAAGAAAGTATTTTTTAACTTATACGGCGTGCGTGGCTATTTTCCACCGTTATAAAATCATCAAAGATTCCCTTACAAGATTATAAGAATATTTTCAGAGAAACTGTTTTCTTTTACAATTATGTGACTTTTAAATGATTTAAAAAAACAGATATTTCTCTTAAATAGTTTCGATTTCATCTATGTCAACATCCTTTGATGGATTTTAAGATTATTTGAAGTTTATTTATTATGATACAAAAAATCCATATTGCATTGAAGGTATTGTGATATGTTTGACTGTGGATGTGTTATTTTTATACCATTCATGGTTTATAGAGAATGTATTGACATTACGTATGCTAGTTTTAATACGAATTTTTATGTTATGTTTAAACCTGTTCATATTAGGAATGTATTGGACTTAATAAGTGACGAGTGGATCCTGCTATAGCTCCTCGATACATCGGTAGGTCTCATGAGACAAACTAGTGTCTTGGTACAAGGCCTTGACAAAATCGTATTTTTAGTCTTAGCACAAGGCCTGGACTATGTGGTTATGATAATCCGACATTATGCATTCCATTATTATGAAAGTGGTTATTGATATTTCATGTGATCATTATATTTGTACAATATCCCTGTGAATAAGTAAATGGAATTATTTCATTTTATTTCTTTCATATTATGTTGAATTTAAAGTTTAAAATGCTTTTCTTTTAGTTATACATTGCCTTAAATTTTTATGACTGTTTATGAAAGTTTCCGTTATATTGTTATCCTTATTGGGCATCTGAGCTCACCCCTTTCGAGGTTTTATTTTTCCCAGGATGTGAAGAAGTATTTTATGAATGACCTGCAAGGATAGTATAATGGGATATGAGTGTGGAGACAAGATGGTGTTTTAGTTTTCACTTTATTATGTAATGTAACCTTTATGAATGTA
Organism: Viscum album; assembly: GCA_963277665.1. NCBI lineage: Eukaryota > Viridiplantae > Streptophyta > Magnoliopsida > Santalales > Viscaceae > Viscum > Viscum album. The sequence continues at coordinate 1,229,486,664 of OY728163.1, read as the reverse complement.
TCTAGTGATTCCAAGGCTATTAAACTAATTGGTCTTCCGAGACTTGATCTTTTGTGATTAGCCAATGTTATGTAATAATGCACCGACTCTAGGTAACTGGGGTCGGGGCGTTCCTGTTATAATTTTACTTCTATGTTAAAATTTAGCTATAAAATGTACAAGTAATGATGTTTTAGTCTATTTCTCATCCTAGTATATCTCTTTAAATATTTTCATCATGTTTAAATAATTTAATAAAATATTATTTTTCATAGAATAGCATTAATTTCTGTTTTGACAATACTCATTTACTTTGACTTTAAAGTCTTCATAATAGTGATGGAATTAGAATAGAAAACATTAAATAATATATAAAATGACATGTTTAATTTAAAAATTCATGTAATTAAATAATTCACCCAAATTCTACTCCTTTAAAATTTTTTAAAATCAATTATTTTTTTATTCTATTAATTAATTAATTATATTTTTAGTATTGCAACAGAATTTATGATAATTATTTCATCAAAAAAAATTAAGATTGAATTAACATGATAAAAATTTATTTTTATTTTAATTAAATATTTATAACTGAACATATCCTCTTTAATCATTATGTGAAAAATTTGGAGATATTGAATTCAAAAAGAAGGCCAAATTTAATTTCTATTTACTTAAAATAATATAAATTTCATTATCAATGGAAAATGACCCAAAGATGTTATATATTATACTCATGTTAGTATATAGTGGAATTTATTCCATTAAATGAAATAAATTCTTATTTCGGGTTGATTTTGAGACCTTATGACATGGGATTAACCCTCTTTTTCCCATTTTATCCTTACTAAGGTGATAATTATTTATCACTCTCACTATACATAATGAAAAATATGTAGGGGTTTAATTTACCAAATTCCAACCAATATATTCAAAATATGATATAAATTTTTTCATGATTCAATATCTAGAAGTAGAAGATGTTTATCTTAATATCAATGCATAAAATGTAATAAAAAATAGTTTTTTTGGAAAAAATGATTTTTAAGCTTAAAAATTAACTTATATCAAAATCTTGAATATTTCTCATTATAATGGAATTTATTAGATTATTATAAATAAAATGATTCATATTTCACTAATTTAACAAATCCAGAATATAATGGTACTTATAAATTTATTTATTTAATAAAAAGAAATAACAGTATTTGAAAAATATACATAGTTCTAAAAGTATTTTCTTAATAGATCATAAGATTCATGAAATAAAGAGAATTCATTCCTTATGCTTATAGTTATCATCATACCCAAAATGGTTAGAACAAGTTATCCAACAGAGATAAAAAATACATTAATCTCTAAAATCTCAACAATAACACCAAAATTTCAAAATAATATAATCCCTAGATATTTAACATTAAGGATCCTCCAATAAATTCCTGAACAAAATCAAAACCTAGAAATCCAAATATTCTATCACATATTTATTTTCAAGATAAACATTACCATTTATCCCAAAAAAACATGAAGTATCTCATAATGTCACATACTAAATATTTGAATACATTAATTCCCTTAAAACATATTAATAATTATAATCTACATAAATCCCAAATTAAAACATGTATTATTACAAATATTAACCCTATTGTTATTCCATTAATAAAATCATAGAAAATTGAATATATTCCATAAAGCATAAAATGTAATAATCATCCTCAATGGTGACCAAAATAACTTTATCATTAAATAACTAACCAATTTCATGGTAACAAATAATATCACATTTATATCATCAATTTCAATCATATATTTATCCTAAATATAAATTGTTAACTCAAAATTATGAACTTATTAATGGATATATTTCCCTTAAACATGTGTTCCCACAAAAAAATATCATCTTACCACTAAATCACATTTATTGGTTATAAATACTGTTTAATATATGTTTGTAAATACATATATAAAAACTGTTCTAGATAAATACAAATATGATTCATGATTATTATTACCAAAATATAATTAACATAACACTTATCTAAAATAGATATTGAATCCCCAAATAAACAGACTTTTATCGTTTCTATTAAACTATTGGAGTGGCATAAGTCTTTTCTTGGTCTTGCAGTTGACCATAAACAAAACCTTAGCATTTTATTGAGAAATTATTATGGGTGGTCCTTCCTAGACTGTTGAGATGAATAAAATCAAACCTTTCTTCCTCTACAGTCATTACCATAATAAATTTAAAAAAAATCCATCTTTTCCATTATTTTACATGTTATAAAACACACTAAATTATACATTTTTAATCATATATCAGGATATATGATTTAGAATAATCATAAGGTTTTACCTTCCAATTCCTATATAATTTAGTTTCTCATGAGTAAAATCATTCCATTATTTTTCGCATTCACCATTAACATTAATCAAAAAATTTATATTAAAACTAAAAAACCATAGTGTGACCATCAACAATCATAGTGAGAGATTAAGGAAAATAAATTAAATAATTTCTAAATTTTGACAGATTATTATCATTCAATGACACCTTAGGTTTAACATAAGTCATCCTTGGTTATCATCTATTTGAATCTTTCATAGTGGATTATAAAGAAAATGTAGATTCACCAATGTATATCCCATAGCAGTGTCTAACTATGGGCATAGTAAGGTAACACTCACCATGCACCATAATGATGGATGAGATATAATCAAACAAAAAACATTTGTATTATTATACCTATACGCATCTGTTCCAACACCACATCCACTTGTACTATCCAGATAGGGATGTTTTTCATGTAAAACCATAACTGTTTCTTTAAATTAACTTATTAAATTATTATACACATAGGATTATCCTAAGAGTTCTCACAAAATTTTGTCGTCCTATTTTATAAAGTCAACTAATACTTTCTCTGATATGAACTATAGTGACCCATACTTTTCATATATAAATATTACATCTCGTTAGATGAATATTAATTTAATAACATTACAATCCATAACAAAATCATAAAATTTTATTGTATTTTGAAACATGGATACATAAAAAAATATTTTATAAATGATCTACATCATCACCTACTGAGTTCATCCTAGCTAATACCCTCTTATACACATCATAATAAAAAGATTTCTTCATATTATAGGGAAAAGAAAACATAATAAAGGGTAACCTCATATATATTATAATGTGGAACATGGGATAAAAAACTTATCATTTAATCATAACATAATCATAAAGTGTTATGAGAACATTATATTAACCATCTAAAGTCATAACCATAAATTCATAGATTGTAAACTTGAGTTATGGAATATATCTTGGTAGATCATAAAATGTGAATCATAAAGGGATAAAAGACCAAGATCCCTGAGAACATAACATCGCTATAATATTATGTCATAAAATAGTGTCATAAATTATGTAATTAAACAAGGGCAGTTGAAGGATGTCCAAGACAAAAATTATGTCATAAAAGAGTGGCATAATGATTCTAATTATATATCATAATTTGAGTAGTTTTTTTCTATATCTATGGATCTTTAGAAAACAAAGGAAGTTGAAGGATGTCCTAGAATAACATTTATGATGGAGATATATAGTTTTCTTATATTATTTGGTTACTATACTTGATTTTTCAGAAAGTAATCATGATTTTCAATTCCAATAATCAATATAACATGAATGTGTGTGAATTTTTTTAGATATATGAATGTTTGGAATCATTTAAATAATTAAATAATATGTTAATCTCTACAACTTTTCTCACATTACCCAAAAATGGGAATGATTTTTTATATATATCAATCGATCTAAAAAGAATTGGTTGTTTACTCCAACACAATGAAAATTTGATAGAATATGACTCAAAAAAATTAAATCTCCAAGAAAATTGCCACCCAAATTATGATATACAATTAGCTAAAAATATATATACATTAAATATTTTATGAAATTATCTGTATCTAGAAAATTTTGACATATATTTTGTTACAAAAATAAAAAAGTGTATATTGACATAAAAGGATATCAATATGACCCAATGAAGGTTGTTAGAGATTATCAAGGATTTTGATTGTTCAATCCATTAACATCCTGAGAAGGTGGAAAAATTGGAAGATGAAATGAGTAGAAAGAGTAAAAAACCCATATCTATGATGAGTATTAATGGGTATCAAATCTTATTTCACATTAAAATGATGGAAATGTGAATCATAATGGAAAAATTACCATAACCCGATCAAATAACAGCTCAAATAAACATTCCTAATAAAATTAAGGAGGAAGAAACGATAATAAGGAGCTACAATGAAAGGTAGTGAATATTCCAATGTTTATCGTTTCTAAAGATTGTGTCATATTGTTTGAAACCCAGATACACATCTCATTAAAACTAGAGCTGATGAGGTGACATCTGGAAGATGATCATATATCATCATTCTATATTCATCCAGGAATAACTATGGCATATAGAGATCTGGAGCAAAAATTTGTATGGGATAACATGATTAGGAAGATTTTCTAATTTGTATCATGATTCATGGTATACCGACAAGTCTAGGATAAATGACATAAGTATAAGGGTATAATGAATCCATTTCTCATTCCAGTATGGAAATGGGAAACATAAAAATAGATTTCATTTTTAAAATCCCCATTAAATAAAAGGGAAATAACTCCATATAGGTTTTAATTTCAATCAATGAATATTTCTCTCCCAACCAAATAGCGAATATTTTTATAATGGTATAGGTAAAATAAAATGTAGTACCACTCTCCATTGTATCTTATCATGATCTGAGGTTTACCTATAGGTTTTAGAGAATATTTTATTAAGCACTAGATAAAAAGATGATATTAGGTAATCCTTATCTCCCCGTAAATATTTTGAGTCTAAAATAACCATTCAAACTCTAGAGGATATGATAAGATCATGTTAAATGTTTTTCCAAAGATGATGGGTCCCACACCTTACCCTGTTGGAGTTCTCATATAACAATAGTTTTGATTTATGTATCTAAATTACACCTTATGAGGCTCTATAAGGGAAGATTTATTTCATTGAAACATGATAGGATTAAATGTTGGAGTGAAAGCTCATGGGACATGATCTTATCCAATAGATGAGAGTGACTATTCTAACAATTAAACATCATATAAAATCAACACAGTGTTGACCGAAAATATAAGAATACAACCATCAATGATTCATATAGTTTGATTTTAGAGAAAAAAGTATTTTATATATCACCATGTAAAAAATTAATGTGGATTGGGGTAATAAGAAATCTTTTTCAAAGATATATCAGCCCCTTTGAGATTCTTGATCACATCATAGATGTAGACTATTGACTATTACTCCCACTAAAACTATCTCAAGTACATGATATATTTTGTGTTTCCCTGTTAATTAAGTTCATACCATACCAATCACATGTATTGAAACTAGATGTGGTACCTTTGGAGGATTATCTATCATAAGATAAGCAATCAGTAATGATCTTTGATCATAGAGACAATGTCTTAACAAATAATAAAACACTCTGAGTTAAAGTGATGTGGTAGAACCACAAGTCTTAGAAGGGGACATGGGAACTGGAAAAGGTAATGAAATATACTTCCTCTCATATTTTTTCGTGTATGAAAATAATTTTCATCAGTGAAATTTCTATAAGAGAAGAATGAAATGACCATAACCTTTATAAATGAAAATAATTTTTTGAGTTAATGAATGCCTTATTAAGTATTTTATTTATAGAAAACACATCTACAATTTTTGAAATTTAATATTGTTATCAAATATTGTCCTTTTAATATATAAGACTATTAATAATCATAAACATTGATAATATAGTCATTTTATAGTGACCATTAAGATTAGTGTATGTTATGGATTTTGATAAAGTCTAAATGACATTTATGGATGAATTGATTCCCTAGAAAAGGAGGATAATACCCAATGAAGTTGATTTATCAGAGATTATAAATGAGATGGAATCACTGATATTTTTCTTCGACCAATCCCATGTTGATATTCAATAACTACAGCTTAGGTGAATCCATTAATCAGAGATATTCAAGATTATAGAGATCAAAGTCAAAACCATGTTCACCAAATCACCCAAAGAAAGCACCACCATCAGACACCATACCCTTAGGGTGTACAGTGGTGTAATAATTAGTTTTTTATTTAAACCCTAGTAATATAAATTTTTATATTTTATTTTATTGAAATAGATAATATATATATCAATTTTTTATTACTTTATAAATTATTATATAGTTATTTTGACAAAAATCAGTTTTTGGAATGAAGAAATACAAAAAGTATTTTTTGGAATTTTTTAGTTTAAATTAAAACACTCTTTATAATAAATTCCGGATTTTTTAAATAAATGTTATCTTCATAAAATAATATTATTAAACAATACTTATTTTTATATATTTGGGAGTCTAATTTAATGAACATCAATGTAATTTTTATAAATTCCAGAAATATGTTAATATCATTAAAAAAGTGTTTTATATTCAATAATTATTTTTATCTTAACGTTTAAATTCTCATATTAAGATAATTTTTTGATAAAATAGATATTATTCTTGAAATCATTGTTTCAAAATCAATCATTGGTGAATTTTCAATAATTTTTTGAAATGGTCAATGTTTTGGGTAAAACTTAAATATTGTATAGATTTATTATAGATATTATGGAATCAGACTTTTCAAAAAGTGATGTAATAAATACAATAAAGGGAATTAATTAATAAAACTATATTAACCCTTTAAAATAAATTTTTTATATTTATTTTATTAATTTTATAAACCATCAATGAATCCTGCAAAACATATAATATATTATAAGTATTCAAAATTAATTTATTATGAACCTGACTCAATTCGATATAAAAATGTAATTATTTTAATAGGTTGGGATCTTAGATATATGAAACTTTTAAAGACACTCCCCTTTTGAAGAAACCATTAAAATCATGATGGATGTTCTGTGGTTTTTATTTTCTTATTATATAGATTCTAGAACTTCTGTTTTGAAACTAACAAATAATTCCACTCACTTTTTTCAATAACTACCCACCTAATCTCCAATTCCTATTCACTAAAAACCCATTTATAATGAATTTAATCTTCTTATCCACCACCAAATCTCTCCCAAGGTTTTTCCATGCTCTTAAAAATTTCATCCCAATAATTTTGAAGTTCCCTCTCAAGGAAATGGATTCTCTTCGTCCTCTTTATTCAGGTACATTCCTTGTAATATAATTTCTTATTTATAATTTTACTTTTGTAATATTCTTTTAAACATAAATTTACTATAATTTTTATTCCTATGTAATTATAGACCACCTATCACTCTCATTAAACCCCTCCATATTTATTTATGTATACCCATAATGCTGTAGAAGTTAAACTGAGATTTTCCATATCAAAAGTTTATATTGTGAATAACAATCATCATTTCCGCTCAAGGTTATTCACCTAGATCTTCCTATCATACAATTATTGGTTAATTACATGTATGCTACTCATGATCCTTAGTTTTTGTTTTAAATGTTATGAAATTTGTTCTTATGTTGTAAAACATATATGAAAAATAAAGAATTTACATGATATGAATGTGATGGGCGGACACAATATTATATTTCCCTACAATGAATTGGGCAAGTTTTTTAACACATGAGATACCATTTATGGTGTTATGTAGGTTATCCAAAGCACAAAATGTAATAATTTCTTGAATTTTATCTTTCTCTTATGATTATGATGTTGTGTTTTATGTTGCTTCCACATTCATGTGTTTTATTGATGTTATCATATTATATCATGATTTGATGTTAATGTTTGTGATTCTTAACCTTTTATGTCACCTTGAAATTCTTCTTAACTAACATGTGTTACTATCATCAATTTATAATTTTAATATTTTCTTAATAGTCTTTATAGATCACCCCTTTCTTATATATTTCCTCTGGTTATCTCATGCAGTATTAAAAGATCAATGGATTTTAAGGGAAATTTATAGATTTTAAAATAATGTATTTTTATCCCTATTTCAAGTTAATGTGTTCTGTGTCTAATTTTACAAATAAAATAGGTATTTTTATCTTCTAAATTTTTTTATATGCGGCATTAGGCGATAAATCATGAAATGAGATATATAAAATATATCGGTAGTCATTTTGACTCATTGAGTCATGTGGAGGTATGTCAGTTATTTTATTTTATTTTATTTTTATATCACATCGTCTAAGTAGGAAATTCTACATTCCATTCTTTTAATTGGGGTCACATTATATGCGTAGATAGTATTGAATGATCTTAGGGGTTTTTTCTATAGATAGAGTTGGAGTCGAACTAAGGTATTACTTTGTTTTAATTTCTTAATTTTTTTTGTATATTTGGTCACGGGTTATTTATATTTTTCTTGGATGAAATCATTCCCATGGGATACTCTTATATTCCCTGACCATAGTTTCCAACCCATTTGGACGGGGAACACACCTCAGTCATTTAAATGGATGGATCGAGAAACTGGTGGGTGGATATTTTTTGTTGTTCAATGATAGATACATGCACTGAAATATCCCCTCTCACACAAGGTAAGTCACATAAAGTACACTGACTCATCCCCTCAATGAAAAAGGGAGGTCACATCAATATGAAAAAAAATGAACATACACTAAAAGTAATATATTCAATGGGGTACATCATCCTACCCTCTACATAATTTATCTGAGTCATTCTAGCCTCAACCAATGTATAATGGTTCCCTCAATCCTCAATTCATTGGGAGGACAGCCCATGTGTTTCCCACAAATCCATTTGGGATTCCCACTCTAACCATGGCTCAACCAATTTATCCCACTCTAAAGGGTCTACCATGACCCTACAGACATACGAATTTACCTAGACACCACATGAAGAAGTCTCCTTAGGCTACATAAACTCCAGCTTGAAAAATGATACATACAATGTAATGTCTCAAAAATATAAATTACATTTCCCTTTAGAACATAATTTTTTCAAAATATTGTTTCACACACAAAACCAAAATAAACCATGGAACAATATATAATGGTTATATAATATACATTATGTTGGAAGGTATAAATATAGATATAACCTAATTATTAAATATATGTAAAAATATAAATAAATTTGTTTTTTAGTACAAAGTCATTGATAAAATTCAATCTGTATAGCTAAATAAGTAATAAAATAATTTTATACATAAATATATATTATTATAAAACTTTATTTTTTCATGTTCTATGATTTTTATTATATTATAGTTTTAAACAAATATTTAAATGGAAATAATTCGTAATATATACAATATATTAATTTAACATACATCTAATAGTTATTAATAATAAACTAACAAAAATATTATATTTAGAAGATATATTCTTAAACAAATCATGCATTATCTGCATTTATATGAAAAAATTTAACAATTTTTGTAACTTTATCTTACAAATTGATTTAACTATTTTTATCAAAATTTTCAAATTAAGTAATTGGGTTCATTTCTTTTTAATGCATAAAGTTATGTTACTAAGATAAATATTATTTCCCATGAAAATTATGTTTTCTTTAAGTATACTTTTATAAATATTACGTATTGTTTTAAATTAATTAGATATATTTTTAATTAAAAATCTAATATTATGTTTCAATATATATACACACACACAAATAAATTAACACTAATTTAATGGAAACATAATATTAGGTCCCAAATATTTATGGAGGCATGGATCCTTAAATTTCAGTTTAAACCGTTTATTTTAATCTTTTTATTTTACTTAAGGGGGAAAGTAAGGGTTGGGAGTTTCTATGGCCGGTATGGATCTCAATGCTCCTGTTTTTGTAGAAGCATATAGAGGCTTTTAGTAGGTGCATGGATCTTAGTAACCATACTTTTGAACCATGTATCCCATATGAGGGTGTGCATTATTTTGAAAACAATGCAAGTGATGCCACATGACCATGTGAGAAACTAAAGAGGTATTGTGGGGGTGAAACACATTGTTAGTGCATGTTTTATCTAATTTTCACCTAATCATGCAGGTGGGTGGATTCCTCAGACAATGAGCATACACATTCTATTCACGGTTTGTCAAACAGTTCACTTAGCCATGAAAGGGGGTGTTCCCCTTATATAGTGTTTTTCTACAATTTGTGGAAAGTTTTTCCCCTCATGCATCCAAATAGTGTAACCCTTTAAAATGCATATAAATGACTTTTTACCCTCATTTAATTTAACAAATCTCCCCTCATTTATTATCCATCAATCAAAAAGTATGCCACTGATCATGCTCCATACTCCTCTCTCTAATTAGGCAATGTATTATATCCTTTATTTATAATTGGAAAAGAAAATCGTTCATATAGTTGGGTCACTCTTAGTAAGACCATCACTCCTCTAGATTTTTTTTTTTATTTTCTTATTGAACTATAAATTTGTGAGATCTAATATTCACTTTTTTGGGTTCTTTTTGTTTTTTCTAATTTCACTCATTCTACTTTAAGTTAGAGGCTGATACTGGATGAGGAGTCAACTTCCCCTCTAATGTAGGCGGTCTAGAAATTTACCCTGAATGTCTTGTTGTTTATAAAATGTGACATTTCTACCCACACTATATTTTCCATGAAATTCCACCTAAATGTAAAAAATTAGTTACTAAAATTTTAACACCTTTAATTGGTTATCTTTAACACCTAATTTTCATTTGTGTAGTTTTTCAAACTCGATAAAAGTAACCCACGTAGGGTGTTTTATATAAATTATAGAAAACCTTATTTCTTGTTTTGTAATTAAAAAACCTTTGAGGTGTGTTGTATTGAACCATATAAATGAGTATTAAGTTTATTTAATGTAATGTAAATAGAAAGGGTGACATTCTTTATCCTTGATCTTAGCATGAACAGGATGTAATTAAAAAATGTTTACCATATATGAATGACGTGAAGTTTCATATAGTTATTTATAAATAGAAGGCACGGTGTTACGCTTTTTTGTTCCAAAATAAATGATATGATGTTCCACATATTTATTTGTGAATTTATGGTCATGATGTTCTACTTTGTTATTCCTAAATATTGGAATTTTCATTCCACATATTGTTATATAAATTGATGGAAATGATGTTACATATTGTTATTAATCTACAATGGACAAGGTGATACACATAGTTATTGTGACTAATGGAAATGATGCTCTATATAGTAATTCTAATGGACACACACAATGACAATTGTGGATTAAAAAAATTAATGTATAGGGTTCTTCTGGATTAGGCTATAACTGGTAAAATCAGATGGGTGTACCATTGGGAACACATACCAATATGTTAATTATGTATTTATTTTTGTACCTGTATTATTATTCTCTATACACTAATGTAATGTATATTCATCGACTGTGTATCACTAGACACAATCTATAGTTGCCTACTGATTTTTACTCACTAGATGTTTGGGTCATCGATTGGTACCTAAACAGATCTCATGGATACAAGTTGGAAAAATGGAAGTATACAATATCGGATACCTGATATTATGTACTAGGATATAGTAAAGGACAGAGGATCAAGCTTATTCTCATGATGATATTGGAGATATATTTTGTACTTTATATTTATTTTTTATAGAATCTAATATCTATTCTTTCTCCCCTTAAATCCCCCGTTTTTGTATAGCATTGAGACGTGACATCATCTTTTTTTCTATTGTTTTATATTTATAATTGATTATTGCTCTCAAGATTTTATGATTATGTATTTTCATTTATTATTTCCTCCACTAATGTTTTATTTATATAACACTTATTTACTCTACTCTGATAAATAGGGGGCATTCTCTCTAAAGTACCATCACAAACCCTCTTTGTTCATCAAAAGCCTCTAGAATATGGGGAGGGGTACTTGAGGTCATATGTCCAATCAGATCAAGTTACTAATGAGTGAACTAGTCCCTAGATTTCACAAAGTAATATCATAGGATTGTTTTATTTTCCTTACAATTTTGGGATTGTAGAAAGGACATTAGAGGGTGTTAGAATTTGGTAATAAGAATATTTATAGAATTATTTAACCCACATATAAAAAAAAATACATGTTACCTACGATGGTGCATACTATTTGGAATTTTTCTGATTGTAGATGTATTGATTTTACTATTGGGTGACACACATGTTTTTTGGAATTATTATTATTGTTAATATTATTATTATTATTATTATTATTATTATTATTATTATTATTATTATTGTGGATTCTATTTTACCCTTAACTAGGTATAGTGATAAGGTATTATCTTGTGTATCATGATAGGAACCTGAGGATTTATATGTCATGCACATTCTATAACATGTTTATTAAGTTCATTTCTGAAAACATTCGTTAGGTGAATTAATTATTATGTCAGCAAATTGACAAACTTTTCTAACCTTGAAATAATAAAAAATTGTTACTTATTACGGTGTATGCATTAACCTAAATATTTTTTTCTCTCATAGTTTGATGGTTTCACTTTAATTGACCTTTTATAACATGTTTGGGAAATAAAACCGAAATTTCATGAATTAAAACATTAGTTGATCATGATTAAATTTATTCCAATTTTAATTTATAATTATATAAATTTTATAATTTTTGATTTGTGATCCATATAGTCGAATCACCACATATAGAGTTGTGACATCGTTAGACTTAGTGTAAGAGTCCGATTGTAGTAACAAGATTTCTTATTGAAACATATAAAGCATATGTATTTATAACATGATAATAATGGTCCATCTAATTGAACCATGTTAAAATGGAAAATCTATTAAAATTATTACTCACAAATGAATTTGATGTAGTTATATCGATCATGAATTATAATTAATAAAGCATGGACTCATAAACATTGGGAATTGAATCCCATGTAATTGAACCCATATTGGCATAATGGGACCCTCAAATGTCACCATATTTATTCATTATATTCCTTGGTAAATTAGCTATTGGGATATGTTTATGATAAAAATAGATGGTTATTTGATGTTTCAGTATCCACTTAGGTGGGGTTAAACATAAATGTATAGGGGAATCTTACTAAACCGATTCATAAAAACTGATATGTAACCTTTGGTCAGCTTTTGAGCTTTATTTGATATGAGATGTTATTTAATTAAAATTTCAGGTTCAACAAATAGGGGGTTTCCACTATATCTTATATGTGAAAGTTTCTTTAACTAAGGAAATTGTGAGAAGAAAGTAGATAAAAATTGATAAAAGGGAATTTTTAGATACTTTTCTGATAATGTTTCATAGAATAAGCTAAATAAAGATATGAATTATAGTTTGATACTCATTTTCCCTTATAATAAGTACTTTATGTTGCTTATATCTCAGAATATTTAATTTTATAATAAATTTCAATTGATGTAATAGCATGAATAAAACCCTTTAATGATTCTCTCAGACTTCACCCTAGTGTAGTGTATTCATTTAATTATTCCTTGAGATATATATTGAACTAGAATATGGATGCTTCTAATGAGTCTCATTTGGTCTCTTTTTCAGTTACATGATACCAAGAGGTTATGAAAGTGAGCCTAGTGACCTTTTTGGGTGCCACTTGGGTGTTGGAGATGATTCCTTATGTAAGTTTTGGGTTATACCATTATTGTATCACCATCAAAGATAAAAATTATGGGTAAATTCTCATATTTATTTCTCATTTGATATGTTTTATTCATGTACCATTTGACTTAGGTGTGACCCTTATTTATAAAGAAACAACCTGAAAAAATATGTGGAAATTCAGTAAGTAAAACACACTAAAGGGCTTGAGAATCATGAAATTCTCAAGAGAAGTGGATTACACATTCCCATGGAATGGTCAACTAGTTTTTTGATTGTGTAATATTTATTCATTTTTGTTATACATTTTGGAAGTTCATCAATTAGGTTGATAGTCGTATGGGAACATATGATTTTTCCTTAATCCTTTATATGGGTTATCGTATACTTGGATGTATAATTCCATTTGGACTGGAAGTTAAGAAAACGTGGGTATACCAGTTGTGTTGATTCTATATCATAGAATACCGTGTCATTATACAAAGTTATATCATCATAAATTCTGGTTCACTGAAACATATGTAGTACAGTGAAAAATTATTTTTCAAAGATTCATCCACATGTCATATCTAGAATACCGTGACCTAAGAATTATGATATTTCTATGATAATAATAGCCATTGTTGGTTAATTATAAGGCTAAATAATCCCATTTCTTGGAATTGATTCATAAAAATGATCATTTGATGTACCATAGCCAGTCTGGTTTAGTTTTTTATTTTCTTTCTAATGCAGATTGTGTGTACGAACAATGATTAATAAGAGTTTCATATGTGTTTATATAAATTAAATTGATAAGTTTCAATTTTAAATGACTGGTTTCTCCAATTTCTATATTGATACATCAAATAAGTGTGTTGGCCTCATCTAGGAACTATGTTCAATGGTAGATGGAATGTGTGCAATGAGATGAACCTTTCCTAAAACTTCAATGATGAGAACACTGTTGAGGTGGGGTGTATCATGTTGGTCAAAGAAATATTATCTTTATAGATAATGGGAATTCTACTGTAGAGTACAATTCAAGAATGCTTGAAATGAATTATTCCAAGTTCTAGCTTCTAGTCTCGAACACGGTGTTGTATTTTGAAAGAAGTGTGAGTTCGTATGGACTCTATTTCATAGATTTCGGCTTCATGTTCTTGTGATATCATGAGATATTCTTTGGGTAGTCATGGAATCATGATCGAGTGTTTATGGTGTTCAGTATCTATAGTTGATAATTTTTTCTTGAAGTCAGCTAAAGATGGTTCAAAATACTTTTCTATGAGAAGTTAAACACATTCAATATAAAACTGCACTAGTAAAATTGTTTTGGATCATCAAGGAGTGTATCGTGTTTTTTTAGAGACCTATACACTAGTTCTATAAATGTAAATGTGCTCTTTATGAAAATAATAAGTGTTCGATGATGTGGGTAACCTATATTTGGACCTCAACACACATTATCTAGAGACATGATGTTTGGAGTTAGTTAAAGGAAAGTATAGCCTAGAATAAGATATCATGGCTTGGGGATATCTATTCACTCCTATAAGTAAAATATTAGTGTACTCCCAGTCAAGTGTTGATCATTCACATTTTCTTTCTATCATCATTAGTAATCAATTAGAGTTTCGGCTATTTGTGGAGAACCCCGGTGATCTTTTTTTGTTTTTCTAAAAATGATTCCCCGGGAGTCACGATCGAGGAAAAGTTTGAGGTAATCTATAATGTGGGGAGAACATTTTTTTCCATTTAATGGGGTGACCCTCGTTTTAAATTTAATCTTAATGAATTACAAGAGAATCATTCTTTAGAGGTGGGAACATGATATGTGTAATTAGTACATTGGTGAATGGGTATGCATTGGTTCTTACCTATATCAATTATTATGTATAGGGGTGGAGAGGGTATGGGATATGGTAATTAGTTACTACTTTCATGGTATGACATTTTGGATTCTCTCATGGTGGGGTCTGATATGTCAACCATTGGTGGGTGACCCTCAGGTGATAATGGTCATGAGACTCTGAGATTAGTTGTGTGATGGTCTCTTTTTCTCCTTTAATACATAGGATAAATTAAACCATGTGCTAATGAATTAAATGTAAATTCCATGTACATGTTCAAATATGGACTTTGATGGATCTCTAGTGCGAGTGTTAGTCCTAAGATAGATTATATATTAATCCATGGATGTTGGAATGGTAATGGGCTACTGCTTGTGTCGTGACATGGTAGTAGTAACGAGCAGGGGTGGACTGTCCATGATATATCACCATATGTTGGTTTTAGGATTCAGTGAACATTATCAAAATAATCTGAATGTTCCTCTATTTAAAGGAGGTGGGATCTAGTTTTTGGGGAATTCAGTAGTTGAAGTCACGTATTTTTTAAAGATAGTCAACCATATTTTTTCCTAAAGTTCTTTATGATTTTTTATATAGTTTATGGGAACCCATTTCATACATGTTAGGGGTTAAGATGGGTATAGGGTTAAGGATATCTAGGTATTTTCTTGTAAAATCCGGTGAGGCAAGGGTGATATATGTCAATTGATATTTTACCAATTTCATTAAAATAAGGACCAAGGTTGGTGTCCTCATGTGTGACTGGATGTAACAATATAAGAGTCTTTCTAGGAGAATCACTAGGATTACAAGGGATTTTTGTAGTAAATTCCAATGGCTAGAGAATGTAGCTTAGTTTTGGCCATTAGAAATAAGAAAACATGGTCAGAGAACCACTGTTCATTTGATGCAAGAGAGGACTACGTGATCGTGTCTCGAGAGAGGAAGGCTTCTATAACTAAGTATTAGTTAATTCAGTTGCATTCATTATTATTAGTTAAATTTCAATGATTTAAGTGTCATAAGATTATAATTACTCATTGAGGTGTTTTGGTTATTCATGAACACATAATGGTTGTTTGTGGGACTATTCTCAACCCAAGTAGGTTAGGTGTTTTTTCATATTTCTACTAGGCCCTCCCGAGGATGATAAGTTATAAGGTGGGGAAATTGGTACATCCCTAATTTATAAGGAGTTATTAATCATTACATTTGAGTATATCCCTCTTATTTTATTCTTGAAACATTGATTAAGGGACCAAGGATGGATTCAGGAGCATTTGTGGAATCTATGGAGCCAGAAGATATGTTTTTTGGAAAAATTGTTTGTGACATAAGGTTGTAACACAATTTATAGTAACATTAAAGATAAACCATGTAGCCTATATTAGGATGGGAATGGTTTGTTAAACCATTCATGGTATTCTACTTGACCATAGGAGAAACTCTAATTGTATTTTATATATGAGAATCACAGTTAGCACATGGTGGGCCTAACCATGCGCCTAACCCTGCGAGCAATGGAGTCCCTGAAAATTGAGCATTCATGGGCTACACATAGTTTCTAAAACAATGTACCCAATTTTATGAGGGGGTATTTCAAATAAACACTATTGGTTCACTATTAGTGCATAGTCTGGACTACAATGAATCTAAATTGTGTGACCCTTTAAAATTGGTGAAATTAAAATTTTCCCTTCCTTCTATTTCAAAATAATAGCCTCTTTTCATCCCCCTAAAACATATAGTAGGCCACCATATGAGCTCCCTCCTCACTCTCTTCATATAAATTAGAATATTTAATTCACTCAAGCTTGATAATGATCATTTTTGATCTCATTGGATCACTCTCAGTGTGACCATAAATTATCTTACTTCTTTTTTCACATTTATCACATTGTATAAATTGCTAAATATGTGAAATATAATATTCCATATTAAATGTATTTTGTCTATTTTTTAGGATTTGGTGATCTAGAACCAACTTTTATACATTATGATAACTTATATATGTTACTTCGAAAATTAATAAAATCTTTATCACATCATGATCAATCTTCTTTGTAGTATATTATGTGATAATGTCCTAAGAGAAGTTGTCACACAGATATGAAATTGTAGTTCCCCACATTGATGAGAACCCAAAATTTTCATGAAATTATTCTAAAATATATGTTCTATATCAAGATGAAATAATTTTGGGTCATAAATTATATAGGCCATATAGAGTGGAGCCTTATAGGAATTTGATGCACCTTCTTATGGTTCACACCTTCAGTAAAATTTAGTTTACGATACTATGAGAACGATACCCACCAGTGGGAAATCCAAATTTATATGTATCATTGGATGTTTCTATCTTTGGATTTTTTTATTTATCCTTATAATTTATGATTATTATTAATGATTCTTATAATTTGTGTACTTCTATGTATTGATGATAATATTGATGAAATATTTTCATGGAAATGTAAGATATATTGGTTTCATCACGAGTAATATTTCATTAATGAATAATGCGAGAAAAGATTCTTCACTTCTTTTATTTAATGAAAGATGATATCTATGGACGTTTGATGTAAATTATATAACATAAATAAATCCATTGACTTGATTTTGTATTGGTAAGTTCAATTTTTTGAAAGACAATAAAAGAGACACTGAGCACATAGGTTGATGGAACCTTCATATAACCTTCTTGATTAGTGATATCATGATAAATGGATTACAATGAAGAGAAATATTCTGTATGAGGTATTATGTAATTGTGGTATTAACTTCTTTCTCTCTGGGGGCCTTATAATGTTTTTGGGTTCTAACCATGTACTATCGGCTTCTTCACCTAATTCCACTAAGAAATAGGCCTAGAGTGTCACATACTAAGTGTATCTTGAATCTTAGTTAAAAACTAATATTTTTTAACAAATTGAATCAATATTATCCTGATATGTGGTTTCATAATTTTTCATTTTTTCTTGAATGAGTAAATTTCAACACAATTTATTCGAGATAATATTATGTGAGTATAATAATTAACAAATATTTATTTTCTATTTATTGACTATAATGTTTATTTATATATTGAGAATAATTTAGTGATATTTTTTAAAAATAGATAGTTATTATTCAGGACCTGAAAATATTGTGGAGGAATATCTGACCGAGTTTAATGGTAGGGTGAGAAATAATATATATTGAATATTATTTGAATAAATAATATTTTATTTAATTCGTTGTTTTACGGTATGTCAAGTAAAATAATAATAATAACAATAATAATATATAACTAGGGTTCTTCAAGGACTATATAAATAATAAAGGTGCATTTGAAATTATACTTTTTTAAATCTAGTACTACATAAACCCAAAAATATTATTTTTCTATAGAACCAATTTATTTGTGTTATGAATAATGAGATCGAGAGAGAATACTTTCAATATCCAAGATATATCCCTCTCTAAGAATTCTCTTAAGAATATAGAGAAATCCTCCTCCACAACCACTATCACATATTGAAGAGAGCTCTTCCATGAAGCATTTCTTGGGGTTATCAAATATGAATGATGTAAGCATTATGTACTTATACGCTTTCACCCGAATATTTCATGTGCAATGTTTGGAGGTTTATATAACATGTGTGAATCAATAATAGATAGAATATACTCTTTATTCTTATAATTAAATGATGGTATTAATTAGATATGTTGGAAGATCTATCAAAAATAAATAAAATTATTAAAAGAAAAATATTTAATTTTTTAATTATTTATAAATAATATTTAGCAATCATTCAATTTGGTTCCAACATTTATCGGTTTTCTATATTCTATAATAAAATTTCTTTTATAATGGTGTTTATCATCATGTAAATATCAAATTAATTATCCATCATGAAGAAAATCCTAGTTGGGAATGCCTCAACAAATGCATCCACTATGCCTGGAACCTACAAGTGTTATAATATGTGTCTCATAATTAATTATTATTATTTATGAATCATTGATTGATTTATTCATTTTTCATTAGTTTTCAATTAAATTTTTATCATTATTTAATCTGAATTGTGAGAACTTGTTTGTTCCTCTTAATTTCACAAAAAATATGATCAAATTGATTAATTTTATGAATGAAATAAATTCAAAGATCTCAGTTGTATGTTCCAAGGAGTATGGTCGGGTAACACAAGAGTACACTCCAAGTAACCTAGAGTTATTCTCTGTGTACTAGTATTTAATACACCTAGTGTTAATTAATAAATAATTCAATATTTGTGCATTTATTACATGTGGTGAATTTATTTACACAACATTTGTTGATCGGGCCATACTAGAACTTGGTCAGTCAGAGTACATATTGTGTAACCTTCATCCACTATGTGTATTCCTTTTAGTCACAGACGAGCCATGTATCCTCTTACACACCCGAAATGGACGGTGACTATGTAACTCAGATACCAAAAATCCCATTTCCCTTGTACATGCCATGTACTCCAATATTTTCCATGGCACAATTACCTACTAAGTCTCTAGGAATGTGTCACAGATTGATGGTGATAATAATACACACTGTATAGCCTCAATGTATATACCTTGTACTTTTATGAAATTATGTTTTATTGAAAATTAATTTATTATAATTTTCAAACCTTATCAACATGTGTTATGTGTGGTCACTATGTTTATGGTACTCACCATGTTATGGGTAATATATATTTAAATTTCAAATTTATTTTTGTGTAATTTTCAGATATATTTATATTATAAATAGTTCATATTAAATTCATTTCACTACGTGCATTAAAGAATAAAACTCTGCATAAATACATGTGTTTTTTTGGGAATAAAGATGATAGTACACACTATTAAATTACATTACATTTCATGTATTCCACATATCGTAAGAATAAATTGTAAATTAGTAAAACACATGTTGGTTAGTTCAGTGGGTACTCACCATGTTGCCTCTAAGGTAAATTTTTCTTGTACACATTTATCTTTAAATAACATTATTTAATTTGAATAAAATTATGATGGATGAGAATATTAAAAAAATTAATAAAATTAATATTAAATAATTGATTAATTAAATAATATTGTTAATTGATCTGAGTAAAATTTATCTTAAATATAAATGATTATAATTGAATGACAATTTTTATTAGATCTGTTATTAGCTTCATGCATTTGGATAATCCCAAGCCTTCAACCAAACACTATATGTGATTGGTTTCTTTTAATTTATTATTAATCAAATTTTTTTCTTATGTGTCATCCCACCTCTCATAATATAAAGTATGATGTGACCATAGTTTATTTTATGTAAACCCCATAGAAAATATTTTGGTTCCCCTCACCATCATGTGAGTAAAATAATATGTAATGGATGGAGATCCCAATATAGTTGATGCAGATTAATTTTAGAACCAATGTGAAACCAATCCAATAGAGTTACATTAGTGAATAGGTGGAAAACTACAACATGAACTGTAAATGGTCCAACATATTTTTCCTCTTTTCCAGCAACTAGTTTATTATCCACTCGATAAACTAGCAATTATAAAAATTTCAGGAACATAAAACTTTATTTCTTTATTTATATCGAGTAATATTTTTATTTAATTATTGATTATTTTCCCAATCACATTAATTAATTAATTAAAAACCATGTAAGATAAAAATAAAATAAAATGACATGTAGATAATCATTATATAAGAATTGGTTGATCAATTAAGTAAATCCACTAACTATTAATAAAAATTTAATACGGATAACATTTTTCAGTTTATACATAAAGGTAAAATCGATCAATTAGATATTTATTAGGATGGTATAATATTACACTAATATATTTAACATCAAATTATAGTTAAATTCCTTGACCAACCAAAGTTAAAGTGTTTTCAACTATCAATGAATTCTAACATGATATTTCGGGTTAACCTAACGTAGTTCACATAAAGGGTTGACTGTCAAAGAATAACTTGGTGTAACAGAGTGAAAAAGGTTGATGAGAACCAATATATGGATTTTAGGATTTGGGATCCCAATAAATATATCATGTAACTATGATTTAATACGGTAAAATTTTGGAATTCCAAACTAAAACTCATAAAATTACATTACCAACCAATGATGGGGTGATAGGAAGGGGAATATAGATCCTTTCCACTATATATTATAATAAAGGGGGTATTCATAAGCCAATGGTGATGGATATTGTGTTTTTATTTAATAGTTATAGGTTAATAAATATAATATTTTTTTATTTATATAAATTTTTTCAGATGAATTACTAAAATTGGGATCATATTATTTATAGAAATGGAAGGGAGCATTACATCAAATATATCACTATGGTCCATACATAAGAAGCATAACCTTATCAAAAGAATAAATTTCAAAGAGTGGAAAAGGCACTTACACATTATCATTAACCATGAATGGAAAATATGGGTGCTGGAAGAACCTATTACTGATACTATTAGTTAAATTTCTAATAATGAAGAGTTATCTATCAATGAGAAAAGTTTTAATGAATCAATATACCTTATGTGTTTCATGGTATCATTGATGAAAAATGACATTTTAAAACAACATGAGATAATGGATATGTATAGCATGATTTCATGCATTTGGGATCTCTATGAAGATAAGGTTACACATGAGAGATATAATATCTCCATTTCTCTATTTACAACTATTCTTGGAGATATAGTGTCATATGGTCCCCATATAGTTAATATTCTTGGCTACATGAATGGATATACATATTTGGGATAAAATTACAAGATTATTTTCACATTGAGATTATAATGTCCTCACTTCCCAATTCCTTTTCTTTTTTAATTGTAGATTATCACATGAGAAATAATTAGAAGAGTCTTTTAGAAGTCCTTACTCTGATTCAGTAAGTGCATGAGGATAAGGGGATGGACAAACCAGTGTTCCTTATGGTGATTATGAAAATGAATAATCGTGAGAAGGCACCTAGGACTAATAAAAATTCTAACAGTCCCAAGTATCATCCTTCCAAGAAGAAGAAGTTCTAGAGACAGATCAAAGAAAAAGAAGAAGAATGTTTTTCATGTGTCAAGCAAGGTCATTGACATAAGAACAGCACCCATAAGAAATGGAATATAAAGTTTCATTCATTATCGAGTTAATATTTCAAAATATACACACTAGGTGTTTAATAAATCTTTTTCTTCTCACATATTTATCTAAATTCACGAACCAAGGACATTCTGAAATATTACTAGAGGATATGAGGATTTTGGATTTTCAAATGATGTGAGGATAGTTGTTATAGACATTAGTGACTACCAGCTTCAATTTCCAACAAAATGATATTGGTTTTAATAGATTGTTATTATGTACCAAATATTACCAAAAACTTATTATATCATGCCTATATGCAAATAGTTTTTATCAAATTTGGAAATATTTGTTTTCTTCTACAAATACTATAATAGTTATGGTATGAAACATTTAAATAATGGTATTTATGTATTAAATTTCAAAAACTATGTATTGGAAATATGTAAGGAATCATGTTCACATGACTCATATAACACTCATATTCATATCACCATCTTGGTAATGTAAACATGTGGTATTTGAAAAAGTTATATAATGACGGATATTAAGAATCTTTTGATATAAAACCACTTGAAATATTTCATACTTTTTTACTATGTAAAATTACAAAAAACCATTTCTTGGATTGGGTGAAATGGCCATAGAGATTTTAGGATTGTTACAATTTTATGTGTGTATACCATTTCCAATAAAATCTAGATGTGGATATTCTTAATTTATTTCTTTTAGTGATGGATTTATTATATATGTATATATCCACTTAATGATGTATAAGTCGAAGACCATTGAAAAATTCAAATAATTTAAGAATGAATTAGATAATCATCTTGGAAAGAAGATAAATAATATTTAATTAGATGTAGGTGGGAAATATCTTAACAAGGAGTTTCTCATCTTTCTACTGGATTTTTGGATACTATATCAGTTCACACTACCATACACACTACTGTGGAGTGGTGTTAGTTAAAGGAGGAACAATACCTCATTAGACATGGTGGGGTCGATGATGAGTAATGCAGATCTTCTGTTATCCTTATGGAGATATTAATTAAACCCTATTACATACACACAAAACCAATAACTAATTAAAATGGAAAATTAAATTCCCTTAGAGGTATGGGGCCAAAGAAACTTGTTTCTTTATATACACATGTTTGGGGTTGAGAGGCACTTGTTAAGGAATAATGAGGAAACAAACTAGAACCCAGGGGCATCAGGAGTATATTTATAGGGTATACTAAGGAAAAAATGGATTCTACCTATAAACTCCCTCAGATAATATTGTGAATGTCACCAGACAAGCTGTATTTATTTAGGGGGAGTACATCCTCAAAATGGGATAGTGGGAGCAAGATTGACTTGGATGATGATAATGATCAAGATAAATAACATTTGGTATAGGAAAATATTCCATTTGTCCCCATAAAATAATTAGTTCCTAAAACACAAGTACTTTTTACAAGTACTAAAGAGGTAAAAGAACTAGAGAGATGATAATTCCTAGTCACCGAAGATACTGACTCATTGTTGGTTAAAAATGAGAAACCTATAACTTAAAAAGAATCAGTAGAGAACTTAGAAGATAAAATATTGCAATAATCCATGAATTCTGAAATGGACATCATGTATCGTAATCAATTTTGGGTTCTAGTTGATGCATTTGTAGATGTAAACCCAATAGGGTGAAAATGTGTATTTAAGAGAAAAATAGAAATGGAAGGTAAAGTAAACAGATATAAATAAAATATTGTGGCTTAAAGGGTTTAAAAAATATCAAGAAATTGTATATGATGAAATCCTTTCAGTGGTTTCCTTGTTTAAATCATTCATAATTTTATTTTTATAGTATATTACCATGACTATGATATTTGGAAAATGGATGTAAAAATAAATTTCCTTTATTAAATCCTTTAAGAAGATGTCTACATTACATAACTAGAAGGATTTGTGACTCTAGGCAATGCCAAAATTCTATGCAAGTTTAAGAGATCAATTTATCGATTGAAGAAATCATCTAGGACATGGAACTTTTGATTTTATGTAACTAAAAGAATTTGGTTTCTTTAAGAATGAATGTGATCCATGTATTTACAAAAGGTTTAGTTGGAATGTGTTCAACATCCTAGTAATATATTTTGAAGACATATTACTTATTGGAAGTGACATTCCAATCATATCGTCTCTTAAGGACTAGTTAAAAAAGTGTTTCTATGTGAAGGAAATAGGTACAAAAGCCTATATTCTAGGGATCAAGGTCATTCTTGATGGATCCAAGTTGCTCGTTTCACTACATCAAAGTGCATACATTGACAAGATATTAAAGATATTTAGTATAGAAAAGTCATAGAGGGTATTGTTTCCAATATCACATGGTATACATATTTATAATAAATTGATTCCTCATACACAACTGTAAAAAAGAGAATGAGTAAGATCCCATATTCTTTAGCAATAGGATCTATCATTTGTTCCCTTTTATGTACTATAATTGATGATTCCTTAAAATTTATAATATTATGAATATATTTAGTTGATCTAGGATAACAGTGTTGGTATACTCTTAAATCTATTCGTGAGTATCTAGGAATATCTAATGATGTTTTCTCTGTGTATGGAGGAGACAAGAATCTATTCACCAAGGGTTATGTTAGTTCTAGTTTTTAAGAATATTATAATGGTCTAAATATATGGTTAGTATATTTCTTATACCTTAATGGATGAGATGTGAAATGGAAGGGTCCAAAGTATCCAGTTGTCACTAATTCTTTAGTGGAGTCTGAGTATATCCCAGCTTCTAATGCAATCACAGAAGCTGTTAGGATACAAAGGTGTTTCCAAGATCATCATTTGGTACCTAGCAGTAAATAACTTATCAAAATGTATTTCCATAATATTGTAATGGTTCCTTTTACAAAATATCTAACTTTACACAAATGAATAAATCACATAATTTAAAAGGACCACTGATTGAGGGATTTTTCTCTTAGGGGTGGAGTTAGTGTATAAAAAGTCCCCATATAATTAAATATTGAAGACCAGTTGAATAAAGTCCAATCTCAGAAAAATCATGTGTTTCATGTGAGATCATGTGAACTGAAGGTTTTAAATAGTTTGATCTTGTGTAAGTGGGAGTGTTTTGGAGTTGGTTCCCAAGAACCAACTTTATTGTTCTTTATGATAACTTATATTCACTTTCTAAATGTTAATAAAATCCTTATTACATTGTGAATATTCATCTATATTAGATAGTATGTGATAATTTTATAAGTGTTTTTATCTCACTAGAAGTTCGTACTAGTTCCCCACTATGATGAGAACACAAAATTTGATGAAAGTATTATTAAATATATGTTCTATATCTATATGAAATGATTTTAATTACCCAAATAATATAGTATATTAGGGTTGGGAACTCATAGAACATTGACGCACCTTCTCAAGGTGTATTTCCTTTGTAATATATAGTGTTGAATATTATGAGAAACAGACACGCCATTTGGAAATCCATACATACATACATATATATATATATGTAACTGGATGTTCCTATATTTGGATATTTTTATTGATCTTTAAACATTATGATTACTATAAATGAGTATTATAAGTCTAGTAATTTTATGTATTAATAAAACATATGAGGATATATGTTCATGGTGAGGTAGGATATATTGGGTTTGTCATGGGAAATATATCATTAATGTATAATGTGAGAAATTTCTTCACTTTTTTTCCTTAATTGAAGATGATATATCATTCTCTTAATTAGAAATAAATCCATGGCCATTTTGTTCTATAGGAAAGTTCAATTTCCATAAATTCCAAGAAATATTCAACAAGCATATAGGTTTATGGAACTAGTATAAAAATTTCCTGAATATAGATATCATGATAAAAAAATTATATTACACAGTAAACAGATGTAGGTGTTATTAATCCATTTCCACATTAACTCACTTCCTTATGGGTGATTTGGCGTGTTGTGAAAGGGTAACCTTGAACTTTAGGCTGCTTTTCCTAATGCCATTATGAAAGAGGTGTAGCTGGTTACACACTAAGTATATGTAGAATCTATATTATATAATATCATTATTTAACAAGTTCAATTAATATTTTTCATGCATATAGTTAGTAATTATTCACTTTTTGTTAATCGCATATATTCTATCACCAGATTTTCATGAAAATATTATAGGAGAATGGTATTTAATAAATATTTTCTATCTATTTATTGAATATAATATTTAATTATTTATTAGAGAATAGTGAATTGATATTTATTTATTAAACAACTGGTCACTATTCAATACATGATAAATATTTTAGAGGAATGGGGAACCAATTTTAATGGTCAACTGATAAATAATATTTGTTTAATATTATTTCAATAAATAATATTTAATTTAATTGTTGTGTTCAGAGTATGTCATGTAAATTATTATTATTATTATTATTATTATTATTATTATTATTTTATAAAAGGGATTACATGACGATTATATAAATAATAAGGGAGGATGGGAAATTATTATTATCAAAACCTAGCAGTATATAAATATAATGATATTATTTTACTATAGAGTCATTTCACTCATGTTGTGAGCAATGAGATCTGGAGAGAATCCTCCCAAATAACATGATATACCTAACTCCAAGAATTCTCTCAAGAATGGGATGGTCTTATTCCCCTCTACCACTCTCAATTCTAGAGATATTTATGAGAACACTTCCCTGGAGAGTTTTTTAGGATGATCAAAGACGAATGATGTAAGGATTATGGTCTTTCATGGTAGCACCTAGGGATTTTGACTGTGATGTTTGGAGGTTCATGGAACATGTGTGGATCATTGATGGAGGGAATCTACTATTTATTTAATTAGTAAAACAATTGTACAACATAGAGACATTTTTAGATCAATAAATGAAGAAATACAATCTCACAAGGTAATTTTGTAGTGGATTAAATTAATTATAAATAATATGTAATGATTTAGTGCTATAGTTTTGGATTTTATCAATTTCCTATGATCTTTGATTAAGTTATACTGATCATGAAATTTATCATCATGTAAATGTCCTATTAATCATTGATCATGAAAAAAATATGATTCGGGAATTCCCCATCTAACAATTCCACAATGCCCATAACTTACAACTTTCTCTGATTTCTCATGTTTTATCAAGGATTAGAGGTAGATAATGGATAATGAGTCTACTACCCATCTAAGGTATGTGTCTTGTTACCTTTCCATTAAATTTTTTATTTTTATAACATGTTACATATTTCCACACACCATACCTTCCATGTGATTCCTCTTATATGTTAAAATTGGTTTAATAAAATGTTTTCACCTTGAATTGGTTGTATTTACCATCTAATTTAAATCATCATAAGTTTTATACCTCGATACAACTCACACACTTATGGTGTTCTATATGAAATTCCTGCAAAAATTATTCCTTTTTATGTAATTAAACCACCTTTGAGATGTGTTGCCTTGTCCCTTAAAAATTAAATGTTAAATGAATTTAATGGAATTTGAATGGAATGGTAAGAATTATTTATCTTTGATTATAACATGAAAGGGATGTGATTACATCATTCTTACCGTCTACAATGGAAATAAACTTCCATATATTTATTTACTACCAATGGAGATGACACTCCACTTTGTTATTCCAAAATAATTGACATGTTGTTCCACATATTGTTCTATAAATTGATGGACATAACCTTCCACTATGTTATTCCTAAACAATGGATAGGATGTTCCAAATATTTTTATGTAAATAAATGGACATGAAATTCCATATTGATATTCCTCTTTAATATACATGAAGATCCACATAGTTATTTTTAATTAATGTTCATGATTTTCTATATAGTTATTTTTAATATAGGGAAATTGTCTTCCTAGTTTATTATAAATAATTAATGTACAGGGATCTCCTGGATTAGGCCATAATAGGGAGAATCATATTGGTGTCTGATTATGAACCTCATACAACATTAGTATTATGTATTTCAATTGAAACATTTATTATTATATTTTATCACACTAATTTATTGTATATTCTTGGACTGGATAACACAAGACACCATTGGTGGTAGCCTACTGAGTTTTACTAATTCATTGTACAAGATACTGATTGTTACATGAATAGATCTCATGGATGTGATTAGGGAAAAGGGAAGCATCGAAATTTTGATTCCTGGTGTTATGTTCAAGGATGTAGTATGGGATTAAAGGATTGATCTTATTCTTAAAATATTATTGGAGATATGTTTTGATCTTTTTGTTTTTGATTTCTTGTGTTGTTTATTTCTATTCCACTTGCATCCCCAGTTTATTTTAGCATCATGTCCTAACATCATCTTTTTCTATGAAACTGGGTTGTATTTATGAATGATTATTACAATCTAAAATTTTTTGTCCACATTTTTTCATTATTATTTCTTCCCATATTGTTTTATTTATATATCTCGGTTGTGCTCCACTATGATATAGAGTGTACAGTCTCCTCACCATAACATCATGGACACTTACTTATAGTTAGAAACTATTAATAAATGGAGAGGCACTCTAATGTCCATATAGATAACTGGGATAGGTGACTAATGAGTGAACCATTCTTGGATTTTCATAATTAATGATAAATAAAATTAATAACTCTTAACGATTAAAATAGTATTTTCCAAAAAACTAGTTCTTAAAAACATTATACGTTTAAATTTAAAAGTTAATTTTGCAATATTTATGATTTCAATTATATTAAATGGAGTCTATATTTGGATTCATCATGTATAAATTTGGTAATATTTTTACATCTTATGTTTTTTGGTTATAAAATACTTACCATGGATAAATTTTATTCAAGATTAATAATTGTTAAAAATTATAATCTAATGTGGCTCAAAATTTACTTAAATGGTTTGAAACATATACCTTATGAAATAACTTTTATAAGTTGTAAATTCATACCTACATATATCACCAACTTTTCCCAATCTAGATCATGCAACTTTCAAGCTATATCATTCTTACACCATACCTAACATTCTTTCCTAAACAATTTTACCTCTCATCATCTATAAATGGAGATCACATCCACACACTTTAATCCACACGTCTAGTTAAATGTTATAATGATAATATAAACAATTAACTTCTTATAGAGACTCTATACACGTTTTATATCCTCTATCCCAAATAATTTTTCTATAGTCAATTACTTTCAAAGGATACTTCAAGAGAAAATCAAAATTCCTTATGTAGTTATTTATTACCCTTTAACTTCATTTACTTATCCTTATTATCCACTATATTTCAAACCCATTATAACTATGTTTATATAATTAAATAAATATATATAATATATTGAAATGTCAATATATTTATCTTAAAACCATTATCTATTCTTCTTCGATTCAATCAAAAGAATGAAAATGATTCGCATCCGTTTGTGCGGACTACTTCCTCCATGAATGACACATTTTTTTGTCATCACTACCTTTAAGCGCTGGTTAAAGAAATGAAATTTGTGAATATATATATATATATGAAATTTTAAAAATATAAATTAGGTATTTTATAAGTAATATTATTAATAAATGATAATTTTAAATCTAACCAACTAAAACAAACATACCGAGATGAAAAATAATTTATTTATACGTTTCAACATCTTTTTTTAACCTTATTATTATATCACTTTTCAAATATGATGAATAAATATAATAATTTTTAAATAATTTTTTTTTTACATTCTTTAAAATGATATTAATAAAAAAATATCCTCTATAGTCATAATGACACATTGATTATAGAAAATTCATGTTGGTTCAGTTTAATGACCTACATAAAAAAGATTAAAATTTCTACCATGAATGGAATTGAAAACATAATATTTTATGTTAATATGTAAAAAAAATTATATAGGTAATACAAAAATGTTACCATTTAATTACGATATCACCATTCATTTGATAAAAATCTATGAAACACGCTTTTCACCAATTTCATCTACACGAATCGTAACCAAAACTCTAATAGTATAAAATTATAAATTTAAAAAATATCCAAAAACATCTATTTGAATACCTTGTATTAACTTGGAATGATTAAATTAGGTAAAATAATGAACAATAACAAAACTATAAGGAAACTAGTTTATATAAATCTAGATTACTCACAAGAAGTATTTAAAAGAAATAATAACTATCTAATATACATGTAGTGAATATTTATAAATAAAATTTATTAGTGGTTATAGACTTGAAAAAAGAAATTTGAAATGTGATATTAAAATTGTTCGTTATTTATATAGTATATTAGAGAAATTTATTGGAATTCGGGAAGTAAGGATAGGGTTTCTTCTTCTCATTTTTAAATCTATGAGACATGTTTGTTATTAAACACCATAATTTTTGTATATAGTGGGATTACTGGATAATTAATTTATTTTTACAAATTCCTGAAATTAGTGGGGTTTTAAATCTAAAACATGGTTTTTTATTAAATTTTCTTTGATTCAAAACATACAAAGGTTTTTGGAATTTTTGTTAACTCAAATCCCTTCATTAATTTATACCTTGTCTTCCATAACATCATTCATCCAAGATCTGTTTTCCTCCATAAAAAGATTTAATTTCTTGGTATTTTCTCTTTATAACAAGTGAAAATGATATTTTTTTTATTCCAATATTCATCCTCAATGAATTTATTCCACATAAAATAATTATATCATTATTAAAAATAAATATCATCCTATTTAACAGAAGTATCCCATCCTTGTCCATATTTTCTTATGCCAATAATGTTCTCTTTTATATTTGTTAAGTTTTTGTGTTATATCAGGTGACCTTCCTATTTACTATTTCCATTTTTCAAAGGGTTGTTTGACATCCCATTTTTATGATGTATATTTTCAATAATGGCATTTCAAAATATTAAAAATGCTTTCTATCCTTTCAAAGTAAAATGTTTAATATTAGGCTATACATTTATTTTTGATGACCATTATATCATTTAAATTATCTATTATAGAAGTCTCTTTTTCAAAAGTATGTTTTCCAAAACCATTCACTTAACCTTTTTTAAGTATCTATTTTTTTAAGGGATCAATTATTAATTACTATTTTAAAAAATTTAATGTTTTCAAAATAATTTCAATTTATATTTTTAAAATTACAATGTATTTTTCAATGATTGATTATTGATGTTTTTTTAAACATAAAACATTTCAAAATAATTTCTCCAGACCTTTTTTAAACCTTTATGTCGTTTCCAAGGATTCATTATTGTGATTTCAATATTTATTTTAATTTTTAACATTTCTTCTTTTCAATTTTACAAAAGTGTCATTTTTGAAAATGTATTTTTAAAGTGAATCATAACTTCATCACTTATGCGAAAGATAAAATAATTTTTTAAAATAATCCTTAACAATTTCTCTAGTAATTTCATATTTATCTATAATGGCCTTATTTAATTGGATGTTATTTTTCAAGTACCACACACTAAATGTTTTTATGAAATACTCTTTTGGGATGAATGAATTTTGGGTATCAACAGTTTACATTCTTGAAGTCAACTTTGGTTATACAAATTTGAAATGTCACTAAAACAATATTTCTTTCCATAGATCCTTTATGGGGTGTTTACAGACTTTTTTTAATTAGTTCCATATGTATATAGGTTTGACAAGTGGATTATTATATATCCCTCCAATGAATTTGTAATGTTTAAATATCATGAGATTCAAAGGGTACACGAGCTGAATTATTCAAAAAAAATGGGTACACATGAGGATTTACACTATTTCAAAGGATACACAAGAGGATTTATCCCAAAACAAATGTTACACAGATGGATTTGTCCTAACAAAAATGGTTATAACAAATTTGTTATTCCAAGACCAATGTTACTTGGGAATATTATGCCAATACTAATGGGGAACACAATATATTGACGCAATCCTACTATGTGATGAATGTCTTGGTGGGTAGATTTGACATATAATATCTATTACAGCCTTATTTTCAGATACTTTAATATTATAATGTATTTATTAAATATATATAATACTTGGCTTGTGTTTTGGGAGTTTTTGGAGGGATTTAGAGTGTTTTGAAAGGGTTTTTAAGGGCACATGATATGAGACTAGTGTGGGGGAACCTAAAACTTTTACTATGAAACTATGTAATATGGAAGGATTTGGTATAGGGTCTATAAATTATTTGTGAATAACTTAGAAAAACCAAGTTAATGACCCAAGAAACCATGTGAGATGGGTGTTTTGGGATAGATTCTATATATGGTTAGTGCATTGATTTCCAAACCATATGGAATAATTGTGAGGCTTCTTGGGTGAGGTTTAACATCTAAACTTGGTTAGCACATACTTTTGAAAACCCTATATCTTAACTATGAAAAATATATTTAATGCTATGAAAATTAGTGTTTAACTCTGTTCTTACCCCTATAAATCACAATTTTTTTCAAAGTCTTTTAGGATCTCAAAATCTTATTTCCTCATATGAATACTTGGTCAATAACATTAATCTGAAAGGGGTTTTCATGAACAATGGTAATTCTCTATTTCTTCTCTTTATCTTTAGACATTCTTATATTACCTCACATGGTTCATTATGTATAATTTGTTATGAATATATCTATGATATATGGTGTCTTAAAATGAGATATTATTGGGATATATTATTTAGGAGGTATTGTGATCCTTGATTAGATGTTTTTGGTTTCATTATTCATTATCATCATCCATCGATAGGTAGGTGGTTTCTATCTCTTCTCTATTTGTTCTAAAACATTAAAGGTCAGTATTATGGAAATTTATTTGTTATATTCAAAAGAAAAAAAATCTATTTTTTAGGAAACATTTTTTATTAATGAATTGGTAACATCAAAATTTGGATAAATTTTAGAAAACCCATTTGTTTATAATTTTAAATTTGTTTAAAATTTATTATTTTGGTTTAATGTGAGAAATATGTTCGATGAAAATTTTTAAAGGGGAGGATATTTTTATGTGGAATGAATTGATTTGGAATATGGTCTTGTAATTCATGGGGGCATCTGTTTATACTTTAATTATATAAGGACTTGTTGAAATGGACTTTGTGCTCAGTGTCAAAGGTTAAATGGAACATGGGATTAATCAAATTATGAAAACATTGTGAATGATGACAGACCTATCATGAGTATGAAATTATCTTTCAGAATTAATATGTGTGTGTTCATGTGTGTGATAGAGAGAGATTAATGGATGTGTATTCAAAGATAAATAAAATTAATTAGAAAATGATTTAGTTATAATGTTTATGATTGAACAATTTTTCTTGTGACAAATTATTTTTAGATTCTCGCCATATGTTTTTATTCCTCAATTTTATTATAAATTATATTTTATAAAATGTTCTAAAATGTTCTTGTAAAAGTGTATTATGATTTTATCTCACTAGGTATTTCATATTTGGTGTTATGGTCACACCATTCTTGGGAACTTTCACATTTTTATAAATGTTGTTTACCTGGACATGGGAAAGGGAGATGTATCTTACTTATCTTGTGATGCATCTTAATGCTATGGGGGATGAATATAAGGTTGGATAACGGGGATATTTCGGGTGATTTATGGGATTATTCAAAATTTGTTTCATAGGGTTATCTCATCTTTCAATCATTTTAGTTTTACCTATCTTTTTTCTATCATTACTTTGATATTATTGTTTATTTAGTTTTACCTTTGAGTTTTAGTGTTTATCCTCATGTATCATATAGGTGGCCTATTTTTATATTTTTTATTGACTGATTTTTTGGTTTCTATAAGGAAAATAATCCTCCTTTATTCTCTTAAGTACTAGGAATTTATTTCAAACCTTTGGCGTACTAGGGATTTCACTTTAGGTTACTAAAACCACTACCTCGTATCAATTCAATTTACTAGGGAAGGATATTATAAATGGTATCAGTCTTGGTTGGTCCTCTCATCTTCCTTGGATTAAAAATTGAGATAATATTTTATTAACATGATTTGTATGGAATAAAAAGATGGATCAAACTTCTTTATACTGAACTTCAAGTCACCTAGTTGTTCAATGCATAAAATTGTTCTAAGGAAAATCTACGTGTGTTTTCATTTCATCATCATGGGATTAGATGATGATTACAGAATATCAAGAATTAATCCTGATACACCCCGCTTGGATTTCATTGTTTATATTTTGTTTTTTCAATTTCTATAAAATCGTTATATTTATTATTGATTTTGATGATTCTTGAAAATTAGTTATGATGATTATTACTTGTGTCTATTTGTAGCATTATATGTCTTTAGATTCTATTATATAATAACTATGTGTGATTTTTTCCTATTTATATATAATTAATATAGTTATAAGTATTATAAAATTTCATAAAGAGGTGAATAAAAATGTGGTTTCACATGAGCCATAAGTGAGCCAACATCTTGTTCAAAGAATTTTTCGATCATTCCAAGATTTTGAGTCTAGACCACAATAAAATACATATTCTATGATTATTTTCCTATAAATTAAAGATTAAATTGATATTGTTGAAAGTTATATAGTGTATGTAAGTAATATCATAGAAAATAAAACTAGAGGATGTGTGGTTTTCTCTCAAGAAATTGGTGGTCACTATAATGTTGTGAATAAACTAAAGAGTGACACCTATTCTGAAGGAGGTTCCATATTGCCACATCAAACCAATGAATTAGTTATATTTACCCAAGACCCAATATCAATATTATATTATTATAAAGTGTTTCCAATTCTAATTAAACGTGTGATTGTATTCACCACCTTAATCCTTTCACAAAGGTTATCAGATGGTACATCTATAGAGTTATTGTCACAGCACTCCAAAGTCAGTTGTTGGAGATACATATCAAGTGTCTCAGACATATTATATGTCAACTAGATGATCTCATCATAACAATTTTCATCCAAAATAGAGAAAGGTAAGGTGATACAAATAACACCATTACTCTGTAGGAAATATAATCAAATCATAGAAGTAAGTAATATTGGGGGTGAGTTAGAAATTGAATTGTAATAATAAAAATAATATAGAGGATCAGTCTGCCCATTTGAATGTTTGATGTATAGTTCTCCAGAATTATACTCGCATTAAACGTTTTTTTATATTGTCATATCCCACTATTTTATTATTGATCAATTTTAGAATCATATGAATTTTCATGCTGAAATAAAGCCTCATGTATTGAAACTTCAAACACCTATCGATCAAAAAACATTCCAGCCTTTAAGTGTGAAATTTATTCAAAAAATTTGATGAGGATAAGATTTTTTGAATTTTATTTAATCTTATATGTGCATCTATTTTATAATTATTGGATTGTATTGGTTGAAATCTTTCAGGGAACACATTAATTATTATTCCTGATAGTTATGTTTCACAACTTCAGATGGTGTCACATATCTTTTTAAAAGAGATTGGGATATGAATGTAAGTAGAAAATGACATTTGGTACTGAAAGTAGGTAATATATATTACCATTTTTAATACATTACTTTGGCCTATGTTGATTTGATAACAAAAATATATTTTTTAACCATTGTAGAACATTTTTGTGAGGTATTTACCAATAATTTTCCTTGGATCCCTCTATAAAGGGAAGTGGAGTTTATGATTGATCTCATAGTAGGGACTAGTCATTTTTCAATTTTATCCTACAAGATAAAAATTTTAATTTAATTTTTATCTAGATTTTTGGAAATAAAAGGGTTTATTGGACCGAGCACATTTCCATAGGCATCACTATTTCCCTTTATAAAGAAGGGAGATGGAACTCATAAACTTTTTTTGATTATCATAAGCTAAAAAATTGATGATAAATAATTAATATCATCTTATTTAAATTTTTTTCGTATTTGATAAATTAAGGGGTTCAACATGGTCCTCATTTATTGATTTATGATCTAGTTACCATCAACTTTATGTTTAAAACAAGGGAATTCTGAAGAACATTTTTCAGATTCATTATAGTCATTATGAATATATAGTTGTTCCCTTCAGTCCAATTAATGAACCCATATTTTTTGTGGAATTTATTAAAAAGATATTTTAGTGGTATATAGACATATTTTTTGTCTTATTTTTTAATGATATCTTTGTTTATTCTTGGACGAAGTCTAATCATGAACACCTTTCGGTAATGTTGGGAATCTTATGGGAACATATTCTTCCAGATAAGATTTCAAAGTGTTATTTATGGATATAAGAAGAATATTTCAATGGCCATATATTTTCTAAAAGTGTATTCTTAATATATCATGAAAATATATAGGTTGTTAGCTCTAGGAAACCACCAAATAATTTATTTGAGATACACAGTTTCCATGGATTAGCTGGATATTATAGATGATGATTTCATGATTCATCACTAATTTCATCACTGATGAAAGGTTGTAAAAGGATAGTTGTTCATTTAAAATGGTGTGACGTGTGATATAAATATTTTCAATATCTTATTGATTATTTTACATGAATAATTATCCTTATATTTTTAGGGTTAGTATGAGGCTATGTGGTCTATTATTATTCATATGGATTTAGGTTTGGATGTGTTCTCATATAGGTTTATCATGTTGTATATTATGCATCATGAAATTATGGTTTCATAAGAATAATTACCCATCACATTATTTAGAGTTATTTGTTGTAGTTGATTCCTTGAAAACATAGTTTCATTATCTTTTTAGTGATAAATTCAAAACGTTTATGAATCATAAAAACATAAAACAAATTTTATCAGAAATATAATTAAATATAAGTAATTGAAGATTGATGTAATACCTTGATATGTTTGACATTGAAATGATGTACATATCCAGTAAAGGGAATTATTTGGATGATGTATTTAGTATGAAGACATATAATCAATTGGAAAAAGGGACTTCAATTCAATGATAGCTGATGATAGTCATAGATGATATTTACTTGGATTATACTAAACAATATGATGATGTGGTTTTCGATCTAGTTTCTTTTGTTCCAGATTGATTGTGTAGGTTAAACATGTATAGAAATCTAATCATCAATATATTACTATTATCTAAAAACTCAATAATGGGAAGACCATTAAGGTTTGGATTCTAAATGGGATATATGTGTAATATTTTTGAGATAATAATGTGTTTCCTCAAACTTATCATGAAAATGTTTTCTCTACCTACCTCTATTCGAGTTGGGTTGTTCAACCTCGTATTGAGAATAATTATAACAAAATGAGAACACATTTTTAGTGGGATAACACAAATAGAAATGTCACACAATATGTCTTGAGATAACTATACCATCAATAGTTAAAGTAGTATCACTAACATATAGCTATTATACTTCAATATTTACATATTCTCATGCGGAAATGAAAAAAATAGCTATTTATGTTTTATATACCTATGAAGAATGGTTCAAAAACCTTATTCTATAATGGTGATTTTTTATAGGCTCATAAATTAAACTCACTTAATCTTTATTTATAAATCTAATATGTTGAAATACTTTCCAAAACACATCATTCAAGAAGTGGTAATGTTTTATTGTGTTTAGTTTCACTTATGTATGATCATGACCTTGGTTTAACATCTCTTTTTTATAAGTTATTGCAACATGCCCTCAGAACCCAATTGAAAATGTGCACTTATTATCATCCTCAAATGGATGGTCAGTACCAGTGGAAAATACAAACATTGGAATACATGATTAGTGATTTCATTATGGATTTTAGTTGCTCAGGGGAAGTCCAAATACCATTAATAGAGTTATCACTCAATAACAGTTACCATGCCTTGATACATATGGATATTTTTGAATATTTGTTTGGAAATATTTATCAGTCCCCAATTCATTGGGTGGAAACATGTGGGACTTAATTTATCACACCTATCCATGTACATGAGAAGATATATAAGAATCAGATGATCATAAATAGGATGGTAAAAAACCAGATTCATTATAAATCTTAGGTGGATCATCATCATTGGTCATTATCATTTAATGAAGGTGATTATATTTTCTTTAGAATCTATCCAAGGCTAGGTCATCATCATTTTAGTATGAAAGGATAATTTTATCCTAGATTCATAGTTCTTATTGATATACTTGAATGAATTGTGGATGTAGATTATTTATATAATTTACCACAAAGATTCAGTAATGTGCATAATAAATTTTGTGTACCTCAATTGAAGAAGTTACATCATGATCCTAACGATGTGATTAGATGGGAGAATGTTTTTATTGATCCAGATTCTACATTAATTCCTGTGAGGATATTGATTTTGGGTTTATGAGAGAATATATTTCATTGGAAAATCATTTATTTATTAATGGTTTTATGGAATCATGGTCTAATTTAGGAAGAGACATGGGAACAAGAGATTGAAATTCTATAATACAAGCCTAAAATCGTACTAAGTAATTCATGTCTCTAAATTTTCATGTCTAGAAATATGAATGGTTTCGAGGATGTAATACCTGTTTTTTTAGTTATATAACCCTTTTATATTGTATTTTTTATGTTATATAATTATTTATTTGAGTTTCAGGAGTTTCTAGTGGGTTCTGGAGTACTTTAAAAGGGTTTTTAATGGTGGGTTGTTTTAGAATTATTAGGGGAAACTATGGGATGTCCCTATGAAACCATTTTATATTGGAGGATTTTGGATGGTTGTTACTCATGGTTAACACATGGCTTGGAAAATTAATGTAGACTCCCTAGGAAACCATGTGAGATGGGAGTTTTGGGGATAGTATTTAGTCATGGTTGTTTCATGTTTTTCCAAACTATGTGGCACAACTATACTACTTCTTGGAAGAGTTTTAGTTACTACACATGTTTGGTGAATGGTTTTCATAATCATACAATTTTGTTTTCAACACTCTGAAAATGTATGTTTAACTTGATTTTTACCTATATTTCTCTTTGTTTTCTTCAATTTTCCCTATATATAATACTCATCTTCTATATTATTCATACTTCGGGATTCCTTTTGATCCAAAATTTGTTTTTGATGAATCCGAGTGTGTTATATCTCCAGAATAAATAGTAAGTAAAATTATATTATCTTTCTATTTGGATATTCTCATATTCCATCAAACAAATCATTTGATCTAATATGTTTTGCATATATATATGATATATAATGTTTTTATATGATATCTTGTTGTGATATATTTAAGTTAATGTTTTATGTGCATGGATCTAGATGTTTTATAGTGTTTTTGTTCATTATCATCATCTATTGAGAGGTAGGTGGGTTATTTATCTTCTCTACTTGTTTTAAAACATGAGATAATAGTTTTATTGAAATTTTTTTAATGTATTAAAAATAAAACACGAAATATTTCTCAATGGAAACTCTTTTGATTTGTGAATTTAGAACATGAAAATCATGATGGATTTTAGAAAACCCTTTTATTTATAGTCTTATATTTTTTTTTTATATATTAGGTTTTGGTTTGAAATAAGAAATATGATTGATGAAATGATTTAAATCAATAAATTGTTTGTGTGGAATAAAATTATTTGGAATATGGTATTGGCATAAACGGTGGAATGATTAGGTGATCGACATTGAAGGTGTAACGGAACATGAGATTAATCACTTTATTCTGAATTGGTAGAGGAAAAGTGATATCTCATGATTATGGAACTTTATTTTAGGATATATATGTGTGAGTGAGTAAGATATATGTATGGGTATTCCAAGAGAAATAAAAGATGTAAAAATTGATTTAGATAAATTTTTTAAGCCTGAATTGTATTTCTTATGAAAAAATGTTTCGTGACTCTCAGTATCTATTATTATTTCACTATTTTTTATGAATCATATTTTATATAATGTGATAAAATTTTATTGAACTACTAGTATATGTTGGGAATTTTTATGGATTTCTATCAAGACATTACATTCACCCCACTTCTTGGGAATATTGGTGTGTTCCAAAATGTTGTTTAATACGATACTAGAAAGGGAATGATATCTTACTTCTATGATGATGCATCTCGATACCATAGGTGAGGCATGTGTTGTTAGATATTGGATTACGTTTGGGTGATTCTTGGGTAGATTCCAATTTGGTTTCATAGTTATGTTATATTTAGGTCTTTATAGGTTGATGCATCTTGTTTCTATTGTTACTATTATATTCTAGTTTGTTTGGTTTTTCCATTGAGTAGTAATTCATATTCTCATGCATCATATAGATGGTTGTGTTGATATATTTTTTCTTGAATTTTTTTCTAGTTTATATTGGGAAAATAATCCCATGATGTTATTTTATTCCCTCGGAATTTATTATTAGTATTTTCTGTCTTAGGGATGTCACATTATGTAAGAACCCAGGTTTTTGGAAACGGATCAAAATACCGACCCTGTTTGAATTTTTAACTGGCTTCTGAGGAAATGGTAGAAAATGGGATGTTTCTGGAAATTTACAGACTACACGCTGTGTACTTTTAAGTAAACTCGGTGTATATGTTAAGCAAGTGTCGGCTGTGTGCTCACCGAGTACATGTCGTGTGATGACAGTGTAGAAATTTCTTACTAAACAGCGTGTAGTTTTGAACACGTCGCGTAACCCCGACCGAGTGGTGGCCATACATGGTGTGTAGGCCGGTTGGCCGGGTAGAACCGAGGACACACCGTGTTCCCCTTGGACACGTCGTGTAGTCTAGTCATGTGTAAGGGATATACATGGTGTGTGGGTAAGTCGGTGAGGAAGAGAAGGGAAACCAAGTACACACTATGTACCCACAGGTACACACCATGTACTCATGTTGTCAGGTTCGGAAAGTATGTTAGAGGAATTTCAGCCTTCATATGAATAGTAAAATGGTACACTCTGTGTACTTAAAGTACACGCTGCATATTTTCTTTTTTCGCCAAAACGGGCAGTAGCCTCATTTTGAGGTAGAACCTCAATACCTCTTTCGGGTTGAGTGGGGAGAGTTGGCCAGATCTTCAAACCCTTCCTAGTTCTACTTATGAAGTTATATTTGACCATGGTTGGATGCGTTGGAACCCCCTCGGTAAGGCCTCGAGTCCCCTTGAGATGTTTTGTTTGATTTTTGTTCTAGAACACGTTATCAGGGTTTGAGCGGTTTGTATTCTTTTATAGATCTACCAAGTTTTAGACTGAATTGAAGGTTGTTACCAGAGGAGTATCATCGTACTAGTCTCAGGTAGGTGGTTCATACCTCATTTGGTGTTTTCGTGGTTGTTTGGGTGACGTGGCCTTCGGCGCGTTTTCGGGTATTTTGAGCGGGACCCATTTAATTCTCTATTTTATACTCAATTGCTTATGGGGCCTATGGGATACCTTTGGGTGTGCCCTGTTAGCAGTTTGCGTGAGCGGGCCAGGTGAGCGGTCATGGATCATCGGGGCATTTTGGCAAGGGAACGCCAAAATGGTTTAAATTGAAATATTAATGTGTTAAATTGTTTAGTTTAATTTATTAAAGTCTGTTGTAAATTATTAGAGGCATTCAAGACCTTAGTGATGGTATGGGACAACACCTTGCATAGTGAAAATAAACTATTTAGTATGTTTTTCCTATTTATGTTGTCTATTTAAATACATTACATATGCAATTGATGAATTTCATCTGCTGACCCATTGGGTTGTGTTGGCCTTAGCCCGGTTATTCTTGAGTGATGCTGATCACAGGTTGGGGATTTTCCTGGGTTACTTTGGGTGGTTTTGACTACGGGATGCGGCGTCATGTACGCCGGCTTGAGGCAGCACAACTGTCAGGTTGGGTCATGGCCCGGGTTACATAGATGGTGAGGCCATTAGACATGAGCGACATGGTCACAAGGACACGAGGTGTCAGATGTGTTGGTGGATTGTATACTATTTGGTGATTATTGCTCACCTGGAACTTTGAGTAGTGTGTACATAGAGATACTCCATGATGAGGTGGTTTTTACCACTCATGTGGGTAGAGGCCCTCGTAGTTGTGGTTAGGTATTTTGGTTGGGTGTTCTTGTCGTAGAAATCCATGTGGGAGGTGAGGAGCCTTCAGGGGATGGGCATGCCTTTGGGACGTCGGTACTTGAGACATGAGGTGTCAGGAGGGACGTGGTGTCGGGTTATTATTTTTGGGTGTGCCTTCCGGATGTCGGTACTTGAGACACGAGGTTTCAAGAGGCACATGGTGCCAGGTTACTATTCATGGTTGTGCCTTCGGGACGTCGGTACTTGAGACATGAGGTGTCAGGTGGCACGTGGTGCCGGGTTACACGATAGAGATTCTGGCATTGGCCGAAGTAGGTGATGCTCCAGGGTGGCTGTTCAACACCAGTGGAGTTTGTGTTTATTTGTGCATTGCACTATTTACTGCTTGTATAAGAAATACATATCTACTTAAACACGTATATTTGGTGTGCATCGTTGGGTGGTCACCTACTGAGATTTGTCTCACACCCTGCACGGGCCCTTCAGGACACGTGCAGACTTTATGGATTTACGTGCAGGAAAGAGGCCATCTTCAGGAGATGGGCTATGTCAGTTATTGCATGGAGATGGTATAGACCTTGAGGTCATTCCTAGTTGGGTTTACTTTGTTTTGTTTAATTTTCTGTATCGGAATGATTACTTATTGTAGCTATACTGTTGGTTAGCCATTGGTTCCCTTGTTGTG
The DNA here is from genome assembly GCA_963277665.1 of Viscum album. Taxonomy (NCBI): domain Eukaryota; kingdom Viridiplantae; phylum Streptophyta; class Magnoliopsida; order Santalales; family Viscaceae; genus Viscum; species Viscum album. Next base: position 1,229,443,373 of record OY728163.1, on the reverse strand, counting down.
TTTATTTCTGATGTTATTGTTTATCTATATTGATTATGCTTCCGCTCTGTGAGTCTGGTTCGAGTCTGCTGAGTCTTTCTTTTCACTGCATCTCTACTGTTATACTTGGACTAGTACCCTTATTATGATCCTACGAGAGGGTATACCCTCCCCACTATACCTAACAGACCCTCGCTTCTAGTCATCAGCCTATGGCGTTCAAGGTAGGTGTGCCTAAGGAAGTGACACCCGACCCATTCGGCACTGTTAGGGTGGATGGCCGGGTCCGGGTCGTTACAAAGTGGTATCAAAGGAGTTTTTAATAGGGATTTAGTAGCAGTTTTTTCCGGCTACAAATGAGTTTGAGGCTTCTCTTTTCTTTCTCATGGTTTTACTATTTGGTATCTGGTAGACTAGAGATAGATTGTTACTAGAACTGGGTTTCTAACTTGGACTTGGGTGGTTGAAGCCCCAGGTACGAAGGATGGACCAAGTTACCTTGGGTGGGAATTGTTGTTTGCTTTTTTCTCAGATTATAGTTTAGATGATTTCCACCTTGTTGGCTCACTTGGTGTGTGAGGTTATTTATTGTGATATGTGACCCTTGACCCGGTATGGTAAGGGAGAATTGGACCATGGCCCAGTATGGCAAGGCTACTTTTCTTGGATTTTGATAAGCACATTTTTTTGGGTATTTCAATTTCATAATTGCACGTATACTTTGTGAAGTGTCAATACCATGTGAATAAAAATCAATTGCCATGCTTGAATGATCTGAAATATGAATTGGTGAAATTCCTGATAGAATTGATTTTTTTCAATGTGTATGACAGGAATTATATATTTTTAGAATTGCATGTGACAAGGTATTTGGGTATGGCTCTTATACGAGCAGGAAGGTACTTTAATTGAGGTGATTTTTATCACTAGGATTGGTTGACTAGGCCGTCGGATGAGGCAACATTAGTTGTCAGGATGGGCATGGCCTGAGGTAATTTTGATACTTGGCTCTGTTGAGGGCGGGTAAGGAGGGCATGAGACCAGGATGTCGTGGTGCATGGGTTGCGGTGAGGGGGAGTAAGTGTAGTTGTTATGCGCTGCCTTTTACTGCTTTCCTTATCTACATAGAATATATTGTTATATATATGGTCTGTTTGACCATTAATGGTATTCATTGGGTTACTCCTTCATGAATCGATGGAGCATCAGGCGGGAGATGATGCATTGCCGCAAGATTAGGGTCATAACTCGGTACAGGAAGAGCACGAACCGCAGGTATAGCTTAGGGACAGAAGCAGGTTCAGGATCCATTGCAGTCAGGACAGCAGCTGGGTTCAGCATCGTTCGGGTCGTGTCTTGATGAGCAGCTCTGAGCTAGCCCGGTATGTGTCTTGCAGGGTATTGACAGAGGCGTGTAGGGTAAAAATCCTTCTATGGCATATCTAACGCGGGAGTTCCTGTCATATCACCCACCTCTTTTTCCGGGAGAGGGTGGTACGCAGGAAGCTGAGAACTAGTTTGACAGTATACAGATGATTTTCGAGCAGCTCGAGACGCCTCCAGGGTGGAGGGTCAAGCTGGCGACGTACATGTTGAGAGGACTATAGAATCATTGGTGGGATGTATAGGTACAGGCTCGTAGGCACGAGGGACTCTCTTGGAAGGGCTTCGAGGACAGGTTCATTGATCACTTCTACCCGAAGAAACTGACGGCAGAGAGAGGTCGAGAGTTCTTGAGTCTTCAATAGGGAGATATGTTTGTCATGGAATCCACAGCTACCTTCACAGAGTTGTCTCGCATTTCACCAGGTATGGTGAGCGATGATATGTCTAGGGTGAGGTGCTTTGAGGATGTCTTACGACATGCCATTAGGGTTCAGGTGAATATCGTCAGGCTGGGTTCCTTCTTCGAGGTGGTGAATCAGGTGCTCATATCTGAGGGAAACGAGAGAGAAAAGTCTCTCTTGGGTAGGGAGACAGCATCAGGTGATGGTTAGGACAACAAGAAGCGAGGACGAGATGAGTTCCATTAGGGTAGTTAGGCTAGGGATTCAACTAGACCACCTCATGGTAGTTATTCAGTGATTTTCTTTTAGTGTGGATAGCCGGGACAAGTTCAGGCTCAGTGCAATAGGCCTATGAAGGAGGGTCGGGCATGTGGACAGGAGGGGCATGTGGACAAGAGAGGCATCTGGAGAGGTTTTGCAGGCAGCCTTCTCATATAGCCGGTAGGCAGGGACCAGGACAGACTGTAGTGTCTGGAGTTGGTTCAGGTTCGGTACCCAGAAAGGGTATCCGAGGTTCACCTGTGCGCATGGGTTGTGACCGAGATAGTGGGACCTAGCTGGGGGGTTAGTGGCTGGTGACTAGAGCAGCATCACAGGGAGGTCAGGCATCAGGCATCCGTGTTTCAGGCCAGGTGAACACCATGGAGCTGGCAGAGGATGAGCCGACCAGTGAGCTGACGACAGTTAGAGGTACACCACGGTGTGGCTGTGATATCCGTGTTTCCTTTTTGGCATGACCTGTAGAGGCATGTCTGTTTTGATTGCACGTGGTGCAGAGGATCAATGTGGACTGACTAGATGCTAGTCAGTGGGATTTCCACCATATCAGGTGTGTGATATTTTATATATATATTTATATATATATATATATGATATGTGTGGAATCAGGGAATTGAGAGTGTGGGTTACTTGACGTGCCTAGGCAACAGGGCATCGCGGATGCAGGTTACTTGAGGTGCCTTGGGAATCGGGCCATCGAGGATGAGGGTTACATGAGGTGCTAGGCACCAGGACCTCGTGGAGGCGGACACCGAGGTGGTGCGGGTTACGTTGGGTTTCGGAAGCGACACAAGAGCACCAATGAGGTGCAGGGGTGATGATGCGTCATGGAAGGACTATGCGTCTGTAAAGCAAGTTAGTAAACGTTGGTTTCTTTGATCTTTTTTGGTTGAGACCGAGTAGGCAATTCCTAAGGTGGGGAGCCCCTTGAGTAATTTTTCTAGAACATTGGGACTGGGGTAGTCCAGGTTGTTTAATCGGGATGGGCGTGTTCAGTGCCATCTCCGGGTTTCATTTGGTAGCTCAGGGACGAGCTACGTTAAGGTGGGGAGTTTGTAAGAACCTGGGCTTTTGGAAACGTGTCAAAATCCCGAACCTGTTTGAATTTTTGAATAGTTTCTAAGGAAACTGGAGAAAAGATGAAGTTCCTAGAAATTTTCAGACTACACGCCATGTACTTTTAAGTACACACCGTGTATATGTTAAGAAAGTGTTGGCCATGTGCTCGCTGAGTACATGTCGTGTGATGACCGTGTAGAAATTTCTTACTACACGGCGTGTAGTTTTGAACACTCTGTGTAACCCCGACTCTGTGGTGGCCATTCATGGCATGTAGGAAGGTTGGCTGGGTAGAACCGAGGACACGTTGTGTTCCCCTTGAATAGTCTATGTAGTCTAGTCGTGTATAAGGGATATACATGACGTGTGGGAAAGTCGGTGAGGAAGAGAAGGGAAATCAAGTACACATCGTGTACCAACAGGTACACATCATGTACTCATGAGGGTTTGTTCGGAAAGTAAATCAGAAGAATTTCAGCCGTCATATGAACAATAAAATGATAAACGTCGTGTACTTAAAGTACATGGCGTGTATTTTCTTTTTTCTCTAAAACGGGTAGTAGCCTCATTTTGAGGCAGAACCTCAATACCTCATTCAGGTTGAGCGGGGAGAGTCAGCCGGTTCTTCAAACCCTTCCTAGTTATCCTTCCAAAGTCGTATTTGATCATGTTTGGATGCATTGGAACCCCATCGGTAAGGCCTCGATTCCCCTTCAGCCGTTTTGTTTGATTTTTGTTCTAGAACGAGTCATAGGTGTTTGAGCGGTTTGGATTCTTTTGTACATATACCACGTTTTAGACCGAATTAAATTCTCTGACTAGAGGAGTAGCATTGTACGGGACTCAGGTAGGTGGTGCATACATTGTTTTGTGTTTTCGTGTTTGTTTGGGTGACGCATCCTTCAGCACGTTTTTGGGTATTTTGAGCGGGACCCATTTAATCTTCTATTTCATACTGAATTGCTTGTGGGACCTATGAGATGCCTTTGGGTATGCCATGTTACTAGTTTGAGTGAGTGGGCCGGGTGAGGGGTCGTGGCTCATCGGGGAATTTTTGCGGGGAATGCCAAAATGGTTTAAATTGAAATATTAATGTGTTAAACTGTTTAGTTTAATTTATTAATGTCTGTTGTAAATTTTTAGAGACATTCAAGACCTTAGTGCTAGTATGGGACAACACCTTGCATAGTGAAAATAAACTGTTTAGTATGTTTTTCCTGTTTATGTTGTCTATTTAAATGCGTTACTTATGAAATTGCTGAATTTCATCTTCTCGCCCATTGGGTTGTGTTGGGCTTGAACCGGTTACACTTGAGTGATGTTGATCACAGGTTGGGGCTTTTCTCTGGTTATATTGGGTGGTTTTGATCACGGGTTGGGGGCCATGGATGTCGGCTTGAGGCAGCACGATTGTTATTTTGGGGCATGGCCTAGGTTACATGGATGGTGAGGCTATCGTACTTGTGCGACATTTTCGCAGGGACACGAGGTGTCAGAGGTGTTGGTGGCTTGGGTACTATTTAGTGATTACCGCTCACCCAAAACATTGAGTAGTGTGTAAACAGTGATACTCCGTGATGAGTTGGTTTTGACCACTCATGTGGGTAGGGGCCCCCATAGTTGCTATTAGGTATTTTGGTTGGGGGTGCGTGCCGTAGAAAGCCACGTGGGAGGTGAGGATACTTCAGGGGATGGGCGTGCCTTCGGGACGTCGGTACTTGAGACACGAGGTGTCAGGAGGCACGTGGTGCCAGGTTACTATTTTTGGGCATGCCTTCGGGATGTTGGTACTTGAGACATGAGGTGTCAGGAGGCACATGGTGCTGAGTTACTATTCTTGGGCATGCCTTCAGGATGTCAGTACTTGAGACACGAGGTGTCAGGTGGCACGTGGTTCCGGGTTACACAACAGAGATTCCAGTGTTGGCCAAAGCAGGTGACGCTCCATGGTGGTTGTTCAACACAAGTGGAGTTTGTGATTATTTGTGCATTGTACTGTTTACTGTTTGTCTGAGAAATGCATAACTGCTTAAACACATATATTTGGTGCGCACTGCTGGGTGGTAACCTACTGAGATTTATCTCACACCCTACATGGGCCCTTCGGGACACGTGCAGACTTTATGGATTTACGTGCAGGAAAGAGGCCAACTTCAGAAGATGGGTTGCGTTAGTTATTGCATGGAGATGGTATGGACCTTGAATTCATGCCTAGCTGGGTTTACTTTGTTTTTTTTTTTACTTTTCTGTACTGGAATTCTTACTTGTTGTAGCTATACTGTTGGTTAGCCATTGGCGCCCTTGTTGTGTTTATTTATGCCGCTGTTGTTTGTCTATATTGATTATGATTCCGCTTTGCGGGTCTGGTTCAAGTCTACTGAGTCTTTCTTTCCGCTGCATCTTTACTATTATACTTGGACCAGTACCCTTATTTTGATCCTCTGAGAGGGTATATCCTCCCCACTATACCTAACAGACTCTCGCTGCTAGTCGGCAGCCTTTGGCGTTCAGGGGAGGTGTGCCTAAGGTTGTGACACCCAACCCGTTCGGCACTGTTCGGGTGGCTGGCCAGGTCCCGATCATTACACATTAGGTTAGTGGTATCATTGACTCATCTCAAGAAAATCAGTTGGGGTGGGATTTTATAATTTCTTACATATTTTTATACCTTTTTCTTATATCATAATCTTGTGCCTTTGATTATTATTGTGTAATGACCCAATGATTTTCAATGGAAAATTACCTTCTTATATTTATGTCATGAAAACACAAAATAATGAACTACTTATTGATAAGTGAACTTCAAACATAATTTTTTCACTCCTATGTTTGGAATTTTGATAATCTAACATGCACGGTTGTGTTCAAGATGATTTTTGGAGTCTAATGAAGAAAATGCAATTTTTGGTGAATAGTAACGTACCCTTAGGAATAGTAACATACCCTTATGAATAGTAATATGACCCTTATGAATAGTAAATCATCCAACATAATAGTAACATTACATATGAATAATAAAATAAAATTTAGACATCTTAGAAAGTAAAAAATTTTACCTTAGTAAATGTTTTGATATTTTGTAAGTCCTACATAATTAATTATAATTAATTAATTAATTTAAAAAGAATATTTATTTCCCTAAAATGTATTCATAAATTGTTGAATCAATGTCTTATATTTTTTAGATAATTTAATAAGATGCTACGTAATTTTTGAAAGCACTTTAAAATCAGTTTTAACCTTAAAACATGTTTTTTAAGTAAATTATAATTTTAATTAATTATAAAATAATAATATTTAGAAAATTATTTTTTGAAAAATGGAATTCATTTTTGGATTCTACATGTTGATAAATGTTTGGGGTAAATTTTTGGGATTTTTATGAGATACTTGAATTTTTTATGAATAGTGAAATACCGTAATTTACAAAATAAGCTAAATAAGCTAATTATAGGGTCATGGGTGATGTTCTGATGATGTAATCCCACTTGGTTCGGTATTAAATTATAAAATTAATATTCTTGGTCATTCAAGACTCAATATTTCTTGTATTGTGTGTAAATAATAAACTAATGAATTTTATATTAAGGAAACCCCTCTCCCCTCCATTATAAAAGCCACCCATCACACCCTCATTTCCTCACACCTTTCAATCTCCAAGACTTCTCTAAAATCTCCTCAAACACCTTACCTAGCCTCTCCCACACGTCCAAGTGCTTCTGCTCTCATCAAAAGACCAATCTTAGGCCCTAAAAAAGGTTCTCAAGAGAAGGATTCAAGAGGTAATTTCCCTCCCTCTTCTCCTTTAATTTCCTTTCAAGTTCAAGTTCATTTCTTGATCTCTCCCCACCCATATTCATAAAAATTTTATTGTAACTCCAGTATTATACATATAATATAATTTTATGATTCTAATTGGATATTATATCATCCAACCCCCTTTCCCTCTTCCTTTTATTTTATTAAAGAAAAAGTTGTTCGTGAGGTGTTAATTTATCACCTTCAAGAACGACATACTTTCTTCTTCCATTTCTACATTCAGATCTGGTCATCAAACCATTTTTATGATGGAACAAGAATATTTTATATGTATTATGTTCTATTTATTGTTCTTGAAATAACCTATGGCCATATTACTAAGTGATAAGTTAAAACAAGTTCGTTGTGATCCAAAAACTGCCCAAATTGACCCAAATAACCATCATTTAATTATTATCTAATGATTCTTCCAAATGAATATAATTTGATTCATTATAAGATCATTTAAACTCCTTAAATATCATTAATAACATGTAATATCATTTCTGTATGTTTACCCATGTTCTACCCAAACCTCAATTTATGAATACAAGTGAACCACCCAAGAGAAACCATAAAAACGAACATCCCCAAGAAATGTTTTTAAACTCTGTAAGTCATACAAAGGAACATAATAAGACATAATGAAACCAGAATTAACACTATTCATTTACACATGGTTCTGGATTTCATATTAATGAATATAATGTCATTATATAGGACATTAAAGAGAAGTAGGCATTCGAGTACAAGGTAAGGGGAAATTCTCGAACCCAACTTTCATCCTTCGGGTTCTCCTTCTTTCACTCAATTTTTTATGTGGTTACTCATTAAAGATAATTTGTTCATAATTGTATTTCCTTTTCTGGGACATACATGGTCTCTAATGAATTTTATGTCAATCCAAATGTTTTTTGAAAGAACTCTTCTCTTAATAACTCAACTTTTACCCCTCATTCAAGGTTGATGGTTCTTGTATCAAGTATGTTATTCCCTCTTTCTTCTGGGAACCCAAAGTTTATGAATGTGTTCTTATGAGATGAAAACAATTCAATTCGATGGGTTAGATATGTACATTCTTTATATATGTATTCTATGTGGAAAGCATGATGATGATAATGTTATGATGTGACAGGTGCACCCGAAATTATATAGTGCAATATGAATGTTTTAATGTGATGGGTGTGCTCGGAATTATACAAAGCTCCCATGCATTGGCTAAAGTGATGAATCTCATGATTAAATGTGAAATGATCTGCGAACAAGATGTTGGCTTGGTTCACAAGTATGTGTGGTAGTTAAAAAATAATGCATGATGTTTCATTTTAATGCATTTCCACATTTCAAGTCTTTTATTTATGCTCCTCTCATGTTCGTGATCTTTTGCCTATGTTATGATTATGATCGCCCCATGCTATATTTTTATTATCTATCATCTTACTGGGCTTCTAGCTCACCCATTTTTATGTTTATCCTCAGCTGTCTACATGTACTAAGGAGAGGACAAGTGCCACTAAGAAGCTAGTGAAGGATAAATTAAATAAATGTTTATGGTTGATGTTGTATTTGTTATGTGTGGTCCAAGTTTTCCCAAGATACTAAACCTTCAGATCCTCCATATGTAATACTATTATGTTGTGTATCTTTGAAATTAATTAATAGTAATGTAAGAAAATGTCTGGTTTCTATAGTTGGTATCAAAGGAAAGGTTTAGATATTTTGGGAATTAGGATTAGTGAACCCTAAAGAAAACCTCTAGCATGAGACTAAATACAAAAATGCACACAAGAATATTCACATAGGGATCCCGTATGTTATGTTTTTGGTATTATTTTTTTTTAAATTAATAAGTTATTCATGACTTTTTTACTTATGTTTTGTTCTATCCTTTTCTATTTTAGAAAATGGTGGGAACTAAGAGAATTAAGGCCAACAACTCATGCGAGAGACAATACAACGATTGCCCGAATGACATACCCAATGATTTGGGAGGTGGAGTTCAAAACATCGTGGTGATTCTTACCCAATTATCTCAGGTTATGAACAATTACCATAATAATGGGGAACTTCCTCCTTCGCCAAAGAGGGAGAAACTGGATATCGAATGTTTTATGCAGCAACGACCATTAACGTTTAGTAGATCTTCTGATCCACTAGTTGCGAACAGTTGGTCAACTCCATGGAGAAGTTATTTTATGTTCATTACTATTCTGAGATGGAGAAGGTGACTCTAGTTGTTTATTGTCTAGATGGAGAAGCCGACCAATGGTGGGCTTTTATTAAGAACACCCAGCCAAGGGAGGAAATTGAAGAGATGGAATGGGAAGACTTTAATATAATGTTTCCTAATAAGTAATTACCAAGAACTCTTCACAAAAACAGGGAGAGAGAATTCATATAGATCATGAAAAAAGAAGGAGAATCTGCCACAACCTGTGAAGAGAATTTCACAATGCTCGCAAGGTATGCTTCGGGATTTGTTATCAACAATGATAGAAAAATTGATAGATTCTTTAGTGGATTAAATCCACACCTTTGAAAGGATCTTGAAATTCGAGACTTTGGGAGTTATGAATAAGTTGTTCGGTGTGCTCTCAAAGTGGAGATGGAGTTTGGAGAATGGTCCTTGGCTATGGTGATAAGAAACAAAAGATGGAGTTTCAATCCGGTGGATCTAGTGACAAAGGTGGGAAGAAAAATCAACGACCTGCATGCCAAAAATGTGGGAAGTTACACCATGGGAACTACCTCAATGGGAAAAGGAAATGCTTAATGTGCGGGAAAGAAGGAAACCATTCTCAAGAGTTTCGAATAGACACGAAAAGGAAGGATAATGTAGCTGATGAAAGTAGAGAACCACTCATGGTTCAATGTACAACTATAAGGAGCAAGGGCACTATGCAAACCAGTAAACTAAAACATGAGTTCTTGTGGGTAATCAGCGTCAGCAGCCACCAAAGCAAAAGGAACGAGGGAAGTCTTATGCCATAACTACTACGGAGGTGGGGCATGATAATGAAGTCGTACAAGGTACACTTCCTTTTCACTCAAGAATGGAAAAATTCTTATTTGACTCTGGTTTTACGCATTCCTTTATATCTTGAATGTTTACTAGAACTATAGAATTGAATCCCTGAAACCTTGAAGTAGATATATCTTTAAAAACACCAAGTGGTGGAATCATTGCAACCCAAGTGTTTGACTCTTCTCTTATTGGCGTATGTGGGAAGATTCTTCTGGAAAATCTCGTAATACTTCCATTCGTGGAATTCGACGCTATAATGGGAATGGAATGGATCTCATTATATAGAGAGCATATCAACTGTCGGGAAAAGGAAATATCTTTTCATATTCCGAACCATCCCTTGATCCTCTAAAAATGCAAGGAATATCATGAATCTCCTTTGAAAAATCCTTCAATGGTGTGGGTGTTGATTCCCTATGAATAAGCATACCTCGATCAAATGGTTGAGTCGATGGAAAGTTCCAACCTTGAGGAAATTCCCATCGTGAGGGAATATGGCGATGTATTTCCTGAAGAGTTACCCGAAATTCCCCCGGATCGTGAGGTAGAGTTCTCAATTGAACTCATACCTGGAGCTACTCCTATCTCGAAGTGCCCCTAGAGGATGGATCCTATAGAACTGGAGGAGTTAAAGAAGCAGCTGCAAGAGAATCTGGACAAAGGGTTTATATGCCCTAGTGCATCACCTTGGGGTGCGCCAGTGCTCTTTGTGAAGAAGAATGATGGAACAATGCGGATGTGTATCAATTATTGGGAACTCAACAAGATCACCATAAATAACAAGTATCTGCTTCCAAGGATTGAAGTATTGTTCGATCAATTAAGAGGAGCTCAATAATTATCAAAGGTGGATCTTCGTTCTGGATATCATCAGGTAAAGGTGAAGAAGGAAGATATTCAGAAGACTGCCTTTTGTACAAGGTATGGGCACTATGAGTTTTTAGTGATGCGCTTTGGACTTACTAATTCCCCTGCAATCTTCACCGATTTTATGAATAGAATATTTAGACATTACCTCAACAAATTTTTGGTAGAGTTTATCGATGATATTCTCATCTACTCCAAGATCAAGGAGGAACATGAAGAACATCTAGGACTTCTGTTGCAGACATTGAGAAAGGAGAAGTTGTACGCCAAGTTCAGCAAGTGTGACTTTTGGATGAATCAAGTCACGTTCTTGGGACATGTGATCACAACTGAGGGAATTTCTATAGATCCTTCATAGACAAAGGTGATTGAGGAATGGCCTAGGCCCTCTAGTGTCACAGAAATCTATATTTTTCTTGGATTAGCTGGGTACTACCGACATTTTGTAAGAAACTTCCCATGATAGTCAAGCCTGCTAACTAAGTTAACAATGAAAGGGGTAAAGTATCTCTGAATGGAAGAATGTGAGGGAAGCTTCAAGGAGCTAAATAGAAGGCTGATCACTGCACCTGTACTCACACTTCCAAAAAGTGGAGAATGTTTTGTGATATATATTGATGCTTCAATGAAAGGCTTGGGTTGTGTACTCATGAAAAATGATAATGTGATAGACTACGCCTCACGACAGTTGAATATCCATGAGCAGAACTACCCGACACATGATCTAGAGCTAGCAGTAGTGATTTTACCCTTGAAAATATGGCGGCACTACCTTTGTGGTGAGAAGTGTGACATATACACTGACCACAAGAGCCTAAAGTATATATTCACACAAAAGGAGCTCAACATGCGTTAAATGAGATGGTTAGAGCTAATAAAGGATTACGATTTATCTATTCATTATCATCTTGGAAAGGCAAACAAGGTAGCTAATGCTCTAAGTAGAAAAGAACCTGTTACTCTATTCATGTTGTGGATTGAGAAAGACCCTACCTTCATTGATATGCAAAGAATGGATTTGGAAATCATAAGGGTAGAGGATACATCTTACCTTGCCCAAATGATTGTTCAACCATCCATCTAAGAAAAGATTAAGGAAGCACAGAGGGATGATGTGGAGATACAAAAGAGGGTGAATGCAGTAAAGGAAGGGAAGCTGCAAGAGTGTCCCTATTGACGATGATGGTGTGATTCGGTTTGGAATGCGGCTTCGTGTGACTTCATCACCCGGGATAAAGAATGAGATATTTGATAATTCACATAGATCAACTTTCTCTATCCATCCTGGGAGTACCAAGATGAATCGTGATCTCTGAGAACACTCTTGGTGGGATAACATGAAGAAGGAGATTGCGGAATATATATCAAGGTTCTTGGTATGTCAGCAAGTTAAAGCTGAGCGACAAAATTCCAAGGGTATGAGGCATCCATTGCCTATACCTATGTGGATATGGTAAATTGTTACTATGGTCTTTTTCACGGGTCTCCTAAAGACGTCAAAGGGAAATAATTCGATATGGGTTGTAGTTGACTAACTCACCAAGACTGCCCAGTTTACCTCTATTCGGGAAGACCTCTCCCTTGAACAACTTACAAAGACATATGTGAAGGAAGTTGTGAGACTGCATGGTTTTCCACTCTCAATTTTCTCTGACAATGATCCAAGTTTCACATCTAAATTCTGGGGGAGACTTCAACATGCTTTGAGTACTGAATTATATTTCAGCATGGTCTGTCACCCCCAAACCGATGGACAGTCTGAATGAACTATTCAGATGCTTAATGATATGCTAAGAGCCTGCTCTCTAGAATTCAAAGGTGGTTGGGATCAGCATCTCCCATTGGTGGAGTTATCATACAAAAATAGCTTTCACTCGAGTATTCGGATGGCTCCGTATGAAGCTCTTTATGGGAAGCGATGTAGAACTCCAACCTGTTGGGATGAAGTTGGAGAAACAAAGCTACTTGGGCCCGATATTTTTAAAGAGATGATAGAGAAGGTTCAAGTCATATAGAAACACATCAAAGCTTCTCAGAGTCAGCAAAAGAGCTATGCTGACAACCATCGAAGGGACTTGGAGTTTGATGTTGGAGATAAAGTCTTCCTTCGAATATCTCCATGGAAGAGATTCATGCGATTTAGGAAGAAAGGGAAGCTAAGCCCAAGGTATATTGGACCCTTTGAGACCCTTTACCGTATAGGAGCTGTGGCCTATCGTCTTTCACTTCCACCAAATATGGCTCAATTTCATGATGTGTTCCATGTGTCACTACTGAGGAAGTACATAACAGACCCATCACATGTACTAAACTCATAGGTGGTGTAGCTGGAAGATGATCTCTCCTATAAGGAGCAGCAAGTAAAGATTCTGGACCGAAGTGATAAGTTTCTACGCAACAAGACAACCCATCTTGTCAAAGTGTTGTAAAGGAACCATAAGTTTGAGGAATCAACTTGGGAACCAAAAGAGGTAATGAAGGATAAGTACCATCACCTATTGTGAAAAGTGAAATTTTTGGGGCGAAATTCCTTAAGGGGGGAAGAATGTAACGACCCAATGTTTTTCAATGGAAAATTCCCTTCTTATATTTATGTCATAAAAATAGAAAATAATTAACTACTCAGTGATAATCGACATTTAAACATAAGTTTTTCACTCTTATGTTTATAATTTTTAAAATCTGGCATACACGGTTGTGTTCAAGATGATTTTTGGAGTCTAATGAAACAAAATAATTTCTGGTGAATATTAATGTTCCCTTAGGAATAGTAACATACCCTTATGAATAGTAATATGACCCTTATGAATAGTAAATCATCCAACATAAGTGTAACATTACCTATGAATAATAAAATAAAATTTAGGCATCTTAGAAAGTGAAAAATTGACGTTAGTAAACGTTTGGATATTTTGTAAGTCATAAGTAATTAATTATAATTAATTAATTAATTTAAAAGAATATTAATTTCCCTAAAATGTATTCATAAATTATTTAATCAATGTCTTATTGTTTTTAGATAATTTAATAAGACCCTACGTAATTTTTGAAAGCACTATAAAATCAGTTTTAATCTTAAAACTGTTTTTGTGTAAATTATAATTTTAATTAAATATTAAGTTATTAATATTGAGAAAATGATTTTTGAAAAATGGACTTCATTTTTTGATTCTACATGTTGAAAAATGTTTGGGGTAAATTTTTGGGATTTTTCTGGGATACTTGAATTTTTGATGAATAGTGAAATATCGTAATTTACAAAATAAGCTAAATAGGCTAATTATAGGGTCATGTGTGATGTTCTACTGATGTAAGCCCACTTGGTTCGGGATTAAATTATAAAATTACTATTCTTGTTCATTCAAGACTCACTATTCCTTATCTTGTGGGTAAATAATAAACTAATGAATTTTATATTAAGGAAACCCCTCTCCCCTCCACTATAAAAGCCACCCTTCACACCCTCATTTCCTCACACCTCTTAGGCTCCAAGACTTCTCTAAACTCTACCCAAACACCTTCCCTAGCCCCTCCACCACGTCCAAGAGCTTCTGTTCTCATCGAAATACCAATCTTAGGCCCTTAAGGAGGTTCTCAAGAGAAGGATTCAAGAGGTAATTTCCCTCCCTCTTCTCTTTTAATTTCCTTTCAAGTTCAAGTTCTTTTCATGATCACTCCTCACCTATCTTCATCCAAATTGTATTGTAACTCTAGTATTATAAATATACTGTAATTTTATGATTCTAATGGGATATTATAACATCCAACCTGATTTCCCTCTTCCTTTTATTTTATTAAAGATAATGTTGTTCGTGAGGTGTTAATTTATCACCTTCAAGAATGACATACGTTCTTCTCCCATTTCTACCTTCATATATGGTCATGAAACCATTTTTATCTTGGAACCAGAATATTTTATATGTATTATGTTCTATTTAAAGTTCTGGAAATAACATATGGCCATATTACTAAGTGATAAGTTAAAACAAGTTCGTTGTGATCCAAAAACCGCCCAAATTGTCCCAAATAACCATCATTTAAATCTTATCTAATTATTCATCCACATGGATCTAATTTGATTCATTATAAGATCATAAAAAATCCTGAAATATCATTAATAACATGTAATAAAATTTCTGTATGTTTACCCATGTTCTACCTAAACCTAAATTTATGAATACAAGTGAACCACCCAAGAGAAACCATAAAAGCGAACATCCTTGAACAATGTTTTTAAACTCTGTAAGTCATAAAAGTAACATAATATGACATAATGAAACCAGAATTAACCCTATTAATGTAATCATGTTTCTGGATTTCTAATTAATGAATATAATGTCATTATATAGGACATTAAATAGAAGGAGGCATTCGAGTACAAGGTAAGGGGAAATTCTCAAACCCAACTTCCATCCTTTGGGTTCTCCCTCTTTCACTCCATTTTTTATATGTTTACTCCTTAAAGAACATTTTTTCATCATTGTCTCTCATTTTCTCGGATATACATGTTTTATAATGAATTTTATGTCAATCCAAATGTTTTTGGAAAGAACTCTTCTCTTAAGAACTCAACTTTTACCCCTCATTCAAGGTTGATGGTTCTTGTATCAAGTATGTTCCTCCCTCTTTCTTTTGGGAACCCAAAGTTTATAAATGTGTTCTTATGAGATGAAACCCATTCCATTCCATGGGTTAGTTACATACATTTTTTATATATGTGTTCTATGTGGAAATCATGATGATGATAATGTTATGATGTGATGGGTGCACCTGGATTATACTGTGCTCCAATGCATTGGGTAAAGTGATTAATCTCATGAGTAAATGTGAAATGATGTGTGAACAAGATTCTATCTTGGTTCACAAGTATATGTGGCAGTTAACCACTAAGATGTGATGTTTCATTTTTATGCATTTCCACATTTCATTTCTTTTATTTATGCTCCTCTCATGTTCATGATCTTTTGCTTATGTTATGATTATGCTCACCCCATGCTATATTGTTCTTATCTATCCTCTTACTAGGCTTCTAGCTCACCCCTTTTGATCTATATCCTCAGGTGGATACATTTTCTAAGGAGAGTACAAGTGTCACTAAGAAGCTAGTGAAGAATAAATTAAATAAATGTTTATGGTTGATGATGTATTTGTTATGTGTGGTCCTAGTTTTCCCAAGACACTAAACCTTTTGATCCTCTATGTGTAGTAATATTATGTTGTTTATCATTGAAATTATGTAATATTAATGTAAGAAAAGTCCAGGTTGATATATATCGTTAACTCATATTTAATATCTCATGATTATTCATATTTTTTCCATGTTATATATTTTTTCATTTCAGATTGAATATCCTTCTATCAAGACATATGGACAACACTTATTGTTTCACATTCCTTTTAATAATAAATTTCTACACTTCCTGTGTTTTCTCTTGTGATTATTATAAAACCTATGATTACATGATTCTATGTGTTCCCATACTAAAAATTTTATCTCACCATTTTCTTAGGGTTTATTTTTCCAAGGTTATGAAGATAAGTATAAACTATGGTAAGTATAGAAGGGAGTCTAGAAGAATTAAATTAAGGAAAAATATTCATAGGTGTTGTTAATATACCTAGTTCATAGAGATAATAAACCTAAAAGGTTCTCTTATTTTTGATAGATTATTATGATATGTAATAATTATTTCAAATTTATGCATGTTTAGATTCGATAATCTTACTTGATATCAATGTTATTTTGTATTTTTTTATGTTTTTATCAACCGACTCGGGAGTTATATTCAAGGGAAACTCTATTGGTATATAATGTGTGTTTAGTCATTTTGTAGGATTATTTTATTTATTTTATGGATAATTTTAGATAAAATTAGTAAAATACATAAGGATAATTATAAGTAATTGATAACATCCCGATGTTTTATTATAGTAGAGATTATGTGGTTCTTTAATAAATTTTAATCTTGTCTTGATAATACAAGCGTATGAATGATATTGGATAGATACACTTAGGGTTAACAACTCAAAAATAGTCATATTGGGTATTGACTAAATCGTCACCTAGAGCACAATAAATAGGCATATCTTCTAACCTAGTCTAACACTCTAAGGGTGTATTCTTTGGTTAATCCACAGTATATTTATGAACTGTTATGTGTTATTTAAATTAAAAAACTATTTCAGTAAGAGAACAAAGTAGGTTTATGACAATTGATAACTTAAATTGAGACCTATATATTCATAAGTTACATTATATATTTCATTTTTGTGTTTTTTCTTCAATGTTCATAGTTTTCTTTCTATGCATTTAAAAAATTTCATTTATAACTTTCCCTTTTTTAATGTAATAGATGGAACCTGAAGAAACTGAGTCAACAATGATTTTAGTTGATAATATTGATATTTTTGTGATAATAATACTAATGGGATGGAAAATGGAGTGAAAACCTTTATGATAATGATATCCTAGTTTACAAACAATTAGGAAAACTATGTGGATCTTCTAAATACACTAAGGAAGGAGAATCATTCTATCATGTTTTTCATGTGCCAACAACTACATACCTTTTGTGGGTCTCTATATCCAATAATTTGTAATAAAATAATCAATATATTAGAAAATATATTTTATATTTCTTCAAATATCATTGCATGAAAATGTCATTTTAGTTTAATATTTTCTTCAAGCTGAAGTAGAAAAATAGGGGACTCAAATCAAGAACTTGAGGAAAAAGTAAGAAATTGAATCCATGAAATGATAATTTTGTAAAGAGGCATTCTTAAATAAATAGTTTTTCCAAACTCTTGGTATAAAAATATAAAAATAATTCCTTGATTTGAAACCAATGGAAGATAAATCACTTAGTATGGATGAATAAAACATCATGAGACTTGAAAGTTATTGTAGTGACTCAACCCTAGAAATCCCGGAGCTGGTGCCGTTCTACTATTATATTGCAATAAGATAAAAGTAAGTCAAGTCCCATAGGGCTGAACAGTTTAGTAGTCTTGGTAAACTAGATACATACATAATTCTTGTTATAAAAATTAATACAGTAAGTACAACATAATTGTTTTGGAGTATAATAACTTTATTTCATATATCGTATCCTTTCATAACATTCTTAGTACACTTTAAGGAATCGTAGGGAAAGGAAAAATAATAGGGTGGGGAAAATGATAAGTAAGTGTAAGCATAGTGAAAGAAATAATTAATTAGTGAGAATAGTCAATATGTAAAGTTAATAACTAAACATACATGACAAATAATCAATAAATTGATAGGTAAGTGTATAATACATATGGAAAGGTAAATAAGTGAAAACACATGTCATTTAAATAACTAGACAATGAATTATCGATATGGAAAGGTAAGAAATTGAAAAAACATTCCATCTAATCAATAAAATAATTATAAGATTCATACATATACATTTTCAAATTGAATATATCATGGATAATAAATATTGAATCAAAATTGAGGTAATATTTAATTATTGGATGTCATCTATGAGGAACATGAAAAACTATATTGTCAAGACCTTTCACAAGATGGTTTAAAACTATATGTATAAGACTATTTAATTTTCAAAAAAATCTTACGAGATCCTATCGATGAAAATAAGGGATATATAAATTTGGTGCCCCACCCATCACTACATGTCCCAATCATTACATGTATCGAGTAACTCGTTCAAACAATATACCTTATCAAATATCAATATTGAATAAATAATATAGATTTATTAGTCTTCCCCCAAAAAATAAAATAACATTAAAATTAAGAAATGTATTTAAAAATGATATATGTTTATGGAAATAAACATATCCATGATAAATGATATGGATAATTAGGGTAAATTTAATGTCCAATGATCGTAGGAAAGTGAATATTACAAGGGGAATAAAAAAGGAATCAAAGTACTGAATGTTAATGAAATCCTTGGTCAATGAAATCGTAACCATTTAGATAAATAATAAGGATGGTATAAATTCAAAATATCCTAGGTGGAGTACAAATAAAGGGTTGTTTTCATTTATAAATATAAATACTATAAAAAGATCTTTTGAAACATTTTTTAGGAAAATATCATTTTCATTTTGAAAAACTCTTTGAAAATCATATTCATTGAAAATCAATTTTAACATCATTTTATTTAAAAATTAACTTTTTAAACATGAAAATTGAACTTCAAAGAAATAATGGTCTGCAAATATATACATTCCATTAATGAAAAAAATGAATATTCCATTTACATGGTAAAAAGTGTAGAAAAGTGTCTTGTTCAAAAGGAGACAAGAAATTCCATTGAAAAAAAATTAAAAGAAAAAAGGGTTAAATATATCTCTAATAAATTATCTAGACTGTTTAAAATAAAATTGTAATCCTTTCAAGAAAACATGGTTTTAATAATAAAACATGTTCTTGGGATAAAGAGAGAAATGAATTTAGGTTTTATTGAAAACATTTCCAAGACATTATGAGTACCAAAGAGTGGAAAAGTGGTACTATTTCTTGAAAAGGTCCTGAGAAACCTATGGAGAATAAAATTATACATTTTATAAAACAATTATCATATAAATTACTTTAATTTACTTTAAATAATAAACAATATTTATTATAATGAGATTGGGAAATAAACCGTTAAAAAGACCATAACATCGAGTTGAGAATAAATCAATGAATATATTATGTGTTTAAATAATAAATAAACATAAAACAATTTTAAATAAAACAATATATATTAAAAATACATTACACGCATAATTGTATAGTATTAATGAAAATGAGGAAGTAATATAACCCAATGAAAAGAAATTGTGTTATGAAATTATTTTCCACTTGGTAACTCTTAATTGAAATAACATTATATGAAATAATTATATTTAAAAATAAAAATACCATTAATAATCAAGGTTACATGATATTAAAAGAAATAAAGTGTACTATATACACCCTATGAAATAAACTAGGTGCACGATAATACAATATGCCTCAATAAAATTAAATTGAGATGAAATCCCTTACTACTTGAGTAAATTTTCAATTTGAATCCCAAAAAGTAACTTTCACCAAATTAATATTTTAAATAAGATGAATTTAAAATAAATAGGGATATTAAATACAATAGGGGTGGTATATACACTACATAAAATGAATAAGTGTTAAAAATTTCATATTCCACATAGAAAGAAAAGATGGTACAAGAATACCTTGCCTTTCGTTTCATTTTGGGTGAATTATATTTATCCTCATATATAATGGTTTTAAAAATTTAAATAACTTATAAAGTAACCATAATCATATTTATAATATTATATAGTAACTTATAATATTATCTTATTACTCATTTGTTAACAATTATTCATTATTTTCACTATTTCGAGTGTCAATTACCTATTTATTTGAGAATGTTTTGACATTTTATTTTTTTTATTCATATGTAAATAATGATTCAATGACCACCATAATGTTTAAAAAACTTAATTATCATATATATTTTATATTTATGTATTTATAATAATCCATAATATTTTGAGATAGGAAATGAAATACACCATCCATGGCGACGGAGGTCGTACATACACGTGAACACTACTTTAAATTCATTATCATATTTGAAAGAATAAAAATTAAATGATATATATGTAAATTATAATAAAAGTATAAATTTTATGTCACATATTCCACATGTGTTTATTAAAACCATCCTTCATAAATTCCATGTATATAGTGAATGATTTACATCGCTTGAAGGAGGCAGAAGTCCACACATCCACAAACAATGTTATCATATCTCCACAATATGGAAGAAATCAAATTAGGTGTTATATAAATTAAAGAAGAATAAATAAATCATAAATATCATATATATAATATATAAAATTTAAATACATCATTATTTCCATCCTTTAAAATAGGTAAATCGAATAATGAATGACATCAGTTCACGAGGTTATAGTCCGTCACACACACGAACGATGATGGGTGTCCCATTTTGATGGATGAATGTAAAATTGTAGGGAAAATCTTATAAGAAAAAATATCAGTATATTTAAGATAATTATGTTTTTGTATAATCATTTTATGAAAATAATTAAAGGGTTGGAGAAGAAAATCAAACAAAAGTGATCGATAAATAATGTTACCACTAATTTGGGTAACTCCTTTTGGTTTAAACCAAAATACTTCCATGGATTGTCTTATGCCCAAAGTGAACCCTCTAGGATTATAAGAGGAATATGGGGAGATTATTTATAAAATTCTGGGAGTTTCAATGGGATTTATAGGTTTCAATAAGTGTGATAGGTCAGTTCTATTTTATAGTGGAGGAAGAGTTTCATTCATTTAATTTTTTGAAAAGGAAATTTCACCCATGTTTTTCTAATGTAAATTGGATCCAATAATGAACCAAATTATAAGAATGAGAGTATAGGGTCAAAATAAGTCCATAAAATCTATTTTGGAAAAATTTATACGATATTTTTTTATTAATTTTAAGGTTTGGTGTGGTGTTAAGTTAATTAATCTCTTAATCATTATAATTAACTTTAATTACATTCACTAATTTTTTTTGGGAAAAAATCAATTTGACCTTATTATACAATATAAATTATTCTAATTCAAAATATGTAATAATTTCTTAGAAATTTCAATTAGATAAGTATTAGGATTTAATTTAAATTTAATCACGTAGACAGGATGACAAAATGGGTATTTAATGTTAAAATATTCGAAGGATTGCTAAGTTTTTATATCCAATTTCATTCTAAAATTAATTATAAAAACCTAAATTTTATTCATTTATGTAAAATTTGTCTATTTTAACTTCAAATCCAATTTAATATTTAATTTATACTTATAAATAAATTAGATGAAAAAATATTTTTGAATTAAAATTCAATATCTTTCACTATTCATAAAAAAATGAAATATTTCAGAAAAATACCCAAAATTAATCCTATCCTAATTATGAGGTTTATATTTCAATAATAATGTTTATTTTGACATATAAAATATATAAAAGTTCCAAAATTTATATTTATAATATGCTCTCTATAACAAGAGGGTAAAATTTTCTTTTTAAAAAATATACGTTTTTATATATAATATTGAGTTCGATCTTATATTATAAATATAAAATATATTGGATGGATGTTAAAAAAATTTATTTGATATGTAATATAAACTCTCATAATTTAATTAAAAATATTAATAACTTTCAATTTAAATTCTTGGTTATATATTATTATATTAATTAATAATATTTTAAAAATATGTTGTTTCTCTATAAAACTCGGTCTTACTTGTAACAAAACCTATCTAAGAATGTATTTTTTTCATATAAACTAATATAATTCAGTATTTCGTGAATTTTATGACATATAATAGATTTTATTTATTTAAAATTTAAAATATATTCTAACATCTCAAGATATTATATTCCTTTATGCATTTGGTGTCTCATGTATCACAAGTTATCAAATATAATGTTCGTATTTTATAATTTCAAGGAGTTACATTCTCCCCATCTTGAATAAATTGAAACCTATAATTTTAAAATATATATTTTTAATATATCATTTGATATTTCTTATGTAGTAATCCCACATCAAGTGAAGGGTATGTAAGACATCTTCTAGAAAAGAGAAATGGGAAGTACACAGCTCACATTAACAAACACATAACTAGGTCTCCAAGTAAGAGAACACCAGTGGAAAGTGAGGATATAGACTTAGAAGTTAAAATTAAATATTTCTAGGGAGTGATTTCAGTCATCGATCAAAAACAAATGAATGATCAAATGAAATTTGAGGGTCTCAAATCCATAAATCTTTGTTGATTTTAAAAAAAAATCGATTCAAAAAATTATTGTATTTGGAAAAAAATTATATTAAGATACTTTTCCTAATGTTGAGGAATTATTTTATTGACCGTGAATATAATAAAATACACATACGTGGTAGGTTTCAATTTCATATGAACAATTCCATGTTTTGTTTGTGCTTTGATAAAATTATAATCCATCCCTTACACCAGGAAATTGATATCCAAGAATAAACCCTTTATTAAGCACTAAATTTTTCTTTCAATAGATCGTAATACTAATAAAATTCTTTATTATTTTTGTCTAAAAATATTCTCCAAAGACAGTATGGTTAATACATTAATTTCTAAGCCTAAAAAGTAACACCACTAGTTTATAATTAATATTTTTTTATTAAGTTGTTCAACTAAAAAATGACATATTAAATAAGACATTACATAGGTCAGTGGTTGGCAATAAACCCTTATCATTCTGCATTCATGGGTTCAAGTCACACAGACTTTTAAAAATGATGGGTTTTCACCTACCATTCAAGTTCTTCTTTTCTAAAGAAAATTTAAAATAATTCCCAAAATAAATAAGATAGACATCCTTGAAATTCAATTAATAAATAGCCTTTTAATGTAGGCTTAAAATAAAACATCAATACATGAATACTTTATCAATTTATTTTCACATAGGTCTTTATTTGGACTAATGTTCAACCTAGGTCATTCATTGTAATTATCTATTCAAATAATTCATAGTGGTTTCTAAAGAAAATGTAAATCATATTAGGCATATCACTAGGGTATTTAAAAGTAGGTGCATAGTAATGTTAGTTTCTTATACTATGTTACGCTCGAATTAAGTACGATGCACCTTTTAGGATTTTTTTAACCCTATGTAAATATGTTTTAGAACCACATCTACTACTAGTATTCACATAGGTATGTTTTGAGATGAAAGACCACATAATCTCTACCTAACAGAAACTTCATGTTGTTCTTATACACTTATCCTCATGTTCTACCTTAGGGTTATTTTATCCATTATATTTTTACCAAAACATAGTTCCCAAGTTTGAAACTAAACTTGCTCTGATACTAACTATAGTGACCCGACCCCAAAAATCTAAAAGTCGGTGTCATGCTACCATTACATTAGAAATCAGAACAAGTAAATCTTGTCCCAAAGGACCAAACAGCTTAAAAGTATTGGTAATCTAGATACATTTAAGAGTCTCATTTTAAAAATTAATACACTAGTTACAAAATAATTTGGATTAGGGTAATAACATTATTCCATTTATATTATCCTCACTTAACTTCCTTTGTACACTTCAGGGAATAATAAGGAAAGGAAACATAATAAGGGTGAGTTAAAATGATTAGTAAGGGTATGTATAGTGTAATTAATAATAAATAAATGATCATAGTCAATATGGAAGGTTAATAATGGAACACACATGCCATATATTCAACAAACTATGTAGAAATTGCATAAACTATATATAAAGGTAAATAACTAAAAATGCATTTCATTTAATTAAACATAAAATGAATTGTAAAAATTGAAATGTAAGTAACTAAAAACACATTCCATTTAATCAATAAACTGAGAATAAAATGCATCCATATAATTTTTCAATGTTAAAATATCATGGATAATAAATATTGAATCAAAATGAAGGCAATGCTTAATTATTGGACGTCATGTATGTGGAACCTAAAAAATTATATCATCACAAATTTTCAAGAGTTGGTTTAAAATTACAGGTAGAACCCAATTTAATTTTTTAAACTAATATATCTCATGGGAACCTATTTATGCATTAAGGTCATATATAAAGTCTGAGCCCCACCCATCACTACATGTCCAAAGCATTCCTCATATCATGTAATCAATTTAAACAATATTCCTTTTAAAATTACTATTTCAAATAAAGAAAATGGATCTCTAAATATTTACATAGAAAATCAAATAAATATCAAATTAGTCATCATATGTAAAAATGATAAGTTCTTCAGGGAAAAACATATCCTTGATAAGTGGTATGGATAATTAAAAAAATCAATGTCCAATGATCATAGGAAAGTTAATATTTCAAGGGGACTAAAAAAGTAATTATGGTATTGAATATCAATAATATCCTAGGTCAAAGAAATAATAAACCATTAAAATTAATAATAAGGTTGTCATTAATACAACATATCCTATGTGGAGTAAAAAAATCATTATTGTCGTCGATGAAAAGAAATAAAATAAAAATAACTTTTCAAAAACAATCATGAGGAAAGTATCCTTTAAATTTGGAAAATGATTTTTAAAATCATTATATTTCAAAATTAATTGTCAACTTTTTTTTAAAGGTCAAAGCACAATATATAAAATAAAAAGGTTACAAGAGATGAAAAGATGGGATTTTTTGACAATCTCTATCGAAAAGATAAGATAAATCATCTGGTAGAGTATCGAACCAAGTCATGTTTTGATGGACTCCTTTGTTAGCAAGAGCGTCAGCAACAACATTTCCTTCACGGTAGGCATGAGTATCAATGTAATCAATCCCATGGAGATTCTTCAAGAAATTCATCCAGCATGTAGTGAGAGGCCAGGCCAGATGAATGATTCCATTCTAGATGGCATGAATGATGGTGGCAGAATCACTTTAAATCCAAAGATTTCTCCATCCTTTTTGAAGTGCAAACTCAACAGTGTGCATGACACCAAGCATTTCCGCCTCCAGAGATGAAGAGTGACCACATCCAACCTAGAATCAACCCTGACATTGTCCATCTGAGTCTCTGAAGATAGCACCACAACTGGAAGGTCCTGGATTGCCTTTAAAAGCACCATCAACGTTCACTTTGATCTATCCCGGTATCGATGATTACCAGAAAACTTCAAAGGAGCGTTTGGGTGTAGGGTAGATTCCAGGAACACGGAGATGACGAAGTATCTCAACGTCACCAACCGAGTTGTTGCAATAGTATTTTTGGATTGAGGCGGCTTCATGGATAGAAATAAGAATCCTAGATTTTCCTGCATTGAGACTAAATGAGTGATTATTATGAATGAGATCATTTCTAGCGTACCAGATCTCATGAAGAAGTTCCGCCACAGCCGCAAGAAAAATATTTTTAACCTTTGAAGAAGCTTCATGTCTAATGAAATTTTTGAAAAATGAAGAAATAGAGTCAGTTAAGATCCATCTACAATTGAATAAATCAAAAACATAATTCCATAAAGCAGAGGCCATGGCACAATAAAGGAAGAGATGATTGGAATCCTCCCTGTGTTGATTACACAAGCGACATTTAGAACAAAGTTGAATGCCAAATTTTTGCAGAATAGTTTTAGTGGGAAATCTATTATGAGAAATATGCCAAATAAGGGTGAGCTTAGAAGGTTTAATCCAAGGTTTATTGAAATGACTCAACCAAAGATAATTAGAATCCTCATTAGAAAAGTTATTCTTATAAAAGTTTTTTGATTCAAGCATACCATTTGGGGTAGGTTCCCAAACAAGGAAGTCTCCATCAGAGGAGAAGGGATAATTATCAATAGTCTGCACAATATGTTCAGGGAGATCATATCTATGAGAATGTAATACATATTTTATGGACTGACTAGTATCATCAAGAATGACATTGGGTGGTAACAGTGAGATCAGGGGGTTACCACACCATTTGCCACACCAAAAAATAATGGAAGAATCAGCACTGACCATCCATCTATCATTTTCCATGATCTTACGGTAAGAGTCTCTGATAGAAGGCCAGATTGAAGAGTTTATGAAAGTCAAATTACCCGTTAAAATTTTGTGAATAAATCTATGTTTTAAAAAATCATAAACTTTAGATGTATAATTGATAATACGCCATGTTAGACGGGCTTGCAGAGCGCTATTGAACAACTTTAGATTTTTAATGCCAATTCCACCTTTATCAATCGGTTTACAACAAGAATTCAAAGGGATAGTGACAAGCTTCTTTTCGAAAATACTTCCAGTCCAAATAAAGTTTTTAATGTTAGTATTAATTTTTTTGAGGATGCTTATAATCCATTTGTAAATCATGAGGGCGTAGACCATTTTTGAAACAATGGTAGATTTGACCAAACATATTCGCC
Organism: Viscum album; assembly: GCA_963277665.1. Taxonomy (NCBI): domain Eukaryota; kingdom Viridiplantae; phylum Streptophyta; class Magnoliopsida; order Santalales; family Viscaceae; genus Viscum; species Viscum album. Next base: position 1,229,416,635 of record OY728163.1, on the reverse strand, counting down.
CAGCTATGGAAAGGGATTTAACCTTCCAATTAGAGAGTTGGTTAATGATTTGATCTATGATATTAGCAAAGTGGCTAACATTGGGTCTACCCCAAAAGATAGGAACACCTAAATTAGAGAAAGGTAAGAGACCTTCTTTGATACCTAGATAAGTGGTAATGGTAGATTTTCTTCTAGCTGGAAAGTTCTTACCAAAATAAATATGAGATTTATTCCAAGAGATAGCTTGACCAGAAACTTCCTCATATTGGGTTATCGCTTTCTTGAAAACTTGAATGTTTTTTTGATCCCATTTATGAAAGAGAATAATATCGTCAGCATATAAAAGATGAGTATGGGCCATTAAGTTTCTGGAAACTTGAATAGGCTTAAGTTTATTTTGATCCACCAGACTATTGAGAATCCTAATTAGGTAATCCTCAGTAATAACAAAAAGGATGGAAGAAAGGGGGTCGCCCTGTCTAACCCCTTTTGAGCATTTAAAAAAACCTCTAGGAGTGCCATTAATGAGAATAGAGATGGAAGCTGGTTGAAAAAGAGTCTTAATTCTTCCAATAAAGGTATCATTAAACCCAAAGTTTTTTAAGACTTTGAAGATAAAATTCCAGTCTATGGTGTCAAAAGCCTTTCTGATATCTAATTTAATAGCCACACATCCTCCTTTAGTGTTTTTATTTAGATTGTTGGTACATTCGGAGGCAAGATATATGCAGTCTTGAATGGACCTACCTTTAATGAAGCCAAATTGATTCCAAGAAACAATTTTATTACAGATAGGATCAATTCTATTCGCAATAATTTTGGTAATAATATTATAAAGAATGTTAATTAGGGAAATCGGTCTGAATTGATGGATCTGAGAGGAATTTGAAACCTTGGGAATTAAGGTTAGAAATTGAGCATTGATCCCATGTGGTAAATATCCATGAATAAAGAAGGTCCTGACAAGTTTACAAACATCATTGTGGATAATATCCTAATGCTTTTGAAAGAAACCATTATTGAACCCATCAGGGCCAGGATCACTGTCTGGATTAATGCCAAATATAGTGTCTTTAATTTCATGGTCGAGAGGAATACTTAAAAGCATTACATTGTCCCTTTCATCCACCATTAAGGGAATTATGTCAGGTTTAAGCTCGGTATTAATATCCAGGCCGTTAAATATGTTATAGAAGTAAGAGGTAACATGGTCCGTAATGGCCTCTTCTGAATTTATGATTAAATCATTATGGATAATCTTAGAAAGGGGATGATTGACCTTTTTGATTCTTTGAAGGCAATTGTAAAAATTGGTATTACGATCGCCATCTGTAATCCATTTATTCCTAAACATTTATTTACGAATATCATCCTTAAAAGTGAGCAAGGAGTTAAGTTTGAGGGAAATGCTAGCTTCCAATTGGGGATCCATATTAAAATCTGAATTGGTATTTTGAATTTGAACCCTGTTAAGCTCACTTTCCAGATAAGAGATATCAAGATCCATTTGTGAGTTCGTAGTTTTACACCAATATTTAAGGGCCTGTTTAAGAATTTTCAATTTGTGTAAATAGGAAATAATTGTCAAAATATTTCTTTAAAATTTTACCTTTCAGTTATGAAAATGAATCTTCAAATATTTGATGCTCAATAAATCTGTACATGTTGTGAAAGATAAAAAAGAAAATTATTTTTCATGGTAAAAATGTTAGAAAATTGCCATGATTAGAAAGAGAAAAAAATATTCCTTTGAAAAAGAATTAAAATAAATAAGTAGTAAAAGTATCCTTAATAAATAATTTTGAAAATGTTTAAAAATTTGAAAAAAAAAGTCGTATATACACTATCTTAAACTAACTAGGTGCTTAACAATACCATAAGCATTAATGAAATGAAATTGAGATGAAGTCCCTAACTACTTTTTTAACTCTTGAATTGGAAGAGAAAAAGAAATAATAAAAAAATGAAACATTCAAATAAAATGAAGATACAATAATTAATGATATGTAATATAATAGGGTCAGTATATCCACAAAACAAAAAAAATTAAGTGTTGAATTTAGGGTATGCCGGGAATGAAAAAGTGAGACAAGAATTCCTTACATTGCATTTCAATTTGGGTGATCATCCTATGACCTCATATATAGTGATTTTTAAATTTTCAATAAATTATAAAGAACCAAAATCATATTTATAATATCATATATTAACTTATTATAAAATCTTATTACCCATTTATTATCAATCTTCCATTATTTTCACTACTTCGGGTGTTAATTTCTTGTTTCTTCAAGTATGTTTTGACTTTTTATTTTTGTTATTATTACATCAATAATGAAATCACCAAGTAAAAAATTTAAACCATGATATAATCATTATATATATTCAGTATATATATTTTTATAATAATCTATAATATTTGGACATAGAAAATGAAATGCACCGTTCATGGAGATAGTAGGTCGTACGTACGCTTGAACACTGCTCTCATTTCTTGGCCTTATTTAAAATAATGAAAAGTAAATGATATATATGTATATTATAATTAAAATATAATTTTTTTTTCATATATGTCACATATTTTCATTAAAAACATCATTTTTACATTCCATGTATAGCATCAATGAATCGCATCACTTTGAGGAGGAAGTAGTGCACATATCCATAAATGATTTTATTGTATCGCCACAATATGGAACACATGATGGTATGTGTTATATAAGTTTTAAAAAACTCATAAAAACATTATAAATATAATTTATGACATATTTTAATGGCCAATTTATATTTATTTTCGACTTTTAATGATGGAAAATGGATGAATGAACAACATTGATTCATGAGGCAGTAGTCTGTTATACACACAAATAATGATTGTGTGTCCAATTTTGGTGGATTGGTATGAAATTGTATGTATAAATATTTGGAAAAAAACATAGATATATATTTAATATACTAATTTTATTATAAAATCATTATATATAAATAATTTAAGGGTTTGATAATTAAATGTTACAAAAGTGATTGATGACGAATGTTACCTATTATTTGGGTAACTCGATTTGGTTTATACCAAATAATTTTTTGGATAGTATTTTGCCAAAAGTGAGGCATCTATTATGAGGGGAGGGATTACAAGTGATTATTGGGATAGATTTTGTGGGATCAAAATAAATTGATATGTGTGAATAAGAGGGATGGTTAGTGCCTCATTATAGTGGAGGAACTGAGGTATTCTTGAAAAAAATTAAAAGGGAATTACTCCCATGACTTTTACCATGAAAATTGGTTAAAATAATAAACCAAAATATATAATAGGTAATATATGGTATAAATATGGATATAAAATGTATTTTGGATATGTTTATAGGTCATTTTGGACCTTATGATAATGTTATAGTCCCTTGATATGTTATGTTTTCTCTTAATCTCTATAATTTACATTAATTACTTTCACTATTTTTTTTGGTCAAAAAATTAGATGAAATTATTAGATATTAGATATTAAATTGATTCAAAATATGGAATACCTTTTCACAAATTAAAATCATGGAATTTAAAGAAATTAACTTATGTTTAATCCCGCAAACAAGATTAAAAAGCAACTTTTTAACGTAAAAATGTTCTAAAGTTTGCTAAGTTTTTATATCAGATTTAAAAAGTTATATTGACTCCAATTAAATAAATTAGTTTAACTGATGTAAAATTTATCTAATTTATCTTTTTAAAAAATTAAAAATATAATTCAACCGTGTAGATAAATTAGATGAATAAATATTTTTGAATTAAAATTCAGAAATTTTCACTATTAATAAAAAAATTCAAAAAAAAAACAAAAAATTCCCCATTTTATAATTTTGAAGTTTCTATTTAAAAAATGAAGATTATTTTTCCATATAAAATACATAAAAATACCATAATTTAAATTTAAAATAGGTTCTTCAAAAAATGTTAGTAAAATTTCCTTTAGAAATATTTAAGTTTTTATGCATAATATTGGGTTGCTCGTATCTCGTGACTATAAAATATATTATATGAAGGTCAAACAAATTGATAGAATATATCATATATATACATATATATATATATTATAATAGGTTATTTAATACTATATATGACCACAAATTTAACGACTGTGTTTTATCTTATTATATTAAATAATAATATTTTAATATTACATTGCTGCTCAATAAAACTCAATCTTGTGTGAAACGTAAGCTATGGAAGAAATTATTTATTCTGTGAAATACAAGCTAACTATGTATTGAATTAATTTCAATCTATTAATATATTTATTTTATTTAAGATAGTTAATATATTCTAACGTCTCAAGATATTATATTCCCTTGTGTGCTTATTGTTGCATGTCGCACGCGTTATCGAATAAAATGTTCTTAATTTAGAATTCCAATGAATTATAGGAATTTATCTGGTTTTATCCCAGTCCGTGGAAGTAATATCAATCACTTGTTTATGGATTTAAAGTTGAGTCCTCAAAAAACATTTCTTATAAGGGATTTTTCGAATCTACGTATAGATTTTTCATTTTTGATGTTAAGGTGAAAACTGAAAATATAGACTCTAATTATTCTTATTTTTTAGTTGAAAAGAAATGAAAATTTTATTTCCAGGAAATTAATGTGATAAAACATTGAGGAAATAAAATACATCTTTTTACATGTAAAACATGAGGGAATAAGAAAAAGGGGGTCTGTCTCTAAAGAATTAGTATGTTCTTGAAGTGTAGAAAATAAGGTCATCAAGTACATGAATATTGAAGTGGTATGAAAAGACCAACTAATAAAATATATATAGGGAATTCCTAGCTTAATGAAAAACCCTTAGTCATATGATTCAATTATAAAGAGTATATGAATTATACCAATAAGTTCATTGACCTAGGTTTAATGGAAAAAATCAATGTAACCATCAGCCTAATCCAACTAAACATGGAAAAACATATACAATCACCTCAAATGATATAGATTGAGTTAATTAAGTTGATTATAATAATTAATTAATAATTTTCCTCCATTATAGGTTATTATATATCTTGTTATATTATAATTCTAGTAACTCTATTATATCTAGGAAATTTTCTAAAATAATCAAATCAACACCCCAATTATTTGATGTCATCAAGGGTAAACTTATCTTATTATTGTATCCCAATTTCAGGTTTTTAGAATATTCTTAATGAATTTCTTATTATCCAACCTTTAGATTAATTTAAGGTGATTTTGGAAATGTATTGGCCATCTACACATTGAATTCCTAATAATCAAAAAATAATGAAATCACATTTCATATCAACCTATGGTATTTTATCAATGGATGTATTATTTTGAACACCATTTAGAATAAAATTATATAATATAGATGTTGATAAAATAATAATTATAAACTCATGGATCATGTAGTTAGTGAATGACTAAATATTAATGATAATCCTAATGTAAGGGAAAATATTTATATATACATACCAATATTAAAGGGATGATATCACTCTAGAAGTTATATTTTCATTCACATCTATCTTCTAGACACTGATATATATTTTCGTTTGTTGGTTGTAATTAAAATTTTGAAGAAATTATTTATTTAGGGGGGATAATTTAACACCCCAATATTTTATATTACATTCATTTTAAAAACTAATGTGTTCGTAAGATCATTTCACACACCAAACCAAAACAACCCAGAAACCATTATATAATTGTTATAATATAATCATTAAGTTGGATATTATATGTATAAAGGTAACAAAATTATCAAATATATGTATAAAAAAATAAACTTATTTTTTTATAGTAATTTATGGATAAAATTTACTTAGTATAGGTAAATAAAAAATAATATCATTTTATATGTAAAAATATATTTTCTTAAAAATTAAATTTTCATGTGTTATGAAGTTTATTACATTATAGTTAAGTATTGGTTTAAAAGAAAATTATTTATAATAAATATAATAAAATAAGATAACATCCATCTAATAGTAATTATTGGGAAATTAATAAATTTATATCAGGTCTACAAAATATATATTTCATAGAAAATATAACGAGATATACGTATTTATATTAAAATTTATTTTTATTACATTTAAAACATGAATCTTGTAAAAGAAATTTAATATTTGTAATGTAAAAAAACCAACCTAGAATACCACCAGGAATAGTACATGAATAGATCTACCAGTAGACTGAATAGAATTATTGATCCTCCTGGGCTAGCGATAAGAGCACGAGCATCAAGAAATATCCATTGGGAAATAGATTTCCCAAATAGAGATAACATAAATCAAAGATCAATGTAGAAATATCATCAATTTAATATAACAATATAACCATAATTGGATACAAGTATACGATTCATAGATATTTGTGAATGAAAAGTAAGAAATAGGACTACCACAACCCATCTCATAGTGGTCCGTGACCACCCAATGTGTCCCATGTCACCTTCCCTCAACTAACAAAACATGAACCCCATAATGAATGATAAAGAGAAAATGAGAACCTACTATTGAAACATGAGATCTACATACACTAAGTGGTATATATAGGGTGTGATAAAAATACACTATTGTAGTATCTCACCAAGTATCCTATGAAATCCCTTAACAAATTAATTTAAATATTCTAGTTTGAAATATAGAAATGAGAAAACCTGGGTTTTTTAATACAAAGAAAGAAGGTAAATACTACTAGATTATAAAAAGGGGAAAATAGATATCCATCAGGCCAGGTTAAGAGGAAATTAGAGTCTAAAGCATTAAATTTTCTATTTTAAAATTCATTTAGAAAATATGAGAAGAAATCATCTCCAAATCCCTTTTAAATAAAATAATGCTTTTAAAGAAGACATTAAAAAAGATTCACAAGACAAGGCTGACTATGTATAAGGAAGATGTCACAAACATGAATTATTTTAAAGGTAAATTTCATTTAATTTCTATTCATACTTTGTTTTTTTTTTGGAGGGGGGGGGGGGGTGGGTTCCCAATATTTTATGGAGGAATGAGAGAGTGTTCATTAATTGGGCCAAACCGTGAGCCCAATTCCAGATTTAAAAACCAATTTTGTTTCTTTTATAAAATTTTCATTTTTTAATATTTTTCAACCATTCAACTTCCCAAATGACCTCCCCTGACCTATTATCACCACCATTTCAATTTGGAGCTTTTATAAATCCATAACCAGTGTTTATTTTGGTTTTTATCTAAGGGGTTGGGCCAGCCCGAAAGCCCAATTCCTGTTTTAAAAATAAATTTTGATTATGTTATAAAATATTCAATTGTTGGGATATTTCGGTGATTCCAAGTGGAGCCCAACCACAATGCACCCAGCCGCACGACCATTCCATTTCCCACATCTTTGAAGCTCTGGTAATTCGCTATTTGATGCCGAACTTCAGAGGGTTCCTCAAATCTCCCAGATTTGAAGAGGTAAAGTCTTTCTTTCATAACTCTCTCAATTCTCAATATTTTTCCTCCATTCCAGTTTCTAAATGACCTAATACATCTTGTTCATACGAAACCTAAATGTGGGATCTTTCAAATTTCAGATAATGGTGTTTTGGAGTGATTAATTCAAGATACTTCAAGTAAATGAGCCCTTTCCTTTCCTCTTTCAAATTACTTTGGGTCTAACTCATTGTTCTTTGGGTATATTTGGTTATAATTGAGTTTAATAATGTCCATAAACTAGGTTTTCGAACCTAGGGTTTAAATTTGGGCTTTATTGGCCAATTTATGTGGTTTTAGGTTTGATCTAGTTGTCTCTTGGTGCGGCGGGGGTGCGATTTGATTTTCGCACAGAGATTCAAGGGTTTCCTTGGTTTTGGTAGGAGATTCCATTGTGTGTGCAATTTTTGTGAATTAGATTTCTGTGTTCATGGTACCTTAATATTTATTTCACTTGAATGTTTCTGTAAAAATTGGTTTTAGTTGCTTTTATAATGAAAATGAATTTTAAGTTCCATTTTTGGTGAGATTGGGGGCTTTTCATTCAAATATTTTATTGGTTCATTTTGGGATGACCTATATGTAATTAGTTGATTTTAATGAACTGTAATAGGACTGAAAATACTGTTTTGATGATTTTCCCATGTGTTTGATGCTGTGAAAGTTGGTTTTAATGGTGTTTGTGAAACACATGAATTTCTAAGAGCCGTGTTGTGTAAAAATGGAGGTTTTACAATGATGTCACTTCTTGAACCATATGAGGCCTCCCAAAAAATGATTTGTTGTTTTAATTTAAATTTATTGGGATTCCATTTATGTTCTGGTAATTCAAAAATGTGCACATATTGTGCAATTTGTGTTCTCAAGGTGTTTTTTTTTGTGCAAGACACTACGTGATTTTGAAGAATTGTTTTATTACAAATCAAAGTGTTTTATTGTGTGTTTTAAGTGGTATAAAAATGTGATAGATACTGTATTTATTGTGTGTGACCAGTAGTGGTATTTTATTTGAAAATGGATTTATGTTGCATGCTGAAATTGTTTGATCACAAAAGGGGAAGCCCGGGTACTTAGGTGGGCGGATTTGTACTAGTACGGCTAGTGGACCGGATGGGTGTTGTCCCTGTTTCACTTAGCATTTGCATAACAACAACTCTAACTAAACTATATGGATGATGATTGTAAACCACTATGTTGTGGGTATGATCCCTACTAGTGGCTCGTGCACGAGAGTGGATTTTACTATGGTTGCTTTACACCGAGGTACGAGGTACTACATAGGGCCCGAGACAACCTAGTGCCTAGGGGTGTTCCTGGTTTGTTGCTCACTGGATTTTTAGTTTTTACCCATGTATTTGGGTGTTTTATTCAGTACATTATAGTATCTATCATTTCCATTTAGATATGTTAACATTCTGGAAATTCTAGTTTGAAAAATTTTCTTTTAAATGAAAGTTGTATTTCTTGGAATTTCATCGTCGTTTTTCATTACGAATTAAAAATGTTTTCTTCTTCACCTTATATTGAATGCACATTGGAATCATTGTGTGGTATCCTATTGGGCTTAGGCTCACACCCTACTTACAACCCTTGGGTGTAAGTAGACTTTGTTATGCTTGACTCAGGTAAAGGGAAGGATATGGGCGATGGAAGTTCAGGGTGTTAGTCCTCATCGTTGGGGCGGAGTTGCAGAGAAGGTTTGTGGGTGATGACCCCCTTGTCGTGTGGTGTCCATGGGGATTTCATTATGTTGTCATTATTTGTTTTTAGACCACTTTTAGTGTCTTTAAACATATGTATTCAGTTCTGGTTTTTGTGTAAACATCGTTTGGTTTACATTTTTCAGATTCAGTTTATTGATTGTTTTTAATGTTTTATGCCTTCATATTCGGGTAAATCATTCCCAAACAAAAATAAATGATACCCGGGCACTTGTGCCAGCCCGTGGGGATAGGGAACTCCCTTCGGGTCATGTCACGGGCTGGGTTTGGTGCCAGTTTTGGTGGCAACCAGATTCGGTTCGTGACAAAATGGTATCAAAGGAGGTTCACTCCTTGGGTCATGTTATTTGGGGAAGAGTCAGGATAGTCTGGAGCTAGGATTGTCAGGACTTGACATTTCAGTCATGGGTAGTGTGCCTGGCCAGCACACCTCAAGATGAGATTCAAGTCCCTATGGGATTTATGGATTTATCTGATTCATTTGGTTTTCTTGGTTTAATGATGACTATGGGAAATGAAAAGAGAGTTGGGAGAATAATCTCAGTGAGCTCGCAGGGCCTGGCAAGCCATGTGGAGCCGTGGATATTTCCCTAGAATACTCTCTGTGACGGAGAAGTGATTGGAATATGGCTGCCAACCATATGTCCAAGTCACCCACCGAAACTAGTTTCCTCTCACATTGTCTTGTGTCTCTTTGTTTTGGAATCTTGGAAACATTTTTTTTAAGCAAAAAAAAAATGACTTCACATTAAGGAGTGTGAATTTCTGTGAAGTTATTTTGTATTAAAGTGAAAATGGTTTTTTTTTTAATTCTATAAATGAAATTTTAGAATTATTTCAAAAGGTTAAATTATGTGTTTATACCTCTTTTGAAAGTATGAACTATGTTAATTGGGGTTTTGAAAATATGTTTCTAGTGGAATTTTTTTTAAACTGTGGAAAAGTGTTTTGGATTGAATTAAGTGTTCTAGAATTTTTGTGTGGGGGTTGAATATGGATTTTGGGTTTGGTTACTACTGAACAAAAAAAATTATGAACTTTTAGAACCTTGTCTTGAAATGAGAAGAGTTGAGTTCTTAATTAAATGGAGATTTATGAAATGGTGTTTTTCATGAAATTAGAAGTGTTTTGAAATGGGTTAAAATGTTTTGAAACAATTGTGAAAGGCATGAATATGTTCTTTTATTGAATTATTCATTCTTTTCTAAATTGTTTTGTGAGATTAAAAATTTTGTATTGATATTATGGTTAGTGTTTTTGAGAAAGGAAAATTGTGGTTAAAGTTTTTATTTTAAAAAGAGGAAAGGTTTGATTTTTGGTAATTGGTGCTCTCAAGGGTGACCACATGCATAGGTTTATTTGGGAATATGGATGGATATGAGGTGGGTTCCTAGTGTGGAATGTAAACATGCATGTGTGAGGCTCATGAGATACCATTGGTAAATGTGCAACCCACCAACACTATTTTTTTAAATAATTTTTTTTGAAGGAAAGTGTTGTGTTTTGATAATGTATGGTTGGGAGGTATGGATTATGTGTTTTCAGGATTATTATTGTGGGATGTTTTGAGTTCAATAACCCCTCTTGTTTGAACGATGTTTTGGTTTGGTGTTTCATTGATAATTTGGAATGAAGTGTCGGTCAGTGGTCTCTTTTGAGGAAAAGTTTGGGAGGCCAATGTGGTGGCTCCCATCATGTGTTCGGTTCAGGTTTGTGGTCTTTTGTGACCAAATGACCAGTTTGGTTTTGTCCTTGGGTTTTCCTGTAGGCCAGGGTATTCCCCCATAAAGTGTTAATATATGATTCATGTTTGGCCTATGGTGATTAACCGTTGGATGATCCTCCAGTTGATCAACATAAGGACTTTATTCTTGAGGTTTGGAGATTGTGTTTACCCCTCTTCTTTTTCAATTATGCAGATCCCCATATAGTGGGAGAGTGTTTGTGGGAGGTTAAAATACACCTTTGTTTCTTATGTTTCCTAAGTTGTCTAAGGTCAATGAAGTTCAGAGTTTTCAGTGTAGAATGATGTCTTAAAGGGCCTCTGGGTCTTTCGTCAGTCTCATTGAATCAAGAGTTCATGTTAGGCCACCGGTGTGCAAGATCTAGCCAAGAGTGGCTATTATGGTCACTTGATGGAATCATGTGCTATTTTGGACTTAGTACAAGGTCCCTCTATTTGTGTTTTCTTTTATCCACAACGGTTATGTTCGGTGATGTCTTGCGATGTCATGTGTTCATTTGACTATAAGGGTGAAGATTGTGAAATCTTATGAGAGTCACTATTTTTTTGTTGGATGTGTGTCTCCCTATAGGAAATTCTAAATCCTATGTTATAGAGGAATGTGTTTCTATATGTCCTTTCATTCTGCTGTTTAGCATCTGAAGAAAAAAAGGGGTGATGTGTGTGCATCCTCTAAGTTCTTATTTTGGTAAAATGATGGGTTGGGGAAAAGTGGGTTTGAAGTGCGTCATGTCTAAATGAGACCATCTGAGATTACAATATAATTTTTTTTGGAACTGGAAGAATATTTTCAGTTTAGGGTTTCCAAATCCTAACTACGAGGCTGAAGATTCTTCAATCCATTGAGCTCCAGCCATAGGCCCCGGAGAGAAGTTGGCGTGTAGTTAGGGGAAATCCTAGAGTCGTTCAAACTTTTGGTCAAGGTCATATCCTCAATATGAAAGACATGAATAGTTTAAACCTCTGGTGTCGTCCTCTTGTTCCAATTTCTCACATTTGGTGGAAAGAGGTGTGAGTACCTTGTTCCCATGTCGTACCCTGAGTAGTTTTTTCCCCTTTGGGGTCCCTTGTGTTTTTGGAGAAAAGTATAAAATTTGGGTTAGGCAGGTTGAAGTGCATAGTTTGTACGTGGTTAGAAGTAACCATGTGCCAACCCCAGGGGTCCATGTGATAAGAGACAGTAGCTAATGCATGGTCTCTTCACGTCCATGATCCTTGGCCAAGGAAACTGTGTGAAGTTTCCTCTTTGGATAGAATGATCTGCACAGTTAACTCACGGTTTCCCAAACCGTGTGAACCAACTATGCAGCCATGCCAGCTCCTTAAAATTTTATTGTTTTTGTTGTTGTTATCCCATAATATTTAGTTAATGTGGTTGGGTTTTGTTTGGGGTATACCCACAATGGTACTCATTTAAGTTTTATTTGAATAATTCTGATATTAATCTACCCCTAATGCTGGGAATTCCATCTGAGGCCCCCTGTTAGTGTCTTGATTTTGTCTTAAGGAAAGTTGTGTTCATTATTATGGTGGGGAGACCCATCATGGGTATCGTGTATGTTCTCTTGGAAAAGGAATAATTTTAGTTTAACCCTTATGATGGGGAGACCGTTCGTTCCTTCCCCAATTGTTATCCTTATTCTATCTAAGAAAATTGAGTTGTCCCTAGTGGTGGGATGTCCAGATTGGGTCACCCCGTACAAGTGACTCAGTTTTCTCCGTGGTGTATTCTAGGTAGGAGGTAGTATCGTTCAAGTCTATCTATCCAAAAATTTGTTAGTTGGGTAATTTTGGGGTTGGAGAACACCCAATGGTTTTATTTATGTAATGTTGTGGTAGCGTTATTCGAGTTCGTTGTTCGTTTCAAGTGGATTGCTTGAGCGTGGTCTTGTAGTATTTGAGGTGTTTTGTTTTGGGATGTGTTTTTAATGTTTTTCATAATTTTTTGTAAGTGGGGTACTTTTTGGTTGGTGAGAGTATTATCTTACTTCGTTTGATCAACTGGAGATGTTCGTCCTTTTTGAAGCGGGTGAAAACGTGGTAAGGAAGTCTGTCTTGGTCTATCGTTTGGGCTTTGCTTTTGCATCTCGTGTTGTTGTGGCATTCCGGGGGTGTAATTCTTTATGGTGGGGAGAATTGTCACAAACATGACTTATTTTAAAGGTAAATTTCATTTAATTTCTATTCATACTTTGTTTTTTTTTGGGGGGGGGTCCCAATCTTTTATGGAGGAATGAGAGAGTGTTCATTAATTGGGCCAAACCGTGAGCTCAATTCCAGATTTAAAAACCAATTTTGTTTCTTTTATAACTTTTTCATTTTTTAATATTTTTCACCCATTCAACTTCCCAAATTACCTCCCCTGACCTATTAACACCACCATTTTAATTTGGAGCTTTTATAAATCCATAACCAGTGTTTATTTTGGTTTTTATCTAAGGGGTTGGGCCAGCCCGAAAGCCCAATTCCTCTTTTAAAAATAAATTTTGATTATGTTATAAATTATTCAATTTTTGGGATTTTTCGGTGATTCCAAGTGGAGCCCAACCCCAATGAACCCCTCCGCACGACCATTCCATCTACCACATCTTTGAAGCTCTGGTAAATCGAGAGTTGATGCCGAACTTCAGAGGGTTCCTCAAATCTCCCAGATTTGAAGAGGTAATGTCTTTCTTTCATAACTCTCTCAATTATCAATATGTTTCCTCCATTATAGTTTCTAAATGACCTAATACATCTTGTTCGTACGAAAACTAAATTTTGGATCTTTTAAATTTCAGCTAATGGTGTTTTGGAGTGATTACTTCAAGATACTTCAAGTAAATGAGCCCTTTCCTTTCCTCTTTCAAATTACTTTGGGTCTAACTCATTGTTCTTTGGGTATCTTTGGTTATAATTGAGTTTAATAATGTCCATAAACTAGGTTTTAGAACCTAGGGTTTAACTTTGGGATTTATTGGCCAATTTATGTGGTTTTAGGTTTGATCTAGTTGTCTCTTGGTGTGGCGGGGTGCGATTTGATTTTCGCAGAGAGATTCAAGGGTTTCCTTGGTTTTGGTAGGTGATTTCATTGTGTGTGCAATTTTTGTGAATTAGCTTTCTGTGTTAATGGTACCTTAATATTTATTTCACTTTAATGTTTCTTTAAAAATTGGTTTTAGTTGCTTTTATAATGCAAATGAATTTTAAGTTCCATTTTTGGTGAGATTGGGGGATTTTCATTCAAATATTTTATTGGTTCATTTTGGGCTGACCTATAAGTAATTAGTTGATTTTAATGAACTGTAATAGGACTTAAAATACTGTTTTGATGATTTTCCCATGTGTTTGATGCTGTGAAATTTGGTTTTAATGGTGTTTGTGAAACACATGAATTTCTAAGAGCCGTGTTGTGTAAAAATGGAGGTTTTACAATGATGTCACTTCTTGAACCATATGAGGCCTCCCAAAAAAATGATTTGTTGTTTTAATTTAAATGTATTGGGATTCCATTTATGTTTTGGTAATTCAAAAATGTGAACATAGTGTGCAATTTGTGTTCTCAAGGTGTTTTTTTTTGTGCAAGACACTACGTGATTTTGAAGAATTGTTTTATTACAAATCAAAGTGTTTTATTGTGTGTTTTAAGTGGTATAAAAATGTGATAGATACTGTATTTATTGTGTGTGACCAGTAGTGGTATTTTATTTGAAAATGGATTTATGTTGCATGCTGAAATTGTTTGAGCACAAAAGGGGAAGCCCTGGTACTTAGGTGGGCGGATTTGTACTAGTACGGCTAGTGGACTGGATGGGTGTTGTCCCTGTTTCACTTAGCATTTGGATAACGACAACTCTAACTAAACTATATGGATGATGATTGTAAACCAAAATGTTGTGGGTATGATCCCTACTAGTGGCTCGTGCATGAGAGTGGATTTTACTATGGTTTCTTTACACCGAGGTACGAGGTACATAGGGCCCGAGACAACCTAGTGCCTATGGGTGTTCCTGGTTTGTTGCTCACTGGATTTTTAGTATTTACCCATGTATTTGGGTGTTTTTTTTCAGTACTTTACAGTATCTATCATTTCCATTTAGATATGTTAACATTCTGGAAATTCTTGTTTGAAAACATTTCTTTTAAATGAAAGTTGTATTTCTTGGAATTTCATCGTCGTTTTTCTTTACGAATTAAAAATGTTTGCTTCTTCACCTTATATTGAATGCACTTTGGAATCATTGGGTGGTATCCTATTGGGCTTAGTCTCACACCCTACTTACACCCCTTGGGTGTAAGTAGACTTTGTTATGCTTGACTCAGGTAAAGGGAAGGATATGGGCGATGGCAGTTCAGGGTGTTAGTCCTCATCGTTGGGGCGGAGTTGCAGAGAAGGTTTGTGGGTGATGACCCCCTTGTCGTGTGGAGTCCATGGGGATTTCATTATGTTGTCATTATTTGTTTTTAGACCACTTTTAGTGTCTTTAAACATAGGTATTCAGTTCTGGTTTTTGTGTAAACATCGTTTGGTTTACATTTTTCAGATTCAGTTTATTGATTGTTTTTAATGTTTTATGCCTTCAAATTCGGGTAAATCGTTCCCAAACAAAAATAAATGATACCCTGGCACTTGTGCCAGCCCGTGGGGATAGGGAACGCCCTTCGGGTCATGTCACGGGCTGGGTTTGGTGCCAGTTTTGGTGGTGACCAGATTCGGTTCGTGACAGAAGATATGAGTGCGGAACAAATTTCATAGAATAATACAACATATCAAAATGAGATACTTGAGTAAATAAATTACCTCATAGCAATCAAAAATATATAAAAAATAATTCAAGGTTGAAACATGAGTTTCGAGTAACAATTGATAAACTGTAGTCCTATATTGAGTAAAAAAGTCAATTGTTAAGGTCTTATGTCATAGTTAAGTCCAAGATATGTTATTAATACAATTTAATATAATAAAATAAATACTTGACTAACTACATGAAAATTGTGTCTCTACCAATTAAATAATATTACCAACTCATCACACACATATCTCCTCAGAGTATGTCCTTAACCTAAATCTGTATTCTCAAGAGAGATTCTAGATAGGTATTGAGTCTAAAAAATAATATCATAATTATAGGGTCTCTCATTTTTCTATCGGGGTTTCCCATTACCAATCAAATAGAAGTTTGAGAAATCAAGCAATAAGGATCACAATGCGGATCCACAGTGACATCAAAATGTACAATCGAGATCCCATAGTATATAAGTTTAACATCTCACCCTAACCCTCCTACTCCCTCAAAGGGTACAAAACTTATTTCAACACCTTTCATCATGTTCTTTAAGAACCATTCATCAATGAAGATCATACATAAGTGGTTCATTAATAATTACACAATGAGTGAATTTACATCATAAATTGACAAATTATCCTTTAAGGAAAACCAAATTGATAAACAAAACCTTTATCAATTAAAAAAACATCACTATGAATCATCATTTAAAAAGTGACCATTCATGAAATCTTCCATTAAAAACCATTTAATGTTCCAAATGGTCTATTAAGCAAAGAAAATGAAAATTACAATCAATTCCTTTAATGTCTTCAATTATCATTACAATCATTATTTCTAAAACATACCATTTCATGTTATTCATTAAATCATTAAAAACACATTTACAAGAAACACACACATTAAACCATTTATAATTTACTTTAAAAAAGAAACGTAATTTAATAAAAATATAAATTCACTTTTTCAAAACCTAATCCCATAAGGTATAAGACAATATAATTTCATTTCAAAAAATATATAATTTTCTTATATGGAATAATTCATACCATAAATCATTTTCACCAAAAAGGTTTATTTATGCTTAAAAATGAATAAACCATGTTGGACTAATTTTAAAAAAATAAATAATTAACCAAGAAACACATGAATCATAAGAAGAAGAAATAGAATATAATCACTAACATGGAAAATTCTAAATAAAACTAATGTGGGATTAGAAACATGTCTCCTTTTATGGAAAACACTAGACCATGGGAGAATATATTCAATATAACACTAAAAATCAAGATTATCAATTATATAATTAAATAACTCATATATCCACTCGTAATGACTCTAATCTATGTTTATTTCCATGAAAATAGATAATATATTAAAGGAAGACAATAAACAATGAATAACGGGTTCATACCTTGAATTATATAGATTTGATGCATCCCAATCCATCATAATTTCTTTCTAGAGTAAATTTATCCATAACAATTACCAAGGTTTGGGCTCTATTTTGAGAGTCCAAGATGTGGGAGGAGTAATGGGGAGAATTATAGGCCTTTTGGGTTTGAAAATAAATTTTATGAATTATAAATTTTGGTTTCATAGTTTGGAAATAGGGTTTGGGATATCATGAACCAGCTATGAGTCATGTTCTATGATACTGAAAAGGCTTAATAGTTTGGTCCATGGTTTAAATAACTTCATGAAAAACGTGTGAAATTATTTTATCCCATGATGCAAATTTTAAGTGGAGAAACACATGGTGTTTCCTAAATATTCCCCAACTATTCCCCCTGGTACGCTAAATTAAGTCACATGGTTTCTTAGAGAAAACCACATTGTAATAATAACCATGAGGAAACCATGAAGATTCCCCAAAAAACTCCAAAACCACAAACACTCACCTTGAAATCCATGATAAAATCTATAAAAAATATCATCAATGAAATGAAAAATAGTACCTAAAAGGGACATAAGGATGTGGAAATTCTACCCACCATATCACTTTCTATCTCCAAATTGTCTCTAGTTTAAATATAAAAAATAAATGGAAGAAATAACTTCCACACCCAAATCATGATTTGGATTATTCAGGAAACATATGAAGACTATCCCAAGAGGAAACTATTAGTCTCAATTCCAACATTATAAATGAATAATATTCCAAAATATACTTAATGAATACTCTCTTGGAATACTAATTGTCTACAAATAAAACACAAATATCTCTAGGAAATGACAAAACCAAAGACGGGTCGCAGGCCTAACATAGGTATATCCACTATTTAAAGGGCACTAAAATAATGGAATAAGAGAAGAAAGTATATTGATAAATCATCCCTTAATTCAAAATATGTCACCTATATAACTCACTAAGAATAAAAATCTAAGAGAAGAATCATAATTCCAAAGGCGACTGAAAACTTGAAGAAACCATAATGATTTCAAGAGAGTGAAAACATTAAATAACCATAATAAAACAAAATTACACAATAAATTTATAATACTAAATAAGATTTATAACTTAGGTAAATAATTGACGACATAAAATGGCTTTAAACACATATCCCACCACTTGATGAGATCACAAAATCAAAAACACACACTTATGAGTTCCTAGTACATGAAAATATACACAGTCCTAGTAACCCAATCCCTAAGGAATATCCAAGACCAATCAGAAAGTGAACAAAATAATTAGGTTAGTACATAAATAGAGAATAACAAGCACTCAAAAAGGGATATAATGGAATGCATCAATATTGACCTTTAACAAAATGACAAAAAAAGGATACCAAGGAATAAAAACCAACCGAAATGATGTCCAAAATCAACCATAAAGTGAAACCTATAGAAGGGAATAAAATGGTTTTTAAAAGACGGAAAAATGAAATATCTAATGGTTTCCAAAAAAATATTCCATTCATCTAAAAGGATGTAACAAACCATGATAGATTAATATTATTTATAATTAATAACAATACCATTCAAGAATGTACATCCATAAGGAAGAGAAAAGGAGATCCCAAGAAAATGGTTTTGTCAACAAGATAAAAACTCACAATAAGGACCAACCATGATCCCTAAGGGAGTATCCACAATGATCACAAAAAAGCCACAAAATACCCTCATAATAATAAGGTCCCTAAATCTTGAGTTCAACCAAAACTTATCCTTTATAAAAATCAACATTTAAAACCTCTAAAGGTGAACCAAGTTGTAAAAACAATCAAAAATTCTCAGTGATTTCAAAAAATGACTCTTAGAATAACCAGGTTCCCCACACTATAAACACATGAGATGATTCCTTTTCCCCTAAGAATATTTTCCCCGGTCACCAAACTTTTTTAATCCGCCAAATGGGATATATTCACCTAATTCAATTGTGAGTAATTCATTATCCACATCTTGTAATTTCACTCTCTCTACTTAAAATGATAAGTCCCTTTCATAAACCTTAGGAAAAGAGGTTATATATACCACTAAGACAATATCTATAGGGTTGAGGAAAATACCTCATTTAAAATTGAGAGCCTCAAGGGATTCATCAATAACACACTATACTGAGAGACATACCAAACATGAAAATTTCATGGCATACTTCTCAATCAATCTCATACATTTAATGAGACCCATGGTATTAGAAACATTCTCCTTTCTTATATCCACAAGATATTTCAACTGGTAGAAGAATGTCTTTAAGAATTCTTGAGACATTATTTTATATAGTCATTGAGGAACCATGAATTCCCACAACTCTCAAGTAGTTAAGAAATACTTTATCATATCATGATTATTTATATAATCACTAATCATTTCAATTCCTTCAATCAATATCATCACCTCAAGGGAACCCCAATCACCTCTAAAAATGATAGATAGGGATTCATGAAGTTCTACACAAGATAAAAAATCTATGAAGACAAAATCTCCACCACTCAATTAGAAGTTTAAGTAGAGTTTTAAATAAGAGACTCCACTTACGAAAAACATAATGGATTAATTTGAATATTAGACCAGCGAATAGACTTCATTTATTCCTCAAAAAACTTTTTGGTTACATTTCTAGACATCATAAAGCATAGGCTCATCAACTCAAGCATAAGGAATCCCCCAAGATATAGCACAAAAACCGATATGATTTTAAACGAAACCCCACATAACATTTTTTAAACATTATTACTCTAAAATACACAATTGTTTACCATTTATAAAACATTTCAGTTCCCATTAAAAATATAGTTTCTTGATATAAGTCCATCATAATTAAAAAACTTATATCCAATCATGGATATCCTTAAATGGTTTCAAAGATTTATTTCTAGATTCCAATTTCAAAACCATTACCATTTCAAAACCAAAATAAAATAAAATTTTCATTTTAAAATATTAGTTAAAAACCATTAAATAAGATCCTTTGGAAATAAGCTTTACAATCCAATCCTTTCATAAAACACACCGCTAGGTAACTGGAAATATTTTTACACGAAATAAAATGAAACCCAATTAAAATTTATATGTTTTCAAAGGATTTAAAAACAATAAACATAAATATGAAATGAAAATAATTAAACAAGTTCCTAAACCAAAATACATGAATCGTTGTCCATTAAATATCTAAAGACCTTCCAAACTCATCTCACATCATTAGAGCCAGTTCATGAGTAAATAGAAAATACACTAAGTCGGGGTGGGGGGTTAAAATAAATATATAAATGGACTGGTTGTATGATATCTTCACCATAAACTGACCTTAAAACTATTCATGGATTGGTTTCCAGACCCACCACCCTTATTACTCATGGTTTATGAGACTGTGATGGAATTTTGTAGCTCTAGTCGCCTCTCAATTCCATCCCAAATTCATAAGAGATTCCCAAAAAAAATAATGTCTCATAAATAATAGAAATATTGTCAACATAGGGAAATAAATAACTCAATAGAAATTCTGATGTCCCCACTTTCCTAGGTAACATACGTCTAATTACAAAGAGTGGCTATTAGACACCCATTGAAAAAATACCTCTCGTGTTATGAAATGTTCTTAATCTCATTCTTCCATGAATTATTCTAAATAAATAATACAATGGACTTTAAAAAAAACTATTTTAGAAAAAAAAACCTCCCTTTGATTTGAATTGTAATCAACTGACCCAAAATACCACTAGAATAAGCCTTCAAACAGATCTACCAAATACCTGGAGGAAATTCTAAATCCCCATAGTCTTGAGATAAAATATAGGAAATCAAGAAATAGAATTTGGGAATTATTCTTACCAAAAAAAGATAACATCAATCAAATAAAATTGTAGAAACATCAAAAATTAAATAGAAAATTTAAAGTACACTTGGATATAAGAAGATGATACATAGAAATTAATGAATGAAAAGTAAGTAATATGAATACCACCACCCTTATTTGGGTGGTATATGTCCATACATAATGTCCCAAGTCACCTTCCCCCAGCTAAAAACTCATGAACCCCAAAAAGGAATAAAAAGGTAACATTATCACCTACTATAAAAATAGAAGAGTTTCATATATAAAGTGGTATATGCTGGGTGTGAGAAAAATTGAACCCATTAGGATCCCACCAATTATTATATGAAATTATTCTACCATTAAATTAAAATATTCATTTTTGAGATATAGTAATGATAAATTTGGGTTATTTTATTAGAAATAATTATGATAAATCATTCCACATTTTTAAAAGGGGGGAAATAGAAATACACTATGTTTGGTTATGATAAAAATAGATTTTATACCATTTCCTTTTCCATTCCAAAATCCTTCAATGAAACTAAATATGACAACATGTCAAAATAATTTTTTAAAAACAATTACACTTTTATGGAATCTTTAAAAACGGTTTTAGAATCAATGTTGGATAAACTATATGCTGTTATAAGTGGGTAACAAATATCACAAAATAATAAAACCTATCAATGGGAGATATATGGATAAATAAAGTATGTCGTTATAATAAATAATGTATAATAAATTAATTTAAAGTGGAAGATCCAATGTTCAGTAATGACCGAGTTATATTAGTCATATATAGAGAAAAAAGACATGTGATATTGTTATATTTCATGTGTATGTCCTGAAAAAGTTAGTGAGATCAATGAATATAAAAAAATCTATGACTGACTGAATCAAAATGTCATATCTACCATGTACACAATCTCTCCAACTCGGTGCACACCCACTTCTCAGAGCATATCCCATGCCTGAATCAACATTCTTTAGGGAAATTCTAGTTAGTGTGTGAGTCTATACAAGATTAATACAAATATATGGTCTCTCATTTGGTTATACAAGTTTCTCATGACTATTAAAAGATCTTATTGAGAGATAAAGACTCAAGGATCACAATGTATATCCAAAATAGCATCAACATTCGCAATAAATATTCTATAGAATGTATTTTTCAAATATCACACTCACCCACATTCTCTTTTAAAGAGTAAAACCCCTATTTCAATACCAATAATCACATTATTAGAGCAGAATCCATCGGGGAATATCGTACATGAGGGGTTCATCATTAATTAAAAAATGAGATAAATTGTTTCATAAAGTTGTAAACAGGACATTAAGGAAAACAATATTCATAAATGAACATTTATCAATTAAAAAACACATTAAACCATCCATTTAAAAAGGGTCATTCATAAATATTTCATTTAAGAACCATTAAATGTGACAAAATAACCTTTAGGGAAAAAAACATGAAATGTTCAATCGACCCATTTATTTTATTAAATTGTAATTAAAATCAACCATTTCTATTCAAATCATTGCAAGTTACTCTTTATATCATTGTGAAAATAATTACAATGAATAAACACATTATACCATTTGGAATTAACATTAACGAATCAACCTAATTTCATTAAGATGAGGATTTTCATTTTGAAAACCAAACCCACCATGTTTAGAAAACAAATCAATTTCATTTCAAAAAAAAATGATCAATTATTTATATGGAACCCTGCATGAAAAATAACATTTTAAAAATATTTATTTATTCTTTAAAATGATAAAACTATGCTTAACTTATTTGAAATGATTTAAACAGAAAACCAATCAATACATAAATTAAAAGAAGAAGAAATGGAATAGAAAAGCCTACTCAAAATATCCAAAATAAAACCATAATGGAATATAAACTATGTCATCTTTGAGGGTGAACACCAAACCAATGGATAAGAGATCTAATAAAAATCAATAAATCATTATTCCTAATTAGATCATAAATAACCCATATATCCATTAAAAACAACTCCAATATAGGGTTATTTCATAGAAAAATGGAAAATCTAGAATGAAAACAAATAATGTTGAATAACAATCTCATTACTTGAATTCTTATATTTTGATGATCCTGTATCCATAGGAATCACTCTCCTGGAAGAATAGAGTTATAAAAATTGTCAAAGGTTAGGTGTTGTTTTGAGATTCTAATGTATAAGTGGAATATAGGGGCCATAGTTAGGTATTTTTAGTTTTAAAATAAATTTTTAGAATAATATATTTCTTTCACAGAGTTTCACCCCATGGTTTGTAAAATAAAACAACAATAATGCACTATGTCCTGGGATTATAGAGAGGTCACATGGTTTGGTTTCATGGATTAACTAACTGTGTTCCAAACATGTGACATGCCTCTATCCCATGATACTTAATTTTTTGTGGAGGCCACATAGTTTGTTCAAACTATGCATCAACTTTGCACCCCCCCCCCCTCACATACTAAAATAATTCACATACTTTATGAGGTAAAACCACATGATATGGATAATTATGCACCAACCATTCACGTGCCGATGAACCCCTAAAAACCACAAAATCTCACACATAAAAACACTATAAATGTAATAAAAAATGCCCTAAAATTGAAAGTGGAATTCAAACATTCAAATTTTTATGTGACATGTCATCAAAATTTTTTATTTAGTTAATTAGGTAAATTTTATTTTCATCCATAAAATCAATTTACCAAAATAAATATTAATTACCATGGTAAAACAGATCATTTTTTATAAAATAATACTTCTACAAGAATTGTTTATTTTTCTAAAATAAGAGGATATATTTTCAAATAATAATCTTATATGATGTTTATACATAAATAATCTAAATTAATAATCATTTAATTAATAATTAATATTAAATCACATTAAAAAAACTTAATGATTAAAATGAATTTTTTCTAAAAAATAGTTTTTCAGAAAATTATACGTCTTTATTAAAATAGTAATTTTACTATTTAAATAAATTTAATTAGATTAAATATAGTGAATATTTAGATTTATCACATAAATGTTTTTATTAGTTTCATCTAAAATTTTTATTAACAAAATAATTACCATGGTTAAATTTTAATTAGGATTCATAGGTGTTAAAATGGGTAATGTAATGTGGCTAGAATTTTACAAAATAAATCTAATAATAAGACCTTATTGAATAACATTTTTAAGAATAAAATTCATACCTACATATATCACCGACATTTTCACACCAAACTCTCATGGAATACCATTATTAACCCTTACCTAATATTATTTCCAATGATTTCCCCACTTTTCACCTATTAAAGGTGCACCCTTATGCCCATTTCAATCCACAATTATAGTTCTAAATTACAATTAAAATATGAAAAATTTACTTAATATATATCCTCTATATAATTTGTCATTCTTTATTCTCAAAAAATTCCTTGAAATCCTCCATTTCCAAAGGATACTTCATGTGAATATCAAAATTCTCAACGAAAGTATGGAATACCCTTTGACATCATTTATTTATCCTACTCATAAACCTTCTTCCAAAAACATTATAACCATTTTTATATAATTAAATATATATAAAATATATACATAAATTTTATTATACTAATGGTATAACTATTATCAATTCCCCTTTCATTCAATCGAAAAAATAAAAACATTGCTCATGCATGTGTGTGAACTACTGTCACCTAAAATGACACGTTTTATCTTTTATCAACAACTTTCAATGATGGTTATATAAATGTGTCTAGTAAATATAAATTCTATTTATTTCATGATTTAAATATCGTAAATATATATTAGTAGTCCTATATGTACTATATTCAATACGCGATCACTGTAAAAAACCACAAAAACAAACATACCAAGAGAAAGTGTGATTTATTTATAAGGGAAAACATATTTCTCATTTAAATTTTTATTATAAAAATTAAAAATTATAATTAATAGGCTTAATAATATGTAAATTATTTAATTATACTTTTGTGATAATGATATTATAACAAAAGAATCGCTTCCAAAGCTATAATCAAACATAGATTGTATCATATTCATAGTTGGAGAGTTTAAACCCCAACATGAAAAATTATATAAATTTTCATCCATTATGGATTTGGAAACATAATATTGGATATTAATAAAAAAATTATTGATTTTTTTACTAAATATTTATATAAACATTTATACAATTAATTAAGATATAATCTTTCATTTGTAAAAAAATCTCTAAAACATGCATCTCTCCAATTTTAACTACACAAACTATAAATAAAAAATTTATATAATGAAATTATAAATTTTTAAAAAAATATTATGAAATATAAATAAATTAACTTTTATGATTATTTAATGATTAAATTTGAGGGAAAATGAATAAAACACATCTATTATGAAACTAGTTCTAAACGGCCAAGATTAATTGCACCTGGTTTCCAAAATCAAAAATAACTAAATAATATGTGTGTATATAATAATTATAAATCAATTTTATAAAATTTTATAGATGTGAAAAATATTATTAAATAGGATATTAAGATATTTATTTATTTTATATATTATATCTGATCAATTTGTTGGAAGTCAAGAATAAGGTAAGGGTTTCTTTGTCTCATTTTCAACTCCAATATACATTCTTGATATTGTGAACCATAATTTCTTTTATATAGTTTTATTTAATAATAATTAATTTATTCTAAAAAATTCATGAAATTAAATTTGTTTAAGGATACATGTATTTTTCATTCTTTAAATTTCCTTCAATTTAAAATATACAAATGTTGAAACTGTTTTTGTTAACTCAACTCCCTTCGTTGAGTTATAATGCATCTTGTTGAACTTATTTGTTCCTATATTTTTTTATTACACCATAATATTTTATTTCAGGATATATTATCTTTCCATGTTATAGAAATGTAGCTTTTAATTCAAATATTACTACTTGGTGAATTTCATCTCCATAAAAAAGTATATCAATATTGAAAATAATTCTCATCAACTTTTAAAATTGTATCCCTTCCTTGTCCATATTTTACATTAATACCAATATTCTCCTTTATATTTTAAATCCCTATTTATATATTATCTAATGTGACATTATTATTTGTTATTAATACATTTTGAATGGTACTTTTAATACCTCTTTTTTCAATGTGGATTTTCAACAGGGGTGTTTCAAAATATTAAAAAAAAAATCACATCCTTTATTAAGAAAATCGTTTATCATCCACTCCGAAATTATTTGGATAAAATTTATATGATTTAAACGATCTAATATTTATGTATATTATGAAAAATGAATATTCTCCAAATTTTTAACATTATCTTTTTGAATCCATTATGTCTTTTTTAAGAATCACTGTTTTATGATTATTTTTCAAAGTAAAAGTTTTCAAAATGTTTTCACATAACATTTTGGAAACCATTATTAAAAAACCCAGGATTCAATTATATTTACTGAAAAATAAATTTTAATAAAATTTGAATACAATGCACATTTAAATATTTCATCCATAAGTATTATAATTTTATAGTATGAATACTGATTTTGACCATACTTGTACAAAATAAACCTAAATTGAGTTTTTAAAATTTTTTCATTGAAATAATCTCTTATGAATAATAGAAAATGATGTATTTAACTATTAATCATTTTATTTATAATATTTATTTTTATAATTTTTCTAATTTAGTTTGTATTTAATATTATTTTTATTTAAATAAATATAACATCATTTGAAGAAAACTGTTTTAAAATGCATAATTTATTTCTATTTTAATTAAATAAAATTATATTTAATTATAAATGATTTAAATATAATAATAACAATATGTCTAAATATATTATTTTTAATCCATATAATAATTATTACTAGTCATATAGTTAATGTAAAGTCATATTTTTCTAGGAAAATCTATTTTATTAAAAATCTTTTTTCTTTACGTCTTGCTTCTCTACTTTAAAATTAAATTCTTCCAATTTGATCGATTTAATCATAAAAATTTGATACCATATTTGGAATTAGGGGGTAAAATTTTTGTAAATTGGACCTTTTATTTTTATTCATTATGAATAGTAACTATAATAAATATTTTTCACTATAGTGAGAGTAAATCATGTAATTAAGAATAAAAAATATGATAAAGGCTAAAAATTGATAATAAAATTTTCCTTTATCATATTTTATGAGTTTAGTTAGGCCATTTCAATGTATTTCTAGAAATATTTGGTCACTATTTTCTATTTTTTCTTGATTTAGATATTTATAATATTTGATTAATAGATAAAGGCCAGTACGTCACTTTCTTGCTTTTAATAACTAAAATATTTTTTGATAATGATAAAAACAGTTTATGTTCAGTTCGAAATATTAATTTTAAAAATAAATATTTTTTTATCAAGATAATTCATTTCTATTTTTTACTATTGAAAAATTACCTTCAATACTTACTCAATACTAAATGGTATTTATTCAATTAATAGAATTGTAAAATAGATGATTTTAAAAATATTATAAGTAATATAATTTTAAATAATTATAATGTCCCATAAATTTGTAGATAAGTATAAAATTTTATAGATGTTTTAATGGGATATATTTTAATTCCTTTTCTATCATTTTATAGATGTTTCAATGGCATATATTTTAATTCTTTTTCTATCATGTGGTGTGAAAATTAAAATTAATTGAATACTTCTAAAAATGTCATTAATTTTATTTTATAAAATATAGTAATTTATTAAATGATTAAAAATTATTTAAAATCTTATCTTCATCCTATGGATTGTTATATGCATAAAAATATAAAATATGGTCCATTAATGGTCCAATTGTTCTTTTACTATTACTATATTTATCCCAAAATAGTTAAAAAATTCTTATCAAAATAATTTCTAAATAGGGATAACCTGAGTTAAAACTGAATGATAAGTCTGAAATCATCACCTAAACATATATAAATTATATTTTTTAATATGTTTTTACCCATATTCCCTTAATATTCTTATTTAATGGTTTTTTCATTATTTTTATCAGAATGAAAATTTAAAATTTTTTGATACTTTAAGAAATTCCAAAAGAGTCCCTCCCTTAACATATAAAGAAAAAACACCTCTCCTTAATTCTTCACACATATTAGGATATTTATCTTAAATAAATCCAAAAAACTCTCCCAACATGATTACATAGAGTATAGATGTCTTGTTCATCCCAAAATACAATTCCTAGGTTCTTATAATAACATATCTGAAGGATGTTTTTTATGAAATGGTATTTATCATCACCGAGAACTTTATTTCTACATCTTATTTTACAACTTTCAATTATGTCATAAAAATTAAAATTTTACAAAAACATTAAATCCCATATTCTAATATTTTATTATGTTTCTGTAATAATATATAAAAATTTCCTTCTCCACAAAATTGGAAGTAAACCATCGCTTGTGTGTATGGAGGACTAACACCTCGCAAACAAATGATCTTTTTTCCCATCACCTACTCACATGGATTGCAATAATGATGGATAAATTTATATATATAATACAAAAGAAATTATATTTATTCTATTGATTGAATATATCATCTATTCCCTTACCCTTTCACGAATTAAGAAAATTTCAATGTCATTTGTGTGCATATACGACAAACCATCTCCACTGAGTAATGAGATTCATTATCTATGTCCAAATTTATAAAATGATATAAAAAAGTTTCCTGATGAAAAAAATATGTTAATTATAAAGTTATTATCATTTTAGATATGATATAACTATATCCTATTCAATGTAACCAGCACTTCCATGAACAAACATGCATGAGAAAACAATTTAGTTGACACCCAAAACGATAGTAATAAAGAAACAATATTAATGAATTGGTGATAAAATGATATAAGATAATGAAATAGGATATTATAAATATTAATATGATTGTAGAATAAATTAATAATGTGTTTAAAACTATTATTCATTTGGTTAAATCATGTTTAACCAAATGGGATCTTGAGGTAATAGATTTCATCTTAATTTTAACTCCATTGAGAAATATTTAGTATTATACACCATTTTTCTTTTGTGTGGTGTATATAATGACCCTTTTATATATATATCAAAAACATATTTATTAATTATGATTTAAGATTCAATCTATGATTACTTTTTCAAGAGTATAAATTTTAAAAGTAACCAAAGAGGTAACAATTTATTTTATAATCTAACATTCCTTTGGGATTTCATATATTTTTTATGAAGAAAATTATAATTTATATTTTATAAGACTAATTAACTTTCTTATCCTATTTATATTTTTGGTGTATCCATATTTTCTAAATATTATCCACTCTTTAGAACTTGAATCCAGAAAATAAATTTTCAAAAGAAAATTCAATATTATTTCTCTTTTTATAAGGTATATATCACTTCTATAGCAATATTTTAAAAAAATACCAAAGTCCATTTTATTTTCTCAAATTATTTATTAATAAAACTTATGTTATCCATTATGTTTTAAAAAATATTGAAAGTAATCATTATAGTTTTTTCAAAATAGGTAATATTCAACATTCTGTACAAAAATTAAAAAAATTATTCTTTTTAACATTTATTACACTAAATAACTTTCCCATAACCATAAACATTTTATAATATTTCACTACCTTTAAAATTTTTATATGGTTTTAAAAATTAAACTCTTTAGTGAATTTTTTTTACAATTTTTCAATTTTATTTCTTAAATTTATCTAAAAAATATTAATTATTTACAAAACCTATATTTCTATTGACTTGATGGTCATATTCTATCTCTTATTTATTTTATACCATTAAATTTATCTTCAAACATTCGCATTATTATGATAATGAGACATTGAAATTATTTGAAATATTTATATTATTTTAATTATGGTTGTTGTTATCTCTTAAAATATATACCTTTTCTTCATATGGGGTTTTAAATTGAACTTTATTTTATTAACATGAGAAATATTGACATTCCATTTTCTTTATTCAACCAAAATATTTAATGATAATACATATTTTTTATGAAATAAATTGGTCATTAAATGTATGGGGAGTGAATTTTACCTGCAAGGAGGGGTGGTTCCTAGAATTATATAGCCCCTCGATTCATCGAAAGGTCTCATGAAACAAATCAGTTGGCCAAATTAAATGGGTTTCTGGTGTATACCCACACATTGATTAAATGGTCTAGGAACTCAGAATTGATGATATAGATATCATGGTTTATTAGAACATAATATTTATTATTATAAATTTATATCTTTGAGAATTTAGTTACTCTATGATATTTTTTCATTAATATAATCCATGGACGCATTTGTTACTCAGTTTATTGACTTAATGGAATGCATTTTTAGTTTTTTACCTTTCCATATCATCTATTTCTTATTTAATCCTAATATCATCCATTTTATTCAACCTTTACTAAGAATTTATTCTCACTTTAATTTTGTTTCCTTTACCTAGGATTTGAAAAACAATTGTTTGAATGAATTTTATAGATGAAAAATGTTTTCTTTTGTTGTGTTTTATATTCTATTATTCATTCAAAATGGGTATAATGTATGTATTTGGTTCTCCAATAATATTAACCTAATTTGTACTTTGGGATTTTTTATCCTATATCTATGACAATTTTATTGGAGTTTAATATATTTACTAATTGAGGAAGTCTAGAATAAAACTTGAGAACTTGATTTAAGAAACATAGATTAGGAACCATAATAATATGTAAAACTTTAAGGATAATTTTGAGTATAGAATGAAATACTGATATTTTTTAAGGTCGGTATTATTGTTTTCTTTCTAAAAAACATCCTTTTTTAGATACTACATGTGGATGTGTTTTTTAATAGATTCATCATGGGGTAATAACCCTAAAAATATTTGGTCTAGTATGTCATAGCCATTATATTGATGCATAGTGATTGTGCCCTTACAGAACACCTGGTCTGATAGTGTTGGGGATATGTTTGGGTTAATTGAGCTTTTATTTAAAAACAACTATAATGGATTTCAAAATATTTTTATGATTTAAATATATTTTAAAAGAAATCAAGTTTAATATTCTGATATTAACGATGCATAAATTTTCAATTTTTGCTAGTTGTTCCCTAAAATTTAGATTTATCTATTATTATTTAAAATACATAATGTTATGATCTAATCTGTTATTTTCAATTCTTTAGAAATGAAACTTGTAAGAAATAATAGTATCAATACTCATTGCCAATTTACAAATTTCCCTATAGATAAATCAAATAAAGTTGGTATAGGAACTAAGAAAATTATGGAAATATTAGGGAAGTTGGCCTATGTTATGACTGATGGCCTTGAAAATATAGATAAAAATGGTGTTCCATGACATGATAAACCTATATTGGATTGTTTTATCCAATAGAATCTTTTATATTTTAGTCTAAATACTAATCTAGTGCAAGAAAATGGATTCAAACCCTTGAAAAGATATTCTTGGATATGGGATGTGATGGAAGTGAAAAAGTTGTCCTTAATGTATATTCTCTCAATGGGGATTCTGATCAATGGTGATCATTGATCCAAAATACTTGGGGGTAAGAAAAATAGAACATTTGGAATAGAGGAATTTTAAGGTAATATTTTTTGAAAAACTATTTCCCTTGTGAGAAACGAACTAAAATAAAGAAAATGTTCCTCATTATAATGAAAATTGAATAAAAACTACTTTTAAAGTATGGGGATACCTTTAAAAATATATAGGAGTGGTAGGATTACATATATAATATGAAAATAATGTTTTACAATTTCATTTAAGGGGTTAATCCATGTCTATAAAGGGAAGTGGTTTCTTAAAACAATATTATTTTAT
Source organism: Viscum album (assembly GCA_963277665.1). Classification (NCBI taxonomy): domain Eukaryota; kingdom Viridiplantae; phylum Streptophyta; class Magnoliopsida; order Santalales; family Viscaceae; genus Viscum; species Viscum album. The sequence continues at coordinate 1,229,384,795 of OY728163.1, read as the reverse complement.
GATGAAAAAATTTTATGTTCCATCATATGAGAGAAAGAATTTTATAGATCTTATATATTTAAGTGAAATCAACAGAATAATTTGTTGGGTGAACTCCATGTAAAATGAAACTTGTCAAAGAATAATAAGAAAAGGAATAAATTTATATCATGCAAAATATTTTCAAAAAACATTATGGAAAATGCTTGAATGGAATGGGTGTTTATTAAAAATTTAGAGATAAGGGTCATCTGGATAATGAATATATTAGAAATAAAGATACAACTATTATCCATTGATTCAATTATAAATAAATTGTTCATTATTCAATCTAGTTTCCAAACTATCAAGGAAACTTGCGACGCCAGAAGTTGGAGTGAGAAGATCAAGCTTATACGCTCACTACAGCTAAGGTTGATGTTTCTAAATATATAAAATAGGGAGTCCACAACAATAAGAGATAATTTTAGATAAACTGATTGCCATTATCTCCATATCCAACTACTTCGATAGATTCTCTATAGATTGGAAAAACTACACCCTTTGGTCTTTGATGAAGGTGGATTAAGGAGTAAGATATGGATCCTTCTAATTAAGGTGTTGTCGAGGAGGGCACTTGTCAATAGTCATTTCCATAAAAACCCAACTAGTACCCATTAGTCACCTACTGAGAGTACCACAAGACACTCTTCCACCTTTAATGGGTAGAAAGGAAGAAAAGTCGGGTGATGAATTATTTTGAAATCTATGAGTGTGAAGATAGAGCCACAATAACTAAATAAGTGTACTAGAATATTCTGTCAGTAACCAGTGAGCAGGCTCAAATCCCTACTCACTCGGATCAATTCTATAGGCATATTCCATATGTAGACATGGGGAGGAATATATCTCTTACCCCATGCCATAAGTCTATTATAATATTTTGGTGGTATAAGGAGGATAGGTGTGGACTCATATCCCTTCTTAAATTGAAGAAAAATTCTACTACATCGTGGAGATATTAAATGTGAAGGATTATATCTCTACACATAATTCGCTAAAATGACATTACGTCTTATCAACAATTGAAGAAATCTATCGGAATAATTTCACAATGGTTTAGATTTGGAGATATGCATATAATCTTATCCATACAATCAGACAACTCAACACTATGATCATTATAAACAAGTTTCTTCTCTGGAGTAAGTGCAGATTCTTGATTTTGACCATGAGGATTATTGGTATATTCTGAGAAAGGATGATCCATCAGACTTTGATCATACTCCCATTCCAACTTGGGTTCACTAGGTGATAATAGAACATGCCTTGGGATAGGGTAACATTATCATCAAAAAAAGTCCAATGGTATATTCTAAAGGTCATGTATTGGGATCATATCCTTGTTCTATTCAAGTCTAACCAAGTGAGATGGTCCCAAGCCTCATGAAAGGCTCATATTCCTGTCAAAGAAGTTACGTGGCATATTCTGAAGTCCCAACATTGAACATATATCCCTTTCCTAGAAGGGGATAACCAAGTGATAATGGAACAAGACCAAGGAAATGCTAATATCCCTTTTAGTGAATCGACCTAGATTTTTCTAGCAGATCACGAAATCTTGGCACATATTTCAACTTACACAACTAAATTACATCATGTTTATCATTTTATGGTAATATATGATAGAATCATATCCTTTCTCCCATTCAAGAGGTCTTTCATCATATTTTAGTGGGGAATGAGTATTCAGATCAGACTCATATTCCTATTCTAACAGGGGCTCTCAAGGTAAGAGTAGCACATGCCTCAGGGTAGGCTCTTATTCCTTCACCAAAAGTCCAACGTCTTATCCTGAAGGCTAGGGATCGATATCATACTCTCTTTTTACTGAGGATCTCCAAGTGAGAATGTAATGTTCCTTTATGATTGGTGCATATTCCTATCAATAATGAGACATCTCATTGTTATGTTCTAGTAACGTCTCAGAAGCAGGCGCATATTCATGCACCACCAGATGGTTATTAAAAAGATCCAATAAGAATCATATAACATGCTAATATCACAACAAAATTTCAAAATAAGGGTTAAAATATTCTATCCACAATTTATATCAAGTCCCATATTCCAAATCCAATCAATGCACGTATCGTTGAGGTTGTTCGAGAAACATAGAAAACAAAAGAAGGGTCTCTAAACCCTTAAACCGGAGCATAATATGATCTTTACCATGATATTCCTCATCATATTAGTGTGGAGATGGATTTCATGCCCTCTACTCCTAAAATATATATTGTACAACCTCCCCACAATGTTATCTCCAACATACTAGTAAATCCTACCATTTCCCAGACACCTCCATATTGTGAGGTTCTCAAAACTCCAATGCCTTTGTATAAAGTGGTGCTAAAAACATAGAGTTCGATTGCATTTCGTTCCCCATCAACATCCAACAACACTCCACTCCAATGAGAAGGAGACCCTCAGAATCATCTTTTATGGTCTTACTGGATGGAGGAATGTAATTTTTATGAAGAGGTGGTCGACATTGACATATGGAGATAGTTTTCTAGAAAAAACATCCACATCATGTTTTGGCCCCTCACCACTTTTTAATATGAGATACCATGGGAGATAGAAATGGATTTCATGACTTATATATCCCAAAATATGTGGACTACTCAACCATGATTGATGTTTCTACATCCCCCATATCTAATATACAAGATTCACCATCACACAATCAAGATACTCTGTTTTCAACTAGACTTGACTACTATCTCCATGGACTAGGATCCAAAATCGGAAAAGCAAAGTGGAAATCTACAACATGCTTGATTTCATTTCATCATGGTGCTTAGAAAAATGATCTCTGAATCCATATCATGAATATATATTTTTATATGGGGATAGTATAGAGTATTAAACCTTTCCACACCCCTACAACAATAGAACCCCTCAAACTCAGTATTCTTTAATATTATAGCCTCTAGTGAAATAAGGGGACCTTGTAATGCTTAGGCCAGCTAATCACTAAAATATAATTCATCCACTTCAATGATGGCTAGACAACATTAATAGAGGGATAGGATAGCCAAAAAATTATTTCAAATGGGCCCCTCGATGTAATGATAATGCATTTTAGACATAGATACCAATGTCGTGATAATCTGGAAAACATCACGTAAAGAATGGTTCTCACTATGGGAAACCATGTCCCCCAGCTCCAATGTGAGGACCATTGCACTATTCCAAATAGGCCATTGTAGAAACTGCTATAGAGTCTTGAGAAAACATATCCCACCATGCCAGGGTAATATCTACCACCACCTCCACCCCTTATATCATCAATTCCCCAGAGGCTTAAGGACATATCAACAAATATTAGAAAAAATATCCCATTTGGTTGGGGAATTTATATCTCAATCAAAATCCCTATGTTCAAAATCCTCTACAAGTATTTGGTGGAAATTAACATTGATTCTAGGTAACCATCACCACACTGGGTTGGGGGTGTTTATATTTCAATTTTCGTCCTGAAAATCATCAAATATGGCATCAGAATCATTGAATCATTGTCAGCATCACAAATCAACCCTAATTTAATCTACCAATAAATCCTAATACAAAACACTAGGTTCAAGGCACCATTATCATCATCACAGAGGAAATATATCTTCTCTAGGTTGGGAGGACAAGATCAATGGTCGGTATCCCACCAGTTCCTCCAACCACCAGAAAAACCTCTTCTATTTAGGTATCATTCAGAAAACATGATTGGAAATACACTCAAGGTTTCTATTATTATACAGATATAGTAGGATTTCATGGAAAGGAGATTAGACCCCTCCATGGTCATAATCCAAAATTACCCAATATGGCCAAGGGTTTGAATAATGACCTTGATGAAGGAAGTACAAAATTATCCTATTGCATTGAATGTAATGGAATAGAAACCATTGCATGATTTTCTTCTGTGAATGTCATCACTATCAATACAGATGATATTGATGACCAAGGAACCTATTTATAGGTCTTCAACATGGAAAACATACCCTAATAAGAGGGTAATAATGATGCACCAACTGAGGTTTTATGCACCCAGAACCAGAGAAGGATCCAAAATATCGAACCTTTGAATAACAGGTCGCCACCCCCATGATGGAACACTAAAAAAGAAAAAGGGAAAGGTGAGGGCACATCTAAATCACCACCCAAAATATTTTAGGTTACTCACATAGAAAAACTATTTTTATAATATGAGAGAAAAATAAAATCTCTTTAACAACTCAATGATTAGCTACTCATGGGAAATATTCTCTTTGTGTATCGTCTTCAGTATGAGAAAAATATCCCTCCTCCCATAAGAGCTGATCTAACAAAAAAATAAGCATATGATCATTTTACTTGATCCAAATATTGGTAGCCAATGTACATAGATAATAATGTCCAAAATGATCATAACTTCCCTCCATTGGGGTGACAGCATCTCCCTTTCAAAGGAAATCATTCAGTCTTATTATGAATTAAGAAATAGTGTGAAAAAAAGTGGGGCCACCACATCGATCCTCGACCGCTCCCTATGGATGGGAGGTATCTCAAGATATAGTACTCCTAAATATACTTAACCACATCGAGTCCCTCACAACTCAAATGGATTCCTTGGATGGGCAATGTGCACATGTGCCTCCTGGGAGGAAGTCATATCCCAACCAAGTGGATAAAACATTTCATCCAACCAATTTTGGTAATCTAGACTTCACTAACATTGATAGTGTAGGAGATCCTAAACAGAATATCACACACTTCTTATCCTGATATAGGCTGATTATGATCCCTCAAGATTAATAAGAGGCAATAAATTTGAGGTTTTTTTACAGACTCTAAGGGTTCCATCCTTTTTTGTACAGTTTCTTACGAGCAAGGTCTGATGCATGATGGGAATATTGTAACATCCCAAGTAATTAATAAATAATAGATATTTTTATATATGTCAATTAATGAATTATATAGTGTTTTAGAGGCTTAAAATGAAAATAAATCCAATCTTAAGCATTGAATACACTAATATTTTTAAAAGATTGTTTTACTGCTTTTTAATGGAAAACCATTTTTAAATATATATTTTGACAATTTTATAAGCTATGTTTGTCAAAATAAACTTATTATTTATGATTGGGGCATCAAAATTTACTTTGTGTGAATTTTTGGTATTTTTCCGATAAAGATCATTTTTTAATGAATAGTGAAAAATTTTGTATTTTAATTCAAAACCTCTTTTTAATATAATTTATTTATATGATTAGATTATCTTTTTAATTGTTTTTAAAGTGAAATTAGAAAATATTTTAACCATTTAATCCAATGGTGGTCATTGGAATCAATTTCACTTTGAAATTGGACTTAAACTGGTGTCAATCTTTTGATAATTATTGTTTCATAAAAACACGCTATTTGTCATGACAACGGTAATTAATTACTAAATTAATTAATGTAACTTATATGATTTTAATTTATTAAAATAGACATCATTTTTGAATTCAGAATATCAAATATATCTTAGGGTAAAGTTTTGGTATTTTTCTGAAAAACATCAATTTTTGATGAATAGTGAAACCACTAAGTGGTAGTTAAAGAAACTGATTTTTCGTTTAAATGAAACTTTGCCACTTATGTGATTTGATTTTAAAAAATCCAACATACATGGTAGTCATTAATAAGTAAAATTTGGTTCAATGAGATTAAAATAATTTTTTGTTGAATAGTAACTTTTAAGTTCTTAATCGCGATTAGAGGTAATTAGTGTAGTTTAAGGTAAAAATAATGTATTAATAATATTAGATGAGCTTGACACATGTCCTACCCTTATTGGATGTGTCATGGCCGACCAACACAATCCATGGGTCAACTTGGGGACGCCATGGAGCCACATTGTTAGGAAAATGACATTAATATCTTTTAATTCAATGTTAAAGTAAAAATGTCACAAACATGAGTTATTTTACTAAAACATTTTTTACATGGGGTTATACAAGTCATATTTTTGACTATAAATATTCATTCAAAAGATAAAAATCTTTCCTACATCATAGTATTTTTTAAAATTTTTAGACATAAATAAATTATTTTATTTATGACACCATGATGATGCAGCGATGACCTCATTATTTAACGATTTAAACAAAATGAAAAGATAATGTAAAATCTAAGACCTACACTTGTCAAAACCCTATTGGATGGGTGGATTTAGAACCCATATCACCTTATCCTAGAAATACATCAATGTGGGACCTTTTAAATCTGAAACGCATTTTAAAATAAAGTAACATTTCTTTACCTTCCAAGAGTGCCCCTCCTCTCCTCTTATAAAAGGCCCCCACCTCTACCTCATTAACCACACTTCCAAAGCATTTGGATCGGCCAAACCCTACCAATTTTGTCTCTCCACATCCCTCTATAACTCTTAGAAGCCTAACTTTGGGCAAAAGTCTTCCCAAGGAAGCCTTTGAGCTCAAACCAAATGGAGTTACCCAATTTTAAGGTAATGTCTTCACTTGAGTCCTTTTTTTTATTTTGCTTCTCCAACCCCCTAAAATATTTTTATTAATTTCTTTTGTAACAACTACAATATCTAAAATATACTAGGATGTTGTTATAATAAATATTCAAGCTACACTTACACACACCTACATCTAATGGCTAAAGAACATATTGTTTCCGTGGATGGCGAATTTCGGCCTCACGAAAGTAGCGTTCATGCGTACGTACGGCTTACCGTCTCCATGAACGGTGAATTTCATTTCTTACCTCTAAACGTTATGTAATATTATAAATTCATTATATACTGGATATATATGATATATATGATATCTACATCATGATTATAACTCTGGATATAATGGATACATGAAAAACTTGTAATTCTAAAGAGTTTATTTTTGACTCAAGTACCAATGATCGTTAAAACGACCGTTAATAACTTAAATAATTACATAGCATTCATGACATGGTAATAAGTGATATAAAAGGAATAATGAACTTGAAAAAGGTTCTTAAGCAAGTAGAAATTAACTCATGTTTATTATTCAGGAGGATAAAGAACGATCGAGTCAAGTCAGACCCGAGGTATGGGACTTCCTCTCAATCTCCTTTCATTGAGGCATATTTTGTTTTATACACAACCTTCTTTTATACGGTTTATAAACCCCTTTGACTTTTACGTTTATTCAAATGGAATCTTTTTTATACGAATTGTTTACTAACTGACAAAAGGGAATGTTTTTTTGTTGTACGTATGAGGCAATAACGACTTCTCTGCCGCTGTGACCATTATTTGAGTTTCGGCTTCCTCTACAAGCCATACCTTTATTTTAAAGAAAAATAAATAACATATTTTACTTTTATTTTATTTTGGTATTTAAAATGGTTTTTATAATGTTTTTATTATATCACTATGTTATTGATATCTTGTGATTGAAATGTGTAACTGTCGTGTTTCCTTTATGCATGTTTTATGTGATACGATTATGTTATGGTTCTTGGGAATTGTTATAAAGATGGGTGGTTCTGTGATAAACTAAGGGCAGGTGAGCCCGATATAGCTCTCCAATGCATTGGGTAACGTGAAGGAGTGAAATGTTAAGGTTTCACCGAATACATTTAGGTAATATATTGTGATAGGTATTCCAAACGTAACCAAGAGGGTTACTCCCTATGTAAGAATGTTATGAATGCCTCAAGTTACCCTTATGTCTTATGATTTCTATGATTTATTCATGATTTGATGAGGTATGTTAAAGTGATTATGTTTTATGAGTAGAGTATGATTTTATTGATTCTTGTGTATACATGTACTCATGTTTCCTTTCCATATTTTTATATCCCTTACTGAGATTTTTATGCTCATCCCAAGTTTTTGAAAATTTTTTCATAGGTCAAGGGAAGGGTACAATATATGATGATAGTGTCAAGGAAGTGTCAAGAAAGAATCCATGTTTTATTTTAAATATTTTTCCATTGACGGGAAAAATGAATACTATCTTTTATGTAACCACTTTGTTTAAATGTGAAATGTAATGCAAGTTTTATGATCTAATTCTCTAAAACTCTAAACCTGAAAAGATCCTCAAGGTGTAATCTTGTAATAACTCAATATTAAGCAATGTTTAAGGTTGGGGCCTTATAGTTGGTATCAGAGGTCAGTTTAGATAACCTTATGAGTTAGAATTTTATTAAATGATTATCCAAAAATATTTTTTATGGTCAAATTGAAATGATATAGCATTTGAAGATTACCATGTTGCTTCACCTAAGATATTTCTATGTTAATACTGGTTTTTCATAGAGGAAACAGAACAGATTTTCTGGGAAGGCATACAGAGGGAAATGACCTTTCAAATCAGTATCCTGAGATGGTCATAATCAGAACTAAATAGTTTGTTGTAGTGATGGATCAGTTGACTCAGGTGAAAAATGTTGGTTGTTTTTATTGATGACATTTTGGTGTTTTCTAAAATTAAAGAGGAGCAGGAAGGAAATTTAAGGGTTATTTTTAAAACCATAAAAGAAAACAAATTTTATGGGATGTTCAGAAAGTGTGAGTTTTGGTTGCAACAAATTTCTTTCCTTGGTCACGTTGTTTCTAAAGATGGGATAACTATTGATCCTGTAAAAACAACGGTTGTTGAAGAATGGACAAGACCCACAAATATAATAGATATTTGTTGTTTCCTTGGTTTGAAAGGCTATTACCGAAGGTTTGTTAGAAATTTTTCACGGTTATCTAGTCCAATGACAAAGCTAACTCAGAAGGGTGTTAAGTTTATCTGGACAAAAGATTGTGATGATTGTTTTCAAGAATTGAAAAGAAGATTGGTGAATGCTCCAGTTTTGGAACTACCTTCCAGGAATGGGGAGTTTGTTATCTACAGTGATGCTTCATTGAAATGACTTGGTTGTGTCTTAATGCAGAATGATCAGTTAATTACTTATGTTTCACGAAAGTTGAAAAATCATGAGGTAAATTACCCTACACATGATTTGGAATTAGCTGTTGTAGTGTTCGCTCTAAAAATTTGGAGGCATCATTTGTATGGAGTAAAGTGTGAAATATATACCGATCAAAAAAGTTAAAAGTATATATTCACTTAGAAATAATTGAACATGAGACATAGGAGATGGCTAAAATTAATCAAGGATTATGATTGTACAATTCATTACCATCCGGGAAAAGAAAATAAAGTGGCTGATGCTTTGAGTCGAAAATGTAATGTGTCATTAACAATGTTGTGTTTATAACGTGATCCTTTGGTTAAGGATTTGATGAAATTTGGCATAGAAGTTTTTGGTGTAGGATGGTCTTCTGTTTTGTTTCAGGTATCAATGAAATCTTCTCTATCAGACAGAATCAAGCAAGCACATAAACAAGACAGTGAGTTGCAGAAAAAGGTAGAGCTGGTTCAGAAGGGTAAGTTGCCTGAATTCAACATTGATAATGATTATGTTTTGAGATTTGGGAAGAGATTGTGGGTGACTTGTGATTCACAGTTGAAGAGAGAGTTGTTATGTGAAGCTCATAGTTCTCCGTTTTTAGTTCATCCTGGCTGTACAAATATGTAAAGAGATCTGCGGGAATATTACTGGTGGGAAGGGATGAAAAGCGATATTGTTGATTTTACTGTGAAGTGTTTGACTTGTCAATAGGTTAAATCAGAGCAGCAGTTACCGAAAGGGATGATTCAGCCTTTACCAGTACCAGAATGGAAATGGGAGAATATATCCATGGACTTCGTTGTGGGATTGCCAAAGACACCTCTAGGTAATAATTCAATCTAGGTTGTTGTTGATCGCTTGACTAAATCTTCTCATTTCCTTTCTATACGAGATACTTTTTCCCTAGATCAACTTTCCTGTTTGTATATTAAATAGATAGTCGGGTTACAAGGAGTTCCCCTCTCCATTGTATCTGACCGTGATCTCAGGTTCACTTATAACTTTTGGAAAGTCCTTCAGAAGTAGTTGGGTACTGAATTAAATTTTAGTACAGCTTTTCATCCTCAATCATATGGGCAGTCAGAACGAACAATTCAGACTTTGGAAGATATGCTACGTACTTGTTCGATAGATTATCAGGGAAGTTGGGACCAACATCTTTCTTTGGTTGAGTTTTCTTATAATAACAGTTTTCATTCCAGTATACAGATGGCACCATTTAAGGCGTTATATGGGAAGCGGTGTCAAACTCTAGCTTTTTGGGATGAAGTGGGTGAAAGAAAGCTGAGGGGACCAGAATTGGTAGAAGAGTTGCCAGAAAAATTTCAGCTGATATAGAAACACATGAGAACAGCTTAGAGCAGGTAGAAGAGTTATGCAGACAACAGGAGGAAGGATCTGTCTTTTGAGGTAGGTGATCATGTTTTTCTCAAAGTCTCACCATGGAAAAGTGTGATACGATTTGGTAAGAAAGGAAAGCTGAGTCCGAGGTTCATTGGACCATATGAAATTCTAGAGAGAGTTGGATCAGTTGCATACCGAGTGGATTTACCTCCGAGTTTATCTCTGGTACACAATGTTTTTCATGTTTCGATCTTGAGAAATTATATGCCAGATCCATCTCATGTTTTGAGTCCAGAGATAGTTCAGCTGGAAGAGAACCTATCTTATGAGGAACAACCGGTCCAGATTCTTGACCATAGGGAGAAAGTGTTACGGAATAAGGTGATTCATCAGGTAAAGGTTTTGTGGAAAAACCACATGATTGAAGAGGCAACATGGGAATCTGAAAATGCTATGAGGGAGAAATACCCCCACTTATTTTGATAAGTGAATAAATTGTGGGGATGCAATTTTCTAAATGGGGGAAGGATGTAACATCCCAAGTATGTAATTAATAATAGATATTTTTATCTATGTCTTTTAATGAATTAGATAGTGTTTTAGAGGCTTAAAATGAAAATAAATCCAATCTTAAGCATGGAATACACTAATATTTTTAAAAGATTGTTTTACTGTTTTTTAATGGAAAACCATTTTTAAATCTATCTTTTGACAATTTTATAATCTATTTTTGTCAAAAGAAACTTATTCTTTATAATTGGGACATCAAAATTTACTTTGTGTGAATTTTTGGTATTTTTCCGATAAAGTTCATTTTTAATGAATAGTGAAAAATGTTGTATTTTAATTCAAAACTTCTTTTTAATCTAATTTATTTATAGGATTAGATTATCTTATGAATTGGTTTTAATGTGAAATTAGAATATATTTTTACCATTTAACCCAATGGTGGTCATTGGAATCAATTTCACTTTGAAATTGGACTTAAACTGGTGTCAATCTTTTGATACATATTGTTTCATAAAAACACGCTATTTGTCATGACAACGGCAATTAATTATTAAATTAATTAATGTAACTTATATGACTTGAATTTTTTAAAATAGACATCATTTTTGAATTCAGAATATCAAATATATCTTAGGGTGATGTTTTGGTATTTTTCTGAAAAACTTCAATTTTTGATGATTAGTGAAACCACTAAGTGGTAGTTAAAGAAACTAATTTTTCGCTTAAATGAAACTTTTCCACTTCTGTGATTTGATTTTCAAAAATCCGACATACATGGGTCAACTTGGGGACCCCATGGAGCCACTTTGGAAGGAAAATGACATTAATATCTTTTAATTCAATGTTAAAGTAAAAATGTCACAAACATGAGTTATTTTACTAAAACAATTTTTACATGGGGTTAAACAAGTCAGATTTTTGATTATAAATAGTAATTGGAAATATAAAAATATTTCCTACATCATAGAATTTTTTTAAAAATATTATACATTAAATAAATTATTTTATTTATGACACCATGATGATGTAGCGATGACCTCATTATTTAACGATTTAAACAAAATGAAAAGATAATGTAAAATCTGACCTACACTTGTAAAAAACCTATTGGATGGGTGGATTTAGAACCCATATCACCTTATCCTCGAAATAAATCAATTTGGGACCTTTTAAATCCGAAACTCATTTTAAAATAAAGTAACATTTCTTTACTTTCCAAGAGTGCCCCTCCTCTCCTCTTATAAAAGGCCCCCACCTCTACCTCCTTAAGCACACTTCCAAGGCCTTGGGATCGGCCAACCCCTGCCCATTTTGTCTCTCCACATCCCTCTATAACTCTTAGAAGCCTAACATTGGGCAGAAGTCTTCCCAAGGAAGCCTTTGAGCTCAAACCAAAGGGAGTAACCCGATTTTAAGGTAATGTCTTCACTTGAGTCCTTTTGTTTTATTTTGCTTCTCCAACCCCCTAAACTCTTTTTATTTATTTCTTTTGTAACAACTCCAGTATCTTAAATATACTAGGATGTTGTTATTATAAATATTCGAGCTACACTTACCCACACCTACATCTAATGGCTAAAGAACATACTGTTTCCATGGATGGCAAATTTCTGCCTTACGAAACGATGATTGTTCAACACTCATATAACACCTTCAAAGGTGGCCATTAATATGTCACTATATTTATATATGATATATAATATGTTTAATTTTTTACTTAAGCTTCTGTATTTTTCATTTATGGCAAACCATTATTGTTTCCATTATGGGTCAACGCGATATCTTCATTTTAGGAAGTGCGGACTATCGCCCCCTCAAAGTGATTTTATTCATTAATGCCATATGTGGGACTTATAAAGGATGTAATTAATGATTTTATATATGATATTATACTCGAATTATAATATACCATTATATCATTATGATTCCATTTCATAAAATACGAAATAGAAATGAAAGTAGCGTTCATGCGTACGTACGGCTTACCGTCTCCATGAACGGTGCATTTCATTTCTTACCTCTAAACGTTATGTAATATTATAAATTCATGTATATACTGGATATATATGATATATATGATATCTAAATCATGATTATAACTCTGGATATAATGGATACATGAATAACTTGTAATTGTAAAGAGTTTATTTTTTACTCAAGTACCAATGATCGTTAAAACGACCGTTAATAACTTAAATAATTACATAGTGTTCATGACATGGTAATAAGTGATATAAAAGGAATAATGAACTTGAAAAATGTTCTTAAGAAAGTATAAATTATCTCAAGTTTATTATTCAGGAGGTTAAATAACGATCAACCCAAGTCGGACCCGAGGTATGGGACTTCGTCTCAATCTCCTTTCATTGAGGCATATTTTGTTTTATACACAACCTTCTTTTATACGGTATATAAACCCCTATGACTTTTTTGATTATTCAAAAGGAATATTTTTTATACGAAGCATTTACTAAACGACAAAAGGGAATGTTTTTTTGTCGTACATATGCAGCGACAACGACTTCTCCGCCGCCGTGACCATTATTTCAGTTTCGGCTACCTCTACAAGCCATACCATTATTTTAAAGAAAAATAAATAACATGTTTTACTTTTCATTTATTTTGGTATTTAAAATTGTTATGATAATGTTTTTATTATATCATTTTGCTGTTGATATCTTGTGATTGAAATGTGGAAATTTTATGTTTCTTTTATGCATGTTTTATGTGATACGATTATGTTATGGTTCTTGGGCATTGTTATGAAGACGGGTGGTTATATGATAAACTAAGGGCGGGTGAGCCCGATATAGATCTCCAATGCATTGGGTAATGCGAAGAAGTGAAATATTAAGGTTTCTCCGAAGAGATTTAGGGAATATACTATGATGGGTATTCCAAACATAACCAAGAGGGTTACTCCCTACGTAAGAATGTTTTGAATGCCTCAAGTTACCCTTATGTCTTATGATTTCTGTGATTATTCATGATTTTATGAGTTATGTTAAAGTGCTTAGGTTTTATGAGTAGAGTATGATTTCATTTATTCTTGTGTATACATGTACTCATGTTTCCTTTCTAAATCTTATATCCCTTACTGAGCTTTTTATGCTCATCCCACGTTTTTGAAATGTTATTCATAGGTCAAGGGAAGGGTACATGATATGATGATAGTGTCAAGGAAGTGTCAAGAAAGAATCCATGTTTTATTTTAAATATGTTTCCGTTGATGGGAAAAATGAATACTATCTTTTATGTAATCACTTTGTTTAAATGTGGAATGTAATGCATGTTTTATGATCTAATTCTCTAAAACTCTAAACCTGAAAATATCCTCAAGGTGTAATCTAGTAATAACTCAATATTAAGTAATGTTTAAGGCTGGGGCCTTATAAATACCTTATTAATTAGTACCTTTATCCTTTCAACTCCACACTAAAGAAAATGACAACGATTGACCTTAAAAACGTAAAGTGATGTAAAAAAGAGAGTGTATGAATTCATAGACCGGTGGAAGCGGTTAACATTTTCAGTCTTCATCCTTCCCTTGTAAGAATAATTTTTAATGATCTATGCTGAAAATCTCTAGGATAATCTATCGGGGCCTCTAATCCCAATGGAGTAACTAGGTGGTTTCTATGAGTTCATATAAAAATCAAAATTTCTTGAAGATGCCATTCAGTAAACCTGATCCAAATCTCATCTCATTCCCTAAGAACATGGGAAAGGGATAGAAAAAAGAACAATCTAAATCTATCATTATCAATCCAGGAGTGGTGCCTATCAAAGAATCTTGGAAGATCCTAAACTTCCCAAAACCTCCTACCGAGTGGAGACAACCACAAAGTCACCCTCGGCTAAAAGCACAAAGAAATCAGGGTCACCTGGTATTTAAGGAATGGGTGAAGAAAACTTACTCATACATAAATGAATAAGTCCCTTGATATTTTTCAGTATTCATAGACAATAACACGCTCAATATTCCATATCCCAAAAAGCCTAAGGAGGCTAACCTCACTAATCATCTTGACTACTACCCTTTCCATAAAAATTTGTCTCATAATATCCAGGACTGATTCATATTCAAAGACTTCCTTCAAGGAATGTTCGATTCTGTAAAGGTTCCGTTAGATAACTCCTCAAAGTAGGTGGCTTGCATGATCATTTCCCAGTCATAATAAGAGTATTGTTGGAAAACATTATGGGCCATGTGTGTGTAGATGTTCGATAAATGGATGACTTAGAAAACATTTGATTGATCCCATGCCACCCAGAGATCATAGAAGTGCAGACCCAAAATAGCTCCACCATCTAAAGAGGCAACATCAAAGATTCCTTCCAAGTGTGGGCATGACCACTAGAATTAGGAAGATATAGAAGAGAAAGAGGAATACTCTACTTCAATACAAGCTCTAAATATTATATATTTCTTCCCTAAAATATCTAAATCATGGGAATCACCCCACAAAATAGAATTTCCATCACACAAATATCTCATCTTTAGTTAGGTCAGCATGATACACTTGGAAGACCCATTCTATGATGAATACTTTTACTCAGAATACTAGTATGTTGTATATAAATGGGTAATAAGAGGTTGCATGTGCAGGAGCCGAGGATATAGGGGACAACATGGGCATAGACAGAACCAATATTTTGGTTTCATCCCCACAAATGAAATATATGCAGCATTTATCCATGTGAAAGTACTCCAACGATCCTAGAAAAGAAAAATAGGTTTATCAAATACATCCAATGGTCTTACCCACTCAATTTCTTAAATGACCACCTAGCGGGGTAGGATTTTCTGATCAGCCCAGATAAAAGGGAAGGTCAGAACAATCTACACCACTATAAGCAGATGCTCACATGACCTGTACATAAGCACCGGGATAATATTTCCAAAATTACTCAATTAATGAGCCTTATATCCAAGAGAAACCCCATATAGTCAATCATCAACCTCTAAAACAAAATTATGATATTCTAAAGAATTTGGAGATAGTCCCATCCAAACTCTCGATATGGAATGTGTTTTATATTTCGAAAGAACTCAATGAGTAACTCATTAAATCCCACTAAATCTCTCATGAAATTAAGATATAAGTTTTTGTAGTTGGGTCTTATCAAATGGATACCATGTTAGAAAAATTTTACATTGTTATTGAATTCATTAAGCATGATCAAGAGGAGGTAATTCAAGGGAACATCAAAAAGAAATATGTTTCAGGAAGACTCGATAATGATAACATCTAAAGGTCACTGATTTAAAATGTATCTAGGATCAATTTCATCATGATTTGTCCCCGCCCTGATGTTTGGGAAATGGAGTACATGGTTTACCTCCCACAAGGATGACCTTTCAAGGGTATGATAAGTGTGAGCAAAGAACGCTTGAGAAGATAAAGTTAAAACTCAGCTTAGGGAGATCACATGTGAAGCATAGTTTATGGTTATCTATAAATAAACCACATATAATATCCTAATAAAAATTCCCTAACACTATATCCAAAAGGTGGTACCTTTAAAATTCCATAAATGTCTTAAATACCCCATCGAAGGAAAGGTCGGCACATAGCATGGAGATAGTGCCCCATTTAAAACTTGTGAATCCACAAATGCTGAAGGAATATTCTACAAAAAGGGATGCTAACAACTAATTATGGATCATTATACACAGGTTATAGCTCTTAATGGCTTAGGGAAATCCCCTGTAAACCCCTAGAGTATGCTTTAAAATGAATATCTACTCAGTATAATATTAGTTGAGGTTATAGATGTGGTCTTATAGATCTATGCTCCTCTTATCCTCAGTGGTAGTGTAAAAAACAATAAACTCTAGAATCTCTATCCAGTGAATCAGATGGTAGGGGATGACAATGTCACTTTTCATGGACTCCCTCACCCTAATAGTTACAATGAATCCCCAAGATTTCCAGCTTCATTTAAAAGTTCCTCCATACACTCAGAAGTATAATAAGTTGAGAATGACCTCGGGAATTCCCCTACGATATTCGAGGAAGGTGTCTCCACCACCATTGATGAGCTCATATTGATAAATATGGTAATAGAAGACGACTCATGGCCTACTCTGATTAGTGTTTCCATTACCCTTAACGAGTAAGATATGTACATCACGTTTCTCAAGATATATCGATATGTGTTCTTATGTAACTATTCAATAATTCCTAGATGGAATCTAGAAGTGGCTACGCACCATCTCAGCCTAATGGATAAGTATTATGGATTCAATCGAGAATCCAAGAGGTTTTACCCCTCTCATTCCATCAATGTAGAGGTATAAGTTGACAAATTGATCAAATCCAACTTTGTCTAATAAGTATAATAGCCAATAAGTCTTTCAAAAACTATCTCAATAAAGTAAAATAATGGGAAGATTAAGGTCTGAATCCATTTCGAATACCTTAATTGGCATTTCCCAATGGTCAATTTCCTATTGAAAATCATTGAACTCTTTTTCAATTCATCTTCCCTCTTCCAAGACCTCTCCTCCAGGTATTTTTTTCATGTAAATTACATTATAAATGGCCCCTAAAGATGAGGAGGCCACTTCCTTCAGAGGACCTTAGGGTATCTTATTAAATTAGGTCATGCTCCTTTGGTTAAATAATTTTGGTGTCATATACCAATGTTCCTTACATCATATCATTAAGCCATTCTTATAAAAGAGAGAATAATTTTATGTCGATGATTTGTTTTTAAATCCTAACAACGATGTGATCACATCACATATATTCAAATATTTTTCCAAATCAATGGAAGCCTTGTCTAAAGATAAACCCACTAAAGTGTGCTTTTGGGGTAACATCAGAAATCATCCTATGATTTTTGGTATTCTACCATGGCATTGAGGTTGATCCAGCAAAAACATGTTCTTTTTTAGAAATTCCATCCCCCATAAGTCTCAAATAACTATAGGGATCTAAGGGAACCTCTTTTACATTCATTGATTTATATCCAATATGGCTGAAAAATCCCTCCCCTTCACTAGGATAATGAAGAAGGGAATTTAATATAAAAGGGATGAGGACTAACCAGAATCATTCAAAAAGAATAAAGCAGTACCTACTACACCTACCGGTTATAATTCCTCTAGTTAAAGGGAGGTCACTCATTATGTATGTAGCCACTATTGAATGATTTCTTGGTTCCCTCGTGGCATAGACAAATGATTCATGGGGTGAAAATAGTCTCTACTACCACCGAATGACAATACTATGTACTAAGAGTAGATATTTTGATGTTGAGAATAACTTTCTTACACTCATCTTCATAGTGAATAAGGTGAGGTATTAATTTTTACACCTCAAAGTTCATCTGGCCTCTCATGTCAACCTACTCAAGTACATACTTTTCCACCCTTTATTGACAAGGTTCTTTGCTTGATGGGCGGACATTATGTAGTAATAAGACATTCGGTTTTTATCACATAAGTTAGAGAAATTAAATACCTTTCTGACTTCCTTGAATCACATCCTACCCTAGAAAATACACTGGTGGACACTGGGCTTCCAGATGAGGGGGTCCTCTTTGACCATGATAGTCATCGTCCATGGGAGATATATTATGATGGTGCCTCCTGAAGGCTTTTCATTCAAAGGATGGAAACCCCGAGGCTCAATAGGTTTGGTATAGGGATTGTATTTATCTCTCCAAACAAATCACGTTTATCGTACTCTTTCTCACTATATGAAAGACACACAAATAATGAGGGATAATACCATGCCCTCATCACTAGGATGGAACTATCCATATAGCTGCACATAGCCTACCTAAATATCAAACTGTATTCGAAACTAGTGATAAAGTAGATCAATGGAAAATATTTCTAAAAAAGAGGAATTGGACCCTCTCACTAGCTACATCAGAGGACTGATGGTAGAGTTTCGTTTTGAGACAACATTTATTCATGTTCCCCAACCATAGAATGCTCTCGCTGATGCATTGGATAATGCAGCCACTGTCTTGGCTGACCTTGATTATGAGGAATTATTCTTCCATATCACACAAAGAATAACGAACTCATAAATCTTCGTATGTCATATGGAAGAAATAAATCAAGTCAACACCTCCCCATTGTGTGATAAACCAATGACCACCTCTGGATGGATGGAACCAATAATTTGTTATCCCCAAAACAGAACTATCCTAACGTACTAAGATAAGGCAGACCAGATTTGGTGATGTGTAGTGAACTTCACCCTACAAGATGGTCCAATGAACCAAAATTCCTCTATAAATGATGCTTTTATGGAATCGTCCTTAGATTCATAGAATAATAAGATATTTTAACTATCATAGAGGAATTCCATCTAGGATATTGTGGTTCCCATCAATCAAGGACTAGTCACTCCCCCCAAATCATGAGTTTAGGATATTATAGGAAACTATGATACCAGACTATGTGGAATTCACAAAAAAAATCATGTGTGCTAGATCCATGAAAACTTCAACCATCAACCCCTAATATTACTACATACAACTAAATATTCCTGGCCACTTTCTGTTTGCGGAATGGATGTTGTGGGTCCATATCCCCTTCCACCGCAAAGTAGTTCAAGTATATCCTTACTACTACAAACTTTTTCTCCCATTGGGATGTTGAAAAACCACTCAAAGAAGTTATAATAAAAAACATTCTCAGCTTTGTAATGTCACCTATCATCACCAGGTTTAGAGTTCCTCACACAATATTGATGGAAAATAGAACCAACTTCTGTTATACAAAGTTGAAGAAACTGTACCTGGAGTAATATCGATTATAATCACTCATCTCTCTATCATATAGTGTAAAATGTATATAGAGGCCTTTAATAAGACTCTATCAAAAATACTCTCATATATGGTGAATAAGGATAAAAATTTATGGATTGGCAATCTCTTTCATACATTATAGTCCAACCATACAATAGGAACCCTGATCTTTATTTCACGTTAATGCTTGATTTATTTCATAAGATTGCACATAATACAACCCAAAATAATGAGAATTATGATTTTATTTTCTAATTAGGTAAATTGAGTAACAAATTAAAACATTAAAATACATCTCCTTTATTAAAAACTTCTTTAACATGTCCATAATATTCATTCATACTTAAAACTCCATGGGACATCCTAGGTAGAAACGTAATAATGGGGTGATCTATAAAGAACAATAAGGGAGTAAACATGGAATAGCATAGATAGGATAATACATGTTAAATAATAGGCATATCAAGGTGGCATAAAAATATTATTAATCATAAACATGATATAGAATTACAATCCTAACCTGGGAAATGTGGTGAAAACTTAAAATGCCGCATAATAAATATATTCCAAGGGTAAACTTTCCCATAAATCATGATGGAAAAAAGTTTCATAGAGGAATCTAGTTCACTCTATGTCCAAAAATGATGTATCATGATACTAAGCTTTGCCTCATTCATTGGAGTGATATCTGGGAACACCCATCATATTCATTTCATACTCATGCTTAAGTGTTCCATATAGATCATACAACATGGATTCATTCATGATCCTAATTTATTATATAATCAAGGAATGTAGAATGAATACATGTAATTACACAATAAAAAATTATATGTGCATAAATTCGAATACCCTTGACAGAAAATGGGTTTTGTATTCACTACATAATTGTTTTTGTCAAGGAAAATTGAGGTGACATTTTGGAAGCATAATAACATCACAAAAAAATTTATAAAATGGATTATTGAGAAATAAATGGGTATACAATAATTTATAAATTAAATTGAATGTAATAGGGATAGGTAAATACATTTCAAAACATTAAAATTTGTAAATATAAGGTATACGATATTGAATAAACTTTAATAAATAATAGAGAGAAAAGAACCCTCACAAAATTTTGATATGGTAACGGGTCTACATAAGGGTTCATAGGGGGGATGAGAGTTTGTGGGGATATAATAATTTATAAAAAAAGTGACGTAAGAGGGTTATGGAAGAACATTTCCTAATATATAAAAATATAAATTGAAATACATAACATAAAATGAGTGCTTGATAAAAGAGGAGAGTGCAGGATCCCTTACTTGAGTGCATGACTCCAAAGGCTTGGGAGGAACCTCTTGAGATCTTTGGGCCTTGTGAGGGCTCTAGATAGTATATATCATATTCTTGTCATAATCCAAGGGTTTTTAGTAGGGATATTTGGTATCTTGGGTACCTTTATATAGAAAAAGAGGGGGGATTTGTTGTTATTTAGGTTTTTGAATATGCATAATAAAATATCCAAAACCACAGACCATCCCATAGTTTTTACCATTGTTTATGAAAATATAATTTTTTTTATTATTTTATAAGTCCAACGGACAAACTTATTAAAATAATTCACTATCTTATGTGCTGGTGAATCACACTCTTTAATAAATGTTTTTAACTCCTTAAATGATATTATAGATTTCAGAGGATTCATAATGCCTTTACAATATAAATGAAAAAAAAATTAAAATCACATTATTTTAAAGATAATAAATTTTATTTGGTCTTGGATCCCCTTTTTTATAATTATTATCTAACTTTTGGTTCATTGTGTTTTCATAAAACGTAAACTATATTTATAAGGTAATTAATTTTTACCCGAAAATTAGATTGTCTCAGAAAATTATCAAAAAATTACCATTGGGAAATTTTAAAAACATGGTTCCAAAAAAATATTCAGTTTATCTAAATAATTTTTTAAATATGTGTTTTTTCCCATTAAAATTAAATTTTCATTTATTAAGAAATGTTGAATTTTTTTACAATAACAATTTTTCAACAATTATAATATTACATATGAATATATGATCATTTATATTTGATAAAAATTGTTTCATAATAAAATGTAACTTAGATATTATTTATTACAAAAATCCATTAATTTCATAAATTCATAAATTGAATTTTAATATTAACCAAAAATATAATTTGTGCTTTATTATATCAAAATTAAAATCATTTAAAAAGTAACAATAATAGTATTAAAATATATTCATTATTCTATGAAAAAATCGTGTAAATATTTCTATATCTAGATTCTTGATAAATATCCCTTTAATACACTAGAATAAGCCCTAAGAGTATGGAGAACGTGGCAGAACATTCATGGGGTGGTACGGAAAACATGGTTTGGTCCATGTTCTCTAGGAGCTTGAACTTCTCCCATAAATGGTTTCACTAAAACATAAGTTGTAAGATCTTATCATGGCATTGGTCAAGGGGAAATCTAAAAAATGAAATATCCGTCAGAAGATATGATAAATGTGCTTCATTGGGTATGATCCTATTGGTTGATTCCATCACTTACTTTATCTCTGTTAATTGAATTTGTTAAAACCCAATATTTATATTTGTCATGTGATCACTATTCAGTGGGTATATTATAAATGGTAATGATACTTAATGATAAAATAAATCCAATGGACATAAAAAAATAAAATAAGTGAACGTGTTTTATATAACCAAATTATAGCATAAGAAATTTAATTAAAGAAAATGGTGGATTTTATTTATAATTGTTCAGGTCGTTACTATAACACCACAAGTTTCCACGGTACAATTCTCTTTGAATAATACAGTAGAGTGTGTTGTACGCAACTTCACGTTCTAACACATACCACAACCAATCAAACTAGCCGTTATGAATTGTAATACCAACTTTTTGAAATTTTATAAATTTTACCTTTCAAAATGGATTTCATGTTTGTATTCAGAATATCAAAATTAGCTTAGGGTGATTTTCTGGTATTTTTTTAAAAACATTCAATTTTTGAGGAATAGTGAGAAAACATTGAGTTGTAGTTTAAAACCGAATTTTTATTAAAATAATTATTTATTTTATTTAAATTTAATTAAGGTCAAAATAGATACATGATACCTATATAAGTTCAATTTAATTCATTCGTGTTAGTTTAGAATAATTTTAGATATATAAAAAGTTTATTGAACTTTTCACCGTCTTTTACCCACCTCCTAGAAAAATTTGTAAATTCACATAAAACTTAATTTTACTTCTTCTGTGAGTGGAATTTCTAAAATTCAAGAGATGTGGTTAATATCAAGGAGTGAAATGTGGTTCAATGAGATGAAAATAATTTTTGTTGAATAGTAACTTTTTACTTTTATTTACCACGGTTAAAAGTAAATAGGGTAATTAAGGGAAAAATGATATTAATATTACCCTAACACATGTCGTAATTCTATTGGACAAGTGTCTCTTGAACAAAAACAACCTTAGGAATAAAATATTATCATTTATGTACACGTGGATTAGATTAGGACATTTATTATTATTTAATTCAAAGGAGAGTTAAAAGAGATAAAATTAATGTTTAATAACTAAAACATTTTTACTATAAGGTAATACATAAGATAAATTAGATTATAAATATTCATTAGAAATATAAACATATTTCCTACATAATGGTATTTTATTTATAATTTTTATACATTAAATAATTTAATTTATTTATGACTCAATGGTGATTTAGTAATTACCTAATTAATGAAATATTAAAATAATTGATATTTTAAATATCAAAATAAATGTAATTTGAGACTTTTTATGAATTACACTAATTTTATAGGTAAATATGACATATTATTATTGGTTTTATAATGTTTTTTTGAATTAATAATTCCGTTATAAAATTATCAAAAACAAAATATCCAATAGTGTCAAAGTTGACAAAAAAGAATTTTTAAAACCAATATTATATTATTAATGACTATTATATTCCAAAAAATCTGAAGTTCAGCCAAAGGACCTATATAAAGATTTGTGTATAATTAATGGTCCACTTGGGGGTCTCTTGAAGTTATATAGTATGTTTATTAACTATATAATATAAAAATACAAAGAGACTTTGTAAATGTCAAACTATTTAACTAAGAGTTAAATAAAAAAGATAAAGTTAATATAATGACCCAAACCTATCTAAAATATATTAGTTGAAAGTATTTCGACCCATACCCACCTTATAATTTAAATAATCCACTTTTTATCCATTATAAACCTAATATGAATTTATTATAAAATAATACTTTAAGTTTTTCCTAAAGAGCCCCTCCTCCCCCTTATAAAAGGACACCAATTTTAACCAATTATTCACACCTTCAAAGCCATTTGGCTCAGCCAAACCCTGACCAAATATTTTCTCAACTTCCCTAACTTCAACCTAGAGGCATTAGTTTTATCAGAAAGCCAACCTAAGAATCCATTTTGATCAAATAAAAAATAAGTACCTGAAGAAGAGGTAATGTTTTCACCACCCTTTTTCAAGTTCCTTTATTCTTCAACTTCTTCTTTAATTGTTATTTTATTTCTAAGATAATAAATCCAGTATATTCTATATATTGTGATGTTATTATAAATATGGTACATCCATATTCAGTATTCTATCCATCGTTTGATTGACACGTCACCATACGTGCGTACATACGGCTTACTGTCTCCATGTCATTGTGTAATTGTTGTTCAAAAACATTATTATTTGGATGGGTATGATAATAATATGTAATTTATGTAAATAATAAATATAACATGATAATTATTATTTATATATGATATACCTTCCAATTATATATTATTTTAATATCAAAATAATGATATTGTCGCTCGTGCGTACGTACGAACTACCGTCTCCCCGAACGCGATGTGATTCATTCCCCATCGTATCCATACAATTATAATTATAATTTTATGATTAAAAATAATTTTTAAGGACTTTATATCATTCTAGATATGAATAAGTTACAACCTATCCATAAAAAACATGGCTTATGTAATAAAATATATAAAAGAAAACGAGTGAGTTAACACCCGAAAAAGATGATAATACTAAGATATTATTAAAAAATCAATGTTAAAAAATCATTTATGATATCATATTAATGTATATGATTCTTGTATAATTTAATAACATTTATTTCACCATTATACAGGAGTTTAACCTACCCTCAACCATGGAAAAGTACAAGGTAAGGGGTTATTTCACAATCTCTTCATTATCCAAGGTTGTTTTTACGTAATTATCTACTGGGACCTCTTTATCATCCACATCCATGTTCCATAAAAATATATTTCAAAACATTTTTACTATTTAATAGACAATGGGTTAAATTCATTTATACCCTTATGTGTTTTGAAAGGAATATTTCCGTCATTTTCCAAACAAGGTACTTTTTGACCATTTCAATAAATTTAAGGTAAGAATGTTTTTTTAACTTATATGGCAGGTGCGGCTACTTTCTACTGTTATAAACTCTTCGATGCTTACCTTACAATATTATAAGAATATTTTGAATTTAAATGTTTTATTTTATAATTATTTGAATTTTAAATGATTTATAAATGAATATTTTATGAATTTTTGAAAGGAACTCTTTATAAAGATCGTAATTTTAAATTTTCTAAAGATTTATCTTTATAAATCTATTTAATTAATGTCCATGTTTTCAAAATGATTTTAAGGATTTATTTATATGTACATGAATTTTGTGAAATTATATTTATTTTCAAATGTTTCAAAGTGGTATGGGACACTTTTATTCAAAAATCTATTTTAAATTACTTAATAAATCTGTGAATTTTAAATGATTTCAAAAAAAGAGATATTTCTCTCAAATAGTTTTGATTTCTTCTATGCCAACATCCTTTGATGGATTTTGAGCTTATTTGAAGTTGTTTTATTATGATACAAAACTTTCATATTGTATTGAAGGTTTTGTGATATGTTTGGCTGTGGATGTGTTGTTTTTATACCATCCATGGTTTATGGAGAAAGTGTTGACATTTTGTATGCAAGTTTTAATACGAATGATTATGTTATGTTTAAACCTATTCATATGAGGAATTCATTGGACTTAATAAGTGACTGGTGGATCCATCTATAGCTCCTCGATGCATCGGTAGGTCTCATGAGACAAACTAGTTTCTTGGCACGAGGCCTTGACAAAATCTTATTTGTAGTCTTGGCACGAGGCCTTGGCTACGTGGTTATGATAGTCTGGAATTATGCATTCCTTCATTATGAAAGTGGTTATTGACATTTCATGTGATTATTAGATTAGTAGAATATCCATGTGAAGAAGTAAATGGAATTATTTCATTTTATTTCTTCCATATCATGTTGAAGTTCAAGTTGAAAAGGATTTTGTTTTAGTTATACATTTCCTTAAATGTTTATGCTTATTTATGAAAGTTTCTGCTATATTGTTATCCTTACTAGGCATCTGAGCTCACCCCATTCTATGTTTTATTTTTCCCATGATGTGAATAAGTATTTTATTAATGACCTATAGAGATAGTGTGAGGGGTTGTGAGTGTGGACTATGGAGACTATTTTGTTATAGTTTTCATTTTATGATGTATTGTAAACTTTATGAATGTATCTAGTGATTCCAAATCTAATAAACTAATCGGTCATTCGAGATTTGATCTTTTGTGATCATGCCAATTTTATGTAATAATGCACCGACTCTGGGTAACTGGGTTCGGGGTGTTACTGTTACAATCTTCCCCAATTAAAAAACTATCAGTTGAAATTTTCTTTTCCCACACTAAAATTGCTGGGAGTAACTCTAATTTATCACATCCTCCAGTTCCCACATTACTTATTAAAAATTTTTATTTCTCAACAACACTTTTACTTGTTTCGTTGTCTTATTTTGTAGAACTTTTTGCCTTTGATATTTTATTTTCACTGGATTCTATTCATAAGAAAGATCATTATCCAATGGTACCACCTCGGGATTGAGTATATATGATGGGTCTGGTATGTACATAGTCAAGAAGTATAAATGGAATACATCATGTACTTGAGATAGGTTTGGTGGGAGTGTTAGTCGATAGTCCAATTATTCTTTGTTACGAAGGATCTCAAAAGGGCTGATATAATTTAGAATAATCTTTCCCTTATTATCAAATATTATCACTTTCTTCTATAGAGATACACAGAGGAAAACCATTTCTCCAACACTATGTCTCATTGATGATTTTCAACATAACGCCGTTTTTGACTCTAACCAGTCTTTATGTGTTGTTGAATAGCCTTTACCTTTTCCACCGTTTCCTTTACTATTTTAGGACCTAGAAGTTTGTCTTCCCCAACTTCATCCCAACATGCAGGTGTCCTGCACCTATTCCCATAATGAGCTTCATAGGGATCCCTTGGGATGGTCGAGTGGAAAATGTTATTGTAACAAAACTAGACTAGATGAAGTTGTTGGTCTGGCCCTCTTTTGAATTCAGTTGAGCATGCTCTCAAAATTTCCTCAAGTGTTTGGATATTCTACTCATATAGGCCATAAATTTCTAGGTGATAAGTCAAAATAAAGTTTATCTCAGTGTTTACATTATGTTTTAGACTTTTAAAAATATTTTAGGTGAATCTTGTATATTAATCAGAAGAAAAAATATAGTGATACTCTATGAAGTATAACCACTTCTCTAATGTATATACATGCGAGATGATCTAATGATAAATTCTTTAGAATCACAATGAAGTTTTCAATATTTATAAGATGATCCACAACAACCTATATAACATTATTTACTTTGATTGTCTTCAGAAGTCACGTGAAAAATTTCATGGTCATTTTTTTCCAATTTCCATGTAGGTATGGGTAATGGTTTCATCATATCCATATAATTATTCCTTTTAGCCTTAACATTCTCCAATAACAAGAAGTTTGATGTATATTCATAAATCTCCTTCTTTATGTTGTCCACAAATAGTCCTCTCAGAGATCTCAATACATCTTTGTATTTCCTAGGTTAATAGAGAAAGTATAACTATGCGGATCATCCAATAGTTCCTTATATAAATAGGGATTTTATGGAACACATAGTCTTGAACCAAATCTCTCAATTACTTATTCATTAACTAGGAACACCTAGGATTTACCATTTCATATAGTTTCCATGTTCTTCTGAATTCCAACATCATCTTTTTTAGCATCCTTTTACCTTTCAATAAGAGATGGTTGAGAAATAGTTTGTAAAAGTATTGATGAGTTTCCTTAATTTATGATTCCCATGTCCATCCTTCTAAATTCATATGAAGATTGTATCCTTCTAAATTCTCATCAATGATAAATTTTTGGGATTCTGTCTACTTAGAGAATCCACCACATTATTTTCATTACTATGATAGTAGTGAATTAAGTAGTTATAAACCGTGATCAAATATAACCATTTTAGTTTCCACATATTCAGATATTTAGGTGTGAATATATATTTGAGACTTATGTGATCCATATATATTTCACACTCCTCTCTAAATAGATACTTCTATTACATTTTCAAAGAAATGATTATAGTATCCAACTCCAAAACATGTGTCAGATAGTTCTATTTTTTAACTTTCAAATGACTTGAAGCATTGTCTACAACATTTCCATTTTACATAAAAACATAGACCATTCCATTCATCTAATAATATGTAAATATTGTGAAAATTTATCCACTTTTGGGTAGTGTGAGAATAGGGGTATGGTATTCACTACATAATTTTTTCGTCATGGAAAATTGTAGTGACAATTCAGCAACATATCAGTATCTCATAAAAATTCATAAAATGGGTTGATGAGAGAGAAATTGATCTCTCATAATGTATACATGAAATTGAAAGTAATAGTGATAGGTAAAAGCATTTCCTAACACGATTACTTAGAAATAGAAGGCATATGATATTGAAGAAACATTAATAAATTAGAAAAAGGAAAGAACCCCTGCAAAATTTCAGTAGGGAAACATATGTACATAAATGTTAATAAGGGGAGAAATTATAGTGAATGTGGATCTCATAATTTATACATAAAATGGGAATTAATATTTATATGTAATAACCTACCCCAAATATATTAAAATTTAAATTAAAAGACATAACATAAAATGAGTGCTTGATAAAATCGTAGAGTGGAGGATCAATTACTTGAGTGTATGACTCCAAAGGATGGAGAGGGGCTTCTTGAGAGCTTGGGGGAACATTTGGAGGAATATATGGAGTGTAGGGGAGAATTGGGTCATGATTTAATTAGTTTTAGTGAAGAAAAATGAGATATTGGGATTTTTCATATACGAAAATAGGGGATTTATTTATTATTAATGTTTTAGACTCTACATAATAAAATATCCAAAACCACTAACCAAACCATGGTTTTTTCCATGATTTATTCTTAATGGGGGTGTTTTTTTATATTTTATAAGGCCAAGGAAATATATTATTAAAATAATTCCCATTCTTATGTGAAGGTGATTCACACTCTTAAAGAAATGATTTTAAAACCTTAAAATATAATATACGTTTTGAAGTATTCATAATGGCTTCAAAAAATAAATCAAAACCTAAAATAAAATTTTGGTTAAAGGAAAATATTTATTAGGGTTTAACCCATTTTATTATAATTATTAAATCACTTTTGGGTCGTTATGATGTCATAAAACAAAAATTATATTTATATGGTATTTAATTTTTACCCAAAAATTTGTTTGTCTCTGAAAATTATGAAAAATTAACCATTTTATAATTTTGATGCTCTAATTCCCATTTTATCTAAATAATTTTCTAAATATGTTAATTTTAACTTTAAAAATAAAATCTCCATTTATAAGTAAATGTTGGCTTTTTTAACAATAACAGTTTTCAAACAATTATAAAAATTACATTTGATTATATAATCATTTATATTTGATAATAATTTTTTAACAATATTATTTTACTAAAATATTATTTATTTCAAAAATATATTAATTTTTCAAATTCATTAATTGAATTTGATCATTAACAAGAAATAATATTTGAGAATTATTGTATAAAAATAAAAATCATTTACAAAGTAATAATAATACGATAAAAATAGATTCATTATTCTATAAAAATTATGTATATATTCATATTTCAAGTTTATTGATACATATCCCTTTAATATGCCAATATATTACCTAAGAGTAAGGTACGAGATGGTGGGACTTCATGGGGGGTTTAGTGAACATGGTTTGGGTCGTTATCACGAGGAGAATGAACTTCTCATGTAAATTGTTTCACTCAATCTTAAGTTATTTGATATCAGCTTCCACTTGGTCAAGGGAAAATCCCAAAAATTCTATCTTCATTGGAATCTATAATAAATGGGCTTCATATAGTATGATCCAACTGGTTGACATCATCACTTCCTTTTTTTATGTCTATTGGATATGTTAAACTCCTATATTTATATTAGTCCTATGCTCACTATTCAATGACTATATTATCAATGGTAATGATATTTAACATTCGTTAAATCCAATGGGAATAATAAAAAAATAAGTTCATCTTTTTTCTCTAATCTTATTATATCATAATACATTAAATTAAATCAAATAGTGAATTTTATTAATAATATTTTTGATAGTTACACATACCACCAAAAGAAATTCCAAACAAGAAACACCATAATCATTAGTGTACGAAACTAAGGAAGTGTTACCCATATAGGCACAACTACATTCAATACAAATATCCATTTGCATACGACTTTTAGATGATGAGAAATCCAAAATATTTCTAGATTTGAGGGGCTTGATGAGAGTTGGTTGTGCGCATTACACAGCTTGGATGTCCATCAGAATCGAATCACATGATCCTATAATAAAAATGTTCTACACCACTCATTACCCTAAGGATAACTATTATTGGATCTTAAGACCCCAATGATTCTAGAGAATAAGCCTCCAAAAGTGGAACCCATGTGTGAAGGGCCTTATATAATACATAGGGTCTATCATAATGGATCCTACTCATTCACCACCATTGATGGGGAGAGGATGACACCTCCCACCAATGTGATATTTCTCATGAAATACTTTTCATAGTTCTCATCAAGTGTAAACGTCCTAATAGTAGGACTTTGAACTATATAGTATCCCTCATCCAAACCACAAGATAATAAAATATATAGGGATCATCCAAAACTCATGATGATAAATAGATTGAGGGTAGTCTTAACCGCATGATGATAAAATATATGGGTATCATCCAGACCACATGATGATAAACTACATGTGCATCATCCTCACCAGATGACAATAAATGGTATGGGGATCATCCTAAACACATGATGATACACTATATGGATATCATCCTAAAAACATGATGATAAACTATATGAGGATCATCCTGACCACATAACGATAAACTATATGGGGATCATTAAGACCACATAATGATTAACTATACGGTGACCATCCTAAACACATGATGATAAAATGTACAGAGATAATATCAGTCCCATGATGATAAAATGTATGGAGATCGTTCTGACCACATGATGATAAACTTTATGGATTTTATCCTAAACATGTGATGATAAACCATATGGATATTTTCCTTGAAATAAGATGATAAACTACATTGCACCCCCAATTCCTAACAATAAGAAATTAAACAGCACGGTGTCCCACATACTTACCACATGGCATTAAAATTCATGGCTGAAGTCATCACAATATGATGTTAAACTACACGATTCCCCAATAACTATGTATGGATTGATTCCAACCACATTTAGATATTATTATTATCCAAACATCTAGTTTTGGGACAGGACATAGTATTCCTTTTTCCTTCACATCAGTTGATCCATATCCTTCTACAAGATGTTAAACAAGATGGCTAATTTCCTTTTCACCTTAAATTAAACTACATGGGTTTTATAGAACTATGTATGTCTTGAATATCATTTTCAGTGATATATGTAGGGACACATCGATCCTATATCTTTGTTCATCCCCCATATGATGCAAAATATCCCTATCATATCCTTAATTTCATCGACATAATGAGGGGAACCCTTGTCATCCCTTGTTTCTCACACTAATCATAGCCCATGTGAGCTTTGTAATTTCATTCAGGGATTCCCCCTTACAAGAAAGGCATAAAATCTTATAATAGTATCATCATGGTCATGGATGTAAGAACATAAAAGGAACAACATGATTTCTCTCTTGATGACATTAAACTAAACTGTAAACGTCCCTTTCATGATATAAAATTGTCAATTCCTATGGACCTTGTCAGAAACAAGTACCATTGCTGGTGTTGGTCCCCTATAACACCTATATTCATGAACTATGTGTAATTTGATTTCTAACATCATAGGATACATAGTTATTCCTATCTCTTAAATCCAAGGTCATTTCACGAAAAATATAAAAATTCCCCCTCTCTTCACATAGGCTGTAATTTCATAGGGTGTTCATTCTATAAGAACTATATACGACTTGATTCTCATTATCATGAGATTTGTAGTGACGTCCAAATCTCAAAACATTGGCTGAACAATAATATTTAATTTAAACAGTGCCCACATTAATGCATAGTCCAAAACTATAGATTGTTTCCCATTCAAAAACAATTTGTCGATTAATTCATGTCATCACAAGATTTGTAGTGACATCCATATCTCCAATAATGGGTCTATCTATAGAAACTGATAAGAAATCCACCCTAACTATATAGGATCCATGTCACAAAGGCTCATTTGGCCTACATATGAGATAGATCTATGTACATATTTCTAATGTACATAATATATCATGCACAAATTTCTTCATATTAGTTCCCAAATTCTCACTGAATGATGTTAAACTACAAGACAAATGTCCTGGTTGCATTACATTAAAATTTCACAATGATAATGTCTTCCCCATATGACAAAAAACTAATTGATGTATTTCCTTACCATATGAGGTTAAACTGTATGATAATTTTACCAACAACATGATGATAACATATCCAATCCATTTCCCATTTTTATCCCATATCAAAGGACCACAATAGCCTTACCTCGGTCAACCAGAGTATCGGGTTCTTACATCATATTTTAAAGCACCTCAATCCATAATCCACACTTCATGCCTCAAGTGAATTGGATCATTGCAACCTTCCTTATCCCTTATAAAACATACCTAACTTTGAGGTGCCTTTGATTGACTATGAATGTATTTATTTGTTTTCTTCATATGCCCCTATGGTCCTCAACCAAATAAATCACTCTGCAAAAAGGATTTCTATCCCTATGAACCCTAAAATCACCATGGAAGAACTCAACACCTAAGTTTGATCTGAGCTAATCTGGGTATGAATGTCATGTATCATTACTCATAACAAATGAACCTCAATCAATGATTTACAACATTTTTATCTCTCACTCAAGAGGATATTATGGTACTCTTGTCCTTGGGTATCTTAATTGGGCTCTTTTGTATCATCCCCCATATTATGTCTATACACATCAGGATCTTAAACATCCTACACATTGGTCAAAGTTGTACAACCTTAAACTCTAGCATATAATGGTCAAAATCACATGTCCTAAAGCAGCAGTGATGGGTGGTCTAAGTTGAAAGACCCTAAACTGTATTATTACAGTGATTTATCCTACAAGAGCTTATATGACCCACCATATGTCCTTAAGAAATCTATACTCATGAGGCCTATAATATTTTTAAAACAGTATATAACTCTCCCTCTATTACATATATATTCTACCCAATAAATCCTTCTACAAATCGGGTGATCTTAAGATAGGTGGAACAAATTAATCATTAAAAAATATCATGTTGGATGGGAATTCATGATCATTCCTCAACAAGAATATTTTATAATTTCAAAATTAAATTCTTGGAATTTTTATTTATTGTATATTATGAATGACATGGTTATCATTGGTGATTCATACAATATTAGAGCGGTGAAATGTCATGAATATCATGAATACCAAAAATGTTGGACAAGAAACATGGATGGTTCATGAAAAATTAACTAATTGATAATGTGAAAAAAGGAAAAATATCCACGTTTCAGAGTCTCTCCCTAAATATTAACAAAAATATATTAAATTGAATTATGACAAGATTTGATCTGCTAAATTTTCCATGTCTGCAAGTATCTAATGGGAAGTATCGATTGAATGTAAGAGTGTCGCTCGCCTCACCTCTCAAGCTTCTTTCCCAGGATGGAGAATCTCCACCAAATTAGTCAACTCTTCAACTCTATTTTGGTCATATTATAATGAATATAAGGATTTTGAAAGGTCATACCTTATACGGGCTATGATTTCCTCATGCCTCTATATTTTCAAAGTCTGGGCATCCATCTGGGGTTGCAGTTAAGAAACCAACTGGGGACCATGCATCATTTCCTCAGATGCCACCATGATATTTCCAATAAGGGGGCCTCATCTACAAGATCCTTCAAGTACCTTTTATTTGTTCCCAAATATTTGTGATTCAGAAACATTTGCTTTATGATTTCATAAAGTGATTTTCAGTCAAAACAACTTTTCCTAAATTCATGAAATAGATGATGAAGTTGTTACCCTTGGTCATGAAATACATCCATATGATTCTTACTAATCAAGGAATGAATATATTTCAAGATCATATTATGTTGTGTATGGGCCTCTATGACTGATGGAGCAAGTGTGGCAGGAGGAGGAATAACGAGTTGAATGCGTAATGAAGCCGAAGAAGAGGGTTTATATGCTTTTCTCAATAATAGGTGTATCATCTGTATCCTATGTTGGAGAACTAATTTTCTCAATTTATTTTTTCTCACTATCATGGAAATTTTTGCAAGAATGAGGTTTCTTCCTTGATGTATCGCTCAGTTCTTCAATAAATTCCATCATCACCATATGCATAGGGGGTGGAGTGGTAAAAGACATTTCCCCATGAAGAACCAGTTGGCTTAGCACACCATCTAGATAAGATACTACCCAAGCCTGGGAATAATCCTAGGTAAGGAAGGTGGTAACATTAGCAGGAGAAAGTATGATCTTAGACTCAATATCATCACATTCTAACATCATCCAAAATGGACATATGGACCCAATATTTTTCTCTCCTCATACATCATCTAAGGGAAGAGGGGATACCCATTGGGTGTATCCAAACTAATTAGTTAATTGATATGGTGTATATGGCTCATAGATGATTAGATCATCCTCCATGTATGTAAGAACCTTGTCCTGAAGAGAGATCATATTTGACCTTTCATCAAGGGAACTGTTGTTGTTACCAATAATATGACTTGTTGGTGCATAGTAAGTGTTAAAAGAAAAGCTATCATATTATATTAGTGCATCCTTAACCTTGGAAGGACTCGGAGACATGTTTCTAACCCGAGATATGTTTTGTAATCTAGGATGGGATAAGGCTTCTGATATCCTGGTGGCATTATAATATTCATAATAATGAAAATGATCCTCTACCCACCAAACATAAATTAGAGAGGGAAAATGATCCAATAAGGGTTGATTCATTTTTGAATACATACTAGGAGTTGATAAAAGCATATAAGGACTGACACTTCTGAATTGAGGTGATGTCCTTTCGCAAGTCATGCCACCATCACCAATGTGCTGACAGGGATTCCAGAACATGAATCCCCAACTGGGAAAATCCATCCATTTTAAAAAAAATCTATTAATACTGCCAAACTAAGGTCTATAGAGATCATTGGGTTCACTCAGTATCCCCATGAGTTATAGTCCCTAGCTTCCAAGTTAGCCCAATGCAATCCAGCACTGTCACGGGCCTGCTGACAAGGGTACCGATGGGGGCATATAGTAGTGGGCCTAACCCCACTGCAAAAAAGAAAAATATTGATCAATACATTAAAATAAAAGAGTGGTAATGTTATTATATCCTTACTCAGCTTCTCCTTCACAATGGTAAGCACCTACTTCACCAAAACTGGAGTATTCACTGTATCATCCCAAACATCTGTAGTAGGGAGTAACGGATCATACATCTCTCTAAGAGGAGGAATCTCACCCATTTGGTAGATTTACCATAGGCTGATTCCCACGTCACCA
Source organism: Viscum album (assembly GCA_963277665.1). Lineage (NCBI taxonomy): Eukaryota > Viridiplantae > Streptophyta > Magnoliopsida > Santalales > Viscaceae > Viscum > Viscum album. The sequence continues at coordinate 1,229,349,101 of OY728163.1, read as the reverse complement.
TAGAAAAAATGGAATGTGATGGAACCAATGAACCAATTCTTGATCATTTATCAAAGTATATTAGGCTGGTGGTAGATGATGAATTAGTAAATACACACATATTCATAAAGTTGAACCCTATATACCTGGTCAGAAAACACTATGCATATTTTCCTGACCTAGAAGGGTCATTCCCAATCATCAAAAAAATTTACTACCAGGATGGAGAACCCATTTTAAGCTCCATCTTCTGCTAGTATTACTTATTTAAGAGAGAAATATACTCATGTAGTTTTTAGAGATAGGATGAAGAGTAAAATCACAGCCATCCAGACACAAAAGCATCAATTTCAAGTATATAAGACAAGCCTTTGGTTTGAACTTCAACCATATGACCTTCCTTGACAATTTCCATCTGAATGACTAAGAAGAGTTTTACACCTAGTGAGATGAAATATTGATGTATGAAGGTGGGATGTCAACATTTTCTACCAAACCAAACTCGTATAGTGGAATTCAGTGACATATAGGATAATCTTGTAGGTCGAATGAGAGGAAACTCTTAAGAATCTTATTATCAAAACACACATGATATTGGGTTTTGGTGTTAATATTTCTCGAAATCATGGCCCTGTGATAGGCTGCCTTTGAGGAAGATTTGAAAAATTGGAATCCATCTAAACAAAAGTAAGTCTCATATGTCATAAAGATAAAATAAAAAACTTTTCTGAGAAAATACTTAATAAATTGGTAGCATCATGTGCATCACATGAATCATCAAGGGATTCATGAATCACATAAGATGTTTGTGAATCTTATAACTCTCGAAGATATCATGGGTCATATAACCCACAGTGCATCGTGTAAACACATTAACCATTGGAGACTCAAAATTGTGTGACCTGGACATGGTAACGCATGTCACATGATAGTAAATAGATCATATGATCAAGTTAGAATACCACAAAAAAATCATCAATAAAACCTCAATCCTCTTGTATTATGTTAAAACAGTTACCAAAATAATTTTTTTTGATTGGTTCAAATGGGTGCCTAAACAAAATTGCAATTAAAACTAATTTTTTGAAAAAGTAGGGCTTGTAGTGAGGTCTTGCGATCGGGTTATACAGAAGGGTATTATAACAAAGTCCTGCAATGGAAGCGAGGTGATAGCACTCAAGAGAAATAAGAAGAACGTGGAAAGAAATGGATCTTTGTCCCTTCTTTTTATAGGTATTCTCTTGGAATACCAAGAATCTCTCAGCAGACCAAGAATCACCCAAGACATCAATTTGTAACGCTGCCAAAGTCTCGGGATAGTATTTACTTTCCTCAGAACCAATACCTCATCCCCATATATGTCACTCCTAAGGGGGTAATCTATTTATGCCTACCAAATTAGAATCATAAAATTCATAAAGGAATAAATACCTGGATATGGGAATTATTTTCCCCATGAAAGCAAAGGAAGGAGAAGGTGGTCGAGACATTTTGATCGCGTAAGCCTCTAAAAGACACAAGATTGCATGAACATAAATTTTCATGTGAGGGAACCATATATAACACATATCCTGAAAGATATCCCAGGAGTTCCCTTTAATAATCCCTTATGCTCTTACTAATTTCACCTCATAGAATTAGCGGTTGTGCAGCAGTAGCTAGATGAGCTCCCCCAGGTCATGCGGCTTGTCAACCTGTGATCGTGCGACAACCCGTCTAAAAATATTTTAAAAATTGGAGGAGAATAACAAAAATTATGAGGCCTCTTGTGATCATAAAACTCACGTGATAGATCATCGTTAGAAAGAATGGTTATCCTCAAAAACATTCAAACAAACTCATGAGACCCCCAAACCTTTGTAAAAAACAAAAGAAATAAAATGGGAGGTGGTGGGAGCCACTCACGGTCATAAAAATCAAGCGATGTGACCATATAAAACCACAATACAACGCGAGACCCTGTAGACAGGTTTTCCTCATCTCACAAAATACCTATGGCACATCTTCTTCACTGCGTGAAGAGACTTGGGTATGTCTAGGAAACCTCACGCTCCACATTTGTCTCCCTAAGGACAAACATATGGAGTTGTCCATGAAATGACCAAAAATCAGGATAAAACCTTTATTGGTCATATGATGAGTCACCAAGAGGTATAGTATTTATATTTGACATTACTCATGAAATATCCCATGAATCATAAATTTTTTAAAATAAAAAAAGTACATAAAAAGAAGAGAAGAATGGATCACCTCATGGTCGTAAAACCCTTGAGACATGTCAGGGATGTCTGTATCATGGTATCAAAAAAAATCCTTGACTAGTAATCCTTATCCAATAGAATGTCACAAACAAGACACTTGACAACATGTGGATTCCTTTTTATAAGAATCCAAATCACGTGAAGGAACTTTAAATTGTCATTAAGAAAAAATAAAAGTCATTCAGCATGCCTTCATCACTCATCAAGTCCCTATAAATTGGAAATAATCTAATAAAGGATGTGTTGGCGGGATGGAATCATGGCCGCTGAAAATCATGTAACAACCCCAGAGTTATCCATTGTAGAGACTCATGAATACATGTTATACCTAATCCCATAATTGACTCCAGCCTTGACTTGTTTGATATGTGTTGTGCAAACATGAAAACAACTAGGGTGCAGAGGACTATAAATCCCCAACCCTAGCATGAAAAATGAACCACTACTACCGTGACCATGTCTTCGATGACTCTATAGATGAAAATTTGGATCTTTTTCATCCAATATTGAAAGATAATTTCCTAGTGTGGTGGACCTAGTGAAAGGTATGTTTTTCATAAGGTAAGATACCATCGAACAGATGGATCAATCATGAAACATGAATAGTCACTTCAAGTGATCACTCATAGATCATGTCAAGCCCTCATGGTATGAAATGGGAAAAAAATACCGTACACCTTATAGAACACACAAGACTTAATACAAGATAACACTAAAAAATAAAATTCATTCATAATATAAAGGCTATAACAAATACTAAATATGGGAGAATTAAGCAAAGAACATATACGTTGACCCTCATGTTCTTTATTTGAACCAACCAAGATATGCAAAAGCACCGTGAAATGAATCTAAGATCTCACTACAATCTTTCAATATGTTATTTGAGTCAGGAAAAGTCATTTGTACATGTCAAAGCATGTCATGTGGAGCCCCTCAGGCATGCTGCCCCAGTCTCAAAAAACCTGTTGGGATCGCCATTAAAGTCTCTATATATCCTCTAGATGTGTCATTAGACTCATATGGTGGAACCAATTCGTTTGAGATAAGTATTTTAGTAGCACCCAGGAAGGTAAACCAGTTCTCACAATGCCCTCCAAACATGCTAGCATGGCCTCATGACGCTCTAAAGATATGTCATCCAAGACACACGACAACCTCTGAGAAATGTCACACTGACTCTCATGACACCCTCAAACTGTGTCAACCCACACTTGTTATGACACTAGGGAAATTCAATCGGATCTTGTGACACCTTATGGATAAGTCATCTAGTTCTATTGATGTATTACAAGACTATCCATCTGGGTCTCGCGATGTCCTCCAAACAAGACATCATTGATCACAAAACAACATTCATACATGCCATCAATATTTTCAAAAGTCCTCTATACAAACTGGATCATGCAATTTTTTGGACTTGTTACGAATATACTCTCTTGCATGTCAAGAAAAAAATAAATGAATGAAGAGAAGACAATCAGTGTATTTTTAGGAATTCATGCAGTCCATGTCATCAATGGAATACCAATTTTGGATGATGTCACCTATAACACCCCATGAATTTAAAAATAAATATATCTTGGAATGCACATTACACTGAGTCTCTAGGAAAAAAACACTTTGTTATTATAATTATTTAAAAAAGATAGTTATAACCAAGCCATGAAACATAATTTTTCCACTTCTATTATTTGAATTTCAAAAAATGTACACACACTATTATGATCAGTAAATTTTTTAGAGTCTAATACGATCAACTTAATTTGATGGTGAATAGTAACTTCACCATTATGAATAGTAATGTACCCTTATGAATAGTAATGTTACCTTTATGAAGAGTAAATGGAACCTTATGAATATTAACCTCAACCATGAATGTATAAATATATTTTCGGCACCTTATAAAAGAGATAAAATGTTCTTAAAATAAGTAATTAAGTGTTGGTATTTTTTTGGGTAATAAATATTTAATTACAATTTTAAATTAATAATTTTATTTAAAATAAAATTCATTTTCAAAAAATATATTCCTAAATAAGTATTTTACTTTCCTATGGTTTTAGGATAATTATATGGGACCTCAGTTAATTTTTGAAAGTATTATAAAATCAATATTAAATTAAAAATCATAATTTTTCAAGTAAAAATTATTTAATTTAAAAATTAAATATCACATATTTAGAAAATTATTTTCATAAAATGGAGTCCATTTTTTATTCTATACATTTATTATGGTTATGGTAATTTTTTTCTGAAATACTTGAATTTTTAGTGAATAGTGAAATTCAATAATTTACAAAATATGAAAAATAAACGAATTCCAACATCATGTTGTGTTATGGCTGATGTAAATGGCCATTGGTTAAAACTCACATGAATTTATTCCTATTTTAGGTCATAATAATCAAAACTATTCAAGGAACAGATCGAAAATATTTAAAAAATGATTAAAATAATCGAAAACCCTCCTCTCCTCCACTATAAAAACCACCCCTCACTCACTCTTCTTTTCACTCCTCTAATCCAGTAAGATTATAAAACTTTATCCCCAAATAATCTTCCCTAGTGCCTCCCCATGTCCTGGATTTATTTTTCTTCCCAAAATACCAAAACCCTTTCCCTTAAGGAGGTTCTCAAAGATGTTATTTCAATAGGTAAATCCTCTTCCTTTTTCTTTTAATTTCATTTCAATTTATCCTCGTTTCTTATTCTGTCCTAACCTACTCTATCCAATTGATAAATATTACTCAATAATAATATTAATACTTAAATTGTATCATGTTAATGTTATAACCTATATCAATATCTTTACTCTCCCTCTTTTATTTTATAATCAAAATCATCTTTTGGGGGGTTCCAATTTACAACATTCTTGGACGATAAAGTTTTGTTCTTCAATTATTCTTCAAATATGTTCATGATACCATTCGAAAGGTTGACACAGACTGTAAAATGTAGAATATAATCTTTTTGTATTCAATAAGTAACAAATTTATATAATACTAAATGATAAAACAAAATAAGTTTGTTATGATAAAAAACTATCATAATAATCTAAATGATTATCACTTAATGTCTTCTCTAATGATTCACCATAATACTAAGTAACCAAATGATATATATTAAAATTAAACTTTCGGATGTTCATTAATAATATATAAATTAAATTTTAAATAACCATATCTACTCCACATTAACTTCTATAATCTTATAAAAGTATGTTGATCATGAAAATCAAGGAAACAAACACTCCCGAGTGATAAATTTTATCTTATAACTCATAAAAATCTCATAAATGAACTTGGTAAAATTATAATAAAAAAATAAATGGAGATATGTATGTGAATTAATTAATTAATGGATTTTATTTGATTATCTAGGATGTTAAGGTCAAGTGAAGAACACGTTCGAATATAAGGTATGGTGTTTCTCATCTCACTTTTATTTTATTGAGATTTCCATTAATCATCCCTTATTTCTTGTATGTGATATATGTATAATTCCCATCGATATTATATACCATTAATAAAATTATATTTATGGTACTAAATATATAATTTTATGATCATTAATTTTATGGGAAATATTTTTTTAATTGATTAAAAGTGGTAAGGGTTTCCTCATATCATTTCCATTTTTGTGAGATATTCCTTATTCCCCACTATTTCATGTCTTTAGTGTATGTATAATACCTTTTGATATATAATATAATTAATATATTCAATTTCATTTTATTAAAGGTATTGTTTTATTACTATTAATTTTGGGTCATATTATTCGATAGATGATAAAGTGAAAATGGATTCTACCAGAAGCCCCATTTTTCTTCGGGTTACACTTTCACTACTTTTACAAAAAAAAATTCTTCTAGATTTTTGTATATATGATCTAATTTATATGTAAATGTTCCAAATAATTTTAAAAAAATTATAGAATCCTTATATTATAGGGATATACATGTTTTGAAATGGTTCCTTTCTCAATTCTTTAAGATAAACAAGCCCGATTAAAGGGACCTGCTCGAATTCTTACCCATTTTCAAGTGCACTCTATAATATGTTTATAGAAATAATTATTTTTGTAAAATAATACATTTTATCAGGAAAAAAATACCTTGGTTAATTTCTGGTTTTATGGAAACCAATATTCTTTTCCTCTTTAAAATCTCTTTAATATTTTCCTTCTACCGCACTAAAATATTTTATTTCTAAAGTTTCTTAAAAACACTTTTTACATGATATCACATCAGTGGGGAATAATTTATGCCTCAAATATCTTTTAAATGTACTCCCATTTTATTTTCTAGGATATAAATTTTTATAATCTTATTTTCTGAAAAATAGAATTTATTTTCCCAAAGAACACTTCTTTCCAAATTAAAAAAATGTGTTTTCTCGTATCACTTTTACTTCGATGATATATATACCTTGTTCAACAATTATTCCTTATATGTGTTGAAAGTACTACCCTTTAATATATCAAATAAACAGTCACATTATTCTTCTAATATTCTAATGTATTATGATTTTAATTTTTCAAAATGAAATGGGACACTTTGGAATGTTTAAAGTTTACTTGCTCATGAATATTACTATGGTATCATTTAAAATTATTTTAATATATGTCAACATTATTTGTTGAATCTTTTTATTCATTTAGGTTTATCTATTATGATACCGTCTACCATATTTTGTTGAAGGGATGAGGATTATTTTGACTATGGATGATCTATTTGATAGCATTCATCAGTAATAGTAAATGAATTCCAATTTTGTATTCCAGTTTTTTAATACAAATGTTTATATTTTTTACGTATCGCCATTTTCACAAGAGGAATGTATTGGACATAGTAAGTGTTGGATGGGTCCCACTATATCTCCTTGATGCATCGGTAGGTCTCATGAGATAAACTAGTTTTGGTTTTTACATGTTTATGTATATTTGTGGCACAAGCCCTTGATGGTATGTTTATGATGTTTAGTATTATGCATTCCCTCATTATGAAACTAGAAAATGATAGTCCATGTGAATATTATACTAGTAGAATATCCATGGTTATGTTTCATGGAATTATTTAATTAGTTTTTATTCCTTCTATATTATGCTCCTTTTTATTTTTCAAGGCATGTGTTTTTAGTTATTCATCATGCCTAGTGTTTATATTTATGATTACTTCCATAATAATATTTACCCTTACTAAGAATTTGATCCCACCCATTTGTTATGTTTTATTTTTCCCTAGGATGTGAATAAGTTTATTATGAATGACATTAAGGAATAATCTAGGAGTAGTGTGAGTTACTAATCGATCTGTTTTAATTAATTTCATTACAAGTTGAAATGTTGAACTTATGTATATATATGGGTTTTCAAAACTACTAAAAAACCCGGTCCTTACGGATTTGTCATTCTTGCAATCACGCCAATGTAATAAAATAATGTGCTGGCTTCGTCTAACTAGGGTAAGGGCATTAAAGTTGGTATTATAGGAAGTATAGAAGTATCCTTGTAAAACTAAATTTAGAAAATGTAGACTAGTTAGAAAAACCCTACGTTGTACTTTGAGGATAATAATAGAAGAACATCCTAGAATTTTGGGACTGTATAGATTATGTGGATATTCCTGAAAAATGCATCCCTATCAGAATACTACAAGTGTAAGTGTTTCTATCACAAATGCAGTTAGAAGTAACAACTCCAATAAGGGGTTCTGAACTTGATTTAGGGTAACCTGGTACACAATAACAGATCTTATTGTGCACCTGGTTTGACACTCCTAGGGGATACAATTAGAATAATTCACATTTACTTTAAATCTTCTTATTATGGATTTGAATATAAAATGAAAATTAATATCCTAGGTTAAAACTAATGTGTTTTAGGTTTAAAATAAGTTGTCATGATAATCTATAAATGAGTATACATTTTTTTCATTATTAAAATTGTTACTCACACTATGCTTTCTGGTTTTAGTCAATGACTGGAATCCATAAGAGTAATGTTAAATTTTAACATTATGGAAAATGTGGTGGTGTTGATCAACAAAATGGTATAGTTATAGGAGTGAAAGATGCCATTTTCATGCCTAATAACTTTTCTTGAAATATTATTAATAACATATACCTTAACCAACACACGAACCCACCAAAGAAGATAAAAATGGAGTTTTTAAGAGATCTAGTAGTGGAGACCATAGAGAAAAGAAGTCTCAACTACCAGCATACATGGTACGTTGAAGGATAAATACAAGAAAGTGTCTCAAAGTAATGGATAAATTCATTATGTGTGGTAAGAAAGGACATAAAGCAATGAATTGACGAGGAAAAAAGAAGATTATAATGGAAGAAAAGAAAGAAGATCCTAAGAATCCATTTCTAGTTCATTACCTTAAATGTAAAGGACCTGGGAAATACCCAAGTCAATTCCTGATTCTATAGGATATCCTCTAAGTCAAGGAAGGCCCTATGTAGAAATAAATGTATTATGTATTTATTATTGAGGTTGTATGGGAAATCCTAATTAAAATATTTTTTAGTAATTGATCTTATTTTATGGATATCTATCATAATTATTTTGGAAGATATATGGTTTTAGAAGAATTTCATCCTTCATGTTGGGTGACAACCCTCTGTGTTCGATAAGGACACAGTGTTCAAACCCACAACCAAAGGGCGATATGGGTACAACGCCTTCCACTAGACTACATGATATCATGGTTATTAAGACTATCTTTTTAGTTAAAACATCTAATGGATAAATTTAATTTTTATTTTAAGGATTTTTTTATCAAATAGATAACATTGAGATTTTAAAATTATTTTTTGGTTAAGTGATTAATGTTATTTTGGAAGAATTTCACAATTTTGGGAATACTATAAGAAATTGAAAGATATAATATTGTGAAGAATAAATATGGAATTGTATTTTGGTGTTAAATATGATTTTATTGTGAACATATGGTGATCCAGCTTATCTATGGAAATTGATAGAATATCATACAGATTATGTGATATTGGAAATTAAATCTTTGGTGTAAGAGATTAGTAGTTTTTTATGTCATTTGGAATACTATAGGAATATGTCCTTCTAATTTTAGGCTCATTGTCAAGATTTTTTTTAATAATGATAGAAATTTGAAAAATGATATATTTTGATCCTTGGGCATCACATTTGAATTTTTGAGATTAATGTTTATTTTCATCATATAAAGATTTATTATTTTTTGGGAATTATATTATCTTATACTAACCATTTTTTATTTTCTTGATGTATAAAGACAAGATAAATAGATCATTATATTTTTATGGGATCTATGATCTATAGAAGTTAATTTGAATTCTTTAGGCATGAAAAATTAATCTTGATTGTTCATCACCATGTATAGTGAATCAAGAGAAAATATATTGAATCAAAACCGAAGTATATTATTATTCGGATGTGAGGAAAGACGTGGCTTCAGTCGTGGATCCTCCTCATCAGTGATTGCTTCCTCGACTTCGGTCAAGGCGACTGTGTAGTCCTGACAGCTTTATCTTCGTTCTCCACTTTGCAGCGGCATCCCTAGTGATGGTGGATCTAGATTTTCTGCTTGCAGCAGTGATGCTTCTACATGTGGGTGGAGTTTGGGGATTCTCATTGGCAGACGACATACATAGATCTGGTCCAAACAGACCATATCCAGTCAGATTCGATTCTTGGAGGTGTGATGGTGATTTGGTTAAACCCTCAGTAGTCTTGGCGTCGCGATGGTGTGCATGGATTGACGGTGGAGGAGTGGATCTGTGGATCTAGATTTTCGGATGGTCGTGGAGACAACACGAGCGAGATGTGGTTCAAGGTGACAGTCTGGGGCATGATTTTGTGTGCTGATGAACTGCAGTGGAGCGACATCTTGGTGCGTATTAAGGTGTTGGGAGGGGATTGGTGCGGCGATGTAGACTCACGGTTGGAGCCGGGGGGTGATGGCGATACAACGGTGCCAAATTGTCATCAAGGTGGTGGATCTCTTCAGAAATAGGCTATTCTGGATCAGCCGGCTGCAACAGCAGGTATACATGCTTTGACTAGCAATGTGGGTCATCGGAGATTAGGGTTTGGCTATCTTGGTTTCCCTTGTAATGTTATTTATGTTCATGGGATTTTTGGCCTATGTTTTTGTAGTGTATTTTGTACCTTTGGGCTCTCAGGATTTTGAATTATGAGGTTATGTGCCTCTTGGCCTACGGTCTTGTAACGGTTTTTTCTTTACCTAGTTCAAAATGGATTACTACTGTATTTTACTTTTTTAATAAAGGGGCTTGACCCCAATATTTTAGTTATATTATTATTCTTATGACTTGGAAATTAATCAATTAATTTTAATTTCTTAGTTGATTATATAGGTAATCTAGGAATCCATAAATTCAAGGGAAACATTTTGTAACCAAAACATTATCCATTTAGATTTCTTTTTGAGAAATCAATGTTATTTTAATCAATTCCAAGATTTACAACTTCGTGTTGGTTAACATTCTAATGACCATGTTATCTATCACTCGCCATGAGAACATGATGGTTATATTATTCTTCCATATACATATTTTCAATTTTCACTATCATTACCCAATTTGAATGCATAGTTTTTTAATAACCTATACATTTTAATCCTCCTCTTATTAGAAGGATACTTTATTAACCAAATTTTTTATATGGGTTTCTGAAAAAAATGAATTTTCAAGTATCAATATTTAACTTTTAAAATGAAATTTCAAATTTTGAGGATGTAATTTATTGAAGTATAAGATAATGTAACACCCCAAGAATTTAAAAATAAATATAGCTTGTAATGCACACAACACTGAGTCTCCATGAAAAAAACACTTTTCTATTATAATTATTTACAAAATATAGTTATAATCTATCCCTGAAACATAATTTTTCAAATTTTATGATTTTAATTTTGAAAAATGGACATAAACCATTGTGATAATAATGTTTTTTAGAGTCTAATAAGATCAACTAAAGTTTTTATTGAATAGTAACTTGACCCTTATGAATAGTAATGTACCATTATGAATAGTAATGTTATCCTTAAGAATAATAACTCGACCCTTTTGAATATTAACATCAATAATGAAAGGATAAATAAAATTATGCACCTTATAAAATATAGTGAAAGTTTTGAAAATTAGTAATTAAGTGTTTGTATTTTTATGAGTGATTAATATTTAATTACAATTTTAAATTTAAAATATCTATTTTTCAGGTAAATAACGATCTTATTTAATAATTAAATTTAAAATATTTATAAAATATTTTTCATAAAATGGATTATATTTTTTAATTATAATCATTGAAAAATGGTTTGGGTGAACTTTGGTATTTTTCTGATATAAATGAATTTTTTACGAATTATGAAATTCAATTATTTATGAAATATGTTAAATAAATGAATTTATGCATCATTATTGAGTAATGAATGATTTAAATAGCCATTTCATAGAACTCACATGCACTTATTACTGTTTTAGGTCACAAGAATCAATACAATTCACAGTCTTTAGCCAAAATAATATGATAAGGATTAAAATAATGAAAAACCCCTTCTCTCCTCCATAATAAAAACCACCCCTCACTGCCACTTCTATTCACTCCACTATGCCTTGAAGATTCCAAATTTTCTAACAAAATACTCTTTCCTATTACCTTTCCACATCCATTAGCTCTTTTTCTTACCAAAATACCAAAACCCTTTCCATTAAGGAGGTTCTCAAGGAAGTTATTTCAAGAGGTAAATCATCTTCCTTTTTCATTTAATTTCATTTCAATTTATCTCGTTTTCTTATTCTATCCTAAAATATTCTATAAAATTGATCATTATAACTCCATAATAATCCCTATACTTGAGTTAAATCATTTTAATTTCATAACTGTTATCAATCTCATTATTCTCCCTCTTTTATTTTATAAATGAAATCATCGTCCGGGAGGTGCCAATTTACAACCTTCGTGGACAATGGAGTTCGGTTCATCAATTATTCTTCAAATGTATTCATGAAATTATTTTAATTGTTTATTCATATTTTAAATTTTATAATTTAACAATTTTTATGTTCTAGAAGTAAAAAAATTACATGATACAAAATGATAAAATAAAATGATTTCGTTATGATCAATAATCACCATAATAATCTTAACGATTATCACTAAATGATTTATCTAATGATTCATCCTCATACCATGTAACCAAATGTTATATATAAAAATTTACACTTCTATATGTTCATTAATAATATAAAAATTCAATTTTGTAGAATTATATCTATTCCATGTGAACTTCTATACTTATATACAAGTATACGGATCATGAAAACCAAGGAAACAAACACTCTCGACCGATAAATTTGTATCTTATAAAACATCCAAAAGGCCATATATTAACTTAAAATAATTATCATAACACAATAATGGTATATATTGTTATTAATTAATTAATTAATGGATTCAATTTGATTATCTAGGACATTAATGTCAACTATAGAACATGTTCTAACATAAGGTAAGGGATTTCTAATCTCACTTTTATTTTGATGAGATTTCCATTATTCCCCACTTATTTCTTGTATGTGGTGTGGGTATACATCCCATTAATTTTACAAATCATTAATCATATTGTATTAATGGTATTAAATGTATTGTTTTATTATCATTAATTTTATGGGTGATACGGTCTGGTTGATTACTTAGTGGTAAGGGTTTCCTCATCTCACTTCCATTTTTCTATGATACTCTTTATTCATAGTTATTTATTCTTTACGGTGTATGTATACATAATATTTATGTATAATATCATTAATATCATTATTTTCATGGTATTAAATGTATCGTTTTATGATTATTAATTTTGGTTCATATGATTTGATTGATGACAAAGAGATAGGGATTATACCTAAACCGCCATTTTTCATTCGGGTTACTCTTTCACTACCATTACACAAATATAATAATTAATTTTTTTTGTAACTTATAAATTATATTTATATGTTACAAAATAATATATCCAACTCATATAATCTTTATTTTATGGGGATTTACATGTTTTAAAATGGTTCCTTTGTTAATTATTCCAGATAAATAAGCACGATTATAGAAAAGTTCTCGAATTCTTACCTATTTTCAAGTGCACTATATAATCTATTTTAATGAATAATTATTTTTCTAAAATCACAAATTATTTGATGAAAAACTATCTTGGTTTATTTCTGGATTTATAAAAACAAAAATTCTTTTCCGCTTTAAAATCTCTTTAATATTTTCATTAAACTGCAGTAGAATGTTTTATTTCTAAAGTTTCTTAAAAACCATTTTTACAATATCTCCGTTCCGTGGGACATCATTTGTGCCTATAATATAATTGTAGTGTCCTCCCATTTAATTTTCTTTGATATACTTCTTTACAATATTATTTTATGACAAATACAAATGATTTTCTCAAAGAATACTTCTTTCCAAAGTAAAAAAGTGTTTTTCTCGTCTCAATTTTACTTCTGTGATATATATGCCATGTTCACCACTTATTCTTTGTCTGTGATTTATATAATACCCATTAATATATCAAATAAAAATAATCCTTATTCTCCTGTTATTCTAAGCTATTATGGTTTTAATGATTCTAAATGGTATGTGACACATCATAATTTTTAAAGATTATTACCTCATCAACATTACTAAGGTGTCTTTTAAAAGTATTTTCATATATATAAATATCCTTATTTGAATAATGTAATTCATTTAGCTTTATCTCTTATGATACCATCTTCCATATTATTTTGATGGTTTGATGATCATTTTGACTATGGATTTTCTATTTGATACCATTCATAGGTTGTAGTTAAAGTATTCGCATTTCATATGCGAGTTTTTCAATTAAAGTCTTTATAGTTTTTATGTATGGCCATTTTCATATGAGAAATTTATTGGAATTAGTAATTGATAAGTGGGGCCTACTATAGCCTCTTGATGCATCAGTAGGTCTCATGAGACAAACTGGTTTCTGTTTTTACCTATTTATGTATGGTTGTGGCATATGGCCTTGACAGTATGTTTATGATGTCCAACATTATAAACTCCCACATTATGAAACTAGAGATTCATAGACCATGTTATTATTCTACTTATTGAATATCCATGGATATATTTTATGAATTTATTTAATCATTTTTTATTCCTACCATATTATGCTCTCATTTATTTTTAGAGGCATGTGTTTTTAGTTATTCGTCATGTCTAGTGTTTCTGTTTATGATTAATTCCGCTGTAATATTTATCCTTACTGAGCATCTGATCTCACTAGTTTCTTACATTTTATATTTCCCCAGGATGTGAAAAACTGTATTATGAATGACTTATTGGGATAATCATGGATTTATGGGAGTTACTAATGGATCTACTATATTGTATTTCATTACAAGTTGTAATGTTGAACTTATGTATGTATCTTGTTTTCAAAAACTAATAAACTACCTGGTCTATCGGGATACAATATTCTTATAATAATTATAATGTAATACAAATAATTCACCAGCTTTGAGAAACTATGGTTATGGTGTTACATTACCCATCCTAAGTATTTAATCCTTAAACATAAGGGCCACCTCAGAGTGTAATCCCCAATCGAAAACATAATATAATATGTACTAATTGTAAGGGCAACGTTAGTGTGTAATCCCTAATCAAGGGATCTATAATTACTCTAATTTGTAACATAATTAGGATATGTAGGACACCTTCCTAACATTAAATATCAATATTAATCTTCCAATGTAAATCCCAACACATAAGTACCATACCTACAAGAAATGAAAATGTTTTTTTCCATCCATTATTTCTGACAAAGAATATGGCTCAGGTGTGATTAGGAAGTTTCAATGGTCATATAATCTACACCATAAACCCCTATAAAGACTATGGAAATTCCATTTTGTAAACTACAATCAATGAACTATCAGGACTCTGATTCCTTCGATAACCAAGAAATGTTGGATTTCATCTAAGGCCTGAGGTCAGACTCAAATAGGTATCCAAATTAGTGTGTCTTAGGTAAAATCTCAGAAATTTCAACCATTGGTACCAAATCATTCTCATGGGATAATCATTCTACCATATACATCAATGGACTGAGATTTATTGAACTAAAATGAATCTGATTTCGTCTATAACCAGGATATATAGGACACCTCCCTGAGGCATAATCTCATATTGAACATCCCATGTGAAGTCTCATCACATGATCCATGTATCCATATGTAGTGATAGTGATTATATATTATCCCTTTCTTCCCACACTAAGCATATATAATGTGGGCTTCGGGAGTTTCCATAGTCATACTATTTTCATTACAAATCATTACAATATAGGAAAATTTCTGTATGTAAGCCTCGATGATTGTCATGATATATCCTCCCTCATATAACGACATCTACCTTAGTTATGGTCTTAAGGGTATAAATGAACTATGAGAAATATAATTCATACAATACGAAAGATATTTAGGATTCCTTTCTATGGTCTGAGAACAAATATGAACTCGCTTTGATGTAAATCCTCCCATGTCTCCGACATCTCAACCATCAGGACACAATTATTCTGATGGGCGGATCATTCGACCGCTTCCATCATTGGATAGAGAAACCAAATGAACTATGATGACATTGATTATTTAAATAATAAATATACATAAGACATCCCCCAAGAATTCAATCTTTATTATATGGTTCCCCAGAGTACTCATAAATTTCCCTTCCATGTGATGATAAATATCATGGGATTAATGAAATAAATGGGTTTGATTCTTGCAATAACCAGGATACGTAGGGCTGGTCATAATGGCTCAATCCTCTCTTCATAATATTTATTACCTCCCTATGTGGAAGAAAATTCAGAATCTCCTTATTATATGACTTTATCACATAAGCAGATATTCATTTCTGAGAAATTAATGGACAACCTCATATACATGTAGATAGATTCACATATGAGATCCCTATATTTTTCACAAAGAGAGACTTAACCCATGATCATTTTTAGGGTAATTGGTCTAGTATAGATATTAAGAATAGGTTCTCAAAAATATCTTAAATTTATAAGAGCCTGAGACTAGGAATCAATTCCCCCAAAAGGTTTTGATGTGCCTGACCTCCCATCCTTTTGACCAATGTGAGTCCCTAAGCGTCGTTGGGTCTGAAACACATATTGACCACATACCTTTGGAAAGTAGGTATGTAGCCAGTTATGGATGACTGAACCATTAGAATTTTTTCTTACAAATTATGATGGTGACCTGACATTAATGATTTTTTAATAAATTATCCCCCCACAATCATCCATTGGGCCAAGACAAACACACATAGTAGTCATCTCTTCCCCATAAGAAACATATGTTACATAGATTTTTTAGATAAATATAAAATTTTATAGAGGCTTTAGTGGAATATATTCAAATTAATTTGCTTCCATGTATCTTCCAATATCAAATTAAGTAAATATTTCAAAAAATGACATTAATTTTATTTATTAATAAATAATATTTTATTAAATGATTTAAAGATCCTAAAAATACTATATTCGTCTAAGTGATTTTTATAGGTTTTAAAATTTTAGTTATACACCATTAATGGATAAATTTTCTATTTATCATAAATATATTGACTCCTAAATAGAAAAATATTTCTTTATCGAGGTAATTGATAGAAAAGGTCAACACCGTTTAAAACTAAAGGATAATAGTGAAAACATTTCCTAAAGTTGTCCAGATTTTATTTGATGAGAGTATTTCAACTTGTTATCACCTTATCATAAAATATATCCTTTTGTATCCTTTTTTTGATGAAAATTAATTTATATTAATTTAATACATTTATAAATTCTAAGAGTTCCAATCACCACACATATAAAAGCACACCTCATATCCTCTCATTTCAACACCTCTTGACCAATTATTCTTGACCAAGCCCTACCAAAAACTCTCCCTAAAATCCTTATAAACATTCTATAGGTTCTTATATTCCCATAATATTGACTCTGGTGTCCTTAATAAGAGATCCAAAGGAGTAATTTCTAGGAAAAGGTAATTATATTCACCAAGGACTTTATTTTTTACTTCTTATTTTAAAACATTCAATTATATCATAAAAATTCAAATTTAATAGGACCATTATCTAAAATATAATGAGTTATTATTGTTTTTATGGTATAATATTTATCCATATCCTTGTACATAAAATGTAAAACAAAACCATCACACTTGTGTATGGCTTATTACTACCATGCAAACTGTGGTAATTTTTTCAATCACCAACTCACATGGATAGTCATAATAATAGAGCCAGGGAATATATATTATAATTATGAAATTATATTAATTATATAAATTTAATATATCATTTAATTCCTTTCACTTCCTCCCATTAAATATATAAAAACATTTCTCATGCATACGTATGACTTTCCATCTCTATTAATCAAAGTGACGCATTTTTCATGTAGAAATTTCAAGAATGATTATAAAAAGATATCTAATGAAAAATATGATATTTATAAAATTAATATCATTTTGTAGATTGTGGAACTATATCCTATTTACATGAACCTGAAATTTCGTGAAAAAATATGCATGGAAAAATAAAGCAGTTAATACCCGAAACAAGGGTAATAATGAAATATTATTAACGAATGGGTGATAATATGTTATAAGATGATCATATGTGATATTATAGATATGGATATGGTTATGGAATAAATTAATAAAGTGTTAAAAATAATTATACATGAGGGTTAAAATATGTTCATCTAATGAGAAGTGTGAGGTAATGGATTTCATCACAATTTCCCCTCCATTGAGATAGGTTTAGTATTATGCATCTATTTAATTTTATATGGTTTATATACTTACCCTTTGATATATTTAACATGAATAACTATTTACTCATGATGATTACATTTTCAATTCAAGTTTACTCTTTCAATGGGTTACAATTTAAATGTTACCAAAGAGGTAAGGATTTATATTATAATCTCGCATTCTTTTAGGATTTATTAAATTTTATTTATAAGAATATATAATTTATCCTTAAAAATATTCAATCATTTTTTATCCTCTTAATATTTCTTATGTTTCCATATTTTCTTCCAATTTTCCCCCGTTTGAAACTTGAATCTCGAAAAGAAATTTTTAATGAAAATTTAATGTTATTTCTCTTTTGATCGGGTATAATTCTATTCCATGTTTATATTTTTTGAAATTATTTACAAAATTAATTTTCATTTACTCAAATGATTTATTAAGTAAATGTTATGTTATCCCTGTTTTTTATAAAATATATTTAATTTAATATTTAAAAAAATCTAAAATGGTAATTTTTTACATTTCTTATAAAAATTCAAAATGTAATGTTTCTTTTTAATGTATTCGTTGTTATCATACTTTCCTATCACCATAACCGATTTATGATATCTATATTCTTCTAGAAGTTTTATATAGTTATAAAAATAAAAAAAATTATTGAAAACAATATTTAAATTTTTTCTTACATTTACTTTTAATCACCAAATGACATGAATCCATTACAAATCCTATATTTTTAATTAATTGATTGTCATATTTTATCACTTATTAATTTTTGTCCATTAACTTTCTAATGAAACATTCACTTTATTTTGATAATTAGAAATTAAATTTATCTTAAATATCTATATTTTTTATATCATGTATATGATTATTTCCAAATATATATACCATTTCCACATATATATTTTTTCTTTGAATGTCATTAAATTAACTTGGAAAATATTGATATTTTATATTATTTATTTGATATTTACATTTATTGATAAGGAATATTTTTTATGAATTAAATTGATCATTCAACATTCTAAGAATGAATTGGGTATGTAGTGATGGGTGGGGCCCATAATTATCTAGCACCTCAATATATCAACAAGTCTCATGAAACAAATCAGTTGGCTAAATTAAATGGGTTTCTATTTTATTCATACCTATCGATTAACCTTTATTATCATAAGGATTTGATTGTATAGATATCAGGATGTCTTAGATCATAATTTCCTTTATTATTCATTTACTTCATTGATAATTCAGTTATTATTCTCCATGTGATTATTGTATTGATATCATCCATGGATGCATTTCATTCTCAAGTTATTAATTAAATGGGATTTGTTTTTAGCTATTTACTCTTCCTTATTATTCATGATTTATTTACTATTAATAGATTATATTTTACTCAATAGTTATTAAGTATTTGTGCTTACCATTATTATTTCATTCCCTTTGATATTAATAGTAATTCCCTGAATGATTTTTAATGATTTAGAACACTTTAATTTTGTTAATATTTATTTTCTATTACCAATGTAAAATGGGTATCATGTATGTATAAAGTTTTACAAGAATACTAAACTGGTTAATCCTTCAGTATTATATCCCCAATATCTATGACAATTAAATGAATTGGAAAATGAATATGGTTTATTGGAGTTGGTTTTGTTACATTTATGTCTCTTCCAAGTCTCGGTAATTGAAGATTCTCTTCCAAGGCTCAATAATTGAAGATTCTTTTTAAAAGTAAATTTTTCAAAATGATTTCACCTAACCTTTTTGAAACCTTTATGAATTCTATAAGTCTTCATTAGTGATATTTAATTCAATTTATTGATTTTGATAATTCCTTCTTTACAAGTTATCAAATTTTATATTTCCATAAATTACTTTTCAAAGTGACCCATAACTACGTCACATATGTTAGATTTACAAGCATTTTCAATAAAAATACTTTATGATTTCACTAGAATTTTCCTCATTATCTTTAAAAGTGTTATCTAATGTGAATTTTTTTTCCATGTATCACCCCATATATTTTATTATGAAATACTCTTTCTAGTTGAATGAATTTTGGTCATCAATCATTTTCATTCTTAATGACAATTTTGGTAATACTATTTTGAAATGGTGTGAAACCAATTTTTTAAAAATGTGTTCTTTTAGATGTGTTTAATGACATTTTTCAAGTGGGACTATATATATGGATGATTGATGGGTGGGTTATTTTTTATACCTCTAATTAATTTTAAATTTTTATATCTCATGTGCTTAAAAGGGAATATGGGAGGATTTATCTTAATTCAAAGGTTACATGAGAGGATTTATACTAAGACAAAGGGTTCATGAGAGAGTTTATCCAAAGACAAACGATACATGGGAGGATGTATCGCAATAAAATTTGTAAAAAGGTATATCTATCCAAATCCCAAGTGTAGTGCTCTAATAATTTAAGATATATTTCATCTTAAATAAATTTATTCACTTTTATAGCTTGTGATACACCTAACCTAGAGTCTAGAAGAACTATAAAATAGTATATTGTTATAATCTAGACATTAAATTGGTGGGTAGTAAAAGAAATCCCTAAATTAATGAAATTATATAGTTTAAATATGTATAAAATAATTTCATTGGTTATTAATTTATTTTAAATTAAAATAAAATTCATTTTAGAGTAAAAGAAATGGTTTTTCTTAGAAATGGTTTTCATGAATGTAATGTGTTTTAATCTTAATAAATTAAATTAAAATTTATTGTTGAATTATATTAATTAAATTTCTATGTTTTATACATAATAAAATATTTTGTCATTCATCTTATATTTTTTCTAATCATGGGATAATAGCTAATCCTTTTTTATGCTTAACAACTGCATTTTTCTAAAAAATAGATTCGTCGTGTTTTGAACACTTATCTTTAAAGTTAATTTTTAATATTTTTATAAAAATTATTTGAAAAAATAAACCTTATTATTTTAATCATAATTTCATGATTATCTGTAATTTAAATTTTAATAATTTTCTAAAAATATTAATTTCTCAATGAATGGTGAAAACATTATTTTTATTAAAGACATTGTTTTCTCTTAAAGAATTTACAAAGAACAATTGTCTTTTAAAAAATTAAATGTAAAATTAGTTAAGTAATATTATAATTAACCCAATTTATTTCATCATAATTATTTTATGTTTATTTTTGATAAAAAATTATACATAAGAAATGTTTCTTTGGAAAATCATTTTTTCGGCATGCTTGCGGGTTTAATTTTAGATGAAATTATATCAATTATGATATTTTAATTTCAAAAAATGGATAAAATATTTTGAATAATAATAATTAATATTTTATAATAAGTTTAAATTAATTTATGTTCATAATTAATATTAAAAAAAATAAAAAAAATAATTATCGTGATTAAGGTTAAAATGTTTTTATTAGGGGTTAAAATAAAAATATAAGGGTAAAATGATTTATAAACTTATATAATTTCTATTTTCTACCCATATGTATTTATTATGTTCTCTTAGGTTCAATAAATATCTATTCTAGAGTCTTTTTGTAGGTGAAAAATATGTGTATACTTCATTTTTTTTCCGAAATTCCAAGTGTTTACCCTCCCACACTTATAAAAGGAAACCCCCTCTTCTCTCTATTACACACTAATAAAGTCATTTTTTCCAATATCTTTCCCAATACATTTATTAAATTCCTACCAGTTACCAATAGTCTTTTTCTTGATCATAAACATATTCTTGGAAGTCTTTAGGTTTAAACCTAGATAGGTTCTCTAAATAAGAGGTATCGTTCTTAATAATTTGTCTTTGTTTTATTTATTCATCAAACCCCTTAAAATATTCCCATACATTGATAAAATTAAAACTACAATATATTCCATATATTTAGGTGTTATTATGTTAATTTAATAATAACTATTCATCTCCTCTTCCATTAAATGGTAAACAAAATCGGTGGACATATGAACGGTGGACTACCACCTCATGAACTAATGTAATTTGTTTTCCATAACCACCTCTAATGGTGGGATATAATGATCTATTTAATATATATATATATATATATATATTAAAAATTATACACATTTACTTATAATTTAACATCTATATTTTTGTCATCCAGTTCATTGGAAAATGATAACATCACTCATGCATATGTGTGGATTACCACCTCAATGAAGCGATGTGATTATTTTTTCCTTTTATTTCAATACGGATAGTAATAAGGATGGATATAATGGAAATATATGATTTATATTATTTAATAACGATTCTATAAAGTCGAATTATTTTTTAACTTTTTTTATTTCCATTCATCTTAAAAACTAAAATAGTGTTCACGCGTATGTATGGCATACTGTATATATGATTTGTATAACTCATTTTTTAATCATTAATGTAACACCCCAGGATTTCAGAGTGTGTTATTTCTTAAAAATAATTCAATAACTTGCACTACACGCAACACCGAGTTCAATCACACCATTAAAAGAGGTCATGAATAGTATTAACTACATTTTGAACTTTATATAATCCTTATAATTTTAGAATCCCTATTATGAGTTTCTTAGTCATAATGCAAGAACAAATTCATTTTCAGTATTTCACTTTTATCAACTTCTAATAGTGAAACCTTTTTAAATACAATATTTTAAACTTTTTGACTAAATTGAGACATCAAAAAATTTAAAATGAAACATCCCAAGCGTCCACGGTACGCTTTCCTTTGGATAAAACAGTAGCGTGTGTTGTACGCAACTTCGAGTTCTAACACACCGTAACCAATCAAACTAGTTGTTATGAATAGTAATACCTACTTTTTGAAGTTATATATATTTTATATTTTAAAATGGACTTCATTTTTGGATTCGGAATATCAAATTTAGCCTAAGGTGAAATTTTGGTACTTTTCGGATAACTTTCATATTTTGATGAATAGTGAAAATTACTAAATTTTAATTAAAAACAACTTTTTTAATCAAAATAATTAATAGTGATAAATTATGAATTTGAGTTGTTTTAAAGTATATTTAGAATATATTTTTACTATTTAATATAATGTTGGTCATTGGACATAATTTTACAATTAAACCGAACATAAACAAGTGTCAATCTTTTGGTAGTTATTATCTCTTAAAAACACGCTTTTTGTTTTGACAGCGGGAATTAATTTTAAATTAATTTCTGCCACTTCTGTGTTTTGAATTTAGAAAAATGGATTCCATATTTGGAATCAGGATGTTCAAATTGTGTAAATAGGTAACTTTTATTTTTAGACATTTTGAATAATTACTGCGGTAAATATTTTATTTACCATGGTTAAGGGTAAATCCGGTAAATAAGGGTTAAAAAATAATATTATAATAATACTAAATTACCCTAAAACGTGTCTTAACCCTATTGGTTGATAAATGGTCGACCATGGGCATCTTTGGGTCTATTTTGGGACCCCATGGATCCACTTGTAAGTGATAATGACACATTATATTAATAAAGCTAAAATAAAAATAAAAATGGTATAAGCTTACATCTTTTAGAAGAACAATTTTTACATAGGGTTATACATGTTGGATTTCCGATTATAAATATTCATTAGAAAGCTAAAAAGATTTCCCACATAATGATATTTTCTTTATAATTTTTAGACATTAAATAATTTATTTTATTTATGACACAATGATGATGCAGTAATTACTATAATAGTGAAAAATTAAAATAAGTGATATTATAAATACCCAAACAAATATAATATGAAACTTTTAATGAATTAAACTAATTTTCTAGGATAATATGATATATTAGGATTGATTTAATTGACTTTTTTCGAAGTAATCAATCTGTTATGAGTTTCACAAAAATCAACTATTGAATAGTGTCAAAATTGACATAAAAGAGTTCTTAAAACAAATATTATATTATTAATTGATATTAAATTCCTAAAAATCTAAGGTTCGGCCAAGAGACTTATATTATGATAGTTTAATCATTAATGGACCACTTGGGGGTCGCTTGGATTTATATAGTTAGTTTATTAACCATATTATATAAAAATACAAAGAGACATTGTAAAAGTGAAACTAATTAACTTAGAGTTAATACTTACAGATAAGGTTAATATAAGTACCCAAACCTGTCTAAATTCTATTGGTTGAGTGGTTTGCGACCTATCCCCACCTTAGCCTTTGAATAGTCAACTTTGGAGCCATTTGAAACCGAATATGAATTTATTATAAATTAATATTTCTAGCTTTTCCAAAGGTGCCCCTCACCCCTCTTATAAAAGGGCACTCCTCCTTCTCATTTCTTCACACCTTCAAAGCCTTTTGGTTCGGCCAAACTCTGCCCAAATACTCTCCCAACATCCCTCACTACAACTTAGAGGCCTTAGTTTGATCATAAAGCCAACCTAAGGAGCCCTTTTGATCAAATCAAAAGGAAGAACCCGAAGAAGAGGTAATGATTTCACCACCCTTCTCCAAGTTCATTTCTTCTTCCACTTATTCTTCCTTTGTTCTTACCATTCTAAAATAATAACTCCAGTATCTCACATATACTGTGATGTTATTATAAATATGGTACAACCATATTCAGTATTCTATCCACCCTTTTAATAACATGTCACCATACGTGCGTACGTACGGACTACCGTCTCCACGTCGTGGTGTAATTGTTATTCAATATAATATTATTTGGATGGGTATAATAATGATGTGTAACTCATGTAAATAATAAATATAACATGTTAATGATTCTGTATATATGATATACCATCCATTTATATATTATTTTAATATCAAAAGAATGTTATTGTCGCTCGTGCGTACGTACGGACTACCGTCTCCACGAACGCGATGAGATTCATTCTCCATCGTATCCATTCAAGTATAATTATCATTTGATGATTTAAAAATGATGTTTAAGGACTAGATATCATTCTGGATATGAATAAGATACAACAACCATGGCTTATGTAACAAAACATATAAAAGAAAATGAGTAAGTTAACTCCCGAAACGACGATAATTCTAAGATATTATTAACAAATCAATGTTAAAAGATCATATATGATATCATATTATTATATATGATTCTTGTATAATTTAATAACAATTATTTAACCATTATACAGGAGGTTAACCTACCCCAACCAAGGAAAAGTACAAGGTAAGGGTTATTTCACAATCTCTTCTTTATCCGAGGTTGTTTATACGTAATAATCTACTGGGATCTCGTTATCATCCACATCCATGTTTCTTCAAAATGTATTTCAAAACATTTTTACTATTTACAAGAATATGGGTTAAAGTCATTTATACCCTTGTTTGACTTTTTATAAGAGGTTTATAAAGGAATCTTTCCGTCGTTTTCAAAACAAGGTCCTTTATAACCTTTTCGACAAAATTAAGGTAAGAATGTTTTTTTTAACTTATACGGCGGGTGCGGTTATTTTTCGCCATTATAAAATATTCAATGCTTTCCTTACAAGCTTATAAGAATATTTTCAAGAAAATGTATTATTTTATATGGCTCTTAAATGATTTCAAAAGTAAAAGGAGATATTTCTTTAAAAAGAATTTTGATTTCATCTATGTCAACATCCTTCATTATTCTTGATTGAGGTCAATGTGATACAATACAATCTTCCATATTGTATCGAATGAGTTATGTTTGACTGTGGATGTGCTATTTTTATATCACTCATGGTTTCTGTTTAAAGTGTTGACATTTCAGAAGTTATTTTTAATCCGAATGTTTATGTTATATTTCAAACTTTTCTTCAGATGAATGTGCTGAACAAGTATGTTCCGGGTTGGGGACCGGTAAAAGTATGCCCTCCAGGTTGGGGTCCGGTTATTAGAGGCACTCCGGGTTGGTGTCCGGTTATTAGAGGCACTCCGGGTTGGTGTCCGGTTATTAGAGGCACTCCGGGTTGGGTTCCGGTTAGAAGTAACCCCTAGGTCTTGGGATGAGGCCTAGACAAAGAAATTAACGTTTAGCATTATGCATTACAACATTATGAAAGTGGTTATTGATATTGCATGTGATTATTCGATTAGTAGAATATCCATGTGAACAAGTAAATGGCATTATTTCATTTTACTTTTGCCATACTATGTTGAAGTTCAATTTTAAAAGGCTTTTGTTTTAGTAATTCCTTGCCTTAAATGTTTATGCTTATTTTGAATGTTCCGCTATATTGTTATCCTTACTGGGCATTTGAGCTCACCCCTTTTCTATGTTTTATTTTTCCCAGGTAGTGAAGAAGTAAATTATGAATGACTTGCAGGGATATTACGAGGGTTTAATAGTGTGGATATGAAGACTTTGTTGTTGTAGTAGTTTTTCACTTTGAAATGTAATGTAAAACTTTATGATTATATCTAGTGTTTCCAAGGCTACTAAACCAATCGGTCTTTCGAGATTTGATCTTCTTGTGATCATGCCAATGTTACGAAGTAATGCACCGACTCTGGGTAGCTGGGGTCGGGGCGTTACAGTTGGTATCAGAGGAAGTTTAGTACAAACCTTGGAAGCTAGATTTAGATAAACTCTGATTAGAGCACGTAGACCTTAGATGAACGTTGAGGATTAGTATAGAAGAACTTCCTAGAATTTTGGTATTGTAGAGATTTTGTGAGTTTTCCGAGCAATACATCCCTGTCTGGATACGAGCAGGTAGAGGCGGCTCTGGCACAGATGTACCTAGGGGTAAAACCCGAAAACACCGCTTTGAGCTAGACTCGAACGGGAACTGGTGCACGACAACGGGCCTTGCTGCACTCTTGGTTACGACACTCCCGAGGGATATGCTTAGGATAACTCTCATTTTCTTTACAAATCATTATGAAGGGTTTATGAGTATATACTTCCTCAAAGAAAACATTTTTATGATTATGGATTATATCCATAAATAGTTCAATTTATGTTAAGTGTTTTATAAGTATGGGATTATGTATTTTGATTCATAAACTAATCTAGTTTATGCCATTGTTTAGAAATGGCGCCCAGTAGAAGGAATGAGAACTCCAGAAATGCACATGATCCAAAGAGAAGGAAGGATCATATCTTTCATGGTCTTAAGCTAGAATTGATAAGAGAAATAGTCTCCCATGTATTATCATCATATGAAGAAATAATATCATGTGTTGATAAGATAAGTAAAGAGTTTACTGAGTCCTATGGCTTTGAAGGGAAGCAAGAGAAGAAAAGGATGGAAGAGAGAAATATGGATAAAGGGAAGAGGAAAAGAAGAATTTTCCCATATGTGGTAACTGTGGAAAGAAACACCCTGGAACTTGCCTGAAAGGAATGGGAGTTTGTTATAAGTGTGGAGGAAAAGGGCACAAAGTACGTGACTGTAAGGGTAAGAAAATGGTTTCAAATGTACAATGCTTCATTTGCAAGGAGTTTGGACACTACGCAAACCTATGTCCCAGTCATCAGACTATGCCGCAAATGATGCTATTGGATAATAATCAAGTTATGATACTACCACAGATGAAGAGGAATGATTAGAGTTCTTATGTTGATTATGTCAATTGAGTGTTGTATCAACAATGTACTTGTTATAATAATTATGGAGTATATAAGGATTGTACTGCAGTACTATTTCATTAAGGACTTGAGATAGTGTGGAACAAAGAAAAGTGACTCAATAGAAGGATAAATTTTTGGAAAATATATGGTTGAGAGAATGATAAATCATAATATAGTTCTGATACTGAGGTAGTGATTTTGGAATAATATGTGATTGTTTTGGAAAAATTATATTGGATATTCTTGACTACCTTGGAACTGATTAATGATTTGTATATTCCATCATTGTTGGGGTTTAAAACATTTTTGGATTAATGAAGTATATCCAGCTTTCTATATGGAATAAGGGAGCATGAAAGTAATCAATAAAGAATATGGTAATTCAGGATGTTTCGGTGCATTAAAAGAATACATGATGAAGGTATTCATATGCTATTACGGGGTAAAAAGGTTCTACATTATGTTTACCTTACTTATATGTTGGACTGTGAGTTTGGATAGAAGTATTTTGGATAGTTCTAGTTTGGATTATTTTGGATTGCCATAAAAGGACAACCCGGAGGTCGGGCGGCAACCCGTCGCGTCCGGCAAGGCTGCGAGACTTGAACCCGCAACCAAAGGGCGACAAGGGTGTATCACCTACCACTATCCCACGAGATGTCCTGGATTAAATAAAGTAGTTTTTTAAAAGATCTGGTAGATTAATTATAAATTCGTTTATTTTGGAACCCTCTATGAATAGTATAAATAGAATTTTTTTTACGAGTGAATGATGAGTTTTTGTAGAAATTTATTAATGGATAAAACTCTAATTATAAACTAAGTATATCTCCTTATTATCTTATCCAATCTCATAAATAAATTCCTCAACATTAATAATAGAAACTTAGAACAAAAATGTTGTCCTAGATGGTACCTTAAATCATCACAAATTTATGGCTTTGGGATTGTTGGCCTTTTCATAGGCATGTTCTCTACCACTCTCCATCAGATAATTGATGGCTAGATTTTTCTTCCATATCCATATTTTCTTACATGGAACCCTAGTATGTGTTATTTTCGGTAATCTTCATACTTTCGACTCTTTATTTTAAATAGAGGCCTCGTTAATTCATTTTTCGATGTGGGATTTCAACTAAGATATTTTGAAACGTCAAAAATGTGTTATCCCAATACCCTATATTTTGTTGAACCGATGGTACTTCAAATCATCATAGATTGATGAGTTTAAGGACCTCAATTATACAATTGTTTGTGATTGATGACCTCAATCACTACCTATAAATATTTACGTTTTTCCTCCGATTATATGTCTCTAATTGCCACCAATGTTCTCCTAATCGAGATCATAATTTGGTGGTGACCCTTTAATTTCTCTTTTCCTCATATTAAGACTAAATTTTAGTAACCCAATTTCCAATGTGGGTTTTCCCACAAATATATTTTCTACTTTCATCTTTTTATCTTCGAAGAACAATTTCAAATTGCGAGGACGCAATTTATTGAAGGAGGGGAGAATGTAACACCCCAGGATTTCAGAGTGTGTTATTTCTTAAAAATAATTCAATAACTTGCACTACACGCAACACCGAGTTCAATCACACCATTAAAAGAGGTCATGAATAGTATTAACTACATTTTGAACTTTATATAATCCTTATAATTTTAGAATCCCTATTATGAGTTTCTTAGTCATAATGCAAGAACAAATTCATTTTCAGTATTTCACTTTTATCAACTTCTAATAGTGAAACCTTTTTAAATACAATATTTTAAACTTTTTGACTAAATTGAGACATCAAAAAATTTAAAATGAAACATCCCAAGCGTCCACGGTACGCTTTCCTTTGGATAAAACAGTAGCGTGTGTTGTACGCAACTTCAAGTTCTAACACACCGTAACCAATCAAACTAGTTGTTATGAATAGTAATACCTACTTTTTGAAGTTATATATATTTTATATTTTAAAATGGACTTCATTTTTGGATTCGGAATATCAAATTTAGCCTAAGGTGAAATTTTGGTACTTTTCGGATAACTTTCATATTTTGATGAATAGTGAAAATTACTAAATTTTAATTAAAAACAACTTTTTTAATCAAAATAATTAATAGTGATAAATTATGAATTTGAGTTGTTTTAAAGTATATTTAGAATATATTTTTACTATTTAATATAATGTTGGTCATTGGACATAATTTTACAATTAAACCGAACATAAACAAGTGTCAATCTTTTGGTAGTTATTATCTCTTAAAAACACGCTTTTTGTTTTGACAGCGGGAATTAATTTTAAATTAATTTCTGCCACTTCTGTGTTTTGAATTTAGAAAAATGGATTCCATATTTGGAATCAGGATGTTCAAATTGTGTAAATAGGTAACTTTTATTTTTAGACATTTTGAATAATTACTGCGGTAAATATTTTATTTACCATGGTTAAGGGTAAATCCGGTAAATAAGGGTTAAAAAATAATATTATAATAATACTAAATTACCCTAAAACGTGTCTTAACCCTATTGGTTGATAAATGGTCGACCATGGGCATCTTTGGGTCTATTTTGGGACCCCATGGATCCACTTGTAAGTGATAATGACACATTATATTAATAAAGCTAAAATAAAAATAAAAATGGTATAAGCTTACATCTTTTAGAAGAACAATTTTTACATAGGGTTATACATGTTGGATTTCCGATTATAAATATTCATTAGAAAGCTAAAAAGATTTCCTACATAATGATATTTTCTTTATAATTTTTAGACATTAAATAATTTATTTTATTTATGACACAATGATGATGCAGTAATTACTATAATAGTGAAAAATTAAAATAAGTGATATTATAAATACCCAAACAAATATAATATGAAACTTTTAATGAATTAAACTAATTTTCTAGGATAATATGATATATTAGTATTGATTTAATTGACTTTTTTCGAAGTAATCAATCTGTTATGAGTTTCACAAAAATCAACTATTGAATAGTGTCAAAATTGACATAAAAGAGTTCTTAAAACAAATATTATATTATTAATTGATATTAAATTCCTAAAAATCTAAGGTTCGGCCAAGAGACTTATATTATGATAGGTTAATCATTAATGGACCACTTGGGGGTCGCTTGGATTTATATAGTTAGTTTATTAACCATATTATATAAAAATACAAAGAGACATTGTAAAAGTGAAACTAATTAACTTAGAGTTAATACTTAAAGATAAGGTTAATATAAGTACCCAAACCTGTCTAAATTCTATTGGTTGAGTGGTTTTAGACCTATCCCCACCTTAGCCTTTGAATAGTCAACTTTGGAGCCATTTGAAACCGAATATGAATTTATTATAAATTAATATTTCTAGCTTTTCCAAAGGTGCCCCTCACCCCTCTTATAAAAGGGCACTCCTCCTTCTCATTTCTTCACACCTTCAAAGCCTTTTGGTTCGGCCAAACTCTGCCCAAATACTCTCCCAACATCCCTCACTACAACTTAGAGGCCTTAGTTTGATCAGAAAGCCAACCTAAGGAGCCCTTTTGATCAAATCAAAAGGAAGAACCCGAAGAAGAGGTAATGATTTCACCACCCTTCTCCAAGTTCATTTCTTCTTCCACTTCTTCTTCCTTTGTTCTTACCATTCTAAAATAATAACTCCAGTATCTCACATATACTGTGATGTTATTATAAATATGGTACAACCATATTCAGTATTCTATCCACCCTTTTAATAACATGTCACCATACGTGCGTACGTACGGACTACCGTCTCCACGTCGTGGTGTAATTGTTATTCAATATAATATTATTTGGATGGGTATAATAATGATGTGTAACTCATGTAAATAATAAATATAACATGTTAATGATTCTGTATATATGATATACCATCCATTTATATATTATTTTAATATCAAAAGAATGATATTGTCGCTCGTGCGTACGTACGGACTACCGTCTCCACGAACGCGATGAGATTCATTCTCCATCGTATCCATTCAAGTATAATTATCATTTGATGATTTAAAAATGATGTTTAAGGACTAGATATCATTCTGGATATGAATAAGATACAACAACCATGTCTTATGTAACAAAACATATAAAAGAAAATGAGTAAGTTAACTCCCGAAACGACGATAATTCTAAGATATTATTAACAAATCAATGTTAAAAGATCATATATGATATCATATTATTATATATGATTCTTGTATAATTTAATAACAATTATTTAACCATTATACAGGAGGTTAACCTACCCCAACCAAGGAAAAGTACAAGGTAAGGGTTATTTCACAATCTCTTCTTTATCCGAGGTTGTTTATACGTAATAATCTACTGGGATCTCGTTATCATCCACATCCATGTTTCTTCAAAATGTATTTCAAAACATTTTTACTATTTACAAGAATATGGGTTAAAGTCATTTATACCCTTGTTTGACTTTTTATAAGAGGTTTATAAAGGAATCTTTCCGTCGTTTTCAAAACAAGGTCCTTTATAACCTTTTCGACAAAATTAAGGTAAGAATGTTTTTTTTAACTTATACGGCGGGTGCGGTTATTTTTCGCCATTATAAAATATTCAAAGCTTTCCTTACAAGCTTATAAGAATATTTTCAAGAAAATGTATTATTTTATATGGCTCTTAAATGATTTCAAAAGTAAAAGGAGATATTTCTTTAAAAAGAATTTTGATTTCATCTATGTCAACATCCTTCATTATTCTTGATTGAGGTCAATGTGATACAATACAATCTTCCATATTGTATCGAATGAGTTATGTTTGACTGTGGATGTGCTATTTTTATATCACTCATGGTTTCTGTTTAAAGTGTTGACATTTCAGAAGTTATTTTTAATCCGAATGTTTATGTTATATTTCAAACTTTTCTTCAGATGAATGTGCTGAACAAGTATGTTCCGGGTTGGGGACCGGTAAAAGTAAGCCCTCCAGGTTGGGGACTGGTAAAAGTAAGCCCTCCAGGTTGGGGACTGGTTAAAGTAAGCCCTCCAGGTTAGGGACTGGTAAAAGTATGCCCTCCGGGTTGGTGTCCGGTTATTAGAGGCACTCCGGGTTGGTGTCCGGTTATTAGAGGCACTCCGGGTTGGTGTCCGGTTATTAGAGGCACTCCGGGTTGGGTTCCGGTTAGAAGTAACCCCTAGGTCTTGGGATGAGGCCTAGACAAAGAAATTAACGTTTAGCATTATGCATTACAACATTATGAAAGTGGTTATTGATATTGCATGTGATTATTCGATTAGTAGAATATCCATGTGAACAAGTAAATGGCATTATTTCATTTTACTTTTGCCATACTATGTTGAAGTTCAATTTTAAAAGGCTTTTGTTTTAGTAATTCCTTGCCTTAAATGTTTATGCTTATTTTGAATGTTCCGCTATATTGTTATCCTTACTGGGCATTTGAGCTCACCCCTTTTCTATGTTTTATTTTTCCCAGGTAGTGAAGAAGTAAATTATGAATGACTTGTAGGGATATTACGAGGGTTTAATAGTGTGGATATGAAGACTTTGTTGTTGTAGTAGTTTTTCACTTTGAAATGTAATGTAAAACTTTATGATTATATCTAGTGTTTCCAAGGCTACTAAACCAATCGGTCTTTCGAGATTTGATCTTCTTGTGATCATGCCAATGTTACGAAGTAATGCACCGACTCTGGGTAGCTGGGGTCGGGGCGATGCTTATTTTGAATGTTCCGCTATATTGTTATCCTTACTGGGCATTTGAGCTCACCCCTTTTCTATGTTTTATTTTTCCCAGGTAGTGAAGAAGTAAATTATGAATGACTTGCAGGGATATTACGAGGGTTTAATAGTGTGGATATGAAGACTTTGTTGTTGTAGTAGTTTTTCACTTTGAAATGTAATGTAAAACTTTATGATTATATCTAGTGTTTCCAAGGCTACTAAACCAATCGGTCTTTCGAGATTTGATCTTCTTGTGATCATGCCAATGTTACGAAGTAATGCACCGACTCTGGGTAGCTGGGGTCGGGGCGTTACAATTAACTTTTATATAATATTATGAATACTTATATAATAAATATATATTATTTGTATTCCATGCATAAAATTCTCTATATTATGAAAAAGTGTTCAATTTAAAAGGATCAAAACTACCAAACCAAAACATATATGAAAAACATAGTTATTACCCAAAATAATGATTTTAAGAAGGAATTGTAAATAAATTGGTAATAGGAGAATATAAATAAATAATATTTGAAATTATGTATATTGTTATATTTATATAATTTGTGTATATGAAATTTATATTTATTATATAGGATGTTTTCACACAGATAAGGTAATTCGAACCACAGGGAGGGGTTTCTTATCTTACTTTAATTTCAGTGAGACATATGTCATATTTAGTACTTATTTATTTAATAGTGTATATTATACCACTTTTATTTGTTATATAACAATTATATTTATCTTCATGGTATTTAAATATTTATTTAATGTTATTTATTTCATTTTGGTGTGATTTAAAAGTTACCAAAGTGGTATTGGTTCATTTTATAGTCTCATCATTATTTGGGATTGTTTATATTTAGGTCTCCCTTGGGGGAACTATTAGGTGTTTATATCTTGAAATATATATATATATATATATTATCCTATATTTATTAAATTATTTTTCAAATAATATTTCCATTTTCCACTTTCTCTACTTAAAATGAATTATAAAATGTTTTTAAGAAAATCAGACTTTATTTCTCTATTCGGTCAAAACATTGTTTTCTTCAAAATCCTTGTTCTCTAAAAATGTTTGTAAGAATTATTTTAATATTATAAAATAACTATTTAAATGAAGTTTTACCAATTAATGTAATTTAAACAAAAATAAATGGAATATTTCTATTTTTTCCAAACAAGGTACTTTTTTACTTTTATTAAACAAAATGTGAAAGAAATATTTGTTTTAAGATACTTTCACGAATGAAACCATCCCACCATTGATCATTCATTTATTTAATGATTAATTTCAATTTTATAAGTTTCATTTCAAATAAAAAATTAATAATATTTTAGATATTTTTAGTTTTTAAATTTATTTCCAATGTGAAAAGGGTATTATCCTCAATAATGTTTTTAATGCCATTTTATGTTTTTTCAATTCATCAATGAAAAAACCCTTATCTAATTACTCCCTATAGGAGACATGATTTAATTATACCATCCTTATTAATTATATAGAATCATTATAATAATTTTGACTGGGGATATACTATTTTCATACCATTCACCATATTACACTAAATTGTTTATGATTATGTTTAATAATTGGGGAATGTATTAACATTTCATCTACTATTTTTTTAAGAAGAATGTATATGTTGATTATATTTCTCCCATTTCATATTATGAATGAATTAAACTTAGTTAGTGATATGTGGATCTTACTATAGCCCCTCGAGGCATTATTCAGTCTCATAAGAAAAACAAGCATGGTTATTTGGCTAAGGCCATACTGATTTATGTAAGATATCAAGAAATGAAGCCTTGGTGGTATGGTGATGTGTCCCAAATTATGTATTACCTCATTGTGAGAATATTTTTTAATTTAAATGCGATAATTCAACTAGTTTCAATATCCATGGATATGTTTCATGATCAATCAATTATTTATATGGCATTATTTGATCATTGTTTGTTCCTCTCATATTATTCTTCATATTCAGGTTATTGATTAATTGGAATGTTTTTGTGTTATTTTTTATTCCGTATTTATTATTCCTTATCTATTCATGATAGATTTTTTTGTATATATTCCATTAATAATCGTTCGAGCTCACCCCTTTCTTATGTTCCCTTTCCCCAAGATTCCATGAATTGTATTATGATTGATATTAATGGACATGTTTAAGGGGATAATGGTGTAATCAAAGAAATATTATTTAGTGTTATATGATTTCAATTGTAATGTGATATTAAAATATGTGTCTAGTTTTACAAGGATAATAAACTATTTGGTTCTTCAAGATGTGATTCCTTGTATCCAGTGCCAATGTAATAAAGGAATGACTAACTCCATGATAATAGGGTTAGGGTATTTAGAATTTATATTATAGGGTGTTTAGAAGAAACTTTGGGAATTATAATTATAAAAACATATATTAGATAACATAACCCTATGATTTACTTCGAGCATAAGTCTAAGAATTGGATTAACTCCTAATGTTTTGGAAAGGTAGAGATTATGTGGATTTCCTAGAAATACATCATCATCTGGATAATACAAGTGGATATGGATCAGAAATAGTTGAACCAAAAGGTAATATTTCTGAAAAAGGATTATTAGGATTTCACTAGATCATAACCCAGTTCATGATAATGGTCTTTTTTGTACACCTATTTGGACACTCATAATACATATTGTTATGTTAATTCATATTTTAATTATGAACCATGATAAAGGATTTGAATAATGATGATTAGGAGTGACCTAAGTTAAACCTAAGGAATCATAGGATGAAAATAAGGTGTCATAATTTAGGCATACTATAAATTATTTTTCATAATTATAACTATATTTCTCATTCCATGATTTTTTTATTTAGGTAATGGACGGACTATGAGCAATTATTTTAACATTGAATATAATGTATAGTACGGTGATTCTAAGAAACCAAATGGAATGATGAAAAGATAAAAAGTTATTTTGATTATTCCTAATCATTTATCCTCATATATTATTAAAAATGGATAGAGTACACAAATATTGGACTACTAAAGAAGATTAAGATACAAAATGATAAGAGATCTAGAGGTGGAGACCATGGAGGAAGGAAAGATCAATTTTCTTCATGTCATAAATATGGAAAGAGGCACCCTGGAGAATGTATCAAAGGAATAATAAAATGTTTTATGTGTGGAAAAAAATTATATAGTAATAAATTTCTAAGTAATAGTGGGGTGTTAAATGGAGAGAAATAAATATTATCTTAAATATCATTTATTGTTTGTTTTCTAAAATGTGGGTAACCTAGAAATTATCCAAGTCAATTCCCTCTTCTAAAGGTTAACTCCTAGACCATGAAAGGACCTATATTATACTATTAATTATAGTAAAATGGTTGAATTATTTATGTTCTTCGATTAAAGAACTATGCCGTTGAAGTATTTTTATTAATGGTGTTTTGGTTATACTATTTACAAAACATCTATGGATTATACTAATTTCAGAAGCATACATGTATTAATTCTATATTAATATAATATTATGGATGCCATAATGGGTATGTTATTTTAAGGTTGGTCATAAGTTCATGTATTAAACATCCCTTTTTGGGTTTATGTACTGTGTTTTTATCAATATTTAGGATATTTTGGTAGATATTTATAGAAATATAACCCATTGGTTTATGATATATTTTTATTGAAACTATTATTTAATTAATAATGCCTTTACATTTTGGGTAAATAAGTATAAAGGTATTGTTAATGTTGAATATTTTTCTTATATTTTATGTTGTGGTAATTATGGGTTATTATAATTTTAGAAAATTATAGAAATCATATTAATTTTTTTTTTAAATTAACAATATATATGTTGGGTGACAACCCGTCGCATCTATAAAGATCGTGAGACTAGAAAACATAACTAAAAGGTAAAAAGTGTGAAGTACCTACTCGTGGTCTACATAATTTCCTCGTAGCTATGACAATATTGATACCTAAATGATTTAATGGATAAATATTAAATTTATTTTCAGAAACCTATTATATAGTCAATTTTTTTATAATTTTTATGAGTTGAGGTGATCAATGAGATTTTAGGATACATTTTTTAGAGTTGAGATATATATATATATATATATAAACCTTAAGTTTAACATAAATAATTATTTTTTTAGTATTCTATAAGATATTTTATTTGTATTCTGAATGGTATAATATATCCTTCGAGGTTAAAAAAACTCTTTAAATGTAGAATTTATTGGTGTTGTTTGGGATATAGGTTTATTTATGTTAAACTTTTGGTTTTTTTGTTATATTTTAGATATTAATCTATTATATTTATTCATATTATATTACTTATGCTAATAATTTTTAATTTAGAAAATACTGGAGAAATATCTTTTTATTATTTTTTTTGTTTATCTGATCAATTAGTAGTTTATTATAGTTTTTCATACATAAAAAATCATTTTTAATACTCATCGTTTGGGGTAAAAGATGTGACTGTTTTATAAATTTATTAAGGATGAAATTATAATTATTATGTAAGTATTTTTCCTTATATTCTTCCTCTATATTGTAAAAGAATACCTCAAACCTAGGAAATGGCTCTTCAAAAAATGTTTTCATATTACCTTCATTTCATATGAATTGATGTCCTTTTTTTGTACCTCATTGGTTTATGATTTTATAGTCATTGAATTTCACATAATCATTCACTTTCTTATGATCAATGATCTATAACATTATCTATAATTATTTGGGTGTTACTCATTTCTTACATTTTCGTATCATCACTTCCCACTAATGTTTTCCCATATGGAAACCAAATTATTTGTTATTATAGAGAACATTCATAATTATCTCTCTCTCTTATCAAGAGGAAGTTTTATTACCATTTTTTATTTTTTGTAAATTCAAAAAAAGTATTTTTAGATGTAAATAAATTATTTTCTATGAATAAGATAAAACTATGATGATGAAATGTATTGAAGGATAGGATAATTTAACACACGCAGAATTTATGATATATTTCTTTTTAAATAAATGTAATATCATCGCTTGCTTATGATACACACAACTCTAATTATAAAAGAACTATAAAATAGTATACCATTGCAACCTAGATAATAAATTCAAATGTATGAATATGACTAAATAAATTTTAAATATTTTAGGTTTTATACAAGTATAAAATAAATTCATTAGTTATAAACTTATATGTAATGAAAATAAAAACCATTTTATAGTAAAAGAAATTTTGCTTATCAAAACTGTTTTTATGGACAAAATGATTTTCATGTTAATAAACTAAATTAATAACTATTTGTGAATTGTATTTTTTAATTTTATATATTATATATTCAATAAAATGTTTTATCATTAATCTAATATTTTTTCTATGCATAGGATAATAATAAATCTATTTTATGTTTAAAAACTATAATTTTCTAAAAAACTATTTCATCACCCTTTACCTACTTATTTTTTAAATTACTTTTTACCTGTTTTAAAAAAATTTATTTGTAAAAATAACATTCAAGTTTTAAATAGGAATTTAAATATTATCTTAGAGTTAATTTGAGAAACTTTTCAGAAAAGATTAATTTTTTTATGAATAATGAAAACAATTCTAGTTTTTACTTGGAACTACCTCTTTATTTAATGAATTTACAAAGTTCCATTTTTTTAAACATAGAGTATAATTAGTTATATTATATAATAATTAATCTAATGTTGATATTATGAATCAGTTTTATGTTGATTTTTGAAGTAAAAATTTTTTATACCTGAGAAAACTATTTCTTTGACACGCTTATGGGTTTATTTTTAAATTAAGTTATTCAAACTGTTTGATTTGAATTTAAAAAAATGGATTCCATATTTTCAATAATCATAATTAATACAGGGTAATAAGTAAAACATGAATTTTTTCAAAGTGAATAGTAAAAATAGAAAAAAAAATTGATTTAGAAATTAAGGTTAAGATGGGTTAACTAAGGTTAAAAAATAATGGTTAAAATGACATAAAATATTTATAATTACAATTATATGGCTATATATCTACCATATCATCTAAGGTTTTATAATGATCCATTCGTGAGCCTTATTTCATGTGAAAAATGGGGGTATAATTTATTCTTTTTAAAAATTCCAAGTGTGTAATCTCTCCAAAATGTAAAAGGAAACCCATATTCACACATACAAAGCCCTTTTCTTAACATTCACTACCCAAATCCTTTAATTAAAACCCTCCCAATAACATGGAGTCCATTTTTTAATCATGAAACCATTCTAGGAAGGCTTTACATTTAAACCGAAAGACGTTCTATAAAGAAGATGTGTAGTTCATAACCATGCATCATTTTTTATTTCATCCTATAAAATCATAAAATATTATAAAAATATGATAATACAAAGACACTAGTTCTTCTATATATATAAGCAAAACTGTTGAACATGTCTTTAGAGGAATACCACCTCACAAACCAAGGTAATTTGTGTTCCATCACCACTTCTCATGGTGGGATCCAACGATGGATATAACATATATATATATATATATATGATATTTATTAAATAATTATACTTCTATAATTATAATATCACATAAATCTTATTAACTTCAAATCTATTGAAAAAAAATATTATGTCGATCGTGCATATGTATGGGCAACCATCTATATGAAGTGATATGATTCATTTTTTTGTTTTATTCTGAAATTTATTGAAACAAGGATGGATTCACTAAAAATAAATGATATAATGATATTTTAATGATTTTATATAGGTGATTTATTATTTCCCTTACTTTGGTTCCATCCATCAAAGAAATGAAAACAATGTTCATGTGTATGTATGACCAACAATCTCAATGAACGGTGTATCTCATTTTTTTATCTATAAATCTTATGGGATATTACAAATAGTAATATCATGGAGATATATATAATATTTATTACATTTTTAAAAAAATTTAGATGACGTAACAATGATCAATATATAAGGACCAAAATTACCAAACCTACACATATATGAAAAAAATCAGTTATTACCCATTATAGTGATTTTAATATGGAATTGTTAATAAAATTATGAAAAAATATTATATTTAAATAATATTTGGTATTTTATATTATTATGGTTATTTAATTTATGTTTAAAAAATCTATATTTATTATACAAGAGGTTTAAACCCATATGAAGGAAATAGAACCTGAGTTAAGGGCTTCTCGTCTCACTTTTCCCCCTCTTTTGTACATAAAATTAAAGAGAAAATAGTTTTAATAAAATACGACTTTATTTATCTCTTTGGAAAAAAATATTTTTTTACCAATCCATATTTTATAAAAATTAATTCAATAATATTTTAGTACTCTTTTATTATTTTTTATATTAATTTTTACCCATGATTGTATTTTCACAAAAAATCAATGAATCTTTCTATCATTTTACAAATAATTTAATTTTTTACTTTTACTAAAAAAATGTCAAATGAAATATTTGTTTTAACCAAATTGGAATTGACCAAAATCTATGTATATCATGACCACTCATTTATTTGAATATTACTTTACAATTTTACATGGTTCATTTCAATGAAAAACAATATCATAATATTTTTAAAAAATAGTTTTTAAGAGTGATTTTCATATTGAAATGGGTATTTTCATAAATAATGTTTTTAATGAAATTTTATGGTATTTATATTCATCAATGAAAAAACCCATATCTTACTTATACTCTAATATGTAAATGATGTAATGATACCATCATTATTATTTATCTAGCTTTTTTATAATCAGTTTGACTAGGGATGAGCTATTTTGATACCATTTTCTATATTACTCTGGATGGTTTATGATTATGATTATTGATTAGGGAATTTATTAATGTTTTATCTGATAGTTTTTCTAGGAAAATGTTTAGATTGATTATGTTTACCCTTTAATAAAAGGAATTAATTATACTTATTAAATTACTAGAAGAACTCACTATAGCCCCTCGATGCATTAGTGGGCCTCATGAGAAAGACTAGCTTATGTATTTGGATGAGTCCTTACCCATTTATGTATGATGTCTTGGTATGAGAACTTGATGGTATAGTTATGATGTCAAGTATTATTATTTCCCTCATGATTTTGTATATTTGTGATTATTTGATTAGATAGAATATCCCTCGATGTGTTCCATGATCTTGAAAATATTTATATGTAATTATTTGATCATCATTTATTTCTTCCATATTATTCTCCATGTTGAAGTTATTTATTAAATGCCTCATGTTTTAGTTATTTACCTTACCATAATGATTATTCCTTATTTATTCATGAATGATTATTTTTTAAAATAACCATCCTAATCAATATAACTCACCCCTATATTATCTTTCCTTTACCTAAGATGATAATAGTTTTATTATGACTGATATACAGGGATATTATAATGGGAATAATGGTGTTACCCAAGAAAATACTGTGTTTTATTTTAGGTTTTCAGTTGTCATGTGAGATTCATGTATTTATATAGTATTTTAGGTTTAATAAACTATTTTTTCCTTTGGGATGTTATTCCTTATATCTAGTGAAAATATAACAAATTAACCATTGACATTGAGCTACTAGAGTCAGGTCATTTTCATCAAGGGTACACTGAAGAATTATCCTATGCCCAAGAAGGTACATTAGTGATTTACCCAAGATTTCTATGGGAAATATTTCTTGGTGGGTATCCTTGAAAAATGATTTATATGCTTTTGTTTATGAAACACTACTATATCACAATATTGTTCCTATGATTCTTATTTTTTCTCTCAGGTCTAATGTCTCATTATTCCATATTATTTTTCTATGGTATATTTTTTGAGTTAGAAGTTTTCCTTCTAATGTTTTTGTTTTAAAAATCACAAACACTTTCATTATACCTTATTGAATAAATTTTTATATCTAAAGGGTTTTAGAATGTTTTTGCAGAAAACATAAAATTTTACCATACATATAATTAGTCATGAAGTATTCATGAATATAAACTAAATTTATTCATTACGATTATCGTAATGGGTATGGATACAATATGCATCGTATTCGCCTTTATCATGTCATATATAGGACTTTATATCCTGTTATTCATACTGAAAAATTCTTTATAGTCATAGTGATACCATAACTGATAAAAATTGTGCTCAATCTTATTAGTATCATCATAAAGACATTTGTAAGAAATTATATTATACTGAATTATTAGGTTCAAAAGATTTCTAAAGTATGGAATTTTATATAAACTAAAATAGTTTAAATCAATATGTTGTTAGATAATTAGTAATGAAAGTGTCATTGAAGTTCTAGGTGTCCAATTAATTGTGATAAACTTATAGAAATATGATTATTGGGGAATATATGAATTTTGGGGAGACTGTATATTAACACCCAGTCATTTTAAGAGTTTGAAGATAATGATTCCATTTTTCTATTAATTTTTTCCAAAGTCTTAAAAGTGTGAATATCTTGTTCTTAGTCTCATTTATTTCTTTAAAGAGAGTATTTATTAATTAAACCATGTCAATTTGTCTTCATAAGAAATTTTTTGTAATTGTTTTGTGTGTCCAATTGTGTGAATATGATCAATGGCTTCTTAGGCTAGGTGGATAGAGATATTGATCTTCTTGATCGAGGGAACATGGGGATAGTGTGACAGAATCTGATCCTTCAGATCGAGGGATTCCATGGATAGAAATACATAGAAGTCGATCATTATATTGAGTGAATTCCTTATTGAGGAAATAAATACTTTCTTGTAAGTATAAAACAATGGAAACCTTCTTATTAGGTTTTTACTCTTAAGGTTAAAATATATCTATTCAGTTTTAAATAGTTATAAGTCATTATTAAATTGTTGTAATTATTTTATATTTTTTAAAAATTATTTTATTCTGTTTTGAATGTATGTAATAGTTTTATTATAGTGACTCCCATTACAATTAATACAATCATTTTTACTAACTAGATATTCTGTAAATCGGAGACATACTCTATTAATTGTATGTATCTAAAATATTATTTTTTGTCAAATTTAATCATATACTTTGTGATTATAGTTTGTTAACTTTGATATATCAAAATCCTTCAGGATTATGGTACTTTGATAATCATAATTATCCAAGATTGAATCTGATCCTTTTACATAAACAGGTCTTTTGAATTGTCTCAGTTTAAATTATTTTAAACTAAAGTTTTTAAAAACTACAATTCACCCCACCCCACTCATGTAATTGATCCATCTATAATATATTCATCGATCCTAATATCAATATATCTCATATTAGTATCCAAAAATTGGTATTATAGTAGGTTTCTACTTCTCAAATACTTGTTACAGGATTTTATTCAATACTTTTTCAATTATATTAAAAATTTTCTTATAAACTTTTTATTTACAAACATTTTTTACATTAATGTGTATTTTTTAAAATAAGTTTTGTGTTTATTTTTAATATATGGATAGAATCAATGTCAGAACAATAGATAATCTGAATCCAAATAGACCACCTATTTTTTATGGAGATGACTATTAATATTAGAGATATGGAATGAAGACATTTGTTATCAATAATGGGGTTTTAAATGTTTTTCATGTTGACTGGTGATTATAAAATACATGATAAGGAAGTTTGATCCTTCACTCAATAAGAATATCTAGACTGTCATTTGAACTAAAAAGTAAGGAATAAATTGTTATGTTCCATGACCATAAGAGTATATAGCCAGATATCATCTTGTGAAGAAGAAAATAATATTTGGAAAAATTTAGAATTTACTCACTTTAGAACATCAATGTTTTTTGAAACTAGCAGATCCATGTTAAGATC
Source organism: Viscum album (assembly GCA_963277665.1). Taxonomy (NCBI): domain Eukaryota; kingdom Viridiplantae; phylum Streptophyta; class Magnoliopsida; order Santalales; family Viscaceae; genus Viscum; species Viscum album. The sequence continues at coordinate 1,229,304,852 of OY728163.1, read as the reverse complement.
TGATTATCATTATTTTGAAATTTTGTTTGGAAAATTAGTAGCTAATGTAATAACCCAAACTTTTATCAATGGAATTTATCCCTTCTTATCGTAATTTAATAAATTAAAAATCGCATAAAATCATATAGAGACAATAATAAAAACATTATAAATCAATAATTAATGAAACAAGAGGTATTTCTAGAAGTTAAAGAACCAATACTAATGAAATAGTAACTTGACCTAATGAATAATAATATGGCCCTTATGAATAGTAAAATGGAAAAAAAATATCCTCACCCATGAAAGTATAAACAAAATTTTGAAATCCCATAAGTGAAAATATGATATAATTATACCATTATATATGTAAGTAATTATATAAAAATTGTTAATTAAGAGTTAGTATTTTTATAACTCATAAATATTTAATTACAATTTTATAATTTATTTAATAATTTAAATGAAAATTTATTTTCATTAAATTTATTCACAAATTAATATGTTTATGTATTATGATTTTATGATAATTTTGTGAGACCTTAAGAAAAATTCAACGTGTTACAAAATAAGTTATAATTATAAAATCTATTTTTTCCAAGTAAATGATGGTTTTAATAAGAAATTATATTAATTATATTTAGAAAATTATATTCATAAAATAATATTCATTTTTTAATTATACATTTCTAAAAATGGTTAGAGGGAATTTTTGGGTTTTTTCTAAGATACTTGATTTTTTATGAATAGTAAAATATGATTATTTTCAATAAATGAAAAATACAAAAAAAAAATGAGACATTGTAGATGTAAGGATGATGTAAGACCCTTAATATCAAACCATAATTCATTATTTTAACATATTTAGTGATAATTCTCAAACGATTCGTAGTAGTTATCCAAAATAATAAACTAATGAATATAATATTAAGAAAACACCCTTCCCTTCCACTATGAATACCACCCCTCACAGCCTCTTCTCCTTGCACCTATAAAGCTTTTATACTTGATAAAATTTTGTCTACAAAGCTTCCCGAGAACCTATACCACATACAATACCACTTGGACTCACGAAAATACCAAGCCTATATTCTTTTTGGAGGGTATCAAGAGGATAATTCAATAGGTAAATCCTCTCTCTTTTTCTTTTAATTTCCTTTCAATTGCATTTTTGTTTCTTATTCTCTTCTCACTTTCATTCATCCAAATGGAATGAAAACTCCATTACCTTACATATAGTATATTTACATCATGTTAATGTAATATCCATAATTAAACTTCACCCTCTCACTCTTCTGTTATATAAATGAAACGGTCTCCCATGATGTGTCAATTTACCCACTTTGTGGGTGATGCACTTTCATTTTTCTTAAACTCCTTAAAAGATATTAATAAAACCATTAAATTATTTTAAATATATTTTAATGTGTATTATACATCCCAATTTATGTTTTTCAACTACTATTTTTACATAATACTAAATGATAAAACAAAATGAGTTCATTGTGATTGAAAAATGGACAAAATTAATAAAAAATGATCATCATTAATTTTTATATAATGATTCATCCACATGGTATATAAATAAAGTATTTATAATATCATTTGAACTTATATAAGACCATATATAACATATAATAAGAATTTTTTTTATCTATCCACATTTTACATGAACTTCCATTCATTCATACAAGTAAACCGATCTTGAAAACCATGAAAACGAATTATCTTGAATGATGCAATTAAACTATATAACTCATACAAAGGCCCATAAATGAACTTAATAAAGCTTTAATGATTAAAATTAATTTATTAAAGGAAATTTATTTGTAATAATTAATCTAGTGTGATTATATAGGATATTAAATTGAAGGAAAAATTCAGAGTCAAGGTAAGGGGGAATTATCAAAACCAACAATCTTTCTTTGGGATTTACCCTTTAACCTAGATTTCAGTATATATATTCCTTAAATATAATTTATTCATCATTATATTACCTTTTCTAGGATGGTAGTTTTTTTTTACTTGAGTTTATGATGAACACAATTTTTTCTTAAAGAACACTTCTTTTAAAAAAACACATCTTCTACTTCTTGAGATTATTTCTTCTTAACTCAAGTTTGATGATAATTATATCAAGCATATTATTACCTATTTAATTTTTGGACCCAAATTTTATGAATGTATTATTTTTTAAATTAAACCCATTCCTTTCATTAGGTAATTTTATGTTCAATATTTATATATGTTCTATGTGGAATGCATGATAATATTAATGTTATGATGTGATGGGTGCGCTCAGAATTATATAGAGATCTAATGCATTGGGTAATGTGATTAATATAATGAGAAAAGTGAAATATGACTGAAATGATGGAAGTTTTTTTCATAACTATGTGTGGTAATTGACCGCTAAGATAAGATGTTTCATTATTATGGATTTCCACATTCCATGCCTTTATCTAATGCTTCTTCTCTTGATTATGATCCTATGTGTATGTTATGATGATAATTATTATGCTTATCCCATTTTGTATTGTACATGTTCTTATAAATCCTCTTACTTTTCCTTTATCTCACCCCTTTTTGATTTATCTCACCCTACCAGTACCCAACTTTGATTTTTAACATGATAATTGATTATTCCAAGATCAATACAATGATGAACGTTTGTTTCCATGGAATAGAATCAAAGATTTAGATAAAGAAGTAAAAGGATCAAAACCTTTAAAGAGGATCATGCACGTCATGTTTATAATTAATTTAATTAATTTCATAATGAAAATAATACTTTGATCATAATTATTTTCTTCATTGATGATGGTGATCGTCGGCTTATCTTATGGTGTTTGCACGGATCAAAACAAGAATCCCTCTAGAGATGATCCACACATGCTTTGATGGCCTCTAATCGACATCTCTCATCATGCGGTTGCTAGTGTGGTGAAGAGAGTGTCTTGTGTCAATCGTTCTTGATCGCTTGTTCTTTGGCCTTGAAGAATATCTCTCATTCCATAGCGGGGCAGGAAGAGGATTCAATAGAGAAATTGTTTAGCTCAATAATTCTCAACTCACCGGGTGTGTGGCTTGGTACATGGAACAATAGACATATGTTTCTATTTATTGACATGTGGATTCAGTTACAATATTTAATTTCATAACAGAAATTAAATGCATTCATACCCGTATATAAAACCCATGTTATGAATAATAATACCGTGTCATTATTTATGGTAAGAAAACATGTACAAAACAGAATTATAAATAAAATTATGTGTCACAAAAATAATTGTAATGTTATTTTAATTTGTGCCAACTAGTTAAATAATTATTTAACATCTTGAAAATAATTATTTTACTACCAAACTGGCCTTGGTCCTCTCAAAATCCACTTCTATATATTGAACACCTGAATAAATAAAAAAATAATTTATTCTCTAAAATAAATATTTTATTAACAAACTAGTAAATAAAAATTTATTAAATGTCCAGTAAAATAAATATTTATATTTTACCCACAATCTAGTGAATAAATATTTTATTTAATTTATGTGATTATTTTAAAATGAATAAAATTATTCCATGATCGAGAGAATAATATTTATTTCATTAATTAAATTCAAATTAAATTGAACCAAGACCACCAAAAACTTAGTTTGTGACCCTCTAGGATTCTTTCTCGTTAGCATTAGGAAAGCTTTCCTAAAGTACAAGAGTACTATCTAAAAACGGTTCATGGTACCCGAGAGAAATAACGTAAAGTAGAAACAATGACATCCACATATGAATTCTCACTATGTAATATAATCCCTTTGTCACAATATCTCATCAAGAAAGTTTCATGATTGTGTCATCAACTTTTATAATTGATACATCGTTCTTTGACTACCTGAAATAAACTCTACATTACACCATGGACATGGAATTTTGTGTGATGATTCTATTTCTATCAAAGGGATGAGATATCTACTTCCATAAATTTAAGGTAAAATATTTCCTTGAGTTATCCATTAACAACATTCCACTCGTGATGCTCCTAACATACCCTACTTCCCTCAAACTATCACTTTGACGGTTTTCATCAGTAAATCTAAGCGTATGATTCGGGACATGTATTAATAATATTCTTAAAGTCTATGGATCATTACACACACTTGTAGATATAAATATATGATGACACAAAAACATGAGAAATTTTTACTTGCGGGTCTGTTCGAATAATCTCTTTTCTTGGAGATTACCATGTGTGAACTTCTTGAGAGGGTGTCTCATCTGCTTAAGAGTACTAACACCTGACGGTATACATGCTATTTGTCCCATCATAGTGTGTCATCCGACCATAGAACTATATTTAAGAATACTGTTATAGCATTTCAAGGTTATCCTCATATCAAGGAACTTCCATAACCTTATCAATGCAACAAATACTCTAAGACAATATTGCATCATAATCAAACAGAATAATGAACAATGTGTAACAAGATGTTTAATATTTAAATACATTAAATATCAATGTAATCAAATTACAACTAGTTGGTACTAGTACACAAACTCTTAAAAACTCCCACTTGGACTATAGCTAACTACCTATAACTTTTAGTCTGCTAGAGCTCACATGGTGATAATGTTTCTATTGAGTCAAGTCATTAGTCATGGGGTCCACCAAGTTGTATTCTGTGGAAATACTACTCCCTAAAACTTCACCTCTCTGAGAAAAATCCCATAAGAGATGATACTTCTAATGTAGGTGCTTCATTCATTGCTGTGACCCTGGATCTTTTGCGAGATCCAACACTACATTATTAACATAATATAATGTGATGGGATCTTTACTGTTAGGTATCACATCTAGATCCTAGATGAAGCTTCGCATCCAAACTGCTTCTCTTTCTACCTCATAAGTTGTGATATACTCATACTCTCCAACACAATATACAACCACACTCTACATTGAGCTCTTCCAGCTCACTTCACCTCCATTAAAAGTGAAGATGTGTCCTGTTTTCAACAACATGTCATCTTGATCAGTCAAGAAACTAGCTTCTTTATATCCTCTAGTGACTAGTTCCTCATATCCTCCCTAAACCAGGGACATATCCTTAGTATGACTCATATACATTAGGATAGTCTTTACTTCTATCCAAAGGAGATCACCAGGGTCAGCTTAATATCTTCCTACTACACTTAGTGCGAAGGAAACATCCAGCCTAGTACATAGCATAGAATATAAGACTGACCCAATCACTGATTCATATGGAGCCATTTCCATTATATTCCTTTCCTTGTGTGTCTAATGACACATTTTCATGGAAAGATAAATACCTTGTGATTCTAGAAACAATCCCCTCTTGGATATTTCTACAAATAATATCTTTAGTATCTTATCTATTTATGTACTTTGACATAGGCCCAACAATATCTTGGATCTATCATGATGGATCTTGATCCCAAGAATATATTATTCTTCTCCCAAGTCCTTCATGGAGAAGCATTGATTCAACCATGCCTTAACAGACTGTAAGACTAGTATCTCATTTCCAATCAGTAATATGTCATCAACATATACTATTAAGAAAATGACTACACACCCACTAGACTGTTTTTAGACACAAGGCTCACACTCATTCTTGATAAAACCAAATTTTTTTATGGCTTCATCAAAATGAATGTTCCATAACATGGATACTTTGTTTAATCCATAAATGGATTTCTAAAATTTGAATACCTTATCTTTATCCTTTGGAGTCATAAACCCTTCCAGTTGTGTCATGTAGACATCTTCCTGAAGGTTCCTATTAAGGGAGACTGTTTTGACATCCATTTTCCAAATCTCATAGTCATGGTAAGAAGAAATATCCATTATAATTCTGATGGATTTCAACATTAAAACTAGTGAAAAAAAATTTTCCTAGTCAATGCCTTTAGTATATTTGAACCCATTTGCAACCAATCGTGCCTCATAGGTACTAAATTGTCCTTCCATGTCCAGTTTCTTCATAAATTCCCATTTTCAACCAATAGTATTTATATCAACTAGGGGATCTACCAAAATCCAGACACTGATTTGGTACATGGAATCCTGGTACATGGAATCCAGTTGAGAATTCATTGCTTCTTGTCACTTAGAAACATTTTGTCCACTTAATACTACATTGTAGGTTAGAGAATCATTAATATCAACTAATAATGACTCAACATCCTCAGCTACTAGAAAAAAATACCATTCAAGTTCTCTAACATGTCTTGTACTCCTACACAGCTCTTGTATCTCTGGAATAGTTCTTTCTTCCATGAGGCTTTGTGGAATCTGTTCGTGTACCAACTCTTGTCTACCTTGAGCCTCATCTTCAACGAATTTTATCTCTCTCCCACTATATCTTTTGGATATGTAATCCCTCCCAAGGAATATGGTGTGTCTTTCCACTATAACCTTTTTTCTAAAGGTTTTTATAGGTAATATCCCCTTATTTCCTTAGGGTATCCTATAAAGGTACACTTTGCGCCTCGAGGTGCTAGTTTTTTACCTGAAGAGAACTTAACAAATGCCTCACTTCCCCCACACATGTAAATCTAAAAATATGGCTTTCTTTCCACTCCAAAACTCATATAGAATACCATTTATCGATTTAGTTGTTACTTGGTATAGTATGTGAACTGTTTTTTGTAACACATATCCCCAAAAGGATAATAGAAGACTCGCATGAATCATCATTGATCTCAAGATGACTAACATGGTGTGGTTCCTCCTTTCTCTCACACCATTCCATTAGGGAATGTATGGAGGAGTGAGTTAGGATAGGATCCCAAATTCTTGTATGTAATCAACGAAGTCTTGATTAAAATATTATCCACCATAGTCTGAGTAGTGCTTCTTAATCATATTACCAAGCTTGTTCTCAACTTCATTCTTGTATTCTTTGAACTTATCAATAGTATCTAACTTATACCTCATTAAGTAGATATATCCATTTCTACTAAAATCATCAGGTAATGTTCTGAATTATGAGTACCCTCCCCTTTCTCTAACCACAATCATCAGTTAAAGTTCTGAATTATGAGTACCCTCCCCTTTCTCTGACAATAAATGGTCCACACACATCAGTATGAACCAATTAAAGAAGAATCTTTGTTATAAATTTCTATTACTTGGATTTTTTAATCCAACATGTAAAGACTGTTGTATAAATGTACCCTACCAAAAAATGACATATTTGTAAAAGAATCAACATTCACTTCCAAACTTGAAAAAAATCCTTCTGTATCAAATCTAGATATAGAAAAAAATGGTTTTAGTAACAAACGGACCAAAATAAAAACCCTTTAACACCAAGTCTAGCTCTGTTGGCTGCTTATAGATCGTCCTCCCCTTGTTCAATCTTCCTGAATCTACTCGGTTTCTATATTTGGATAAATATGTGAGCACTAAAAGTGGTATCTAATACCCAGTTTGTATAAATAGATAAATTTCATTCAATAACAAATGAAACTGAAGCTTCCCCTTGCTTCTTAGGCTGGGTGAAAGTCTTCTTCTAGTGTCTCTTCTTACCGCATGTGAAACAAACCGACTCATGTTCCCTTTCCTACCCTTTGATATTCCTTTTCTTCAAAGGTCGTGAAGAAGCTTCGGAATTAAATCTCTTCCCATTCCCTTTCCTATTATTCAATATAAGGAAATAAGGCCTTTTGTGATTCATATCTTTGTCCACATGGCGAATGAGGATAAGAAGATCAGATAGAGACATCTCGATGTTGTTCATATTGAAATTAGCAAAAAAAAAGTTAGAGAATATCTGAGGGAGTGATGTGAGAATGAGATCAGTGCCCAGTTATTTGAAGAGTTTAAACCCTAGAACCTCGAGGTGCTCAATGTATCCCATGAGCTTGACTACATGAGGCCCAGATGGGTCACCATCTCTATAATTACTTTGAAATAGTTCCTAAGAGATCTCAAACCTTATCTACATTGATATCTCCTGGTAAAGACCATGGAGGTTCTAGATCATGCTATAAGCATCCATGTTTTCATGATACTTCATAAGCTCACTAGACATTGATGATAACCTCAAACATTGAATGTCCACCGCTCCGTTCATATTTTTCTCAAAGACCGATAAATCCTCATCACTCACCTCTTTAGCAGGAAGATCAGGTAATGCTGACTCCATCATGTAATACTTTTGTTCATTGCGTAGGATAACTAGAAGGTGTCCAAATAATTCCTGGAAGATACTTCCAATGAGGATTTTGTCTTTTCTAGAATTGATCACAGTAATAGTTTGGTTGACGAGCTTGTCATTTTTATTCTACAATTAATAGACCATATCATTAGTAATTTCATGATTAAATTTTATGAGAAATAATGAATTTTATTATGCCTTCCACTATTTTATCAAGTCTCATGGGACCTCACGATTGAACCCGGAATGTCTAGTTGTTATGAGATTCTAGTTGAAAGGATCCATATTCCCCTTCTCATAACCCTAATAAGGGTTGGTCAAGCTATTAGAAGGTATTTAAGCAGGCAGGTTTTTTCCAACTACGGGTTTGCAACTCCTTGATCTATTGAGTGGACTCCCCGATCCTGAAATCATGAATTTGGATTTCCTCAACTTTGCCTCCAATATTACACCAAGTCTAGAAATGGATACTAATCTTGGTGTAATTGGTTAAGTAAACCTGAAACCATTCATAAGGGCTTCATATATAAAATTATTTTCTCCAAAAAGGGTTGGTCAAACACATAGTTTTATTGTGTTTTACCCTTAATCATGTAACTAAAGGCTTGGCCTGACATAATAATTTATTTGATGGATTTTTATCTCTTTTGTGTGAATATATCATTATCATTATCACATGATTTTTATTATTAAGTGGAACTTACTTAAGTGATTAACCATGTCTTGATAATATTTACGCATAAGTATTGTTTATTCATCTTGTATGCTTGTTTAATTCATTAATTATGTGATCAAGAAAACACATCCATAATGATAAACCATGTAACTGACAGAAATAAAATAATGTAAAGGGAATGATCATGAGCTTTTCTAAAGGTTATTTTATATAATGGTTGATAAACGAACCCTAACCTAAGGGAGAAACATATTGAACCTTTTGGGTTTATGTTTACAGCTTTCCACTTGTCCACCTCTATATCTATTGGAATTTGTTTTATCTTGGATCCAGCTTGAACTGCCTCAACTATATTGGGAGTTCCATCCATTACATATTCCTTTTTTAACTCACATGTAGGTGATGGGTAAAAATGGGTTTTACATAAAAGAAACATTGGGCACACTAGTCGTACATATTAATGAGGAGAAGGCTTGCAGAATAACAAATTTAATTTAAATAAATAAATTAAATAAAACAATCCATATAAAAGGTCTTATTCTATCTCATGATCATCCATACATGCAATGATATTTTTGCACAAATAAAACTATCATTCAATTATTTAATCATTCTTTTTTAAGATAAATCACACTCGAATCAATTAATTATCATCTTTTATTAGTTAATCCTTTTATCTTGAACCCTTTTCTGAATTTCCTTGATATTATCATCCATCATAATTTTTAAAAAATAAATTCATTTAAAATTATCTTTGTATGTAATTTGTACCTTATAGGTAACCTTGTGAATTCCTATTCATAACTACCCAATGAGTAGAAATGAACATTACGCAGATGTTAAATTAAACACATATATATATAACACCTATCACTTGCTGTGCCTCATCTTTACGCCCACATAATGGTACAAGTCTCAAGGGTTTTTATAATATAATAATTAATTTTAAAAATTCTTTGTAATATGGATGAGTACACGACGTGTAGTTCGAAATACATGGCATGTGCTATTTTTCACGATCCATATGAAGTACACGCCAGGGGAAACGACATGTTAGTGTAATTCATGAATCATCCGAGTACACGGCATGCCCAGTGGGTCACATTACATGTAGTTCCTTGTTAAACAGTCTCCAACCAGGCAAGCCATGTACGGGGTACACAGTCTAACCCTAACCCTAAGGGACTTCACGTCGTGTCTAGTGTTCCACACAACGTGTAATCTGGAAATTGTATTCCACATGTTCCTGGTCAACACACAGAGTTATTAAGAGTAAGACAAACTCTAATGACATGGATTGGTTTGGTAGACCAGAGCCAGTGCATTGAACCTTGGCTACATGGTGTGTATTGTTGAATACATGTCGTGTGATCTCATGTTGTACGGCCAGCAACCTTTCACACCATCGGTTGAGATCCTCTGTTTTATTTTATGAAAATTAAAAGAAAATATTTTTCTATTAGGTGAACAAGAAATGAAATAGGATGAATAGATCTTGAGATTCAGATTGGCAGAATGATTAACATGAATTGAAACAACTAAATTATTAAATATGTAAATCATCAAAGAAATATTTAAATAATTATAGACAATGATGTAACCACCTTTTGATACCACTTGAAGGTTTTGGGTGTAGTAGAAGCCTAGTTGGGACAGCACCCAACATTGATCCTTACCATGGTCAATGATTATTCTGGGATCAATACGATGATGAACGCAAGTCTCCATGCAATAGTATCAAAGATTTAGATAAAGAAGAACGAGGCTCTAAACCTTTATAGAGGATCCTTCACATCATGTTTATTAGTAATTTAACAAATTTCATAAAGAAACTAGTACTTGTATATTTGGTATTTTCTTCGTTGATGATTTTCAACGTTCATAATGACCCTCATGAATTATCTTATTGTGCTTGAAAGATTCCAAACTAGAATCCCTCTAGCAGTGATCCAAATATGCTCTAATGGCATCTGACCGACACTGCACATTCTCTGGGTGCTAGCACGATGAAGCGAGTGTCTTTTGTCAGTCGTTCTTGATCGGTTGTTCTTTGGCCTTGAAGAATGTATGTCTTTCTTGAGAGGTGTGGGAAGAGGATTCAAGAGAGAAATTTCTTAGCTCAACAATTCTCAATTCATTGGGTGTGTGGTTCGGTACATGGCACAATAGACATATGAGTCTATTTATTGACATGAGGCTGCAGTTAAAATATTTAATTGCATAACAACAATAAAATACATTCATAACCTTAGATAAAACTCATGATATTAATAATAAAACCATGTCATTATTTATAGTTCACCATGTTGCGGAAAATAGAAATATAAATAAAATTCTACATCACAAAATAATTGCAGCATTATTTAAATTTGTTCCAACTTTTTAAATAATTATTTATCATCTTTAAGATTATTATTTTAATTCTTGACTGTCCTTGGTCCTATTGAACTCTACATCCATTTATTAAACATTTGAATAAATAAATAAATAAATTGTTCTCTTAAATAAATATTTTATTTACAAAATTGTAAAAAAACAATTATTAAATGTTCAATAAAATAAATAAATATATTTTACCAACAATCTAGTGAATAAATATTTATTTAACTTATTTTATCATTTTAACTTCAATAAAATTATTCTATTGTCTTGAGAATAATATTTATTAATTAAATTCAAATGGAATTTAACTGAGACTACTAGAAACACATAGTGTGTGACCCTATAGGATTCTTTCCTGTTGGCATTAAGCAGGTTTTTCAAAATTCCAAGAGTACTGCCTAGCAATGGGTCAAGGAACCCAAGAGAAAAACATAATTTCACAACAACGACATCCACATATGAATGCTCACTGTGTAATATAATTCATTTTTCAAAATATCTCATCAAAAAAGTTTCATGATGGTGTCATTAACTTTTATGCTTGATACATAATTCTTTGACTACCTAAACTAGACTCGTCGTTACAACATGTCCATAGAATTTCACGTGACGGTTCTATTTCAATCAAAGGGATAAGATATCATCTTCCATAAATTCAAGGGAAAAATCCTTCCTCAAATTATTTATAAATAACATGCCACTCATGATGCACCCAACGTACCCTAAATCCCTCAAACATTTTGGGTTACTGTTTTCACTAGTAAATCAAAATGCATGAGTAACGACATGTATTAATGATAATCTTAAAGTATAAGGATCATTACTCACACTCGTAGATAGAAATATCCAATGACACCAAAACATGTGGAATTCCTACTGGAGGGTCTGTTCGGATAATCTAGTGTCTTAGAGATTACCAAGGGGGAACTTCCTGAGAGAAAGTCTCATCTGCTTACTGGTACTCACACCTGACATTATACATGCTATGTGTCTCATTATACTATGTCATCCAACCATGGAACTATATTTAAGAATAATTTTATTTAATTTTAAGGTTCTCATCATAGTGGGGAACTTCCATGGCCTTATCAATGCAACAAATACTCTAGGACATTAATACATAATAGTTATGCAGAAAAATGAACAATATGTAACAATATGCTTAATAATTAAATACATTAAATATCCATGTAATCAATGTACATATAATTGGATCTAGATCACAAAATATTACATTAAATGGATTTTATCTCACCCCTTCTATATTTGTATCATTAGGTGATTACTAGTACTATGGATAATGTGAAGACCTCTAAAAACCTAGAGAAGAAGAAACTAAATAAACTTTTGTGTTGTAAATGTTATGTATGGTCTTAATTTTTCCAAAATAATAAACATTTGGATCCTCATTGTGTATTGATTTTATGTTTTCTGTCTTTAAAGTGATGTAATAGTAATGAAAGAGAAATTTGGTTCACTATAGATGGTATTTGAGGAAGTTTTAGTTAATTTAGGAATAAAGATTATAGAACCTTAGTGAAAACCCTTATTATGATACTAAGAATAAGTGAGTACCCAATAATATTTTTTTAGAAAATTATAAACATATGGATCCTACAAGATGTGCATTTAGACATAAATGAACATGGAATATACTATTTATTCATTATTTGTGGACTTTTGTTTTTTTATATCCTTTTTTATTTTAAAAAATGGTGGGAACGAAGAGAAACCAGGCCAACAACCCATTCTAGGGATAATAAAATCATTTCTAGAATGACATCCCTAATGCTTTGAGAGATGGAGTTCAAAATTTCATGGTGATTCTTACCCAACTGTATCAGGTTATGAACAATAACAAGAATAATGTGGAACATCCACCTTCACATAAGAGGGAGCAAGCTGATATTGATTGTTTTATGCAGAAAAAACCACTTATGTTTAGTGGATCTTCTAATCCACTAGTCATTGAATAGTTAGTCAAATCCGTAGAGAATATATTTTTTATGATTCACTATTCTAAGATGCAGATGGTGGCTCTTGTTGTTTATCGTCAACATGGAGTGGTTGATCAGTTGTGGGATTTGATTAAGAACACCGAGTCGACTGATGAAATTGAAGAGATAGAGTGGTAAAAATTTAAGGCAATGTTTCTTAATAAGTATTTCCCTTGAAATATTCATACAAATATAGAGAGAAAATTCATGGAGCAGAAGCAAGAGGATGGTGAATCTGTCATGGCTTATGATGAAAATTTCACAAGGATTACAAGGTACGCTTCCGGTTTAGCTATCAATAATGATAGAAAAATTGATATATTCTTTATTGGTTTAAAAGAACACCTTAAAAATCCTCTTAAACTTTGAGAATTTGGGAGTCATGAGGAAGTTGTTTTATCTACTCTCAAAGTGGACATGAATTTTGGAGAATGGTAACATGGCTATCAGGACAAGAAACTAGAGATGGAGTTTCAAGCTATAGGATCACATGATAATGGTGGAAAGAAAACTCAACCACCCATATCTCCACAATGTGGAAGACGCATCATGGGAACATCCTCAATGGGATAGGAAAATTCTTGTGTGTGAGAGACCACTACCGAACTCATGAATTTCTAAAAGACATGAGGAGGGAGGATGAAATCATGGAGGAAAGGAGTGCACCATCCATGGTCCTACGCTACAACTATAAGGAGAAGGTCATTGTGCAATAATGCAAACTAATACCTAAGACCATGAGAGTAATCAGAATCATCATCAATCAAAGCCAAAATACCAAGGAAAGGATTATTCCATCACTACTGTGGAAGTAGAGAATGAAAATTAAGTCGTACAAGGTACACTTTCTATTCACTCCAGAATGTAAAAAGTCTTATTTGATTCCAAATCTATGAATTCCTTTATATCTTTCAAGTTTTCTATAACTATTGAATCCAACCCCCAAAACCATGAAGTAGAGATATCCATAAAAACACCTAGTGGTGAAATCATTGAAAACCAATTGTTTTACTCTTCTCATGTTGGAATATGTGGGAAGATTCTTCCAGTGAATCTAATAATACTTTCCTTGGTGGAATTTGATGCTATACAAGGGGATGGATTGGCTCTAGTAATATAGAGCACATATTTTTTAAAAGGTTGGGTCCAAAGCCACATTTAATTAATAAATATAAGAAAATACTGCTATTAATGGGGTATAGGGAGACCCATTAAATAGCCCAAAGTCCTAGTGGGAACATATAAATTGTTGGGAAAAGGAAATATCTTTTCATATTATGAACCATTCCATGATCCTTTAAAAATAAAAGGAATAACATCAATCTCCTTCTAAAAAATCCTACAATGGTGTGGGTGTTGATTCTATGTAAATAATTATAACTCACTCCAATGGTTGAGTTAAAGGAATTTATCATCCCAGGTGAAATGCGCATCATGAGGGAATAAATTGATGTATTTCTAGAAGAGTTACTCAGACTTCCCCTAGATCGTGAGCTAGATTTATCAATATCCCTCATACCTAGAGCTACCCCAATCTCAAAGTGTCCATATACATTAGATCCTATCAAACTAGAGGTGTTAAAGAACCATCTATAAGAGCATTGAGAAAAATGTTACATATTCCCTAGTGAATCACCTTGGGGTGAGCCAGTGCTGTTTTTCAAGAAGAAGGATGGATCAATGCAGCTATACATCGATTACTGGTAACTCAACTAGATCACCGTAAAGAAAAAGTATCCTCTTCCAAGGATTGATGACTTGTTCTATCATTTTCAAGGAGATTAGTACTTTACAAAGGTAGATGTCTGTTATAGATAACATTAGATAAAGGTGAAGAAGAAAGACATTCCTAAGACTATCTTCTATACAAGGTATGGGACCTATGATATTTTGGTGATTCCCTTTATACTTACTAATTCTCCTTCAATATTCATGGATTTCATGAATAGAGTCTTTAGACATTACCAAGAAAATTTTTTGTTAGTAATTATCGATGATATTCTCCTTTACTCTAAGATAAAGGCGGAAGATGAAGAACAACCAAGGATTGTTTTGGATACATTATGGAAGGAGAAATTGTATTCCATGTTTAGAAAGTATGACATTTGTATGAATTAAGTCACATTCTTGGGACATGTGATCACAATTGAGGGAATTTTTTAGGAACCTTCAAAGACAAAGGTGATTGAGGAATGGCCCAAACCCTCTATTGTAACAAATATCAGAAGTTTTCTTATCATAGAAAGGTAATATAGAAGTTTTGTGATAAGTTACTCATGATTCTCCATCCCACTAACTAAGTTAACAAGGAAATGGGTAATGTTTGTCTGGATGGAATATTGTAAGGAAAGATTCAATGATCTAAAGAGAAGTCTTATCACTACACATATACTAAAATTACAAAAAAGGGGATACATTTCTGTGATATAAATGGATGGTTACAAGAATTTATTGGGTTTTTTACTCATCAAAAATGATAGTGTAATAGCCTAGGCCTCTCAAAAATTGATGATCCATGAGAATCACTACCTAATGCATGATCTAGAGAAAGCAGCTATAATTTTTCCTTATATAATATACTGGTATAACCTATTTGGTGAGAAGTGTGACATATATACTGATCACAAGATCCTAAAGTATATATTCTCACTAGAAAGGTGAATAAGGTAATAGATTCTCTTAATTGAAATGAACTTGATACTCTATCCATGTTGCAGATTTAGAGAGACCATTTCTTATTGGACATGAAAAAGATGGATTTAGAAAACATAAAGGTAGGGAATACATAATATCTTCCCCAAATTATTTTCTAACAATATATCTATGTGAAGATTAAGGAATCACAAAGGGATTAATCAGAGTTAAAAAATATATTGAATGCAGTAAATCAAGGGAAAATTGAAAGAGTTCCAAATCGATGATGAATTTGTAATTTGGTTTTAGAACGAGGATCATTGTGCCTTCATCACCTGGGATAAATAATGAGATATTGGAAAATTAACATAGATCAACATTCTCTATACATCTCGAGATTACCAAGATGTATCATTATCTCTGAGAACAGTTCTGGTGGGATAACATGAAAAAGTATATTTCTGAGAATATCTCATGTTTCTTGATATGTTAGCAAGTAAAATCCAAGAAACATAAGTTCCAAGGGATGATGAAACCATTTCGTATACCCATGTGGAAATGGGATAATGTTACTATAGACTTTTTCATGGTTCTCTTGAATACATCCCTAGAAAATAATACAATATGGGTTTTGGTGGACCGACTCACCAAGACAACCCACTTTATCACTATTCGAGAATATCTGTTTCTTGAACAGCATGAAAATATATATGTGAGGGAAGTGGTGAGACTACAAGGAGTTCCACTCTTGATTGTCTCTAATCATGATATTAGGTTCACATTGAAATTATGGTGGAGTCATTAAAATTTTTTGAGTACTGAATTAAATTTAAGCACGGCCTATCACCCCCAAACCGATGGCCAATCTTAAAGGACTATTCAGATGCTCAATGATATTCTAAGAGACTACTCTTTAGAATTTAAAGGTGGATGGTATCAACATCTCTCATCGGTTGAGTTCTCATACAAGAATAGATTTCACTCAAGTATTCATATAGCTCCATATGAAGCTATGTATGGAAGGAGTTGTAGAAATCCAACAAGGTAGTATGAAGTTGGTGAAAGAAAGTGACTTGGACATGATCTTGTGCAAGAGAGGACTGAGAAGGTTCAATTCATCCCGCAACATATCAAAGTTGCTCAGAGCGGGAAAAAGATCTATACTGATAATTGTTTAAGAGACTTGGAGTTTGATGTTGGAGATAAATTATTCTTTTAAATATCACCATTAAAGAGATTCATGTGGTTTGGAATGAAAGGGAAGCTAATACCGAGGTACATTGGCCCCTTTTAAATGATTGATCGCATAAGAGCTTTGGATTATTGGATTTAACTTCCACTAAATATGGCTCAAGTTCATGATGTGTTCCACGTATCACTCTTAAATAAGTATATACCAAATCCATTATATGAACTGAACTCATAGCTGGTACATCTGGAAGATGATCTCTCTTATGAGGAGTAGATAGTTAAAATTCTACATTAGAGATACAATGTTGTTTGCAACAAGACAACCTACCTTGTAAAATTGTTTTAGAGGAACCATATGTATGAAGGAGTAACTCTGGAACTGGAGTAGGAACTAAAGATGAATCACCCTGACCTATAAATGTAAAACAAAATTTTGAGAGAGAAATTTAAAAAGTGGGGAAGAATGTAACAATCCAAACTTTTATCAATGGAATTTCTCCATTCTTATAGTAATTTCATATAGTAAAAAACCAATAAAATCACTCAGTAACATATATAAAACATTAAAAATGAATAATTAATTAAATAAGAATTATTCAAAGAAGTTAATGAACTCGTACTGATCAAATAGTAACTTGACATTAGAAATAGTAATATGACCCTTATGAATAGTAAACTAGTCAAATTAATAGTAGCCTCTCCTATGAAAGTATAAAAAAGTTTTGCATCTTATAAGTGAAATTTTTATATAATTATGTCATAGTATTAGTAGGTAAATATTTTCAAATTTATTAATTAAGTGTGGGTATTTTTATAAGTCAAAAAATATTTAATTATAATTTTATAATTAATTTAACAATTTAAAAGAAAATTTATTTTCATAAAATGTATTCATAAATTAATATATTGAGGTCTTATGATTTTAAGATAATTTTATGAGAACATAAGTAATTTTATAATGGGTTACAAAATGAGTTATAATTTTAAAATATATATTTTCCAAGTAAATGATGATTTTAACAAAACAAAATTGCTTAATCATATTTAAAAACGTATTTTTATAAAATATATTTACTTTTAAAAATATACACATCAAAAAATTGTTAGGGTGAATTTTTGTGATTTTTATGAGATACTTAAATTTTATGAATAGTAAAATATGATTATTTTCGATAAAAGCTGAATACATGATTTTTTTAGTCATTGTTGATTTAAGACTAATGTTACCACATTAATCTTGAACAATCATCGATTATTTTAGTATATATAGATTTAATTCTCAAACTATTCATATTCTTTACCCAAAATAATAAACTAATGAAAATAATTTTGAGAAAACACCCCTCTCCTCCACTATAAATACCACCCCTCATGCCATCTTCTCCTCACACATATCAAGATTTGATCCTTGTCAAAATTCTACCCAACACTATTCCCTATCCCCTAACCCATGTCCAGGGTCTCTTGGCCTCATCAAAAGACCAAGACTAGGGGCCTTGATGAGGATCTCAAGAAGAGAATTCAAGAGGTTAATCCTCTCTCTTTTTCTTTTAATTTCCTTTCAGTTTCATGTCATTTATTATTATCTCATCACCTTACATAATTCAAATTTAATTATAACTCCAATACCTTAAATATAATATTATTATATCATGTTAATGGATGATCCATTATTAAACCCCTTCCTCTCACTCTTTTATTATAAAAATGAAATCAGCACATCTGATGTGTCAATTTACCAACATCATGGGTGGTGAACTTTCATTTTCCTTAAACACCTAAAATGTTGTAAATTAAATAATTAAATGGTTTTAAAAATATTTTAATTTTTATCATAAAAAAGAATTTATTTCATTTAACTAAAATTTATATATAGTATTAAATTATAAAACAAAACGAGTTCGTTGAGATTGAAAAACCGCTAAAATTAACCTAAAATGATCGTCATTAACTTTTATCTAAAGAATCATCCTCATGGTATATAAAAAAATTAATTATGAGACAATTTAAACATATATATGATAATTAAAAAACATATAAAACAATATTGGTTATTTATCCTCATTTAACACAAACTTCCATTCATGTATACATGTAAATCAATCATGAAACCCATGATAATGAATGCTTCAGAACGATGAAATTAAACTATATAACACATCCAAAGGCCCATAAATGAACTTAATAAAACTATAATGAATAAATTTCGGGTATAAAATGTTATTTATTTTTAATTAATATATCCAATGTGGTTATACAAGATATTAAAGTGAACAAATCATTTAGACACAAAGTAAGGGGAATTCTCAAGCCCAGCTCTCTTTCTTTGGGTTTTCCCCTATAACCCCATTTTCAATGTGTAAATTCATTAAATATAATTTATTCATAATTATCTTATATTTTATGAGATATAAATTCTTTCTACATGAGGTTATGAAAAACACAATGTTTTCCAAAAGAACTCTTCTTTCAAAAAACACACATTTTACTTCTCGATATTATTTATTCTTCACTCAAGGTTGATGATGCTTATATAAAGTACATTATTATCTATTTAATTTTGGAACCAAAAGTTTATAAATGTATACTTCATGAAATGAACCCCATTTTTTCATGGGTTTTTTATGTCCAAGATTAATATATGTTCTATATGGCTTGCATGATAATGTAGATGTTATGATGTGACTAGTTCGCTCAAAATTATATAGATCAATGTAAATGATGTGACGGGTGAACCCGTAATTATATATCAATTAAATATTAGTGTTCAGTAGTATTTAGAAACAAATGTTCTTACCTAAGATTTTTTTTACCAACATCAGAAAAAAGAAAATTTGGGTTCCAAAAGTCTAATTATTTCATTTTCTAAAAAAATGGTTGTGACGATAAAAAAACCAGTACGTGGATAGTGGATGTTCAAGAAATACGACTGAACACTAATATTTATTTGATAAGATTATCAAGATAAAAGGTGTAAGAGATAACTTCTGAGATAAGTCTCAATGAGATATTATCAGTTTATGTAATATTATTCTTATTGGAAAAGATTTAATTTCAAATTTTTTATTTTTTAAAGGTACTAAGAACAACCTTATAGGCATAAGTAAATTATGTGATGAAGGTTACCTTATGAATTATTAAAATGATAAATGTGTAATACACAATTACAATTATTGATTTATTATTTTTCTTAATTGGCATATTAATGTTAACACACTGTACATTTAAGATCTTAGGATTCAAGACTTACCTTCCCTTAGTGCAATTGAAGATCACTCATGGTTATCAAACAGAGCGTTATGACACTATAACCTTGGAAACCATTGTAAGTTAACTAATAAATTAATTGTTAAGGATCTAGAGGAACATTTGTTTGATTATTAAAAAGTTTTTGACCCTTTTCAATATGGTAAGAAACATAATTCTACTTTTAAATCTATTAGTTAATTCTCAACTTCTGATGATTTACAGTTAATTCACATGGATTTATTTGATCCTACAAAAAATGGAATTATTAGAGACAAGTATTATGTATTTTTTTAGTTGATGATTACACTATATATACACTGTTATATTATCTATCAATGAAATGTGAATCCTTTTGTTATTTAAAAACTTTTATAGCCAAAGTTAAAAATGAGAAAACCCATCCCTTGATAACTGTTCAAAGTGATCAGGGTGGAAAATTCTTAAATTCGGATTTTGAAACATTTTATAGTGATAAAGTAATTACTTATATCTTTATATCCCCTAAAACTCCTTAAAAAATGATGTTGTTAAAAAATAAATCATATTATTCAATAAATAACATGAACTAAGTTGATTGAATACTCAATTGTAAAAAAAATTGGGATGAAACTGTAAATACTACTTATAATACTATAAATCAATTTTAAATAAGAAATTTTATTAGTAAAACACATTATTAGATATTGACTAATTGAAAAGAAAAATTTTGATACATCAGAGTTTTTGGGTAAAAAGTATTCATCCTGAAATAGAAATATAACTTACATAAAATCTCACCCATATCCGACGAAGGAATATTTTTAGGTTATTCCACTAATTTTAAGGCATTGAGTGTTTTTAATAAAAATTATTATACTTTTGAAGAAATAGTATGTGATAAATTTGAGGAAACCAATTCTTTTCTTTTTAAAAAAACCCAACCAACATACATGGATGTTATTTCTAAAACATATCTTCAACCAATGTTAAAAAAATTATTCTTATGAGAAAATAACTCAAGAAAATGTTTCTAAAGTTATTACTAAGGAATCGTTTTTAACTTATGTTAAAGAACAATCTTTTAAAAATCTAGGAAATTATTTTCTTATTAGGATTAATCCTAGTGATAATATCATTGGAAATATTAATCAACTGATTATGACTATATGTTCTTTAAGAAACAAAATTGAGAATCTGTATTTCCTTCCAATTTTTCACCTAGGAATCCTATTTAGGCTTTTGGTAATGAAGATTGTATTGAGGAAATGCATGATGAATATACTGAATTCGAGAGGGATAATGTTTGGACCTTGGTTGAATAACCTAAAAAAACTTATTAAATAAAAGTAAATTGGATATTATTGAATAAGTTTTTTTAAAAAGGAATAATTATTATAAATAAAGAAAGTATTATTGCTAAATGATATAATCGACAAGAGGGAATTGATTATGAAGAATTATATACTTTGGTAGCATGAATTAAATCTATCTATATTCTACTATCCTTTTCATCTTTCTTTAATTTCATACTTTTTCAAATGGATGAAAAGTGTGTTTTTCTGAATGGTTATGTTCAAGAAGAATTTTTTGTTAAAAAACCTCATGTTTTTGAAGTTACAAAACATCATGATTTTGTTTTTAAACTTAAAAAAGGGTTTATACATAATTAAACAATCCTTTAGATCTTGGTATGATATATTAACATGATTTTTGTTTTTGAAAAATTATGTTATGGGAACCACCAATCCAGCACTTTCTATAAATAATGTTTATAAAATTATTATGATTGTACAAATATATATTGAGGAAATTATAATCATATAAACCCAACAATATATTACAGATTCCTTTATGGATCATATGAAATGTGTGTTTGAGATAAATGTGATGGGTTAGTTAATATACTTGTTAGGTTTCCAAATTTCTCAAATACCAAAAGGAAATTTTATATCTCAATATAAGTATATAAAATATCATTTTAAAAAGCTTGTATTTTATAAAACTAAATTTATTAGTTTTCCGATTGGTATCTCCAATACGTTATATCTCATTGAGGTTGGACAACCAGTTGATCAAAAAACATTTTGAGGTATTATAGGATATTTTAATTTAGTTGATATAATGTCATCCAAATTTAATGTTTTTTTATTATTATGTGAAAGATATCAGTCATATTTAAAATAATCCCAACATAAATCAGTAAAACACATTTTTCGTTATCTTAATAGAACAATGGATTTCTGAATTTTCAATTTTTCAAGAAATTTTTCTGAACAATTTTTTTTCAGGTGTTGACTTTGGTGGTTATAGAATGGATAGGAAAAGTACCTCAAGAACATGTATTTTCTTAAGAGATTCCCTAGTTCTATAGTATTATATGAAAAAAAACACAGTATCTCTTTACAACAATGTATTCAAATATGTAGAATTTGGAAGCTATTGTGCTCAATTGTTGTAGATGCAACACACACTCACTGATTAAGGCCTTCTTTTTACCAATACTCAAAAACTATTTGATAACAATAGTACCATTTTTTTAAGTAATAACCCTTCACATCACTCCTATGAAAAACATATAGATATTAGAAATCAATTTCTTAGGGATCACATACTTAAAGGAGATATCATATTACAATTTAGCAGAATGTAAGATCCACTTGCTGATATCTTTACAAAATAATTACCTTATAATAGAATTGAATACATTAAACAGAATTTAGGAATGATCAATGTAAATTAATAATTTAATCTACTTATTTTCTTACCTATATCATTAAATTAATTTACTCCTCTTCATAGTGGGTATATATGTTTTTTAAAACATAAATTATTTTTAAATAACATTATCATAATGAGTTTTCTGGACTCAAGATTTTATAAAAAAGTATGGATTCATGAATATGTAGTAATTAGTTTCATTTTTTTCTCATATCCTAATTTAAATTAAAAAAATAATTTATGTTTTTCTTTCTAAACTTCTATATTTAATTATTATAATAAATACTATAATATTAATATTTAATACTATTGAAATGAAATTAGTTTTAAAATTTTCAAGAATAGCATGTCATTTGTATCAAAGACACTTTCTACGCTGAAATATATTCTTATTATCCTTTAATTTTTTTCACTATTCCATTTTGATTAGTTATTCTTGTTTTTTTATTATTCTTTTATTTTTTTATAAAAAACTTTTTTTCACAAAAAAAAATCATAGTCACTAGAAATAAGATAAATTTTCTTTAAAACCTCAAGAGTTCAAAACCATTTAATCTTTCATCGAAGGAATTTCAATTTTCAAATCAAAATGTCTTCATCTCAATCATTGAGATTTATTTTGGAAGACTAATCGTAATCTGGATCACCTATATAAAAGAGGTAACCCCATGTCTCACATCAATTTCTTGATATTTTTTCACCGAACTATTTTTGCTGAAAAAAGTGCCCAGCTTGAGAGTTTCTTCTAAATATCATAGATCATATTCAGTGTTGATCTGATGGATGAAAAACATGACTATAAAATATCATTTGTTTTTAGATAAAGGATGGTATAAATGGATTTCTTTGATATATATGAGTATAATTTAAATAAGTTTATAATGTTTCTAGTCTGGGAATCAATTTGTGTAGAAAAATAAGATCTTGAAATTGATAAGTATTACCCAGAACATTTTCATCATTTTTATGCCTCTTTGAAGTCTATCAAATAAGAAGATATGTATACATGAATAATGTGTGAAAATTATTACAAATTAATAATAATAAATTTATTGAAACTGTTTGGAGTACCATCTAGAGGTGATGCAAATTATCCATTACACAAACATCCTGATTCCCTTGGAACGTTTGACAAAATTATAGAAGAAGAATCTATGTTTTCTAATAATGAAGGTTAAAAATTCTCTCATATTACTCCATAAAATCATCTAATATCTTTTTTGATGCTAGGATTATTAATATTAAGGAATGTAGTCTGATATAATTTTAAAGTTCCCAACACTTTTGAATGGGACTATTTAATCTACATGAGGAAGATTGATATTGTAATGTTCATTCTCTTCATTATTAAAGATGTTAAGAAAAATTACACCCAGTCCATAATTATAATGTTCCTTGATTTCTTAAGTAAAATGATTTTGAAATGTTTTAAATTTACAACAGTTTACAACATGTCTCATGTTATGAGGTAGAATTTATATTTTATTAGTGAGGATATAGTAAATATGTAAGAACACGGATCTTATTTTCAGGTATGTTTTCCTTTTCAGGTCATTTTTTAGAAAAGGATGAATTTCTAGAAATTCTTTAATTACACGCCATATACTGTATGAGTACACGACCTGCACTCAGTTTCCGCATGAAATCGTGTGCTGGCCGTGTATAGGCCGCACACATGGCCGTATGGGGGTGACCTAGAGACCACCTAAAGCAGAGTAAAGAAATAGAAAATAAACTATATGTATTTTATCATTTTTTATTAAAGGCATTGGGGTCGTGTCTTATTGACGGAACCATCTTCTTCTAGGCCTGGTTCGACTGATATCTCGCATACAACTGCAATTTTCCTCTGAGCCCCCGACCAAGCATCCGATCTCTGAATCAACTATCATCGATTTCATTGGGATCACCTCGATAAGCTCATCCTTATGTTATAGCTTCATTTCCTGATTCCTCCTCTTTCTCATGTTATCCTATATTAAAAATTTTAGAAATTTTTGTAGATATATGGTGTTCATGGGAGATTCAGGGCTTGAGGTTCATGAAAAGTGATCTCCCAACACTGAGGTAGGCGGTTTGTGCCTTTCTGTTGAATGTATTTGAGTTATATCAGAAACATTGTCAATACCCATGAACGGGGTATTGTGTGTTTACTGTTCTAGCCGTATAGTTTTCCTCCTATTGTTGTATGCTTGATTATAGATTGAATTGATTGTGAATTGGGTGATTTTCTATGATTTGGAGGTACTTTCCCAAGAAATATTTTTATGGATTTTAGTTCTGTTTTGTCTGTTAGGCTGCCTTGTATACCCACGCCTAGTATTGTAGGATGGAGTGACTGTTGTCCTGACATTTTGTTGTTGTAGACTTCTATCCAAGTAGTTCTTGAGGTTTACCTTGTCCTATACGTGCTACTATGCTTTCTCGACTTACACACGGTCGTGAGAACCTGGTGTAGTAGACCATAGGGATAATGGATGTAAGGGCATCTCCAAAGTGTTTATTTTACTATTATGATACTAGACCATAGGTGGAATTGACGTAAGTGCTTCCTCATAGTGTCTGTAGTTCCTGGATGTGGGCCATAGGGGTAATGTGACTTAAGTGCTTCCACAGAGAAACTTTAGTTACCGATACAAGACTATAAGAGGAATTGATGGTGAGTTCTTCCTCAGAGAGTCTATGCTTAAGCTAAACCAAAGGGGTTAGACTGAGTTTACTAACCAGATGGTTCCTTGTCTTGTTTGGTTGAACTAAAAGGTTTCAGCTGTGAGTACTTCTGAGAGGGTTACCGTTTTTGTTTAGCTACCTTCTTGTACTTGTTTGGTTAAACCAGAGGGGTTAGGTTGTGAGTACTACCCAGAGGGTTGCCTTCTTTGATTAGCTGTTGTTTGATATATGAAACTGAATGCATTGAAACTCGGGATTTTTTAATGCTGAGTACTTACTTTTTTACTGGTTCCTTTACATATTGCCTGGTATATATTCACTGACTATTAGGCACAGATCTTGTGGTGGTTTCCTACTGGTATTTAGTCTCACACCATGATTGGGCCATGATTTTGGTCCCAGGTAGATTATATTTTTGCAGATATTGATAAGGGCAAGCGCCCTTCTAATTTGGGTCCTTGACTGCTTTGGGGCTGGAGAGCATGGGGCCAAGCTAAGGCTTGCGATGCTGAAGAGTTGTTTACTATTTTATTTTTTACTTTTTTTTTGTTCTGTATTTCAGCATTATGACTTATTTGGATTCTTTTCTAGACATATGCATCATGCATCACTTATATATATGTGCTCCAGTTTTTTCTTCATTAATCTTCCGTTGTTTACTAACGTTTGGAATGTTTACTGTTTGTGCTATTGTATATATGTTTTACTTATATTGTGTAACACTGCCAATGAAGGAATTTTCCCCCTCTGTCACACCCACGACCCTTGCTCTTAGTCGGCAGCCTTTGGTGTTCGGGGAAATGCACTTGAGGTCATGTGACCAACCGGGTATGGGGCATTTCTGGGTGGCCTCTAGAACCGCGATGTTAAAAAGTGGTATCAGAGACATTCTTTTCTTCTTGACTTAATATTTTCATCCTATATTCAGGGATAGGACAGAATAGGTACTTCGTAATAAGATATTCTCAGGAGTTTCTAACACATGTACAGGGAAAAACCAATTTACCTCATTGATGAAATTTTTTTGGTTTTTCATTTTTACGGTAGATTTTATTTTCACCATTGGGTAATTCACATGTTTTTTGTTGTTATTGTTAATGTTATTAAGGTTCTATTTCTATTGAAACTCGATGATATGTTGGTATTCCATCTCTTGCATCATATAGGCACTTATTAGAAATCACATGTCATTCATTCTTGTCATTCCATTTAGGTTGAATTAGTAATTGCATGTTGTTGTGATAGATGTTGTACTAGATATGAATGTCATTGTGATAGATTCCTTGATGAAAATGTCCACTATTTGATAGGGTATTGGATGGTGTAAGGTTTTGTTTGAATGGATGCCAAACTTTGGTTCTTGAGGTGTTATGGGCCCTCATGGATCGGAATTTGGTGGATCATTGGTCTATTATGCTTGTTTATGACATGTGTAAGATGTCATACTTTGATTTGTGGGGAGTATGGGCCCTCACAAATCAGAATTTGTAACTTTAGTGTTCGTTTCAGTGTTTTTTGGGTTTCAGAGTAGTTTCTAAGGCTTACTGTTTGGAACAAAAACCAGAATACATGGCGTGTAATGATGAATACACGCCATGTGTTATTCTATTCAGGAAGAAACTATTTTTCTTAAGAACACATCGTGTACTATATGTACATGTCGTGTAGTCGCAAAACATGTCTCAGACTATGTGGGCGGGGACATGGGGTTTTGAATCTCTGGTAGGACACTTCATGTACTGGATGTACACGTCGTGTTGTAGAGCCGTGTAACTGTCCGTGTCACTAACAACACGAGTCAGTTGGGTCTTCTCCAATTCACACCGTGTCAGTCTTAAACACTCTGTGTAGTGTAATCCTTGGAATTCGGCTGTGTCACTAACCACACAGGTAGGAAAAATCTTCCTAGTACATGTCGTGTCCCATTGGAACACGTCGTGTAGTGTGATCCATATATATGGTTGTGTCTCTAACAACACGGGTCGGTGAAGCTCGTATAGTACACATTGTGTCTGGTACTAACACACTGTGTATTCCTGTTCTATGAGAACCGTGTGGCCCATCTGTGTAAGGGAACTCGGGAAGGGGAAGAGGATTTAAGTACATGTCGTGTGAAAGGAAAAAACGTTGTGTATGGGGTGTTACACGTCCTGGGTTGGAAGAAATACATGCCTATGTGAATGTATTATAGGAACATATCGTGTAGTTAAGTATACACATCGTTTATCCTTGTTTTGAAAAACTTGAATGCTTTATTTATCCTATTCCCTTATCACATTTATTGTTTTCTATCATTGAAAATCATGATTTAAGGTGTGCGATTGACCTTACAGAGTCATGCCACTAAGACATACTCTGGTTGTACGCCAGTTACAGCGCAACGATTAGAAACCAGAGATGACTGATCAAGGACTACCTGTTGATCATTCAGTTGTGCTAGTATTGGCACCAACCGTCATTCTGGACATTGGTGTCGACACATAGTTCCAAAAAGGAATTATGAGGTTCATGCAGACCTTCTGAGGAGTACTGCCTCTTACTTAGTCGATGCATGAATTAATGTGGGTCTTTCAGCAGCAACATCCTCCCACTTTCTCAAGGGATGGAGGACCTCCGGCTGCAGAGTCGTGGCTAGAAGACATGCTGATGATTTTTGGAGCATCTAGAGATGCCTCTGGAGAGGAGGTTCAAGCTCTCTACTTATATGCTTTGGGATTCCCCCAATAGATGTTGGGATGTGATCTCTCAGGCGTGACGTCAACGGGTTATGGCTTGGGAGGAGTTACAATGTATCTTCTATGACTACTTCTACCCGGAGACATTGAGGGCCAATCGAGCCCAAGAGTTTATGAGTCAGGAGCAGGGTACACTTACTATTATAGAGTAATCCTCTCATTTCACCAATCTACATCGCTTCATGCCTATTCCTAGAGCTGATGAGTTATTCCTAGAATGGAAGTTTGAGGATGGTATGAGGCACAACTTCCGATCACAGGTGATCATCTTCAGGCTGACTTCCATCACTTCTATATTCAACCAGGTGATGATCACAGAGCAGAATCTGAGAGATTCTAGAGTTACGAGCAAGGGAATCTTGGAATCTGGAGTTAATATTCCTCCTATTAACAACAAGAAGTGTTGTAGGGAGTCTACGTGTAGATATCCAAGGAGGTTAGAGATATATTACGGTATCCAGTTGGTGTTCTAATAATGCAGGAAGAGCAGGCATATGAGACCACATTTCCTGAGAGACCCAGTGGAGTGCCGATCTTGCAGAAAGATGTGTCATCTTCATCCTTTCTGTCAGATCTGTTCACCAATAGCTGGTGACATGGGTTTTTCTATTAATCCACATTCAGGAGAAACGCCACCAGTTTCTAATCTGTCTCAGAACTGTAGTTCTTCAGGCCGTTGAGATTGAGGTGGAGGTTGAGGTCATGGTAGTCAGTCACCAGGATTTTAATGATAATAGGATGGATCAGCTCAGGGTGGTCAAGCAGGGTCACAGGGCTGCATTGCTGGTCAGACATTTTCAGTGGAGCAGACCCAGCGGGAGCAGGATCCTGGACCCTCTATAGTTCGAGATATGATCTTATTTGCCTCAATCTTAGCTTCTTCTCTTTTAGATACAGGGGATTCGCATAGCTTTATATCTATTGCTATTGTGGAGATCCTTGGGATCTGAATCATTTCTTCTACTGATTTCTTTTCACTAGACACTTCGTTGGGGACTAGAACGTCTAGTGTACGTCAATTCAAGGAGTTCCTTCTAGAGGTTGGTGGGTGTCATTTTTATGGGACCTCTAGGTCTTAGAGATGACAAGCTAGGATTTCATTCTCGGAATAGAATAGTTAGTTCCCTTTTAGGTAGTCATCAACTGTTATTGTCGTAGGGTGAGTATTACGTCGCCAGAGGGAAGATCGTTTCTTCATAAGGGTGAATGGGATGTACAGACGTGCAGAGTTGGACCCGACCATCATGGGTTGAGAGGAGCTATAGCCCAGATTTCTAGTCTTTATCTGGATGACCAGGGGACTTCTCATATGGACTTTATTCAAGTGGGAGATCATTTCAGGGATGTCTTCCTAGAGGAATATTTAGGTTTTACTCTGCAGCAAGAGGTGAACTTTTCGATTGAGCTTGTTCCTGGAGCGGCACCAGTGTCTATTCCCCCTTATAGGATGGCTACACTAGAGTTACAAAATCTTAAGAAATAGTTGGAGGAGTTGCAGGAAAAGGGTTTCATCTGAACTAGTACTTATCCTTGGGGTTTACCTATCCTGTTGGTGAAGAAGGTAGATGGTACCCTTAGACTGTGTGTGTATTATTAGAAGTTGAATCAGTTGACATTCAAGAATAGATATCCCTTGCCAGGGATTGATGATCTCTTTAATCAGCTTTGAGGAGCCTGGGTGTTCTCAAAGATTGACTTGAGATTCAGTTACCATCAGTTGTGCATTAGACCATCTAATATACATCTTACAACCTTTCATAGTAGGTATGGTCTATACGAGTGTTTAGTTATGTCGTTCGGTCCCAGGAACGCGCCTGCGGTTTTTATGGCACTGATGAACCGAGTGTTCCATCCATACTTGGATTCCTTCATGGTGGTCTTTGTGGATGATATATTGGTGTACCCTCACACTCGACACGACCATGCTACCCATATTGAGATAATTTTTAGTACACTGAGAGAGCTTCAATTATATTCTAAGCACTCAAAATGACACTTTTTGATGGACCAGATTCACCTCTTGGGCCATGTTATCTCAGAGACAGAAGTATCAGTAGACCCAGATAAAGTGAGAGCAGTATTTTCCTAGGAGTAGTAGAAGAACTTCTTTAAGGTGAGGTGTTTTCTAGGGAATTCTGGATACTATAGACGTTTCATATAAAACATTTGACACATAGCAATGCCACTGACGAGTCTGATTAAGAAGGGTAAGAAGTTCTTGTGGTCAGATTCTAGTGAGTCAACCTTTCTGGAGCTGAAATGGAGGTTTACTTCAGCATCGAAACGAGTATTTCCATAGTTGGGAAAGAGCTATACTGTGTATTGTGATTCATCATGTATCGGTCTTAGAGAAGTGATTATGTAAAGAGAATGATTCGTTGTGTACGGGTCTCAGATGTTGAGGCCACATGAGAGGAATTACCCGACGCACAATCCTGAGTTGGATGTAATTGTTCATGCCTTATGATGTTAGAGATATTATCTTCTGGGAGAGAATTTTGTGGTTTTCACTGAGCACAAAATTCTTAAGTACATCTTCACTTAGTGTGACCAGAATTTGAGATAGCGAAGGTGGGTTGAGTACCTTCAGTCTTTTGACTTTGAGCTTGCCTACATGCCTAGGAAAGGCAACTCAGTGGCGGATGCATTGAGCCAGAGGACATAGATACAAGAATTTCAGGAGGCCTGTAGTGAATGGAATCTTATGGATCTGTTCTTTGAGATGAATTTGGAGGTTCATGACCAACAGGGGAAAACATTTCTTTCTTCTATAGTTGTTACCTCTACTCTTCTTGATCGAGTGTGAGAGAGGCAGCTATCAGATTCTGAAGGCCTAGTCCTATGGGAAAGCGTGTCCAGAGAGGACCTGATTCCTAGATGGACCATGGGAGAGGAGGAGGTCTTGCATTTCTTGGGGCGTGTATGGGTTCTAGAAGACATATGTGAGGATTTGATGTGAGACTTTCATTCCTCAGTTTGGGTAGTTCTTCCTAGTGTCACGAAAATGTATCTTGATCTACAACGTTAAAATTGTTGTCCAGGTATGAAGATAGATGTTGTTGGGTTTCTCATGAGGTGTTTCGCCTGTCAGCGGGTGAAGGCGAAGCATCAGTGACCATCAGGGCTTTTACAATAGTCACCCATTCCCATGTAAAAGTGTAATGATGTCGTGATGGACTTCGTGATAGGTTTTTCGATATGGCATCCCGCCTTTTTATAACATAAACTTTCATTACATTACACAAAACTGAGGATCTGTAAGGTTTAGTGTCTTGGAAACCAGGAACATAATACATGAAATCAACATAAAACATTCTTCTTAAACACTTGAAAGGCTTCTCCTTAAGTTCATCCTAGGTTCATTACTGCATCTCATAACCTGGGGAAATACATCAAAAGAAAGGGTGAGCAGAAGGCCCAGTAAGGGAAACAAGCGAAACGTTTTACATATGAACTTGATATACATCAATAAAGTCATGAAAAGAACTTTAAGGCATGAGAATGAAATCATGAGGAATATCATAATAAAAATAACATTTTTCATAACTTGAAGATATTGCTACATCATTTAACATAGACAATCATGAACATATCACCAAGGTCCATCCCCAAAGTTTCATTTGAAAATTTACAAGGTTATTCACCAAGGTATCGTGAAAATTGAAATCTCTAGTGGTTACATCATTACCCAATGCATTGGAGTGCTATCAGGGAGCACCCTTAAATTTGCATTTATTATCATGTGAGCCACATATATCATCATCAAACATTTAATAAATAACCCATATATCATAAAATAAATGTTTTTCATTTCATAATCATAACGTTTTGAAAACTGCTTTAAAGACATGATCTTAATGTCACTTTAAACCCACGGAAAGGGAAAGCGGGTCTCATGTATGTAAATCCCAGAATTTAAAATAGAAAGTTTTGATATATATGTGAATACCCTTGTAGAAATAACAGCTTTGAGTATTCACTTTATAACATAAAATAATTTTGAGAAAAGAGAGAGGCATTTTGAGACGAAAATTCTGCAGCGTAACAGCTATGTTACAAGGTTTTTAGAAAACATTAAAAAGAGAGGGGACATGGTTCAAACATTCATAAATGACCCATAAAATAGTATAGGGACAGAATATAAGGGATTTAATAACATTGTAATGAAATTTGAAAATATACCATATTAAATGAAGAACATGAAAGGAAGACAAAAATAAGATTTCTCTTATGAAAATACGGCAGCCTAACAGCGTTACATAAACTTCAACCAAAAATGAATTGATGAGATCAAATAGGGTATATCATCATATGAACATAAAATATAAGTATTATAGATATAGAGATCATACCCCAACATAATAAAAAGAAACTTTCAAGACTTGACTGTTAATTCGAACTTTGAAAAGGGAGAAAGGTGCAAGGACCACTTAAAAATTTAGCAGCCTAACAACGCCACTTAAACTTCAAAATACTGAATTGAAGAGATCAAATGGAGTCTCTCATCATATGTTCATAAGAGACCAGTATGATAGATATAGAGATCATACCCCAACATAACAAAAAGGAACTTGAAATAATTGACATGAAAGTAGAACTTCAAAATGAGAAGGGTGAAGAACCACTTAAAAATTCGGCAGCCTGACGGCATCACTTAAACTTCAATAAAAATGAATTGACAAGATCAAATAGGGCCTCTCATAATATTAACATAAGAGTCCAGTATGATAGATATAGAGATCATACCCCAACATAATAAAAAGGAACTTCAATGACTTGACAAGAAAATAGAACTTGAAAATGAGAAGGGAGAAAGAATCTGTTACAAAAATTTCGGCAGCCTAACGGCGCCACTTAAACATTCATAAAATGAAATGATGAGAGTAAGAGGGGGTCTCTCATCATATTAACATAAAAAGGACATTATAATTAATATAAAAGAACATCCTCCAACATAATAACATGTAGCATAAAAGAAATGACATAAAAGGGGTCACTTGAAAAGAAAGAGAGAGGTCAGATCCCTTACCTTAAAACGTAACTCTTAAAACTCAAAGGTTTGGACATTGAGGGCTTGGGGTCACCTTTAGAGGACTTATTGAGAGGTAAGGAGACCAGAATTTTGTTGGGGGAGAGTTGGGAGTGAAAAATAAAGGAGGAAAGGGTGGGTATTTATAGGGAAAGTGAGGGGACAAGGCATTAATGTCCAAGGGACACCTCACATGTGCTTTTCTCAAAACCATGTGCTCTCCCTTGGCATTTACCATGGAGTTAGGGCACATGGTACCCCCAAAACAATACTTCACCACCCATGGCCGACCAACCCTTAAAATATCTCATGACATCATCATGACACTGTTATAATGTCATTAAACATACTGAAACCCTAAAACTGCATTTTTACTATTCACTGAAAATTCTACTTTCTCAGAAAGATCCCAAAATTTCAACTTAACCAAATATCAATGCTCTGATTTCAAAAATGAACTCCATTTTATAAAAATAATTTTCTAAATATTTTTAATTTATTTTTTAAATAAATACACTATCCACCGAAAATTCTTTTTTTCAGAGAAAACCCCCAAAATTACCATAACATAATATTGGTGCTCTGAGTTCAAAAATGAAATCCATTTTATAAAAATAATTTTATAATTATTTTTAATTATATTTTTAATTTAAAAACACTATTCACTCGAAAAAACTAATACTTGAATAATAATTTATGAAACCGTTATTTAACCATTTTATTGAATCACATTACTTAATCAAGGTGCCTAGATTATATTAATACTTTCTTTAAGTGAGATTACTAATCCATTTGGACACATTACTAATCCTAATCATAAAATCACTATTCATAATTTACTATTCATCAAAAATTAAGTTGATCTTATTCGACTCTAAATTTTGTACTGAACATAATTGTAGAAGACCATTTTTCGAAAATCATTACACATTTTTAATTATTTAAGGTTTACATAAACATTTTTAAAATATCCATTTTCTAAAATTCATCAAAAATATGCATACTATATTTATCCGGTCATTTGAAAATTCATAAACTTCATCATAAGAAGAATTACCAATTTTTATTTAAAACAAAGGATTACACAAGGCAGTTACAGTCTCCTTACATAGCCCCTTATCACACCAGCATAGGACCTAAGTGTAAGGTGTGCTAAGGTGAGAGAATCTGAGGGAGGCTCGGCCAACATCGCACGAGTAGTAATTTCTATCAGTTTTAACTTCTCACAAAGGTGATCCCATTCTAGCTTCACATGATGAAGTTCATCTTGGATTTGGTCCGGAGCAAAGACCAGTGGTGCTACCTCCTTCCCAAGTTCTGTTAGATGGGCTTCGATCGGTCCAAGACTACTGGGTGATGCCATCGAATATTCTTTCTTTATTAATTAACCAAGATTACTTGTATTTAGAGACAATAATCAAAATGTTTAGTTTCCAGCGGTCATATTGACCAATGGTCATATAACAGTCAAAACCCATCGGTCTCATTTTAATTATAATCATTTAATCAAATGAAAAAATCTTGTTGAGTATAAAAAATAAAATAACACATAAAATTAGGAAACAAGATTTATTCAAAATTTCGGGTCGTTACAATCTTTCCCCCTTAAGAAATTGCATCTTCGCAATTTTAAAAATTTTGTTTTTAAATTTCATTGAATGTACCATATCATAAAAGGAGTCCGTGAAAATATTACTTTAAAAGAAATAAAGGGAAGTACAAAGGTCACCCAAGTTAACCCACACTGGGATTCCATGTAGGAAAACATGGACATGGAGGAGAAAAAAAGGGTCAAGTTCTGAGGGAGAGTTATAGAAAACATGATTAAGAGAATGTTAACCATAAGAAAATCCCAAACTTATGATGTGTGTAAACGGTCTTTGATTACCTAGTAGGAAACGTAAACCAAAAACGTTTTTGTTTTACATTCCTTTTCATAATTTTGAGGAATTCATTTACAATATAAAACAAAAACATAAGAAAATATACCTATCTTCATGTAGAGTTTCATCCTTTAATAAGTTTCTACCCAAAACTAATCTTTTATCCAAACTATGAGCATTCAAAACTACTTGGTCTCATCAAAACACAAGAATCATCTTCTAGAGAATCACATAATACACAAAAGATTAACTATCTATTTCTTATATCTTTAAACATTATCCCAAAAATAGAAAGGGTAAGGTAAAAAAACT
Source organism: Viscum album (assembly GCA_963277665.1). NCBI lineage: Eukaryota > Viridiplantae > Streptophyta > Magnoliopsida > Santalales > Viscaceae > Viscum > Viscum album. Next base: position 1,229,269,241 of record OY728163.1, on the reverse strand, counting down.
CTTCAAAAGGAAATAATCCCATAGGAATGGAAACTACTTTTAAATCTTCAAATTTCTATGGTACTACCCAATGTTCATCATAGACCATTCCATAAATAAGGGTCCTTAAAATTCCTCAAAATAAACCAAACCAAGATTGAAACCCAAATACAAGAATGATTTGATAACATAGTCTTCCAAAATAAACTCCATTGTTCATCTCCAAACAACATCAACCAAACCGAACATCTTATATCAAAAGTAGCTAACCTAAACATATTTTCCCCAAGATAGGTTAATAATTTCCATAAGTAACCTATATTACCATAAGTTCACCTTAAATTCATCGATTCTTCAAAATATAAGTCAACCTTACTCCTCAATGAAAATACTGTAGTAATCTATTTACCTCAATCATATAAAGTCCCCAAAATATTGAATGTCTTCCAAAATAATAAACATCTTTTAATCCCCTAATCATCTTTGTCATATTAATACGACAATCATAGAATTTCCTATCACATTGGTTGTTGGGACATGTTCTTCCATTTCCCGCCATTAACTAAGAAAAGAAACTATAATTAGGGGCTTAAATACTTAGCCAATAATCATGAAAAGAAACTTAAATCATATAAGGATAACTTGTATAAGAAAAGTATACCCTAACTTGTGATCCCCTAGGTTCCCATCCAGGTAATCCATGATCATATATTCTTATGTGAATCTTTATTTTATTTTATCTATGTTCCTTTAACAATGGTCCATACTAAGCTTATGAATTTACCAAAGCATATCCCCTGGGAGAGTCGTAACCAAGAGTGCAGCAAGGCCTGTTGTCGTGTACCAGTTCTCGTTTGAGTCTAGCTCAAAGCGGTGTTTTCGGGTTTTACCCCTATGTACATTTGTGCCAGAGCCACCTCTACCTGCTCGTATCCAGACAGGGATGTATTTTCTTGGCAACCCATTACTCAATACTCACAAAATACCAGGAAGAATTCCTATATATAAGATTTTCTATAGGATTCTTCCTAACGTTTTCATATCCTAATTTCCATAAATAAATAAACCATCCTTTGATACCAACTATGGCATCCCGCCTTTTTATAACATAAAATTTCATTACATTACAAAAAACTGAGGATCTTTAAGGTTTAGTGTCTTGGAAACCAGGAACATAATACATGAAATCAACATAAAACATTCTTCTTAAAAACTTGAATGGCTTCTCCTTAAGTTCATCCTAGGTTCATTACTACATCTCATAACCTGGGGAAATACATCAAAAGAAAGGGTGAGCAGAAGGCCCAGTAAGGGAAAAAAGCGAAACGTTTTACATATGAACTTGATATACATCAATAAAGTCATGAAAAGAACTTTAAGGAATGAGAATGAAATCATGAGGCATATCATAAAAAAAACAAAATTTTTCATAACTTGAAGATTTGGCTACATAATATGACCTAGAAAATCATGAACATATCACCAAGGTCCATCCCCAAGGTGTTATTTCAAAATTACCAAGTTTATTCACCAAGGTATCGTGAAAATTGTAATCACTAGTGGTTACATCATTACCCAATGCATTGGAGCGCTATCAGGGCGCACCCTTAAATTTTCCTCTATTATCATGTGAGCCACATATATCATCATCAAACATTTCATAAATAACCCATATAACATAAAATAAATGGGTTTCATTTCATAATCATAACGTTTTAAAATCTGCTTTAAAGACATGATCTTAATGTCACTTTAAACCCACGGAAAGGGAAAGCGGGTCTCATGTATGTAAATCCTAGAATTTAAAATAGAACATTTTGATATATATGTGAATACCCTTGTATAAATAAGAGATTCAAGTATTCACTTTATAACATAAAATAATTTTGAGAAAAGAGAGAGGCATTTTGAGACGAAAATTCTGCAGCATAACAGCTATGTTACAAGGTTTTTAGAAAACATTGGAAAGAGAGGGGACAAGGGTCAAACATTCATAAATGACCCATAAAACAGTAGAGGGACAGGATATAAGGGATTTAATAACATGGTAATGAAATTTTAAAATATACCATATGAAATGAAGAACATGAAAGGAAGACAAAAATAAGATTTCTCTTATGAAAATTCGGCAGCCTAACAGCGTTACATAAACTTCAACCAAAAATGAATTGATGAGATCAAATAGGGTCTCTCGTCAAATGAACATAAAATATATGTATGATAGATATAGAGATCATACCCCAACATAATAAAAAGTAACTTGCAAGACTTGAAATGGAATTAGAACTTTGAAAAGGGAGAAAGGTGCAAGGACCACTTAAAAATTTTGCAGCCTAACGACGCCACTTAAACTTCTAAATACTGAATTGAAGAGATCAAATGGGTTCTCTCGTCATATGTTCATAAAAGATCAGTATGATAGATATATATATCATACCCCAACATAACAAAAAGGAACTTGAAAGAATTAACATGAAAGTAGAACTTCAAAACGAGAAGGGTGAAGAACCACTTAAAAATTCGGCAGCATAACGGCGCCACATAAAACTTTAAAATAATGAATTGAAGAGATAAAATGGGGTATCTCATCATATGATCATAAAATATCAGTATGATAAATTTCGAGATCATACCCGAACATAATAAAAAGGAACTTGAAATACTTTACCTGAAAATAAATCTTGAAAAATGAGAAGGGAGAAAGAATCCGTTAAAAATTCGGCAGCCTGACGACATCACTTAAACTTCAATAAAAATGAATTGACAAGATAAATTAGGGTCTCTCATCATATGAACATAAGATTCCAGTATTATAGATATAGAGATCATACCCCAACATAATAAAAAGGAACTTCAATGACTTGACAAGAAAATAGAACTTGAAAATGAGAAGGGTGAAAGAATCCATTACAAAAATTTCGGCAGCCTAACGGCGCCACTTACACTTTCATAAAATGAAATGATGAGAGTAAGAGGGGGTCTCTCATCATATAAACATAAAAAGGACAGTATAATGAATATAAAAGAATATCCTTCAACATAAGAACATGGAGCATAAAATAAATGACATAAAAGGGGTCACTTGAAAAGAAAGAGAGAGGTCAGATCCCTTACCTTAAAACGTAACTCTTAAAACTCAAAGGATTGGACCTTGAGGGCTTGGGGGCACCTTAAGAGGACTCCTTGGGAGGTAAGGAGACCAGTACTTCGTTGGGGGAGAGTTGTGAGTAAAAACTAAAGGAGGAAAGGGTGGGTATTTATAGGGAAAGTGAGGGGACAAGGCATTAATGGCCAAGGGACACCTCACATTTGCTTTTCTCAAAACCATCTGCTCTCCCTTGGAATTTACCACGGAGTTAGGACACATGGGGCCCCCAAAACAATAATTCACCACCCTTTTCCGGCCAACCCTTAAAATATCTCATGACATCATCATGACACAGTTATGATGTTATTAAACATACTGAACCCCTAAAACTGCATTTTTACTATTCACTGAAAATTCAATTTTCTCAAAAAGATCCCAAAATTTCACCTTAACCAAATATCAATGCTCTGATTTCAAAAATGAACTCCATTTTATAAAAATAATTTTCTAAATATTTTTAATTTATTTTTTAAATAAATACACTATTCACCGAAAATTCATTTTTTCAGAAAAAACCCCAAAAATTACCATAACATAATATTGGTGCTCTGAGTTCAAAAATGTAATCCATTTTATAAAAATAATTTTATAATTATTTTTAATTATATTTTTAATTAAAAAACACTATTCACTCGAAACAACTAATACTTGAATAATAATTTATGAAACAGTTATTTGACCATTTTATTGAATCACATTACTTAATCAAGGTGCCTTGATTATATTAATACTTACGTTAAGTGAGATTACTAATCCATTTGGACACATTACTAATCCTAATCATGAAATCACTATTCATAATTAACTATTCATCAAAAATTAATTTGATCTTATTAGACTCTAAATTTTGTACTGAACATAATTGTAGAAGACCATTTTTCGAAAATCATTACACATTTTTAATTATTTAAGGTTTACATAAACATTTTTAAAATATCCATTTTCTAAAATTCATCAAAAATATGCATACTATATTTATCCGGTCATTTAAAAATTCATAAACTTCATCATAAGAATAAATCCCAATTTTTATTTAAAATAAAGGATTACACATGGTAGTTATGGTCTCCTTACATAGCCCCTTATCACACCAGCATAGGACCTAAGTGTAAGGTGTGCTAAGGTGAGAGAATCCAAGGGAGGCTCTGCCAACATCGCACGAGTAGTAATTTCTGTCATTTTGAACTTCTCGCGAAGGTGATCCCGTTCTAGCTTCACACGATGAAGTTCAGCTTGGGTTTGGTCCAGAACAAAGCCCAGTGGTGCTACCTCATTCCCAAGTTCTCTTAGATGGGCTTCGATCGGTCCAAGACTACTGGGTGAGGCCATCAAATCTTCTTTCTATATTAATTAACCAAGATTACTTGTATTTATAGACAATAATCAAAATGTTTAGTTTCCAGCGGTAATATTGACCAATGGTCATATAACAGTCAAAACCCATCGGTCTCATTTTAATTATAATCATGTAATCAAATGAAACATTTTTGTTGAGTATAAAAAATAAAATAACACATAAAATTAGGAAACAAGATTTATTCAAAATTTCGGGTCGTTACAGTCGAGGTCGCCTCGAGGGAATGATGTTGTATGGGTTGTCATTGAAAAACTCATGAAGGTTTCTCACTTCTTTCCAATCAGGGAGACCTTCAGTGTTGATGAGTTTCGAAGGTTGTATATTTGAGAGATTTTGCACTTACATGGAGTTCCATAATCCATTGTTTTAGATATAGATGCACATTTTACTTTTCGATTCTGGAAGAGGATTCAGAAGGCATTGGGTACATAGGTACTTTTGAGTATAGCTTACCATCCTCAGACAGATGGTTTGTCCAAGCATATGATTCAGGTTCTTGAGGATATGCTACGAGCATGCATTCTAGATTTTGGAGGTTCATGGGTTAAGCACATAACTCTTGTGGAGTTTCCCTATAATAATAGTTTTAAATAAACTATTTATATGGAACCTTATGTTTCTTTGTATGGTAGGCCTTGCTGATCACCCTTATATTGGATGGAGTCAAGAGAGGAAGCTTTTTTGGGACCTCGTTTGGTCTAAGAAACCACAAAGTAGATAGAGTTGATTCAGAAAATGATGTCTACTGCACAGTCTTCACCGAAGTCTTACATTGATCAGCAGAGATGACCTCTAGAGTTTGAGGTCATGGATCAGGTTTTCCTGCGTGCCACACCAATGTTTGGACACAAGAGGATTATGAGATAGGGTAAGCTTTCATCGAGGTACGTCGGGATATCTGAGGTGGTGGGGAGAGTCGGGTCGGTTGCCTATTGGTTGAAGTTACCTCAGAGGTACAAGGATATACATGACGTCTTCCACATCTCCCAGCTTCGACGTTACTTCTCAGACCTGTCTCATGCCTTCCAACCTGAGGAGGTTGCGTTGGAAGTGGATGTGTCGTTCGAGGATCATCTTATATGGATTGTTGGTCACAGTACAAAGGTCCTCTATTGCCGGTATATTCCTCTAGTATGAGTGATATTGCAGCACGGGGGGAGTATTGTACAAGACTTGGGAGAGGGAGGATGATCTATAATCTCAGTGGCTGGATTTATTCGAGGTTTCTTCTTCTACGCCACCTTGCTCGGGAAATTCTAGGATGAATTTCTTTAAGGGGGAAGTTTGTAAGAACCAGAATCTTCGTTTCAGGTATGTTTTTATTTTCTGGAAATTTTTAAGAAAAATAGGAATTTCTGGAAATTTTTTAAGTACACACCATGTAATTTATGATTACATATCGTGTACTCGGTTGTCGGATAAAGCCATGTGTTGGTTGTGTAATGGCCGCACACACAGCCATGTTGGGGTGACCTGGAGACCACCTAAAGAAAAGTACAGAAATTGAAAGTACAATCTATGTGTTTTCTTTTTTTCATTAATTGCATTGGGGTCGTGTTTGATGGATTGAACCATCACAATCTAGGTCTGGTTAAACCGAGAGCTCCTGTTTGGCCAAAATATTCCTCCGAGCCCCCGACCAAGCATCCGATCTCTAAATCTACTGACATCGATTTCATTGGGATCACCTTGGTAAGCTCTTCCTTCTTCTTGAGCTTTATTTCATGATTCCTCCTCTTTCTCAAGTTTTCTTACATTGAACGTTTTAGATGTTTTTGTAGATATATGGTGTTCTTGGGTGATTCAAGGCTTAAGGTTCACGTATAGTGATATCCCAACACTGAGGTAGGTGGTTTATGCCTTTATGTTAAATTTCTTTGAGTTATATGTGAAAAATGGCCAATACCAATTAACGGGGTATTGTGTGTTTACTATTTTAGCCCTATTGTTTGCCTTATATTCTTTTCTGATTGATTAGAAGTTGAATTTATTGTGAAGAGGGTGATTTTCTATGCTTTAGAGGTGCTTTACCATGCATGTTTTGTTTATGGTTGTTTCGTTTTTCTTAGTCTGTTAGGTTGCCTTGTCTACCCATGCCTAGTATTCTAGGATGGTGTGACCATTTTCCTAACATGTTGTTGTTGTAAATTTCTATCCAAGTAGTTTTTGTGGTTTACTTTGACCGATATTCACTACTATGCTTGCTTGACTTACACAGGGCTGTGAGAACCTAGTGTAGTAGACCATAGGGAGAATTGACATAAGGGATTATCTAGAGTGTTTGTTTTACTATTACGATGCGAGACCATATGGGGAGTTGATGTAAGTGCTTCTTCATAGTGTCTGTAGTTCCTTGATGCGGGCCACAGGGGGAATGTGACGTAAGTGCTTCCCCGGAGCACCTTTAGTTACTAATACGAGACTATAGGAGGAATTGATGGTGAGTGCTTCCTCAGATAGTTTGTGCTTAAGCTAAACCAGAGGGGTTAAACTGAGTGTAATGCCTAGAGGGTTACTTGTCTTGTTTTTTTGAACTAGAGGGGTTAGGCTGTGAGTACTTCCATGAGGGTTAATGTTTGTGTTTATCTGCTTCATTGTACTTTTTTGGTTGAACCAGATGGTTTAGGCTGTGATTACTACCTAGAGGGTTACCTTATTTGATTAGTTTTTGTTTGATATATGAAACTGAATGCATTGAAATTGTGGATTGTTCACTACTGTGTACTTCCTTGTTTACTGATTTCTTTTCTTATTGCCTGCCATATATTCACTTACTATTATGCATAGATCTTGTGGTGGTTTCCTACTGGGATTTATTCTCACACCCTATTTGGGCCATGATTTTGGGCCCAAACAGATTATATTGTTGCAGGTATAGATAAGGTAAAGTGCCCTTCCACTTCAGGTACTTGACTACTTTAGAGCTGGAGAGCATGGGACCAAGATGAGGCTTGCGATGCTGAGGGGTTGTTTACTATTTTTTTGTACTTTTTTTAGTTCTTTATTTCAGCATTATGACTTGTTTGGTTTCTTTCCTAGACATTTTTACCATGCATCATTTATATATATATGCTCCAGTTGTTTCTTCATCAGTCTTTCGTTGTTTATTGTTGTTTAGTATGTTTACTGATTATACTATTATACATAGGTTTTACTTCCACTATTTTACTCTTCCAATGAGGGCATATTTTCACCACTATCGCACCCAAGACCCTCACTGCTAGTTGGCATCCTCTATCATTCAGGGAAATGCGCTTGAGGCCATGTGACCAAATAGGTACGAGGTGTTTCTAGATGTCTTCCTAAACTGGGATGTTACAAAATAGAATTAAGTTTATGTTTGATGAAAAATCAAAGATCTTTTTCCAAAAACCTGGAACCATTGAATCGAAGCCAGATCAATCAAATAAGTTAGATAAGAATTAGTAAAAGAAAAATATATAATGAAAACTCTCCTTTTAAATAATAGAATAAAGAAAAGAATAAAAATAAGGTAAGTGATGAAGTTTTTGTGGAATGTTTGAGACTTAAAGCTAATAAGAATCCCAATCATTTTAAAGTTGGATTAGACTGTGTCAAGGCTTAGTCCAAAAGGATTCGTGGAGATGAATAACTTAAGGAAAAAGTTAAAAATAAGAATCAAAAGGAGAGACTCTTAGAATATTTTTATGTGACAAGATGATTAAATATATAGAAATGACATCTAGTAATATTGTTTTACCTACTTCTTTTACAAATCAACCAAACATAAATATAAGGATAATGGTTAAAGTAACTATTGTGGTTCAGGATAATCCTCCCTCTGTCAAATACAAAGGAAATGGAAAATTAACTGACCAAGCCCTGGTTCTGGTAGACAAACCAAAAAAAATGGTACCTCCTTCAGTAGAAAAAGAATCATCACCTGTTTCCCCAAGAAAATAATTGGTAAAAAAATATCTCTAACCTGAAGAATAGGTCAATAAATATGTTAGTTATTTTTTTGAAGGTAACCATAACAAAATATCAAACAAATGATGATAAAATTTTCGAAGAAAATATTATTACTCAAAAAGATGGAAATAAGGGTCAATAAATAAAAAACATGGTCAGGAAGATGAAGGTTTTGACTACACTAAAGTATTAATAAAGTGAAAAAGATACTAAAAATGTGAATATCAAAAAGAAAAGGATGAAAGTGATAAAGAAAAATCCCAATATGATAAATCATTGGATTCATCCTAATCAAAATCATCTTCATCAGACTTACCCACAAAGGAAAATTTTAAAGAGTTAGAAATCATAGAAGAAGAATCCTCATCAAAATAAGAAGTATATTCATCTCCTAAGAATAATAAGGATGATATTGTTTCAAAAATAAAACCTTTTAAAAATACAAACATCGATGATGTTGAAATTTTTGATGTTTGTAATGATAAATTTATTCTAAAAAAATTTATATAGTGCAAAACAATTTATCAAAAGGTTATAAGTAAAAATGTAAAGTTGAAATCATTGAAAAAATCTATACAAATCATCCTCAACTTGATCTAGAGTTTTCAAACTTAGTAGGAAAAACTATCCCATAAAGGATTTGGTTTCATTGATCACCCTTTGAAAAGATTGGAAGAAATTATTCATAATTTTCTGAGATTAGAAGATATAGGTAATTTGTTTCATGATAATCAATCCCAAAAATCCCATTCTATAAAAATTAATAATGAATCAGTATTTCATATTGAGGATGATCTAAAAACATTTCAATAACATTTTATTGACCACATAAGATCTTATGACTCAATGGTTAAATGGTCTCATGAAGATGATTATGAATTTGGGTATCATGATGAATAGATTCAAGAGATTAAGAAGTTAATGGTGGAATCATCTAGTTCTTTTTCTCAATTAGAAAAAACCCATTGATGAAAGGGTAAGATTTGTTGAACAATTCAATTATCAGACAGGTGAACATAATAAATAAGTGGATTCTCTCAAAATAAATTTCTAAAACCTAATGAAATAAATGATATGATTATAGTTTTATGAAGATTATTTTTCCATTCTAATATATGAGAATAAGAATATTTTTGAAAAATTTAAGAATATGAAGGAAAAAAAATAAGATTCTGAAAGATAATATGAAAAAAATATCGCAATAATTTAAAGAATATAAAGTATTTATAAAAACCCTCATGGAGAAAGATTGATTTTTTAACTCTTTTTATAATATTTATTTTGATCCTCCATTGAAAACTTTTCACATATATGAATTAATTATCTATCCAAATACAATTGTTTGAATTTATATTGAATATGAGTGGTTGAATGTTCATACATTTTCTATGGACGTATTATAAGTTCATTATATTGTTTCATAAAATTTTTCTATTCTCTAACACTTCATGAAATTCATACCTTGTCCCCATATCTTTTTGAAAATCATAATGTGGGAGATATTTTATATAGGGATATTCCTTATAGCAAGGGGGGATATTCTACAGAGGGATAAAAAAATTTACTTTGGAAATGATAATACTCTAAAGGGATTATATCATATTTATCATTCTCTCTATCATATCCATAATTCTTATAAAATCAAGAGGAGTTATTAATCAAGTTTTATTTATAAATAAAAATTTATTAATTTCAAGGACTTTGTGTTTTTAAATTTTTATTCCATTTATATTTTTGGGTTTGTTCTATCCAAAAAGGGGAATATTTTTGAGACATAAGTTTCATTTCTATCATTTATATTCCTTTTCATTTTGTAAATGAAAAACACTTTCTTTATACATTCTTTACTATCTTTTTATGACTATAGAGTTTTATAATGTTTTTTTTAGAAAACATAAATTTTTATTATACTTATATTAGTCATGATATATTCATGAATATAAACTAAATTTCTTCATTACAATTATTTTAATAGCTATAGTTATGATAAGTATCGTATTAACCTTTATCAGATCATATATAAGAAATTTTATCTTACCTTTTATACTGACATATTCTTTATAGTCGTACTAATACCATAACGAATAAACATTAGACTCATACTTATTAGGATCATTGTAATTACATTTATAAAAAAATATATTAGACTTAATTAGTTGTAATTATGAAAATGGAAAACTAATTTCAAAAGTAATGAATTTTTTTTTACATTGTAATGGTGTAAATCAATATGAAATTGGACATTTATTTATAAAAGAGATGTTGAATCACCAAGTGTCCAACTCATTGAGAAAAACTCAAAGATATATGACCATTGGAAAAAATGTTATCATTGAGAATATTTTCTATAAATAACTAGTTATTTGAGGAGTATGAAGTTAATGATTCCATTTTTGAAATAATTTTTTTCAAAATTCTACAAAGCATTAACAAATTTTTCTTAGTCTCTTGAATTTATTTTGGGAGATTATTTATTTTAAAAACCTTGTTAGGTTGTCTTATTAATAATTTTTTTTGTAGTTTATTTGTACATCTGATAGTGTGAATATGATCGAGGGCTTACAAGCCTAGCAAGACAGAGATACTGATCTACTTGATCGAGGGAACCTGGGGATTGTGTGGTAGAATTTGATCCATTTAATAAAGGGTTTCAAGGGATAAGTATATAGAGAAACTGCTCATCGCATCGAGGGATTTCCTTACTAAGGAAAGACACACTTTGTTGTAAGCATAAAAAATAGGAAACCTTTAACCAGGGTATGTGGCTACCTTACACTTAAGGATAAAATATATCTATTAAATTCTATATTGTATAATTCATTGTTATGTTGCATTAATTTTTTTAGTTGTTTTTATATTTCTTTTATTCCTTTATTCATGTTTGTAATAGTTTTAACCTAATGACTCTCATTATGATAAATACAATATTTTTTACTAAATGGATCTCATGTAAATCCAAAACCTACTTTGTTAATCATATTTATCTTGAATATGATATTGTTATTCTTATTTTATTATATGCTTTTTTATTATGATTTATTATATTTTATATATAGAAATACATCTTTATTATGTTACTTTGATTATCAGACAGATCAAGGACCAAATCTGACCCTTTTGAATAATTAGGTTTTGTGAGTTGCCATTATTTAAATTATTTTAAACTAAATTTAAAAAAATCAATTCACCCCCACCCCCCCACTTGTAATTTATCCATATCAAATATATTCTTCGATCCCGATATCATGACTTGTAGATAATTATTATTATTATATATTTTTTTTAATAAAAAAATTATTCCCTGGATATGTTTTCTAATATTATTTTACTATAATCCTCGATTAAATATTAATAATTTTTCCTTTACTATGAATTTTATCACCCCCCCTTTCTTATATTTTTCTTTCCCTAGGTTATGAAGATATGTATAAATTTTCGGAAGACTATAAGGGAGTCTATGGGAGTTAAATTAGGGATAAATATTCACATGAGTTTCTTATGTTACTTGTCCTCAATCACACTCGACATAAAGTTTTTATTGATTTTTGTGAGGTAATTATTAGTTGTAATAAAAATGTTAAATTTTTAAAAGTTTATATTAGATAATATCACTTGGTGTCAAATTTAATCTGTAAAAGTTTGTGTTTTTAGCACCATACCCTAGAGTGTGGGTCTGGGAGCCTCATACAACTTCATATGAAAGCTATAAAATTGTAAGAACTTCTTTCATCAAGCATTATAAAGCTAAAACACTAAGACTATTTTTCCAAAATATTCCAGCTACACTGAATCACTAAAAAAATACCCACTTTTATACATAACAGTTCTAGAAAGGGGAAACATGAAATATTGGAAGAAACGGGTATAAAAGGCATATATATCATTAAACATGCTGAGATAAAACATCTGAAACAAGAAAAAATTAAATCCTCTAATAAAATCGGTGGAGGATGCTCAAACTATATAGAATGGAGACCCACATATCCAAATTCACATAAAGAGGTTATGGGGGAAAGAGGAGAACTGAAATAGGGGATAAGGTTGAAATTAGCCATTTAACATTTTTTTTAAACCCCAAGAGGATTTTAGGGTGTGAAATATAGGTTCATTCCATCAACCACTATAGATAGAAGGCCTATAGATTCACCCTTGAACCTTTCACAACATGAACACTTGTACACACGATGAATACTACAGGATATAGTATTCCATCTATAGTCCTAGTACATTTCCAAAAAAACCCTCATGCCACTCATGATCCCTCTATTAGACAAAAAAGAATAAAATATTCCTCATTATGTGTAATTTAAATTACAATGCACCAAGAAAATTGATTTCCATTATATACTATGATTGGAAGACCATTTTTGCAGTTAAATAAAAGTTATGCATAGAGTGTTCTTCAGATAGTTGATGAAATAAATCCATGTAATTGGTCTTTAAGTTAAATTTTATTGAGGTATGGGTAGTTTTCCTTTGATTAAGAACTGCTTTTGAGGGATCAATGTGAGTTCGTCTAGAAGAACTATTGTATACATCAAAGATCGTGACATTCTTCAATCATAAGATCAATGATAGAGTATTTTTGGGTGTTGGAGGATGATTTAATTAAAGGTTGGTTATATTTAAGAATTGGAATTTATGTGCCTGTAGTATCAATTAGAATGTTATTGTAACCATTTTTTATAGTAATCAGTGACAAATGGATGGTCTAGGAATATTCTATCGATGTTTTTAACAATGATTTTCTAGAAGATCTAGGTTTTTCCTACAAATTGGCATCATTTATATGGATGTATAAAATAATATTGCAATCCTTCACTAAGTGGTGATTAGTAACCACTTGTAACATGATATCTTTTTTATCCCCTTTCTTAAAGTGGATTGTAGATTTTCTCTATGAATTTAAAGAATTTCCTAAACCATTTTGAATTCAATATGTGTTGATATGTGTGCGGTTTATTCTATTATTTCACTTCTACTATTCGTTTCTATTTTCTAGAGTCTTGGTCGAAATGATGTGTGCCATATTTCTTATACACACAATTATCGGGTTCTTATAGTTATTTTGATCATTATTACAGAATTTTAGTTTGGGTGTAGGGATATACATTGTAAATAAAACATTTTTTAATGAAGTTATCTGACTAAAATAATAATAAATCATCACAAATCACATGTCAGATCATTTTATAAAGAATTTTTTCTAATGTGAAGAGTTTTATTATTGAAATTATTCATCTTATATGATTATCATGATTATTTTTTAATATATATAAATAATATGAGGATTTATAGATCAAATATTGGTTATTAAATGTTTTTAATAATCATTTTAATCAATGATCTAGGTCTAAGGTGTTTTTTCATTTCATAGCATTTAGAACATTGTAATCTCCAATAGTCATTTTTATTTAAGGTTTGTATCCTAGATAAAGGAGTTTGATCAATTAATTTCCTTACCATTGATCATTCTAAATTATATGAAACCATCACTCAATTTATCTTCTCTCTATTTTCCTTTGAGGAGGATCAAGCACCCAATTGTGGAGAAAGGGTTCTAGTTAAGCTTTTAATGATTCCAGTTTCTAGTTAATACCATCAAAAGTAGGAACTTGTTGGTTTTTGTTGAGGAATATCGATAAAAATAAATTCCTTATAATATCAAAATTATGGATACATCGTTATTATTCTTTATTGTTTTTCTTTTTAATCTTGTAAATTATACTCCCAATTGATCTTGTCATGGTTTTGATGTGTTTTTTCATGGATAATGGGGTATCGAGATAGCCCTTGAAACCCATTAATAGTATTATAGGCAAGTCTGATGATGATTTTAAAATATAAAGATAAAATTTAAGAATCAGTTTTAGAAATTTTTTCCAGAATCACAGTCAAGGTTGTTTCACCATATCATGGTCTATAACAATTTCCTTTGAAACAGAACGGTCTTCCCACCAGTACACCATAGTCTATTAAATTACTTATGAAAATAGAATGTTAAAATCGTAAAATTTTCATGGATATTCTGAATGTAAAATATATAATTTTATTTGATTTCACCACAATATAGTTATAATACTATTATTTCATGGTTATATCCACAAATGTGACCAACCAGGTTATAGTGGGTATAAATATGTCATTTTGGTTTTGAGTGAGACTGGTGAATTGAAATGGTATACAGTGTTAAAACATTTCATGCCTCCCAAGGAGACAAAAGAACCAAAATAGAATCTAAAATGGTTTGGACTATATTGTGGTCCATGGTAAGACAAAAGAACCAAAATGGAATATATAATATCATTATCCAATGGTTTAAGAATATTATTTTGAAGTCTAAAATTCTTTGGAAGATTTTACTACACCGGAGTGGTAAGCTGTGGTATACATAAAATATATAACAAGAAGTTTTCACAAAAAAACCATTATTATTTTACGTCATGACTCTTGAATATATCAAAAGTAGTTTTAATTATTACTATTATCTAAAGTAATTATATCTCATGTTAAATAATTGAATTTTTCATTTGTTTATGAAATTCCTATTCAAATATCCATGTATATAAATTTTTTATGACCTAGATATTTTAGATATTAGATAAAATTGATTAAACTTATTATTCTAAATTTCTATGCGTTGTATAAAATATTTACAAGTTAGGTAAAACCAAATAAGATTTGGTTTTATTATATAATTATTTTGGTCTTTTATGCTGTTAAGATCTTGAATTTAGAGGATGGTTATAATTTATAAATATTAGTTTTTAGCGTTATGATGGAATTATGGTCTCTCTTGAGTAAAAGACCATGGTTAAAGGGACTTTGGGTTAGACTAATCATGGGAATGGATGCTTATAAATTTTCTATAAAAGTGTGGGTTGGATACCTGTCATTCCAGACATACTCTTATATGGATTTCCAGTTTCATATGATTCAAATCCATAACATAAAAGAGTTTCATCTACCTTATACATGTGACTAATTTGGATATGGGTATGTATATTTGGATTCTATTTTTGGGTTAATAACAGAAACACTAGGTTATATAAAGGTTTACACAACAATATGGTTTGAATATATTGATTTGGTGGAAAGAATGTGGATTCCAAGACTAAATCATTACAAGCATGCATACATGTAGGAATAAAACATGTGGTAATAAATATTTCATGAGATGAAATACTTATGAATATAATATGTATATGATTTATATTAAATTGTCGAGACCGAGAAAACTCCTCAAATACTAAGTGTGAGATTCTTTATAAATAAATCGCATGTAAATGCCTTGATCATCCAACTAGGTTGGTCATGCTAAAGTTGGGTTTCGTTGGATTATCATCGATAAGGAATATTGGGTGCAGGAGACCCTAATAAGATTAGGTTCCCATTTAAAATTTGGATATTTTGGTTATAATTTGATGAGAATCCCTAAATGGGTTAGGATATTGAAGGTGTCATGACCCAACCACTGTCAGGGCTCAATCTGCAACTACCCCAAGCCCGACTCCATAGGTCAGGGGGTGGCACCAAGCGTTGGAGGAAAAAAACTCAGGGAGGCCTTTGCCTAAGTATCTACACACAGATAGCCACTCAATACAGTTGTTCAGAAGGAAAAGAAAACAAAAGGGACAATGGTGCTAAAAATAAACCAAGCATGAATGGACCACTAAAACAGTACAGATACAGTAATGAAAAAGGAAAGGAAAAGGGTAAAAATAAACACCCAACCATAATAGTGTCCCATCCAAATAGAAAACTAAAATTAAAGATACTGATGAAGCCTTAATCTGGGAATCCAAACTGTGACCACCACACATTGTCTAAGCTCTTGTATCCTTGATCTCCTCTAAATACATGATCAAACCTGTGTGTCATCTTCATAAGGCATGATACGTGGAGTGGGGAGTATAAACATACCCAGTAGGATAGCCCAAATGAAAGGGGAAGTAGTAAGAGATAAAAGAGTAAAGGAAAGTACAATAGATAGAACATAGTACAGTGAAAGATTACAACTCAACCAAACAAGATAGTGAAGTAACCTAATCCAAACATAAGGATATATGAATAGTGTGAAGGAGAACTTCTTGTTGAGTATTATATACCTATAGTAGGAGAGAAGACTCGTCCATCCATAAGAAGCTAGACATAGAAATAACGTGGCATACCCCACACGTCTTCACCTCTCTTGGAAGGAGAGTAACCGAAACCCAAGGAGTTCGTATTGAAATAGGGTGTTTGTGTGTGTGTGTGTGTGTGTGTCTACACAGTCATAGAACCCCAAATGAGGTGGTAAGAGGATATCCATCTCATAGATCATCCCAATAATAAAAGTCTCCAACATATCCATAATTAACCACCATTGATGAACAACATCTCTAATGTCTTCCCTGAACTATGAGTCAAAGGGTTCAAATCACCACACCTTGATACTATCCACTTTGTGTGGAACTGACTCACCTGCATGGTTTTATGTCACGTCAGAAGGATCTATCTTAGGGAGGAAAGTGATCCAATTACATTTAAGTCCAAGGTTAAGTAAAATAGGGTCTCATCACTGATTTGAAAAGATAGATGATAAAAACTCGAAGTAGAGGACCCACGCCCAAGTACGTCTCGGGGGTTCCACTCTAATAGTCATTGACGACCAACTCCCTAGTGTGTCATAGGGATTCCACTTAGAAGTAACTGGTAGAGAATTTGCACCCATGAGGATGGGGGATTCCTCTTTTATTGTATTCGTAGAGGAACCATGCCCTAATGCAACAGGGGGATTCCACTCTTTTTCATTGAAGATCCATTACCTAGTATTTGAGGGGGATTCTACACTGAAGTTGGTGATAGAGGACTCATGCCCATGTCGATGAGGGATACCACTCTTCAAACATGTCAAATGGATATTCCACTAATATTCCATTAATGTTTCAAAATTTAATGAGACCAAGAATTAGGCTTTCCATATCCAAATTAATCACCCCATCATGATCCTTGCGGAAAACCATATGAGGTAGATTATCCACCTACTCCAGTAAGACATTTGATGGAAAGGTTCTGTAACACCACATTATTCTCAAATGTCATCTTTTGGGGCCCATGCCTCGGTCTTAAAATTAATTATATGGATCACACCATTGATATCATGTTTGAAAAACACACAGGATTGACTACTCGATTATCCAAATCAGAAACCCGGTGAAAAATATTCATTTCACCGAAAAACGTGCAAACCAAACCCTATGGGGCCCACAAGTCATATTTAGTTTAATCACACAAAATTCATCTTGAAATTTTCACCCAAGGACCAAGGTCATGCCACTGGTAACAACACGTTAATCGGACACCACATGTTGGTGGCACGTCCGAAACAATAAGATCAAAGAATAAGCATTATATTATTATTAATAAACTCATCAGTGTCATGGAATAAATCAATGAAACTAAGTCTTAAAAATACTCAGTAATTCTAAATATATTTCTCTCAAATATAGGGACTCATGTCCATATACAGCGCGTCAATCAGACACCCAGTTTAATAGAAATGGGAATTTAAAGGTGCCTCAGTCGAGATTGGGCTGGTCCGACCCCATCAGGCTGGACCCCTATGTCTAGGCTGGCCCATCCCGAAAAACCATGGCTTGGTCCCCTAAGACATGTGGTGACCCACATCATTGGGTCATTCCCACCTAAGGTCATGCACCATGACCCCACATCACCTCCATCTTGGTTGTGACGCAGCTCCGTCATCCTGACACCATCAGACGGCCCCGAACAGAAATGGCCTCGTCCAATGCACTACCACCTCACCTCCAGCTCACTGGTAAACCTTGGTTCCACATTCAGCCACCTCAGCACCTTGTCACCTCCACTATCTTGGTTCACTATCCGACCGTGCCTCCAACCCCCTCAGCACCCTGCTACCACACTCCTCCTCTCATCGCCACCCTTTTCGAAGCTGCTCCACGGTCTCACTTTGCAGACCAGCAAGACCACTTTGGTGGTCATAAAATTGAAAGGAGAGATGTTTTGAGATCCTATGGTCGATGGTTTCACTACTCCCTCATCTGATCGATGATTCATCTCTTTTTCGATGTAGAAATGATTTAAGGCGAACAAAGTGGAAAAAATAGGATTCAGAATTGAAATCAGATGATGGCCAAGTTTGTTTGGTCCTCGCCTTTATTATCAAAACAATGTAAAATGATGAATAATTCAAGAAAAATCAATAATGGAAAATGGGGTGTGAAAAAAATAATAATATTACCTCGAATTAGCCATTCATTGTTGGCGACTCATCCATGGTTCTCCCGCTTCGATCTATCGTGGTTTCTGTGTAGATTACTCCATGATCCGGTGATGAAAAAGAAATAACAATAGAGAGAGAGGTTTTGGTGGAGATAAAGATATATTAGGGGATAATGTTAATCCTAATACCATAATATTATATTTATAGAAAAATTTAGGAACCCGCCAATGGTCACAAAATCTGAAACCTCTTACCCCTCTCATTTTATGTCAAACCAAGCCAAAACAGGCCATTTCAAACTCAATGTTAGTCTTGGATTTCAAATTTGAGTCCCCATTAAAAAGTTATTTGATTTAGTATTAGATAGAAAATGATTAAGTTTAATTATTTGATTTATTATTTTTACCTTGGTGACTTTTCTCATTTAATTCTTGTGCCAACAAAAGGTTTGTCATGCCTAGGGTAAAATTCATGTTTCGGACTCAACTGTGGCCTCTAATTTCAGATTCAAGCTATTGTTTAGGAGGTATCCAATTTCGTTTTCATGCATAGTATAAAATGTACTCAATGTTTTTATAAAATTAATTCAAGGAACACCAGGCCCTATAATTTCATGTCATCTGAACACCTGACTATGTAATCATATATATAAATATTTAAAAGTATTGAAAGGTGAAACTAGTTATCTACATCGTTCCCTCCATCCATGTTTTCATACGTGAAATTAAAAACTAAGAAAATAACTCATGATATTGAGCCCACATCTAGATCTCTTATTACCAAGAACTCTCATGCATGTTTATGTGCTGCCACAACACACGAATAAAGGTGATGGCCAGTCCACGTAAGGTTCGCTCATGTCGATCCTCGATCGCCACTGGGTGCTCTACAAACTTACTCCATCTTCAATATTCATCTCTCCCCAATCAATTATGTGTGAAGTATCATGCATGTATCACCTCATCTGCAACACATGGGAGACGTTGTGAACTTTCTCTAGTCGTGGTGGTATGGCAATGTAGTAGGCAACCTCGCCAACCCTCCGTATGATCTTGAACGGCTCGATGAACTTCAAGGATAGCTTTCCTTATAATCCAAACCTCTGCATTCAACATCATAGGGAAACTCTGAAGAAGAAAAAGTCACCCTAATCAAACTCCATGGGCCAATGACAGTGGTATTTGAATGATTTATGTCTACTCTGTTCCATATTTATCCATTCATGGATGACCTGCACCTTCTCTGTAGTAACTCGCACCAACTCTGGGCCCACGGGGGATGACTCCCCATCCTCTATCTAGCACAAAGGTGATAATAAGGGTGTCCTTTATGGGGCCTCAAAATGTGTCATGTTGATGGTAGAGTGGTAGTTATTTTTGTATTCATCCTATACCACAGGAAGATGGTCCTCCCAGCATTGACCAAAATCTAACACGCAAGCCCTCAGCATGTCGTCCAACACCTGGATAGTGTGATCTATCTTCCCATCGTTCTAGGGATCAAAAAAAGTATTCATCTGCAACTGGGTCTCGAATTCCTCATGTACTCCTCCCCACAATCATTTTGTAAGCCATGTATTGCAATTGGAGTTAATAGTCAAGGGTACCCTGTGAAGGCAGATGATCTCCCATATGTACAAATGCCCCAAACTCTCACTGAACTCTTCTCCCTAATAGTAAGGAAGTGTGATGACTTCATGAATCTTTCCACTATAACCTAGATAGAGTTTTGGCCCTTCATCATATGTGGAATCCTTATGACGAAACCATGTATATGTAATCCCACTTTCACTCCAGGGTCTCAAGGGGCTGCAATAAACCTGATAGAACCTGATGCTCATCCTTCACCTACTGATAGGTAAGGCATCATGAAATGAACTTAGCTATGATTCATCTCAAACTAAACCACCAAATCTACCTCTAAAGATCCTTGTACATCTTACCCACACTGGGATGCACAGCTAAGGGAGAGGTGTGAAACTCCCACATCACCTCCTCTAGCATCTTGACTGGTACCACAACTTTCCCCTAGAATAGGATATTGTGATTCTTTCCCTAAAAATACCCATTTGGTGTGTCTCCCATTGATATCTGATCATGAAGAACCATGTAGATGATGTATCCCAATTAGGATTATCTCACACGCTCAAGGAGTGGAGGAGTCAATACCATTGACTGTAGGAAAGTTGTATGCTCCTGCTCTACGAGAGTCATCTATAGGGAAGCCAAGTGCTCTAAAGCTTCCCACACTAGGTGATCCAAGGACTTACTACTAAGGGAATATGCCACAATGTTTCCCTTCCCTGGAGTATAGACGATCTCAAAGTTATAGTCTTGTACGAACACCAACAAGCGTAGTTGTCTCGGATTTATCTATACGAGTGAAGATATACCTAAGACTCTGGTGGTTTGAGTAAACCATAATACTCTCTCCCATAAGGTAGTGTCTTCACATCCTCATATCAAATACCACTACTTCCAACACTAATTCATGAATCACATAGTTCTTCTCATGGGGTCTCAACTAACATGACCCATATGCGATAATTTCTTGATGTTACATCAACACACAACCGAGCTGAGCACCATAGGCATATCAAAACACCATGAACTCAACACCTTACTCTAGCATCCTCAAAACCAGATCACTTGTAAGTCTCTACTTCAACACCTGAAAAGCCCTCTGGCACTTCTCATACTAGGTAAATGGTTTTCCCTTTTGTGTCAGAGTGGTCAAAGGGGTTATGATCCTAGAGAATTTTTCCACAAATATCATGTAGCACCTTACCAAAACGAGGAATCTATGCACCTTTATAACACACTTGGGTGTATCCCAATAAAGAACTTCCTCGATCTTTACAAGATCCATATCTAAACCCTCTTCAGAAATGACATTCCTTTGAAAGTGAACCTCATATATCAAAAACTGACACTTCGAGATATTTTCATAAAGTCGGTCCTCTCGGAGTAAATCGAGGACCATTATCAATGAAGCCCACAACAAAAAAATCTAGGTAAGGCTGGAAGATATCATTAATCAAATCCAAGAAAATGGAATGGGAATTCATCATGCAAAATGGCATCACCCAAAACTCGTAGTGTCCATAGTGAAATCAGAAAGCCAATTCCAGAATATGAGCCTTAAGAACCCATAAAAGGTGGTAACTAGACCTGATATCAATCTGGGATAACTACCTCTCACCTCACAACTTCTCAAAGAGGTCTTAAATCCTTAGTAAAGGGTACTTGTTCTTTATCATGGCCTGATTCATCAAATAATAATCCATGTAAATCCGTATGATCTCGTATACCTTCTTCATGAAAAAAACTTGAGCTTACTAGGGGGAACACTAGGTTGAATGAAACCTTTATAACGAAGGTACTCCAACTATAACTGTGTCTCCTAATGATCAGTGGGGGCCATCTAATATGCTGCACAAGATATAGGGGTTGTCCCTGGTTTCATGTCTATGAAAAACTACAACTCTCGCATCGGGGGTATTCCCAAAACATATTTGGGAAATACATCCATATATTTCTCCCAAACATAAGGAATATATATTTCTTAAGAGTATGCTACACCAAGGGTGATGCTTTTCAACTTATGGTAAAAAGTTTTTTGCCTCATGTTCATAGCACCTGTCTACCCTGTTATGAGGTCTCATTCACTGAGAAAGGAGAACATCATCTATTCAATGTAGAGGCACCTGAAAATACTACGGTGACAGCCAATCTAGGCTCAAACCATAGAAGTTAAATTCATTCCCAAGAAGATGTCATAAGGTTCCATCATGATATCGTGTAGGTCCCACGTGAACCTCTCTCCTCCAAACAACAGCTCATGCTATTGGTAGATAAAAGTCACAAAAGAAGCACTTCCCTTAATAACCTTATAGAAAAGATGTTGCGCTAGCACCTCCACTGGGAGCTCCAACTCCCGTACTAGGAGAAGTGATATAAAGGTGTGACTTTTTCAAGTTTTTACCAATACTAAAGAAGAAGTTGAATAAACATAGAGCCTACCTCAGATCATGTTGTGCGCTGAAGGATCACAGACATCTGTAGCTTGTTGTAGTTTGCGGCCTCAGCCACCAGCTCCCTATGAGTGACCTAGGCTACCCAGTGGGGTTTTTTGGAGGATCTCATAGTGTCATCCCCCACCACCTATTCCTCCTAAACCACCTACTCCTCTACCAACACCGCCTCCTGGGGGACCACTCTGATCACGGAGCTGCCTCTATTGTGGTGATACACCTTCTACCTGCATGGGATAATCATCTATTTTAGTTGGGAAGTACCTCTCCATGAGACTTTTCCCATCACAAATGTTACACCATCCCTCTTCAGGCTGACCCAAATCCTTGTGCGGCCCTGATGCCACATGGTCACTTTCCCAATCCAATCATGGGGAAGCCTCTAGCATTGCGGCCCTACTACCTGACGGTTTCCAACCACTATGGAAATCTCTGCTATGAAGTGACCACTGCAAGTCCCTGCCAACTAACACCACTCTGATGGAAAACTCTTCATTAAAAGTTGTATCTCCAACACCCTGGCATAAGTAGGGTTACACATGGGCAATACAGTATCCCAGATCTCTCAGCAGAGACACTACTCGAGCTTCCATGCCCTGTGGTAACCTTCACAAATCATTCCAAGGGAGTATCATGTAAGGTATATAAACAATGTTTTATTTATAGCCACATTTTTAGATCCCTTATACTTCTCTAAAAGATCCTGAATGCTGGTGGGTCATAAGCTTGATGGGAGGTACTCCACATGAAAAAACTACTGGAACACGTCCCACGAGAGCACTGACTCATCACACATCTGGATAACCAGACTCCACCAACACCCAACCATCCAATGGAAAAGACATGCTGCCAAATCCACCATCTATTCTGTTGGTTTCCACACAAGCTTGAAGAGGCAGACCACTAACTCCAACTAGTCCTCCTCTGTATGAGGGTCTGGCTCACCACTAAATCATAGTGGCCTCTGGTGCCGGAACTCACAGAGTGCACTCAGACTGTGCTCATCCCCAACATATTATTCTAGTACTAGATAATTCTCTATAGGTAGATGTTCCACTATTGTCCCACCTGAAGGAAGGGAATTGAAAGATGGTCCCGGAACTAAGGCCTCATTAGTTGTGAGGTCGTCATCACGAAATAGAGTGAGTATCTGTGCTGGGTGCCAACATGGAGAGAACCTAAAAGTTTACAAGGAGTGCCATGGTCATATGAGCATATATATATATATATATAACAAGATCAACAATAAAGGGGATGTGACTCAACAAATATAGTCAAAGACTCAATTATATATGATGCATGTTCCAAATTTCCCAGCAACAAATGTCTCATCATGTTGTGTTGAAAAGCAGGTAATCAGGGTCCTGGTGAATGGCTTTTTCAGTCCCTGCACCATAACTAGACTCCCTGTCCTAAGAGACACTGTTGAGACACGCTGAAATTATTTCCCTAAACTCAACCAAGTACTTTTTAGGGAATTATCCAAATAATGTTCAAAGGTTTGAAACTACCTCTGATATAACTTTATCACAATCCAACCCATGATGGGGCTTGATCTGCAACTACCCCAAGCCCATCTCTATAGGCCAAGGGTGGAGAAAAGTGATGAAGGAACAAAAACTCCTGGAGGCCTTTTCTTAGGTACATTTACACACCCACATAACCACTGAATGAGAAATTATAGATGGAATAGAAAAATAAAGGTACAATAGTGAAATAAATAAACCAAGCATGCATGGACCACTAAAATAGTATAGATACAGTAATGAAAATAGAACGGAAAAGGGGTAAAATACATGCACAACAAGAATAGTGTCCTAACCTGAATGATAATTGAAAGTAAAGAAACTGAGGAAACCCTACTCTAGGAAACCAAATTGTGACCACCGCACATGGTCCAAGCACATATATCTCGAAGATCCTCCAAATTCATGATCAAACCTATGTTTCATCTATATAAAGAAATATATGTGCGGGAAAAATCCCATTGATGGGTGAGTATAAACATACCCAGTGTAACACCCTGAAAGGAAGGGGGAGTAGTAATAGATATAGGAGGAAAGTAAAGTACAGTAGATATAACAAAGTATAGTGAAAGAGCGCAGCTCAGCCCAATAAGATATTGAAGCAATCTCATCAAAACATAATGATCTAGGAATTTTGAGAATGTAAACATCCAATCGAGTCTTCATTCCTTTAGTATTAGATCATACCCATCCAACAACAAGAATATAGACACAGAAAGAATTTGGAATACCTCATATGTCTTTGCCTATTCAGGGGGAGATTAACAAAAAAACCAAGAAGTGGGTATAGTATTAGTGTGTTTGTGTGTATATATGCTTGGTAAAAGAATCCTAAATGAGAGGTTAAGTGGATCTTCATCTCACAGCTCAACCTGGAAAGAAGAGTCACTAATAGATTCATAAGTAACCACCATTGATGCCCATTACCCCTCACATCTACCCTGAACTATTTTTTCAAAGGGGCTCCAATCACCATACATTGATATTATCCACTTAAGGTGGCACTGAATCACCTGCCTGGTTTTAGGTTGTGTCACAATGACGCGTCTCCATGGGGAAGGAACCCCTCTAACTTGTAAGTACTAGGTTAAATCAATCAAGGAATATTCAATAATTTGAAAATATGGATGATGACAACTCAAAGTAGACGAACCACAACCTAATACATCGGGGGGATTCCACTCTAATATTTTTTGAGTACTCACTCCCTAGTGATTCAGAGGGATTGCACTACGAAGTTGATGGTAGAGGAGCCATGCCCATAACAAAGGGGATTCAACTCTAATAGTCATCATAGAGTACCCACACCCTAATGCATTAGTGGGATTCCACTCTTATTCATCGAGGACCCACAACCTAGTATGTTAGGGGAATTCCTCTCTGAAGTAGCTGATAGAGGACTCACTCCCAAGACAATGGGGGATTACACTCTTCAAACACTTCAAAAGGATATTCCACCAATATTAATTTTATGTTTCCAAATTTAATTATATCATGAATAAGGCTTCACATATCCAAATGGGTCACCCATTGTGATCCTTGCAGAAAAACATGTGAGGTAGGCTTTCTACATATTCCGATCAGACATCTAATGGAAAAGTTTTTTAATGACACATTACACTTGAAAGGTGTCTCGTGAGGAAATATCCTCATTCCTTAAATAAATTATACAGATCACACCATTTTTATACTCTCAAAAAACACATGGGGTTGACTACTCGATCATCCAAATCAGATACTTGGGGAAAAAGTTTCATTTCACTACAAAGAATGAAAACCAGACCCCATGGGTTCCACACCTTGAATTTAGTTTTAACACCAAAAATTCATCTTTTGAAGTTATCCCAAGGACAAGGTTCATACCATTTCTAACATTATGTTAATCGGATATCACATTTCTACGCCACGTCTGAAACAAGAATCCTAAATAATAAAACATATATTATTTTTATTAAACTCATCTATTTCACGAAATAGAGCCACAAAACTTAGTCTTAAAAAATTTCTGAGTTGGTCTAAAAAGATCCTTATTGAAGAGAAAGATTCATGGCCATATATGTTGTGTCAATAGGACTCATGGTTTTAGAGAAATGGGCATTTAAAGGTGTCTTGGTCCAAATTATTACCAGGAAAAACTAGGTCTCTACAAAAGAAATATGATTGAGTTTATCTGTATAATATATTTTTGAAATGGGTTATCCACCCAACTATCTAAGATTCGTGCATGATAAGATTGGAATTATATTCAACCTATGTGTCTAAGTAATGGGATAAAAATTAAAGAAACTCAAATATTAGTGTAATATATACCTTGGACTACTAAATATTATGATGTATGGGTTCATCATTTTTAGTGTGAATATTTTAAATAAAATATCTTATTCGAAGGATATAAACATGAAACACTTCCATATATGTGTCTTCATTACAAATTATGGTATACACCATGATTATCATTTTGAGATACTTTATATGTATTTCTTGTAAAGTAATTGTATATTGGAATAAAAGGTTTGGAATTTTTCTCAAAGATGAGAATTCTAAGAATATGGATGTGAATGTAATAGAAATGAATTTATCCAAATCTAGGGAATGGTTATTTTTTATCTGGTTTTCCTCACACATTTGGGTTGATAAACACATACTCCAAATATAATAGAGAACTGATGATAAGTGAGTTATATCTTTGTGTGGTAAATGGTTCAAGGGATAATATATTAGAAGTTAGTGATTATGGCCTAATCCTTGAAATTGGATTAGTTTTTGCAATAAAAATATTTTTATTATATTCAATCTATAAACAAATAATTGATTACTATATCTTGTTTGGGAAATAATTGTTTTTAATCAATTTAAAGGACATGTTTTGTTATATATATATATTTGAAATGTTTTATGGAATTGACTATATATTTAATGGTTTATATATTTTGAAAATGGAAAATATTGTCTATAACATTCCAGATAAAAAAATTAAGGTTGATTCTTACACCACTTATTTTTGGCACCATGTACTTGGATATATAAATATGAAATGCATCCAAAGAATCCATTGAGATGAATTTTTAGACTCATCCTATTAATATTCTCTTGATAACTTTGAATTTTTTTTACGAAAAATAACTAAAACAAATTTTAATAAAAAAAGATATACGGATTTTGGACTATTGGATCTTATATAGAGTGATGTATTTGGAACAATGAGTATTCAATAAATTAGTGAACATGGGTATTAATTGACCTTAATTGATGATTTTACTTGGTATGTTTTATATTCTCCTTTTGTGACACATTTTCAAACACTAAAAAAGTTCAAATTTTTAAAAGTATAGAATCATCTAGGACAAAGTATTAAGATTCTATGACAAGATCATATTGTTCAATACTTGATCAAAAAATAAACTAATCATCTGATAGATTGTATAATTGGTTCATAACACAATCCAATATAAGCATTATAGATGAATTGTGTGTATGAGAAGATAAATAATACCTTATTTAACATGGTAGGTTCACTAATGAGTCACTGTGAACTTTATTTGTCATTATAGGGATAATATATAGAAACAGTTACACTCCTACTTGACCTCATTCTATTTAAGGAAGTAATAATGAAACCATTTGATATATATACTGATGAAATTATCAAATTTTATTTTATTAGAATTTAGGGTTTTGAACTATATCTATTATGTATATTACTTAATAAAATTAATGTTAAATCAGAAAATGGTTACTATTTCGTTTTCCTAAGGCGACCATGGATTATTATTTCAATAATCCTACTAATCACAATGTTTTTAGCCTAAATCCAAGATTTTATTTTGTAAGATATTTTTAGTATAATTCCATTGAAAACCCCAAAAACACACAACCAAAACAATAACAAGGCTCAACGAAAAACATAAAAAAATATCCGATTTTAAGATTCTCCATTAACTCAAAAAATCAAAGAAATAGATCCAGAATATTGATTAACCATCCAAGAAATGATAATTGATTGAAAACATAAAAAAATTAGAATAAAGGAACAAAAACATTCCAAAATTATTCCTCTCATGCCTCCATGATACAATGTATAATAGAAAAACACCCCATCAGATCATGCCACCTCAAACCATTTTTCATCATCATTATACCAAGCATAATGTTTTTATGGCCCAAACATGCATATTTATTGAGAATGAATGTATAAATCATGGTTTTTCATGGATATTGATTGAAATATTAAAAGTTAGAAATTAATAAATATGAATTGTTTCTATGATGGATGTTAACCCACTTTCATAAAGGGTTGTGGAAGAAGAACCACCACATGTTATCCAAGTACCTCATAGGTTTAGTAGGATTTATTAGGAGTGAAGGAAATAAAAATTTCTTATGGAAAATTAGGTTTAAATAATTTTTATAAATTATAAACCTAATACCTAAAGAGAGGACATTAATATTTCTGATTTTGAGAAGTGGTTAGAGTCCATGAAATGTGAGATGGAATCCATGTACACTAACTAAGTTTAAGGATTTATAGATTAACCTGAAGAGGTTATTGCCATATGGTGAAACTTAGTTTTCTTTAAGAAAAATATCTTACATGTATGGTATATTTTATACCTCTAAATTCTCTTAGTGAAAAATGTTTATAAAAAGATTCATGTAATTGACCATGATGAAACATTTTACCAGTTTTGATAATAAATTCCACTCATATATTTATTTAAATTGATGTTTATTATGATTATTAAATATGTAAAATGGACATTAAAATTTCTTTCTTCGATTAGAATTTAGTCAAGTATGTGAATATGATACAACCTAAAGGTTTTTAAGTACAAAATAGGCATGCTAATTTTTTAAGTTAGTATTTTCCCTTTATGTACTAAAGAAATATTTTTATGTTTATAAAATCTAGATTGATGATGTAATCAAAGAGTTTGGTTTTTTCAAGAACATAAATGCTTCATGTTTATATACGAAGGTTATTAGGAGTGTTATGGTATTTCTTAAATTGTGTGTGGGTGATATACTATTTATAAGAAATGATATTTTTAATTAACATTATATATATATGTGATTGGGAATTTTCTTCTTGATGATACATGTGGGTAATGAAACCTCTATAAGGGGTATAAATATATATAGATATAGATCAAATATGTTTCCAAATTGAGTTAGATTGCATAAATTTGTAACCTGATAAAGTATTTTAGCATGTAAAACTCAAAAAATGTAGTTTTACTAGTATTTTATCAAAAAAAACACTTAAGAAGATTCATGGAGGGGGAAATCAATGTAAATACCCTAATAGGGGTTGAATTAGGGTATGTTGGTTCTATTAAAACAACCAAGTAAAGTGATCTTGTTACACTATTAATAGGATCACATCTTTCCCTCGTAATGATTATTAAGTGATAAATAAAGTAAATAGAAACATAATAAATTTTTACTTGGTTCACCTACACATGGATATTTACATATTCTATACAATGGTGATTTGTCAATGTGCCAAATTCAATAATTTTAATAATTGTATCTCTACAATTTATAGTGGTTGAATTGGACCACTAGGTTTACAAATCTCAGAAATTAGAGAACTCGGAGATATTAATCATTCAAAAAAATGATTTCTCCTATGAAATAAATTTTCTTAATGTCCATGAACCAAGAATAAGATTAAACAAATCATAGTGCATAAATTATATCCCCCTTTATCCATGTAATGAACCTTATTGAGCTTCTAGTGAGATAGAATCCCAAATTTTTCTCATCCTCTAATTTTTTAACAAATATATAGAATTCCAAATATATCTATCGGTCCATTATCTTTTTACCCTATTTTATAGAGAAATATTTCTCTTAAACCTAGATAGAATTTATAATCTATACTTCTAATTAATCTTTAATTATCCTTGTTATGCATGGGAAAATTCATCCAAAATGATCTTCAATTTCAAGTCAACCTTCAATAATTTGAGTAACAAAAAATCCTTAAAATATAGAAAATTTAAATTATGAATATTCTTCTTGAATATATGATGTGTCTATATGACTAACATAATCATGACGCAATACCATTATTTACTTGATAAACAAAAATTTGTCTATATTTAAAATTTGTATCATAGTAACATGACCACTTCCATCGTGATTTAACTCCTCTCACTTCTGAGTTTCATGAAACAGAAACCTACATTAATGACATTGATAAATAATAGGAAATTATATTTGAATAACCATTTATAGGGAAAGACTATATTTTAATTGTGACCTTCATATTCTATGAGGATCACCATATATTAGTCCTTTTAATCTAGGCACAGAAGAACCCACTATAACATGATTTATATTCCAACTCTAGATAAATAAACACTAAAATTCCATAGGGACTTCATCACACAATGAACTTTTCCCTACATTACTATCCAGTATAAATGTTCATTTTTTATATTACTATCACAGAATGACACATATCATTATGGTATAATATTTCATCATGATTTATTTTGTATTCTTATGTTACTTATACTTATTATTATAAAATTTTTATGTGAGGCATAAATTATTCTTATAAAATACCATTATAGAATGGCCTCATCACTCATAGAATAACTAGTTTTTTAGACACATAATATGTACTCTTACATGAAACTTGATGTAGAATGATCCATAGTCTTGTGGGTGATTTCAGTCCTATATGAATAACTCATAAAACTTCTTACAATATATACTGTGTTAGTTTTTCATGATTTATTCACCTTATTTGGAAGTCTTTCCAATATATTTTTCTAAAAAAATAAAACTATATAATGATTTAAGAGGATTTTTTAAAAAATATTTTCCATTAGTTTTTTTTAAATCCTTCAATAAGTATTAAACTACAACCTTCAGTACCAATCCTAAACACAGATTGAAACCTATATTCTACATATAGTGTATTAATGATTTACAAATAATACACTCAGATCTCACTTGAGTCAGCTCGGTGTGAGAAAAAAGTGTTAAATGAAAAGTTCCTAAAAATATATTTTTTAAATTTCATGAAAAAAATCCCCCTGAATATACATTCATTTACTCTCCCCTTTCTTAAACTTGATGACATATAATATAACCCCTTTATCAATAAGATAGAACAATTCTAGAAATATTCTAACTATGTAAATCTTCTTCCCCTTTACCAATGAACCCAAAGAGAACTTGTTTTAAAGATCATAAGATAGGATTAGAAATCCATGCATGTATTCCATCATAACTACCGTACCATTCTTTGAGTATGAAACTATTTGGGGGACTAGGGGTACCTTATCTAAACCATTTATCTAGATGGAAACAATTTGATTCCAAGATACAACTGATGCATTTAAAAACCATACATGGGTATTTTCTTTTCAATTACCACCATAGTTTGATTTTATGTAGACACATTGTAATGACATGATATTTTATATTATAATTTTATTCCATTAAATTAACACAATGTTAATGGATTGTTCAACATGAAATGTGGAAATAAAATAATCCAAGAATTATTTGATTAGAAAATTATAATAATAATAAAACCTACGGTAGGTAAAAAAAGATTGTAATAAATTACAAAATGTATAAAAATTATTATTTGGAACACTTAATGTTTTAAAAAAATCATTTTTTCAATAAAATAAATTTATATATATATATTGAATTTTAATTTAAAAGTTAATTTTTAAATTTTAGAATTTTGACTTTATTAAACGAACTTAATAATAAAATTAACATAGATTAAATTTTTGAAATTTTTCTAAAATAATTGAATTTTTGGTTAATTATAAAAAAATAATGATTCTTCTAATACTGCCACTTTTATGAAATTACCGTACTATAATAATAATTTAATTTTTTTAAAACCTATTATGTTTAAATATATATTTATTTATAAATTAAAATAAATCAATTAAAAATAATATTTTGGATTTATTAAACCTATGTGTAGCATTTTGGAAAATTAAGTAATATTTTACTCTAAAAACTATTTATAGTCACTTAAATTAAATATTATGTTTCATCAATTATATAAATTAAATATAAAAAATACTTATTTTATATTGACATAACCATATTACATAATAAGTTCATTTTCACTTTTTTCATAAAAGTATGATGGCTAAGATTAAATTTAATTACCATGATAATGGTAAAATTATTATTTTCAAAGAATTATTTTATTAATATTGTGTAATTTTTATCAAATCAAATAAACTAATATATTCTATTAATTGACATTAATATAATTTTTAAACATGTGTATAAATTTTTTATCACTCATTCAATTGGTAATCAATAGTAAAAAATATTAAGGTTACTCAATGGTAAAAGCAACATTTTCCACATAATAGTTTTTATATCTATTAAATATATTAATTTAAAGAATGATATTAAATTATTTTTAAATTTAGTTGAATTAAATAGAGGTTAAATTTATTTTTATAACATCAATGTTTTTTATGAGTTTATATTTTATATTTTTTATTAAAACATATATTATTATGTTAAAAACATAGTACCTGGGTAAAAATGAAAATTTTAAAACTAGAAATCTATTGGTAAATAACATGAAACATGTGTTTAAATTTTAAGTAAAATTTTAATAGAACATATCACACTAAATGTTCCATTATTTTTAAATTTTGGATCCTTTTTCTCTTTAATAGTGTAATTCCATTGTGGAAATATAATGGGTGTTCACAAAAGTTCCCTTTTCTTCATTTATAGAAGGGGAACACTTCCACCACTTTATTCCACAACTATTAATACGAATTTATTCTTGAAAACAATAAATTTTTCGGATTCAATAAAAATATATCAATTTATTAATCCTATATTATCAATTATTTTGCCTAATTCCTTCATTTCTAAGGATACTTTCAAGAGAAAGTTTAACATTCCAGTGTGAGTATTACTTAGTCCTTATCCATTTTAATATTTCTCTCAAAAACTAACCCAATATATAGTAACATAATGACATGCGTATCATTATTATACTAAATTATTAGTCTATTAATTTAAAAAAACATTATTTATTCCTTTCCATCAACATAAAACAACAAAATATTGACAATCATGCTTTTTTGCAAACTACCACCTACATGAAGCACCATCTTCTTTTTTTCACCACCACCTATCCTCACTGGTTATAAGGATGGAATTGATAAATATATTTTGAATATATAATATAATTTTTATTTTTATGATACAAATTATAATCCACCTTCATTCCCTTTAATTAGTTAGGAAATGAAAATGTTAGCCACAAGTTTTGTGTAATAAATCCTCCCCAAAGTAAATTTTTTCATTTTTCATCTTGATTTTAATTATTTGTCTATGCCAATTAAAATATAATTAAAAATATTAAATCACATAAATAAAATCATTATTATTATTTTATGATGAAATTATTTAAAATAAATTATTTTATAGCCATACTCACCCACTGAATTATTGTATGTTCAAGTTTGGGTTGGTCAAACCACATACTTGAACTTTGCTAAAAACTCTATGATATATAACCATGGGAACTTAAATTATTATATTAATATTAGTTAAAAAATCATTATTTATTTATTTTTCTTGAAAGTTTATATTAATTATTTAACTTATTATTAAAGTATCATCATTGATCGCTAAAATTATCAAAATAAGCCAACACTAATTCCACTTTCACCCAACATAAAAAAATATAATTTAATGATATAGTTATTTATATATAAATATAATTTATATATTATAATTAATTAAATTATCTATTAATTATTTATTTTTTTAGAATTAAAAATAACATCACTATTACAAAACATGCCCAAAATGGTTATGATAACTCACACCTGATATTGAAATTACATAATAAATAACTAATATAAAAGTATTGAATAATTATAAATTAAGTTTAGAAATGATCATATATATGGATAAGGTAATAAAATAGGTGATTAAGATATTTGTATTTTTTATATAATATATTTAAGCAGTTTTTTGGAATTTAGGAATTATGGTAAGGGTTTCTTTGTCTCATTTTCAAATCCACGAGACATGTTTAAAATTACATAAAATACGCTATTATTTGATATGATGTATTCAATACCAAATTTAATTAAATTTTATTGAATATATTTCATTACATGATATTTTAATTTTGGTTTCATGGAAACCCTAAGATTATTACATTAACATTACCGTTGGGGTTTTTGGAAAACTCAATTATCATTCATTGAGTTATGTATGTTATTCTTAAATTTATTTCATATAATATGGGAAAATTTTCTCTTTGATTTAATTATTTTCAATTTTATATTTCATTACTAAGGATTTCAATTTCAACCACATAAACCCCTTTCCAAATTTTTCTTAATTCATGAATTATGACATCTGTAATGGAATTAGTTAACTCAAATTTCCTTTATTTGAGTTAAAATATTATTCCTTGAGAATCCTCCTTTTAAGTTTGATAAATTATTCAATTTTCTATTTAATAAGATATTTTATCTTTCCTATATGGGTAAAATTATGTTTTTGACTTAAATATTATTTCTCAATGAATCTATTTCTCATAAATTCACAATGTATTTAATAAAACAAATATAATCTTCTTTAAAGATTGTTCTTCCGCCATTTTCATGTTCATTATTCCCAAAAAATGTTTTCCTTTAATATTTAAAAAAAAATTGTTTTTACTCATGTGTAAATTCTATTTTCCATTACCACCTTTAAGAAGGTAGTTTTGTTACTCTTTTTACGATTTGGTATTTTAGAAATGGTATTTCAAAATATTTAAAAAAGTTTTTCCATTCATTCAAAACAAATTGTTTTATCTTCCACTCAAAATTTTTATTTCATAATCTTTATTTATTTTAATGGATATATTATTGAAGTTTATTTTTAAAAGTGAATGTTTTATAAATTTTTTACATAACCCTTTTTAAACTATTATGTCATTTTCAAGCCTCATTTTTGAAGACTTTTTTAAAAAAGTAATAGTTTTCAAAAAAATCACTTTTTTTGAAACATTTATATTATTATCAATGATTAATTACTGATGTTTCTTTTCAAATATAGATTTTAAAAATATATTCTTTTCAATTTCTCAAAAGTTTCCTTTCCAAATTAACAGATAAATTTATCACTTATAAAAAGTTAAAAGTTATATTAAAAAAATATATGATTTCAGCATCATTTTTCTATTTATCTTTGAAGGATTCATTTCCTTGGAAGTTATATTTCAAAAACCACTATATAAATATTTTATCAAATACCTTTATTGGTGTTATGGAATCTTTATAATCAACTATATACAATCTTGAGTTTAATTTTTATTGACACCATTTATATATGACATGAATCTCATTACCCTTCCATGGTTTCATAAATCTGTGATATTTGATTGATTTTTTGTATGAAACTCATGTGTATGGATTTTAATTATAAAACATTTTAATTTTTATATTTCCCTGACATGGTTTGGGTCCAATAAAGCACTGTTATAGTTTGGGTCCAACAAATCTCTAAAATTGTTTGGTTATATTAAATACATTAAATCTATATGTTAAGGATTTATATCTCATGAGATAAGGATATTATGTGTGGAAATTATTTTTGTTCATAAATAGATTTGTGGACATTTTTATTGACAGCAAGAAGCACAGGCATTTTAATTATTCACAGCAGGAAGAGTGGAAATTTTTTTTGGTTTATAGCATGAATTGTGGACATTAGTTTATTGAAAATTTAAAATTTCCATATTTGTGTCTATTCTAAATTTCTTTATAATGTTATGTTTCAAGATATTGGTGTATTTAATGTCATGTGTCTATGATTGTGCCCTATGTGTCATGTTTATCATTTAATGATTCCTCATACTTTTCCCATAGTATATTCTTATTCATTTGAGATCACATTTCTTAATGTCAATGTTCTTTTTTATAATAATTTTTTCATTTATCAATTATTCATCATATACATAGAATTTAACCCTTTATTACATATTAATGAATAATTTTCCATTACTGAGCATTCAAGCTCACCCCATTCTTATTTATCTATTTCTGAGGCTATGAAGATAAGAGTGATATTTGAGAAGTATAGAAGGTACTCTAGTATGGTTATATTGTATATAAGTGTTCATAACTTTTGAAAAATATGTTACCTGTATAAATAGTCCTTAAAGACACTAATCTAAAAGGTTCTCTGAGTTATGTGAAATTATTTTGAGATGTAATAATAATGTGGAATTTGTGAAATTTTATCTGAGATAATCACTCTTGGTAGGAAAGTTAATTTTTATAAGTATATTATTTAAGAATTGGGACCAATATTAGGGTTTTGGTACCTGAAACATACTTCAAATTCACTAGACCATGTTCAACATTATCCTTGATGAAGTGATACTTTGGCTCAACGTTCTTTATCCATGAGTGATATTACTTTTTTTCTAAGATTGATGTCACTAGACTTATAAAACATTATTAAAATAGGGAATCTCACATAAACTCAAAAATCCTAATTTCATTATTAAATCCATATAAAATAATTATATTCTTTAGTAAATACAATTAGATAATTTTTCACACTAATTAATGGAATGGAATCATTCTTATTTTTTAGATAATAAATGCACGATCTTATATGAGAGAATTCAATTTTTAATATCAAATTGTAATCATCCAATAAACCATCTTAATTTAAATATGTAAATCCTAATAAATTCTATTTTAAAATAGCACTATATAATAGAAAAAAATCTAAAGTGCCTTTGATAGGCCATGGCATTCCATTCACTACATTAAAATGTCTTTTATTGGGATTTATTTTGTTCCAAGCAGGTTGAAAAATAGAAAACATAATTTTTGGTAGTATTGACTTTAAATACAATTAACTCCCATTGATTCTCCAATATTTAGTCTCATGGGCCTATTTTCCATCATCAATTTACCTTCATAACTTAATCCATGTAACTATCCATCATTCCATCACCTTGGAAAATTCTATTCTAACTATATTGATTACCTACTTGTAATATTTATAATTTTAAAAAATGTTTCCATTCCTTCCTTGTTTCATCATTAAATCAAGGATGAAAGTCAATTCTACAGTCATTAAAATCATGAACTCACTACTCATGAATTCCAAAAAACAACATGAATTATACATCATTCCACTCTCCCAAAAATATTCAATAGACATAAATAATCCCCATCATCATTTGATCATTCTCCTATTGTATATAACGATTATGATGAAATTATCCTCATTAAAAATATATCTATTTTAAATATTTATCAAGTCAGGTATACTATGTTGTTAGTGTATACTTTATACCATACAATAATTTATTCAATAGGAAAAATTTGGTTTCATCCTCATGATTAACAAACCCATATGGTTGCTCAATATAAACCTCTTCTTCATTTAATAAATTAAGTAATATTAATTTGACATCTATTTGGTGTATCATGAAACATATTTTCACTATAAAGGCCAATAGAAGTTGAATTGTCTCAAGAAATATCATAAGAGAAAGAATAATATCTACACCAATCCATTTAATTTGAAAATACCCATTGAAAACTAGTTGTGACTATTTGAACTAATTTTTAGAATTTATTATGTTTTTAGGGGAAACTCACTTAGTTCCAATGATATTTTTATCTTGTAGCCTTGTTATAGTTTCCCAAGTTTAATAATTATCAATATGATCAAGCTCTTCATTCATTTCCTTAATTTAATTTTCATATTTCGTATCATACTCTAAATTATTTTTCTTTACCTTTGACAGAAATGAATTCATTTATAGAGTATTTATCTTTCTTGTCTATTTTGAATGTTTATAGTCACTAATGGTGTTCTTTTCATCGATCTTATCTCTGATTCTTAATTTATTTATTGCCACTAATTTTTCTACATCAGAATCAACATCAATTTATCTCATAGAATCATCAAAAACACCAGGAGTTCTCAATGAAATAATTATGTATACATCATGTTCCTATAACATTTGGTCACTATTTTGTAAGTTCTTCTTATTTTACAAAAAAATGGAATAATGGATTAAAACTATATTTATCATTATATAATTGTATCATTTTTATTACTTTATTGTGGAATAGTAGTAAAGAAAAATACCTTTATCTATTTGAGATTAAAACTTCTAATATTTAACCTTATTCAGATTGAAGCACTTACTTCTTAAAATTTTAAATTATTTCAATAATGGATTCTTCTAGTACCACCTCAAGTATTTTCCACTAATTTTGGATTACCTAGATCCAATAATGTTTTGGCCTTCATCACTGCCAAAATTAATTATACATTCATTTTTGTACTTAGTACTCATGACAAAATATTTGTTTCCTGTTATATTGGTAGTAAATCTATTGTCAAGGATCCTAATTTTATCATGATTTGTTGCTTTGAAAGAAGACATCATAAAATTTTCCTTGTTTTCTCTTTCTAAATCCATTTCTACTTATTCACTTAGTTATGGGGTGAATATATTTATTTCTTCACCAGGCATGATGAATTAATGCCATATTTCAAGCATGAAAATATGTTTTGGTTTTTCATCTCACTATATGATTCTTAAATTTTCTAATAATTTCATTATTGGCACTCCTTTGGCATAAAATGTTTCATCCTTAATGGGAAATCCATATCATTTCATCCATACCATTTATACAAAAAATTCCATTTAAAACTTAATGAGTGTAAGAATTTATTCATGTCTATTTTAATTTCTCTTATACCCTGAAGTTTTTTTTACTATGGAACACATGTGTTGAGTATATCCCAACATTCTATAATAGTAACAATAAAATTTTGGTTTATTGTTTTATATTTTCTTTATTGTTTATGTATCCTTTTGGTTATTTTGAGAGTCACCAAATTCAATATTCTTCTTATGTGTGGGTGTTTATGTATTTTTAATAACCATCACTATTTTTTTGTGATCAAGACCCACTTAAAAAATTTCATTGTTTTCAAAATTTTGTGTTTTTGGGAAATCATACAACTTCTTATTTGGTTAAAAATGATATATGACTTAAATCCATTAGGATTATGACTTTTTTTCATCTCATATTATATTATATATGGATATCATAAATAATATACTACTTCTTATGCAATTTATATTATATAACTAGCCATATTACAAGCTATGGATTATGATACCTTACCACAATCTTGTATTTTTATAGAAATATAATGTTAAGTGTCAATGATTGTGTGTTATTCCATGTTAGCTATAAATATGGATGAATTGTTTCATAATATGAAACACATTGGGTTACATTAATATAATGAATTCATAACTAGTTAAGTAATTACTCAAGCATTTTTTAACAGACTGGTGTCCTTAGAATGATAAAATTATTTATTTATTGTTATATTAACTCTATGAATTGGATGAGTAGAATAAAACCCAAAGGGAATGTGAAGTGTTTTTTATATAATAAATATAGTCAAAAAAAGAAAAATAACACAAAAATAGCAATAATAGTGAATGTGTTCATCAATAGAGTAAGTAGCTGATATCTGATTGAGAAAAAAATGAAAAAAAATGAAAAATGGTAAACTAATACTGTTGGATTGATGAGATAATAGTTGTAACAAGTGGTAAAATGATTATGGGGAATCTCAATTATCTATCATTAAAATGATAGTCCTTAATTTTTAGTAAAAGATAGATCTAGAACACCAACAGCCATGAGATGATACTATAACTTACTAACTAGGGATTTGGAATATAGTTGGGTAATTGGATTTATCTTTTAAGTATTAAAAGTATTCTTTCAGAAGAAAATGTGGGGTTAGTTCCATAGAAACCACATTTTATTTGATTTTTCATGTGTTTCTCTCAAGGATTCAAACAATTCTTTATCAGATGGTTTTCTATTAGAAATATTCTTAAAAAACAAATAAAATTCCATTAAGATCAATAGTAATTGAATATTTTAAATTTTTTTAACTAAAAACTATTAAATAACAATTAGGAGATTAACAAACTATCTTTGTAAATGAGTGAATAATGAAGTAAAATTAACAATTATAGAAAAATATTTATTTCAAAAAAAAAACATCCATCCAATAAAATTTTTTAAAGAATAAAATAACAATAAGGAATTCATTATAGTAGATACTATTAAATTAGAAATGAATTAAATGGAGAGAAAAAATCTTTACTATAGTGTGAATTTCATCCCCCATTGAAGATCCTTTATATTGCACATCTTGTAACTTCTTAATGATACATCAGTCTCAGTTTCTTACTGATGACCCAATTCTCCCCATATAAATTTCCACCACATTTTTTTTTTAAAAAACATCACACCTAGGTGAAATATCACACAACATCACATCTCAAAGACATCAACTCTAGTTTCAAATAATGGAACTCTATGTGGTAGTTTTAACTGTTCATTATCTCTTTTGTCCTAACTAGAGTACAGATCATCTGCAATGGTTACAACCCCACATGATTCTTCATTCTCCATAAGATTATTTAGTAAGACTTCAGTAAATTACTCCTTGATCTTAGCCTCATAGGATCAAGAATATTTAATCTTTTATTTTAGTTGATAATTAGAGGTCTGGTATAGAATTTTTAAACATGTGTGCTAGAAGAACTCCAAAATCTTCAAATAATTGAACTCTATTTTCATTGTACTTGAACCCTAATAAATATATTAGTATCTCTTAATGAACATTATCAATAGCGTACTATAACCCTATAATGTCACTTACAACCATACAATATCCCCCTATATCATAGACTAATCCTTACAAAGATAACCTTTAGGGAGTGGAAACCTTATGAAGTCGCCTAGTGAACCTTACCAAGTGGGTAACCTATAAAAAATATAATGTTTTAGAAAATTATCCATTAAAAATAAAAAAAAATTCACAAAAAATTAAACCAAGAATTTCAATAACTCAAAATGAAATAATTGAATGATTTCTAGCACTTGATATCAAATTTGAAAAATATAATTTAGAAATATAAACTTCAAAAATTAAAAAATTTATAAATTATCAAAAATAAAAGCTTCACCAGATTTAAAAAATATTTTATCATCAAATAAATGAGAGTTGAACCAATTATTATTTGATCAATTAATCCCAAAAAATAAACATTTCTATATAATTCTTAAAAGAATCACAATGTCAAAAATAAATTATAAAAATCTGATTATTTGTCAATAAAATTACATTTTGAATCCAATTAATCAAGATTTAAAAAAATGAATGTAAATGTAATGTATCAAAATAAAGACACATAAAATTCACCAACAATTTAAATATTTATTGTCCTCAAGAAATCCCTAAAAAATTCATTGAATATAAATTAATCTTAAAATGAAATAATTTAAATAATAAAAGATAGATGATAAGTGATTTGCCCCGTGGACTAATTCATTTAAGTATGTATAATTTCTATCTCAAAAAAAATGGTTGTGGTGAAAACATGGTTTCTTTATTTACAAAAAATATTGAATCTGAAAATTTTGAAAGTATTTTAAATAGATTAATTTTCCATTTAGATGTTCTTCTAAATTACACTTTTTATCCTTAGTTGGAAAACTAACATTATTTAGTAGATTAGACTTTTTAAACACAACTAGCTAGAAGAGTGAGTTTAATAATTCACTGAACAACATAATTAACTAATGAATTAGTTTTAAATGTATATATATATTTCAACCATGATTAGGAATTATTTTTGAATTCATTTGAATGCAGATTTTATCAGTTTAAAACTTAGTTCAAAGATTTTTTGAAAAAAAAATTAATAGGTAAATTAATGTATTTTTCCAAATTAATTCCTTT
Organism: Viscum album; assembly: GCA_963277665.1. NCBI lineage: Eukaryota > Viridiplantae > Streptophyta > Magnoliopsida > Santalales > Viscaceae > Viscum > Viscum album. Next base: position 1,229,227,175 of record OY728163.1, on the reverse strand, counting down.
GATAATTGGAAAATATTAACCACCAAATATTATCCCAATAGTCTTCAAAAGTTTTAAAACAATTCAACCAATAAAAATGAAATTAAATGCTTAAAAATAGTAGATTTTGAAAAAATTTAGGGTATATATGTTTTGAACTCCATGAAATATTTTTTAATATAGTTGAAGATACCCCCACCACAAAGATACAAATAACTAAACATTATCCCCAATTTTTAAATTTATGGTGGAAGAAACTAATAAGACAGTTATAGTTCAAAATTAGTTTTCAAGTTAGTAGTTCTAAATTAATATTAAAGGGTCTCAATTAAATATGAAAGATCATCATTCCTCAAACATGCAAAAAATAATCAATTTCATAATTTTCAAAATGTTTCTATCCAATTAATATATATCAAATAAATTTCACATGAAATATTTTTCAAAAAAGTGAATGAAAACATTGAGGTTCAAAAAGGTTTTTAAAAAAATTCCCAAAAGACAAACATCTAAAGGCACTAATTCAGTACACAATTCATTAAAATAGAAATATAAACTATTAAAGAAATAGTTTTTACAGAATTTAAGTAGTATTTTCAAACAAAATTTATCAATTTAATTTAAATAAGTATTACTTGAGGTTTTCAGAAAATTATAGAGCATTAAAAGTGTAAAACATAGCATAAACTCTCCTAATGTAAAGTATTAAATAATTTTAGTTTATTCAAACCACTCCCCTTTATTTCCCTTTGAGAAATTACCATGTTTTACCAATCATATAACCTATAAAAGTAAGGATATTAGAAAAAAATTCCACAAAATGATCTTAGAAGAAGGTAAAACAAGTGTTTGAGTTTTAAGAGAGAGTGATTCAAGTATATGTAGTTTTCATTTTTTTCTAGGTCCATAAAAAACTAATCAATTATAATTAAAATTTTATTCATAATAATAGGAAATTCAAAAAATAGAAGTAGGAATACAATAATATTTATTCTTATACAAATAGTATAAACAAAAGAAAACAACAAGGAAAACTATAGGTTGATTCCTATAAAGCACTTAATTTTATTTATTTATTTAGGCTCAGTGAATTCTCAATATTAAGGTATATAAATGTTATCTAATAACATTGTATTCCCATTAAAATAATTTTTAACTCTCTATCCATTAACCATGAATGGCATGTTCTCCTCCCCTACCAACTCACCCCCTCCATTGACTATGACTTTAAGGATTGTGAAAGGTCCATACCATTTGGACTTATGTTTTCTAAGAAATAGTATATGTATATAATTAAATATTAAAACCCTCTAAGCATACTTAAAATATTTTTTTAATGATATAATTATGAAAGCCTTGGTTTTCTCCTCATAAATTTTATAATTTTAATAATATTCTCTTCAAATATAATCTATCTCATTCAACTGTAATAATATTTTATCTTTGCAAGTTTTGAAATCAAATTATAATGTTTTCTTAGCCCAAAAATTTTTATGTTGATGCTCTAAAGGAAAGTGAAAACATTTAAAAAAATAACCACAAATGATTCATCCCTATAGTAGTTTTTAAAAATATTCATGTTGGACCAAGAATCCTCATCTAATTTCATAGGAAAATTTTTCCTTGATCTAGAAACAATTTTAATAAAAATCTATTAAAGCTCTATTTTATATATTTTTTCTAGACCACATGAATAAGAATGTAAAGTTGAACATGTTTTGTTCACACACCCATATGTTTCAATTAATGTTTTGAATTTGATGCTCTTAAAGTTGGTACCACTGTTAGTGATGCAAGCCTTGGGAAATCCAAATCTATAAAAGATATTCTTATTAATTAATTTGAAAACACTATTGGATTGATTGTCTAAAATTTTGTTTACTTCTTACCAATTATAGATATAATAAACATACACAAAAATGAACTCATTCTCATGAGACAATGGAATTGGACTCATAAATTATAAACCCAAAACATATAAAATCACAACATGTAAAGTTCCCTTATGAGGAAGAACTTTCCTTCTGCCTATATCATTTATCATTTATCACTTGTAACAACCAATTACTAAATTTATAAAAACTGTAAAATCAGGTTTTCTAATAAAAATAACCTTGAAAAAATATTATTATGTCCTCTCCCCCCACAGTGTCATCCTCATAGTGTAGAGTAGAGACTTTTAGAATATTAAGCATCTCCTCCTTGAGAACACACCTCCTTAGAATACCATCTTAATATCATCAGATCAAAATAGATTATCCAAATAGTGGTAGTTAAACTAAGAGATGAATTTCTTTCTTCGGTTTTGTGTAAGGTCCTTGGGAATGAATCTTATTTATAATAAGTTTAAATAGTATAAATACCAATCATCCAATCTAGTTGATACAGAAATAAATTTTTCATTAGGAATTGATGAGTTAATCTTTGTAGGGTAACTATCTTGGGATATTGTAAATCCAACATAAGTGGTCATTAACTACATTCATAGTTTCTATTCTATCCATAATGTTTAAGTAAAACTATTTCAATAAAAGAATTCATATAATGAGTCTTTTTTGGCATGTTTCTTTTCTCGTATGCACTTCAGTGTTGAATGTTATGTAAAAATGATGAATTTAAACCCAATTCAGTACTAGATGATCTTATTTAGAGAAAACAATACATCCAAAAATTCATTGTCATATTTGGTGTATTTCCTTTGAGTACCAACTTGAAAAATACTCGAATAATACACCACATTCAATATATTCTCTTTTAATTTAACCAAAACATTCATAACAACAAGATCACTAGCTCACAAGTAATTTCAAAAGGAAACTTCCAATAAAAGGAAATGATGATAGGTGGAGAAGTTATCTTCTCTTTAAAAAAATTAAATTATTTCAATAATTTATCATTAAATACAAATGGTGTATCCTTGACCAACAATGAACATAGGGTACTTTTAATCTTCTATAAATCCTAAATAAACCTCTAGTAAAAATAGGCATTCCATAAAAATCTTTTAATGCCATTAAAATTTTCCAAAGCTGGTAACTTTTGAATCACCTCAATATTATATTTTCTAGATCATATTCCCCTACTTATGGATTTTTTTTCTAATAAAAATCTCCTAATTATAAGGATCCAGCCTTAAACATTACTTAATCTTGAGTTATTACAAGATTACACCTTGAGGATCTTTTTAGGTTTAGAGTTTTAGAGAATTAGATCATAAAACATGCATTACATTCCACATTTAAACAAAGTTGTTACATAAAAGATAGTATTCATTTTTCCCATCAATGGAAACATATTTAAAATAAAACATGGATTCTTTATTGACACTTCCTTGACACTATCATCATATCATGTACCCTTCCCTTGACCTATGAAAAACATTTAAAAAACTTGGGATGAGCATAAAAAGCTCAGTAAGGGATATAAAAATATGGAAAGGAAACATGAGTACATGTATACACAAGAATCAATGAAATCATACTCTACTCATAAAACATAAGCACTTTAACATACCTCATAAAATCATGAATAAATCATAGAAATCATAATACATAACGGTAACATGATTCATTCATAACATTCTTACGTTGGGAGTAACCCTCTTGGTTATGTTTGGAATACCCATCACAGTATATTCCCTAAATCTCTTTGGAGAAACCTTAACGTTTCACTCCTTCACGTTACCCAATGCATTGGAGAGCTATATCGGGCTCACCCGCCCTTAGTTTATCACGGAACCACCCATCTTCATAATAATGCCCAAGAACCATAACATAATAGTATCACATAAAACATGCATAACAAAACATAACATTTCCACTTTTCAATCACAAGATATCAATACAACACATTGATAAAAAACATTATGAAAACCATTTTCAATACCAAAATAAAATAAAAGTAAAACATGGTATTTAGTTTACATTAAAAAAGTTATGGCTTGTAGAGGAATCTGAAACTCAAATAATGGTCACGGCGGTGGAGAAGTCGTTGTCGCCGTATACGTACGACAAAGAAACATTCCTTTTTTCGTTTAGTAAAATGCTTCCTATAAAAAATGATTCCTTTTGAATAAGCGTAAAATTCAAAGGGATTTATACACCGTATAAAAGAAAGTTGTGTATAAAACAAAATATTCCTCAATGAATGGAGATTGAGATGAATTACCTTACAAAGACGGTATCCTTGGATTAAGGATAAATCAATTACATAATTATGTGTGACAAACAAATTCACCAAATATAAGTGGATATTAAGTGTAAAACAATCACAGGATATTCACACATATTCATAGAACGACGTTTTACTTATTAATGAGAACCATGTATGTAGGATTTTTGAAAATGAAATCACAGAATTGGCAAAGTTTCATTTAAACGAAAAATCAGTTTCTTTAACAACCACTTAGTGGTTTCTCTATTCATCAAAAATTGAAGTTTTTCAAAAAAAATACCAAAACTTTACCCTAAGATATATTTGATATTCTGAATTCAAAAAAGATGTCTATTTTAAAAAATTAAAATCATATAAGTTACATTAATTAATTTAATAATTAATTTCCTCTATCATGACAAATAGCGTGTTTTTATGAAACAATAAGTATCAAAAGATTGAAACTAGTTTAAGTCCAATTTCAAAGTGAAATTGATTCAAATGACCACCATTGGATAAAATGGTAAAAATATATTATAATTTGACTTTAAAACCAATTCAAAAGATAATATAATCATATAAATAAATTAGATTAAAAAGAGGTTTTGAATTAAAATACAACATTTTTCACTATTCATTAAAAAAATGAACTTTATCGGAAAAATACCAAAAATTCACACAAAGTAAATTTTGATCTCCAAATCATAAAAAATAAGTTTATTTTGAAAAACATATATTATAAAATTGTCAAAAGATAGATTTAAAAATGGTTTACCATTAAAAGGCAGTAAAACAATCTTTTAAGAATATTAGTGTATTCCATGATTAAGATTGGATTTATTTTCATTTTAAGCCTCTAAAACACTATCTAATTAATTAATATACATAGATAAAAATATCAATTATTCATTACTTACTTAGGATGTTACATCACTAGTCATAAATTTACATTTTTTCAGTTCAAAACAAGCTTGGTTTATTAAAATCATTACAAAAATAATTTCAAATTCTATAAATATCTCTCAAATAAGATTTAAACTACATATAATTCATCCATTAAAAACTAAATAATACACTCTATCATGGCTAAAAATATTTCCATCCTATGTATTTTAAAAGTGGTATGATATCCACAAAATCCAAAGGGCATTCACCAATAGGCAAATATTCCAAATGCATATATAAATATTGGTTTCTCTTAGTCTTTAGGGGATATTAGAATCTTATTTCAACAAGAACATATATTAAGAAAATAATAAAATTAAATATTATACAACCTCTTGATAATTTTATCTAAATTTACCTTGGAAAATTGATCCTTTATAATGGTAGAATATATATTCCTATAACCAATATAAACTCTCGTTTTAGTAACCTTAATAATAATTATTTCAGTATTATTTTGATTTTTAACAACTATGAAACCCCCTTCTTAGTAACTACTTAGACAAGGATGACTAAGGATCTATATAAATGGGATAAATGATTCTCACATCTAAAAACTTGATAACTTCCTCCCTAACAACCTCCTTTATATTGGGATTAATCATCATTTATTCGCAAAATCTTATTTTGTGACAAGGATATGTAGGGATATTATGCGTGTATTATAATGCAATAATCCCATTAATATTAACAATGGTCTAACCTATAGTAGTTTCAAAAAAATTAACACATCCAAAATAAATTATTTACTTTTTCCCATCTCGAATGAGACTATAAAATTAAGTGAGGAATTTTAACCTAGAAACAAATATTTTAGGTGAGATAGAAGTTCTTTGATATCTAAATGTAGTGATTTCTAAAGAGATGGTAGAGTTTTGGGACTATGGGTTCCAAGGTCTTCAGTGTGTCTCTTAAAATTAGTGTGAAAACAAGATATAATTTTCTACTCACTACATCCCAATGTGCATAGATCCTTACACTTTGTTTCTAGGATTATCCAAAGAAGGTCCTCCTTAGAAAACTCATATAAATGTTCCAATAAATATTCCCCATACTCATAGAATTATTCCTTCTATTTAAGAAGAATATATTCAATTACAGGTTTATGTAGTTGTGGATTTACTATTGATATCATAAGTGATCCATAAAAAATATTCCCCATCCTCATCAATAGGTTCCTCAAATTCTAGAAACTCACCCTTTGGGAATATTTTTTCATGTGAAATATTTTTAAATTTATTAAAAAAAATTCATTTTTTCTCTTAAATTTAATATTAGTGTCTATTATAAATAGTTAACATGGCCGCATTAATGTCTAAGAAGGGCCTTCCTTAAATTATAGTGTTGGAGTTGGTGTCATATGACCAACTATTTGTATATTTATTGCATGTATATTCGATGATTTGAATTTTAATAAAACAATTTATTAAATTTTTTTTATATTCTGCATGACATTAATGTGATAATATGCTAGAGTATTTATCGCATTGATAAGGTTGTAGAAGTTCCCCACTATGAATAGAACTTTGAAATTCCGGGAAGATATTCTTAAATATTGATCTACGGTCGAATATCAATCTATGATCGGACACATAGGATATGACCATCATGTGTGAGTACTCATAATTGAATGAGACTACTTCTCATGAAGTTCTTACTTAGTAATCTCCAAAATAGAAGATTATGAGAATAGACCCACCAGTAAGAATATTCTTATATGTATTTTGTAAAAAATATTTATATAGTTAATTCTAAAGATGGATATGTCTAGTGTTTCACGATTGATATGTTATTAATGAATAAGTCAATGAAGGATGTTCCCCTTCCATATTTATGGAAGAAGATATTTTATCTTCTTTAATGGAATAGAACTATTGCAATATATTCCACGATAATGGTGTAATGATGTGTGTATTTCAGATTTTCAATGAAATATATATCGAGCATATTGTATGGTGACATGAAGTTTTAACCTTCTTGATGATATATTTTTGACAGAGAGATTATATTGTAGAGTTAGTGTTAGTATTTTGATTTTAACATTACAACATTATGTTCTTTCTCTTAGAAATATTGGAAATTATGTAATCCCATGTAAATCCAATGATAAATAATCCTTGAGGTTTACACACTAAGTGATTCTATTGATCTAAATTATATTATATTTTAATTTAATTATGAGAATAAATATTACTCTAAAGACTGAAAAATATTTTTATTCATATTTTATTGATTGTAAATGATTATTGATGAAAGAAATATTTAATTAAATATTTATATGAGTATTCAATAAATGTAGAGGAGTTTAATGTACCAAGACTATGTTCGATGGTAAATATTAATTTAAAATATGGTAAAAGGATATTTATTATTGCATAAGTTAGTGCACACACAATAAGATATTATAATTGTTATTACTATTATGGAATGGTGTTTTTTAATTATTATTATATTATTTAAGGGTCGGTATTCAATTAAATAATATTTTAATCTAAACCCTAACACTATAAATAGATGATTATGTACATTGTGTAGTGAAATCATGAATGGAGAAGCATTTCCTACAATATATTTCTCCCTCGACTCCTCATCTTCTCAAGAATGAGAATAAATCCTTCATTCCCAAAAGAAAAAAGGTCCAAGGAAAACTACAGAAGATGATTGATCCACCACTCTAGTACCCAGTGTTCCATCGATGATTGTTCATATATCAAAGGTGCACATGTGGATCACCGCTACAGGGATTATACACTAAGATCCTACAAATACGAAGAAGGTAATCTGAAATTATATTTCGGAATATCAGTATTTTCATTGAAGGAAGAACCAAAGACAAGGTAAAATATTCTTCTAATATTAAATAAATTAATTATAAATTTAACTTGAAAATATCTGAATTGGATTTAAGATTTCATAACATCAATATCTAGAGGGACTTTTTTCAAGTCATTCACTTTATTGCAAATATTTTGAATGATCCATCATATCAACAATATTTTATTACATTTACTCCCACTGAGGAATTTCTGTTACCTATAGAACCTACAAGTTGTATCAGAGGGGTCACATTCAAATTTATATTTATTTATTGTATATTTGATCCTTTCACATTTAAAATTTAATATTTATCTCTATTTTTAATTTGTTCTTGATCTATTATCAGAATCACTTCTTCAAATTCTTTGTTTCTTGAAAATATTACCTATATCGGTTAATGATTAATAATGTTTACATATGAATATCCTATTCTAAATTTCCAAGGATCCTAATTGAATAATTCAATACTACACAGTATGTAATCAATTGTTACACGTTATATATCTATGTTAATTATCCAAGCATGACTTCATATATTCTAGATCGTCATGTAATTAATACACCTTTTGTATAATAAATGCACCACATATACCATATCAAAGGTATCACACACCTTTTCCAAAGTACGCACCATGAATTTTTAGTACATTTCTTGTAATCCATGTTATTCTAAGATAAACAATGTAACAAACCATTCATTCCTGGTCTCATACATTTCCATTTTTAGTGGTTGACGGTGTTCAGGGGTGGATCTGAGAGTTTTTGGTTGAGTCTGAAGGTATAGAGGAGTTTTTTCAGAAACTATATGGTATATAAATGTGGTACACAACATTTAACAGTGGTTCATGGTTTTTTTGGTCAGGTAGTTAATATTTTTTAAGTTTTTAAGTGGTATCTGATGAAAATGGTACACATCGTGTAAGAGGGATTCATGATGTGTAATAAATTCAGGTATTAAATCCTTTGAGGTGATGCATTTTTTGGTGGAACCTAAAGCTTAACATTTATACAATGTGTAAGGATTACTCACCATGTAAATTTTCCATGAAACGAATCTTTAAAGTTTGAAGTGCATGGGGTTATTTCTCAAACCTTATGGTTGAAACTACCTTTCTATTTCTAAGAGACCAGTGGCTCCCTCCCTTGTCATTTTGAGATTCCTTTCGATGAGGATTGGCTCTTGGCTTCTCATATTTGATCTATGGTGACATCTCCTCTAATTCTATTCAGTTTCTTATTTTTATTATTTAGATTTTTTCTGTAGTAGTGTGGGTTGGGTTGGTTTGTGTTTTTATGGCCTTCAGATGTAGTGTAGGTTGATCCCTGTAATCTCATGGTGTTGTTTTAGTTTTTGGGAATTAATTATACCCCCTATGTTGCACAGAAAGTTATAAGAGATTCTATGGGATAAGAAATCCCTCATTTCCCTTTATTTTGTACCATATGAAATAGGTTTTCTTTTGTTTACATATGGGTTATTATTGTGCTAGCATAATCAAAGATAAATAATTGGTTAATATAAAATTAAGGGTAAAGGGGTTTTATTCATATGTTTTTACAGCTTTGATATGAATGTGATATTATGATTATATGGGCTTGTTGTCATGCTGAAAATTGTGGTCGTTGGGAGACTTTTTTACACTAGATGATTCTGTTGTGACAATTTTTTTTATTATTGTGACATCACCCTAAAATGGAAATAGGGTAACTGATTATATTTAGTTACAGAAATGGTTTCCCTAGGATAATGGCATGTGTGATATTTCCCCTAAAATAAAGTGGAATGTGATAAAAGACCCTTTGTAAATTTATAAAATAATTTTGATGTGTGGTTTGTGAATATGAAGGTGATGGTTGTTTTTCATTGCTTTTGGAGCAACGATTTGGTTGTTTGTTTGGTAGTTCTTTTGGTTTGGCATGGTGGTTGTTTATTTGGCCATGATTTTGGGTTGGTGAGGTGGTTTTTGTTTATTCATTCTTGTGGGATGGTGGGATGATGGTACAATGGGAATTTTGAGCTTCTTATGATATGTGGTTTCTCTATGCTAGATGCCCATGAAGTGATGGAATAAATTATTTGGTTAAAAATGATTGAAATGATGTGGGATGGTTTGGTTAATGGGATGGAAATGAAAGATAAATAACTAAATGGTGGGTTTTTTTGTTAAATATGTATGGCGATGAATAATGAAACAAATTGAATTGATAATAGTAATTTATGTGTGGTGTGTTGTGTCTTGTAGTTTGTTTGGTGTTAGGAATTTAGTGGTGGTAGCATAAGAGATGATGTCTTGGGTTGATTAGTGCTTTGGTTGTGAACCCATAGGTTGTAATTTTGTGTGTGGATATATGTATATACTTGTTTATTCCTTGTTATTTATATATGCACCCCACCAATGTTTGGCACTTTGTGATGACACCTGCATAGTCATGTGGGGGTGTTTTCCTAACATCCATTAAGGAGGAAAGATGGATGGGTAACTGCTATGTCCCACTCTATCTTTTCATTAAGGTAGTTATATCATGGTTTGTGATGGTTGGAAGTATTTTACTACATTAGATGGTGGTTATGATGACCCAGGTGTTTTCAAGAAAGATATGACACTACTTGTGAGGTGGTGGCCCATGTTTTTTCAAGTGAGATTTGATATGAATTTGCATGTGGGAGGATACTATTGGGTTCATGCATTGTAGGATGTGGGGAACAAGGTTTATATCCTACATGTTCACGATACCCTACTCTTATGGTTAGGGTTGTGGATGTGTTGCATCCCATGGGGCTTCAGGTGAGACGTGGTGTGTCCATGACTGTGGTGAGGCAAGCCTAGGTGTCTACAGGTGTGATGTCATGTGACTATTCTTTTTGGTCAATTTGGTATGCAAAAGATATGGGTGCGCATAGATGTATAATTTTGGAATGTGAGAGAGTCATACCAACAGGAAAGAAGTGTGGGGTACCCTTTATCGATATGCTTCTTTTTATATTTTATTACTTGGCTTGTGTTGTTTGGTGAGTGTTCCTTGGTGAGGTTGGATGTGTTTAGTATAACTATATAGGTTTTATTTGGTTCTGTAATTTTTATTGCGTGAATTAGTATATTATTTTCACATGTTCATGGGAGACTTTGGTTTTCCTACTGAGTATACTTGTAGGCTCACCTAATGTATATTAAACTACTTTTAGATTTACAGGAGGATTACATTGACTATTCTAGAAATTACTATCTCAAACCTTTGGATAGTTTTTGTATCCATACGTCATTTTTTCTTTCGGATATTTAATTTGGATACTTTTATTTGTAATAGTTTCATTTATACATGAATTGTGTGATGGTTTTGGTTTATTTTTATATTATATCATGGAGTTGTTTGTGGATTGTATGAACCTGGTTCTTATTCTTGAGGTACAAGTTTCTTCTTTTCCTTTTTCCTTAAGTGTTTTTTAGAAAACAAGGGAAATGTGGGAAAATAAAAAATTTATGGGTATACACCATGTAATTTTGTACACACGCCGTGTACTTTGGCTGTGTGGGATGAAAATACAGGGTCTGTATGCTTGTCGGCGATTAAGGGTGTAAAAACTAACTAAATGCCATGTAATTAGTAATACACACTATGTAATCAGTCGGCAGGTTAATAGTAAGGTGGTGGAAGTATCCACCAGAGGAACGATAATACACGCTGTGTACTTAGTAATACACGTCGTGTAATCAGTTTGTAGATGAACAGTGAGGCGGCGGAAAGTAACTACTTGTGGAACAATCAAAAAGGAAAGTATATTCCATGTAATTAAGAGTACACGCCAAGTAGTTATGTTTTTTTGTTAAAAATAGGCAGTAGCCTCCTCATTTAACAGAGGAGCCAAAGGGTTTTCCAAGAGCTGCGGGAGAGGAGATTGAGACTTGGAGGAGCTCTTGATCGCTCATCGAGACTCAGATTCTTCCATCGTCGATCTCTTTTAAAACGAACATGTAAGGTCTTCCCTCTCCTTGAGTCTCTCCATTCAATTATTTACCTAAGGGTTGTTATTTACGTTTGAACAGGTAATATCTTATCTTAGATCTACATCATTTCTGGTTGTTTCAGGTTGTTACTTTCACGTATATCGATCAGAGGAGATCGAGGTAGGTGGTCTTGTGTTTAATTCCAACTGTTGAGATGATTTTGTGTACCTTTGTGCCAAAATCCCATGTTCGGGGTGTCATATATCAGAGACTTTGACTGTTGATATGCCTATAATTGAATAAGTAATCTAATAAATAATTATAAACTGTTGTTTGAGATTGTTTCTTTGATCTAGGGCCACCTCAAGGGTGTGTTTTCCCTGTTTAACTGTTTGGCTAGGATACCTGTGGGTATGCAGTGATTATAGAATTTTTTGAGTTTTCTTGAGGGGAAACATGTATAAATTGCTTGATTTTTCATTGGGCTCAGCCTGGTTACTTGTAAAACCGATGGAAATCCTGAGGGAAGTGTTTTGTTTATCCTGAGGGCAGTGTTTTTCTTAGCCTGAAGGAATTGTTTGGTTTAGCCTGAGGGAAACATTTCTTATTCCTAAGGGAGATATCTCGTATACCAGAGGGAAATATTCATTATAACTGAGGGCAGTCACCTGAGGATTTGGTTTCTGATTTCCTAAGGGCAAGGACTTGCATGTATAAGGATAATTTTTACTTGAATATTCACTTTGGTGATTTCTTATGTTGTACCTGCCAAGCTAAAGCACATGCTTGGTATTATTATTATCTTTTACTTGTTTGGTAGCCTATTGTGGTTTTTATAGTGGAACTGATATAGGAGATTCTCGGTTGAGGTAGAGTCTCAGAAAACTCAAATTTTAATTATATTGAATTGTTAAATAATTATTAAAATGGAAAGGTAACTGGTAGAAATGATTACTTTGAGTACTTTCTAGTTACTCAATTTCATTATTGCCCACTTATATTGCACATTTTCACTGATAGTTGGGCACGGGCCTTTGGTGGTTGCCTACTAGGATTTATTTCTCATACCATGTTTGGGTTATGTCTTGGGCCCAAACAGATTATATTGCTACAGGTGTCGATAAGGGAAAGAGTCCCTATACATGTACATGATTTTTGCAGAGGAGTAGGAGAGAATGGGACCGAGCTTAGGCTTGGGATACTGCTGAGTTCCTATTACACTGCTTTGGTTTTGATTTTCTATACTTTTTACCATGTGATGTATTATAGTAGATTGCAGTATATCTTGTTTTGGATACTTTCATAGATAAGAGACATGTCGCCTCATCATATATATGACTGTTGGTTATCTTTTACTTCAGTTTAGTTGTCCATATCAGGTTTATATTGTTTACTACTTTCTCTTTTATATATTTATATTTATTTCCATTGAACTACACATTGAAAAATGATGGCATAGTTTCCCCACTATCAGTTTTAGGCCCTCGCTTCTAGTCAGCAGCCACTGGCGTTTATGGAAATTCACTTGAGGTCATGTGACCAATTGGGTTTAGGGCACCTGTTGAGTGGAACCCGGATTCGGGACGTTAAAAAGTGGTATCAGAAGAATTTCTTTTCTCTGGGTCATTTTATTATTTAGAGACAACATAATGAGATAGATTTTTAAGGGATTTGGTAATAAACTTTTCCCAGGAGTAGCTACCCCATGTATAGGTAAAGGTCAGATTTCCTCGAATTAAATTGTGATTTTCTGTTTAGGATTGTTAGATTTGATTTGATTCTCACCATTGGGTGATTCCCTTGTGGTGTGATGTTTATATTTTTATACTTTGGTTCTATTTAGTTTCAACCCGATGAGATTAGGTTATGCCATCTCATGCATCATTTAGGAACATATTAGAATCACATTCCATACATAGTTTCCATGTAATGTAGATGCATTAGAAAATGCATGTTGTTGTGATAGGTACCTCGATAGATACGCCTACAGTTGATTGGGTATTGGTACATATTACAGTTGGGTTTATGGACGCTAAACATTGGTTCCTGACAAGTATGGGCTCTCTTGGACCGGAATTTAGCGAATCATGATTTAGCCTTTTGTCACTTTTTGTACTATAATGCGAAAGGTTGGGCGCTCAACTTTGGTTCACGGGGAGTATGGGTCCCCACGGATTGGAATTAGGCATATCGATGCTTGAAATTAATGAAAAGGGGATCTGGAGTAGTTCTGAGGATTATTTTCTAAAAAACACCAAAATACATGTCGTGTAGTTTTGACTACATGTTGTGTGTTCTTCTGTTCGGGGAGAAATGGAAAAAAAAATTCTAACCACATGTCATGTACTTATAGGTACACGTCGTGTCGTACAAGGCCGTATAACCCACCATGTGGGAGGGAACATGGGTCGTCCAGATTTTACCGAGGAACACATTGTGTACCTATTGTACATGTTGTGTCATCGTGACCCTGTGTCGGCCGGTGTGACTAAAAACATGGATAGAGAAATCTGAGCTTATACACGCCGTGTAAATTATGAACATGTCGTGTAGTGTAATCTTTGGATCTGGCCGTGTAGCTAACAACATGGGTCGGTGTTATCTATTCAAGTACACGCTATGTCCTTCTGAAACACACCGTTTAGTGTGAGACATGTATTCGGCCGTTTCACCAACAACACAGGTCGGTGAATCTCATCTTGTACACATCGTGTACATGTGGAACACGCCGTGTAGTGTTAGTTGGTTATCCATTCATGTCATGAACAACACGAGTCAGTGAAGCTTGTCTAGTACACATTATTTCTTGAACAAACATGCCATGTAAACATGTTATAAGGAGAGATGTGTGGCTTAGTTGTGTAGAAGGACTCGAGCATGGGAAGAAAATTCAAGTACACGCCATGTTTAATTACAACACACCATGTTTTTGGGGTGTTACATGACTAGTTCTAGAAGAAGTACACGCCCATGTGAAATACTTAAGCGAACATGCCGTGTAGATATTATACACTTCGTGGACTCTTGTTTCGTAAAACTTGAATGTTCTCTTTCTCCTGTTCCCTTCTAACATTTCCAATTATTATTCCTTGATGATATTAAACTAAGTCATGTGTTTGACCTTGTAGATTCATGCTGCTGAGATCACCACAAGTTTCTCTCCAAGAGAGTGGCGACAATTATACTCTAGAGATGGTTGGACATGGGCTACCAATGGATCCTCCAGCAGTGCCAGATACGGAACCAGTCGTTATACAGGACATAGGCACAGATGTGAAGTTCCATGAAGGCTTCATGCGGTTCATGTAGACCTTCCAGGGAGCACCACCGGTTGCCACATCTATGGAAAATATGACATGTATATTCTTGCAGCAGCATCCGCCTACATTTTCAGGGTATGGCGGACCACAAGCTGCGAAGTCATGGATGGGTTCTAAGAATATGATCTTCGAGAATCTGGATACGCCTCCTGGGAGGAGGGTCAAGCTCGCTACTTACATTTTGCGTGAAACTGCCAAGAGATGGTGGGATCTTACCACCCAGACTGAGCATCACCGAGACATGGAGTGGGATGCTTTTTAGGCAGTCTTTTATGACTTTTTCTTTACAGAGATTCTAAGCGAAGATAGATCTTGAGAGTTCATGAATCTGCAGTGGGGCTCCATGTCAGTGATAGACTATTCTTCCTGGTTCATCGAGCTATAGCATGTTGCACCTATTATGGTGGGTGATGAGAGGTTGAGGGTTAGACGCTTTGAGGATGGTCTTCAATATGACATTTGAGCACTGGTGAATGTTTTAAAGTTGCCTATAGATCATTCTATTGTGAACCAGGTGTTGATTACAGAGCAAAATCTGTGGGAAGATAGTGGTGCGGACCGAGGTGGTTCGGCACCGGTCTCAGGTACCATTTCTATCGTCAAGAGGAAGAGGCAGATGGATTTCTCTCACGGTGGCAGTACTGTCCAAAATAATTCTTCATGTGTCTAGGTAATGTGCTACCAGTGTGTTAAAGAAGGGAACAAGAGACCTTAGTGTACAAGTGACCCAGTGAAGTGCTGATATTATAGCAATAGGGGTCATCTTTAGCATTTTTGCAGGGCATTTCCACCTGTAACGGGTGAGAGGGGTTCTGTGTAGACACTGCATGAAAGTGTAGGACTAGCATCTTCTTAACAATCAAGGAATTGGAATACGTCAGGATGTTTAGACCGTGGAGGTGGTCATGGTTGTGGTAGCCAGACACCAGGATCTCAGAGACAGCAGGTTGGGTCAGCTCAGGGTAGCCAGGCTATGTCGCAGGGTCGCGGCACTGGGAAGACATATGCAGTGCCACATACCCAATAGGATAAGGATCCTGAACCTTCCACTATCAGAGGTAATATTATATTTTCTTCTATTTTTTCTTAGGTACTTTTTGATATTGGTGTTACGCATATCTTTATATATGTGCCTGTTTTGGAGAGCCTTGGGCTTTGTGTTTCTTCTTCTTCATATATCATGATGTTGTACACTCTGTTGGAAATTATAATGGTATGTGTGTGTCAGTGCAATGAGTGTCCCCTAGAGGTTGTTGGGTGTCACTTTCCATGGTACCTCTTTGTCTTAGAGATGAAAACCTATGATGTAATTCTTGGGATGGACCGTTTGGTACCCTTTAGAGACTTTATAGATTTCTATCATTGCAGGGTGAGTTTCAAGTCACTAGAGGGTGGGGAGTTTCTATACAAGGGTGAATGGGATGTCCAGGCGAGCTGAGATGGACCCGAGCATTGTGGGTGATGTGGAGTGACAGCCTAGATTGCAAGTTTATATCTAGATGACCAGGGAACTAGTTATATGGATTTCCTTCCAGTGGTAAATCATTTCAGGGATGTCTTCCCAGATGACTTTTCAGGTCTATCTCCAGAGCGAGAGGTGGATTTCTCTATTAAGCTTGTGCCAGGAGTGGCACTGGTGTCCATTCCTCATAGGATTGCTACACCAGAATTGTAGGAGCTCAAGAGGTAGTTAGAGTAGTCACAAGAATAGGGTTTTAACCGACCCATTACTTATCCTTGGGGTTCGCCTATCCACTTTGTGAAGAAGGTGGAAATTACCCTCAGACTTTGTGTGGATTATCGAAAGCTGAACCAGTTGACGGTTAATAACTAATATACCTTACCGAGGATTGATGATCTTTTTGATAAACATTGAGGAGCACAAGTATTCTCAAATATTTAATTGAGATTTGGATACCATTAGTTGCGCGTTAGACCATCGGACATACTTCTTACAACCTTTTGGAGCAGATATGGTCTATACGAGTACATGGTCATGCTATTCAGACTCACCAACGTGCCAGTAGTTTTCATGGCTTTGATTAATCAAGTGTTCCATCCATACTTGGATTCATTCATGGTGGTCTTCATGGATGATATCTTATTGTACTCTCACACTCGACATGACCATGCCACACATGTTGAGATCATTTTAATTACACTAATAGAGTATCATTTATATGTTATGCACTCAAAGTGCCACTTTTGGATGGACCAGATTCACTTCCTGGGTCATATAATCTCAGAGGTGGGAGTTTCGGTAGACCCATCCAAAGTGAGAGCAGTAGTTTCCTAGGAGAATCCTAATAACGTGTTCAAAATATAGAGTTTTTTAGGGTTGTATGGTTACTATAGGAACTTTATACAGGAATTATCCCACTTACCAGTGTTGTTGATGGGTTTGACTAAGAAGGGTATGAAGTTCGTTGGGTCAGAAGCTTGCAAGTAAACCATTCTGGAGCTGAATGGAAGGTTGACATTAGTACCAGTCATGAGACATCCAGAGCAATGGAAGAGCTATACAGTTTACTGTGATGCATCGGGTATTGTGTTGGGAGTAGTGTTGATGTAGGGAAATCAAGTAGTTGCGTACGGGTCTCATTAGTTGAGGCCACATGAGAGTAATTACCCGATTCATGATCTCGAGATGGCTGTAATTGCTCATTTGTTACGTTGTTGGAGACATTATCACTTGGAGAACATTTTTTGGTGTTTATGGACCAAAAAATTCTTAAATACATCTTTACCCAGAGTGACTTGAATTTGAGACAATGAAGGTGGGTTGAATACCTTCAGTCCTTCGACATTGATCTTGCCTATACAACTATTAAGGGTAACGCAATAGCAGATGCACTGAGTAGGAGGACTCGGATACAAGTAGTGCAGGAGGTCAATGGTCAGTGGTAGCTTACGGTTTTGTTCACTAAGATTCCTTTGGAGGTATACGATAGTCAGGGGTGAAACTATCTTTCATCCTTAGTCGGGACTTCTACCATCCTCGATAGATTGAGGATGAGACAACTATTAGATTTAGAAGGCCTAGTTCTACGGGATTCAGTGGCAAGTGAGGACCCACCTCCTGGTTGGAAGATAGTCGATGACGAGGTACTGCATATCCATGGATGAGTGTGGGTTCAAGGGGATATAAATGAGGAGTTGATGCAGGAATTTCATGCATCATCTTGGGTAGTGCATCCTGTAGTTACCAAAATGTATCGTGACTTGAGACGTTAGTGTTGGTGGCTGGGTATGAAAAGAGAGGTAGTTGGTTTGGTTATGAGATGTTCCACCTGTCAGCAGGTGAAGGTGGATCGTCAGAGGACATATTGTATGTTAAAATAGTTTGCCATTCTGGAGTGGAAATGAGACGATGTCATGATGGACATCATGACCGGGTAGCCAAGGTCAGCATGAGGAAATGATGTCGTATGGGTTTTTGTGGATAGACTTATGAAGGTAGCTCACTTTTTTCTGATCAAGGAGACTTTCGGTGTTGATGATCTCGGGAAGTTGTATATTTTATAGGTAGTATGACTTCATGGGGTCCCTTGTTATATTATTTCCAATATAGACTCCTATTTTATGTCTCATTTTTTGAAGAGTTTTCAGAGGGCACTGGGTACATAGGTGCATCTGAGCACAGCTTACGACCCTTAGACTGATGGCCAGTCAGAGCATACAATATAGGTGCTTGAGGACATGTTGTGTGCCTGCGTCCTGAACTTGTGGGGCTCTTGGGAGAAGCACATAACCCTTGTAAAATTTTCCTACAATGATAGTTTTCATAAAAATATTGATATGGAACCTTACGAGGCTTTATATGGTAAGCCATGCCAATCACCCTTGTGCTGGTTGGAGGTAGGTGAGGCAGCTTTACTGGGACCAAGTCTCATGCAGGAGACTTCAAAGAAGGTCTGGTTGATTCAGAAGTGGATGGATGCTGCATAGTCTCGTCAGAAATCTTATGTTGATCGCCGCAGACAACCCTTGGAATTCGTGGTCAGGGTTCAAGTTTTCTTGCGTGTTTCACTGAAGTTGAGGCATAGGGAGATCAGGAGATAGGGAAAACATTCATTGAGATATGTAGGTATATTTGAGATTATGGAGAGATTCAGGATGGTTTCCTATCAATTGTAGTTACCACCGAGGTATCGGTCCATGCACAACATCTTCCATGTATCTCAGTTATGTCGTTATCACTCAAACTCATCTCACGTTTTTCATCCTGAGGAGGTTGAACTTTAGGTTGATGCATCCTTTGAAGAGCATCCAATTCATATTTTTGATAGGAGCATGAAGGTTCTCTAAGGCCGGTCAGTTCCTCTTGTATGGGTGCTGTGGAAGCATGGCCAAGTGCAAGACGAAACATGGAAGTAGGAGACCCACCTACATGCTCAGTGGCCCGAATTTTTCTCAGCTTTATCTTCACCACCCTTGGAAGGGAAATTTGGGGATGAATTTATTTAAGGGGGGATGTTTGTAAGAACCCAGTTCTTATTCTGGAGGTACGGGTTTATTCTTTTCCTTTTTCCTTATGTGTTTTCGAGAAAACAATGGAAATGTGGAAAAAATACTTAATTTATTGGTACACGCAGTGTACTTTTGTACACACATCGTGTACTTTGGCTCTGTGGTATGAGAATATAGTGTGTGTAGGATTCTCGGTGATTAAAATAACTACACGCCATGTACATAGTAATAAACGTCGTGTAATGAGTCGGTTGGTGAACAGTAAGGCAGTGGAAGTAGTCGCCAGACGAACGATAGTACACGTCGTGTACTTAGTAATACATGCCATGTAATCAGTCGGAAAATGAATAGTGAGGCAACGAAAAGTAACCACCATAGGAACAAATTAAAAGGATAGTACATTCCATGTACTTGAGATTACAAGCCATGTAGTTAAGTTTTTTTGTTAAAAACATGCAGTAGCCTCCTCATTCGGTGGATGAGGCAGGGGGCTCACCGGGAGCTATGGGAGAGGAGGTTGAGACTTAGAGGAGCTCCCAATCACTCACCGAGACTCCGATTCTTCCACCATCGATCTCATTTGAACTGTGAAGGTAAGGTCTTCTCTCTCCTTGAGTCTCTCCTTCCAATTTTTTCTCAAAGGGATGTTATTTAGGTTTTAATGGGTAATCATTTATCTCAGATCTACATCATTCTTTGTTGATTCAGGAGGCTCCTTTCACGTATATCGATCAGAGGAGATTGAGGTAGGTGTTCTAGTGTTTAATTCCAATTGATGAGTTGATTTTGTGTACCTTTGTGCCACGCGCCCATGTTCAGGGTGTTTTATGGTTGAGACTTTGACTGTTGAGATGCCTAGAATTGCATAGGTAATCTAATGAACAAGTATAAACTATTGTTTGAGATCATTGCTTTGATCTAGGGCCACCCCAAGGGTGTGTTTCCCTTGTTTAGCTATTTGGCCAGGATACCCATGGGTATACCATGATTATATCATGTTTTGAGTTTTCTTGAGAGGAAAAATGTATAAATTGATTTCTTATGCATTGGGCTTGGCTCAGATACTTTCTTTTCTAATGGAATGCCTGAGGGAAGTGTTTTGTTTAGCCTGAGGGTATTTTTTTCTTATCCTAAGGGTTGTGTTTGGTTTAGCCTGATGGCAACATTTCTTATGCCTGAGGGCGATATCTCGTATACCTGAGGGAAATATTCGTTATTCCTGAGGGCAGTCACCTGAGGGTTTTGTTTCTGATTTTCTAAGGGTAAGGACTTGCATGTATAACGACAATGTTTACTTTAATATTCACTATCGTGATTTCTTATGTTATACCTCACAAGCTCATTCATAGTCTTGGTATTATTATTATCATTTGCTTGTTAGATAGCCTATTGTGGTTTCTACTGTGGCACAGGTATAGGATATTTTCGGTTGAGGCCCAGTCTTGGAAAACTCAGAATTCAATTATATTGAATTGTTAAATAATTATTAAAATGGAAAGGTAACTGGTAGAAATGATTACTTTGAGTACTTTCTAGTTACCGCATTTCATTATTTCACATTTTCATTGCACATTTTCAATGACAGTTGGGAACGGGCTTTTGGTGGTTGCCTATTGGGATTTATTTCTCACACCATGTTTGGGTCATGTCTTGGGCCCAAACAGATTATATTGTTGTAGGTGTCAATAAGGGAAAGAGTCCCTACACAGGTACATGATTGTTTTAGAGGAGTAGGAGATCATGGGGCAGATATTAGGCTTGCGAAATACTGAGTTCTTGTTTCACTACTTTGGTTTTGATTTGTTTTACTTTATACCTTGTGTTTTATTGTATTATATTGCAGTGTATCCTTTTTTTTCTTCTTTCTTAGATTAGAGACATGTTGCATCCTCATATATATATGACTGTTGGTTATCTTTTACTTCATTTTTGTTGTCCATATCAGGTTAATATTGTTTACTGCTTCCGCTTCTGTATGATTATATTTATTTTCTTTGTGCTACACTTTGAAAAATGATGGCATGTTTTCCCACTATCAGTCATAGGCCCTCACAGCTAGTCGTTAGCCTCTGGCATTTGGGGAAATGTTCTTGAGGTCATGTGACCAACAGGGTTCGAGGCACCCGTTGTGTGGCACCCGGATCCAGGACGTTACATGGATGATTCATTTTATCTCCCAATATTATTTTATTATAGAGGGTAATTCCTACCATTTAATGTTATTTTTATACCCTCGGTGCCAGTCACCAACCCAGGGCTTACTGGAGGCGTGACTTGGGGGGGGTCATTATCTCTCTCCCCTCATAGTGGTATCTTTGGAGAGATGGGGTCTTGATTGAGTGGTTTCAAAAGTGATAGTTGAGAGATATGATGGAGTTTAGAGTTAGGAACAGTGAGGATTTTATGGGTTGGCATTTCAATAGTTCCAGTTGATCTTGGTGCCATTACTATAAAAAAAAGGTTTACCTAGCGCTTGCTTAAAGCATTGTTAATGACCCCTTTGTTAGTCCTAGAAAAAGTACTATCAAATGGGGAATTTAACAGCCCTTTTTAAGCACTATTTAATGGGGAACTTTAACAATTATAGCTAAAATAATTTTTAAATCCCCCTTTTTTAGTGCTAGAAAAATCACAATTAAAGATATCATATAACAGTTCTTTTTTTATCACTATGAATGGGGGTCTTTAACGGTGCTAAAAAAGTGTTGTTAAAGGGGTACCATTATTATCACTTATAAAAAAACTCATAAAGGCCCCCACTTTAACAGTGACATAAAATAATGTCAATAAAGGGGGGCCTTATAAGCTCAAGAGAAAAAGGGCTCATAAAGGAAACCCATTATCATTGATTTTTTTTTAAAGCGCTGGTAAAGGCCCACCCTTTATCAGCATTTTTTTTCTAGTGCTCATAAAGGCAATATTTCATAAAAAATAATTATTTCACTATAAAAAATATATTAATATATAATTAAATCTATATTGATATAAATATAATATATATTTTTTAAATATGTTTTACATAAGGCTAAATAGGAATTTCAACTTAATATATAATATTTTTAGTGAAAATGGATGAAAAAATAATTTTAAAGAATCATTAATTAATAATTATTTAATTATTATTATGTAACAATGATTTAATAATAGTTTTATGACATAAAAATAAAATGAATTAATGAATGGTCTATGATAAGTTGAAAACAGACTTCAACTTCAAATGGACATAAATTTTGATTCGGGTGTCCTTTTGGGATATTCCACATATAAAATCTAATCTTGTGAGGATATCTACACATTTTTATATTGGGGGCACCCCTGAACACCTTTTTTAGGCCCAAAATGGTGTGAAATTCCTCCAAAACTAAAGTTTTAGTCGTTTTGTTTTTCAATTTTTTGACATTCGATGGAATTTGAACCTCGTTTAAGGTGGTTTTCTTGACCATTTTCAGAGAATATTGAATTTATTCCCAGATATTATATTCAAATTGATATTATGGTATTGAAATTTTATAATTTTTTACTATTTAGCTTTATTTATAATTAAATATATACATATTTTTTATATTTAATTATAACAAATCACTTAAATAAATTCATATTTCAACTTATTTACATACAAATGTATGTTTAAATATATATAAAAAATATTTATAATTCATTTTATTTAAATTAAAAAAAATTCAATTTTATTTACCTTATAAAAATTAATTAATATTTATATATATTTAACTATATAATTAATTAAGGGTGTTTCTGGGTCGGATTGGGTCGGTTTTGGGGATTGTTTGGACTCGACCAGACAAAAAAACATTGGGTTAGGTTAGGTTAGGTCAGAAGAGTTTTTAATTTTGTAACTGACTTGACTCAACCCATCTCAGATCAGGTTGGGCCAGGTCAGGTTTATGGGTTGTGGAAAAAAATGGTTCTTTTCAAACTTAATAACATGTATGCATTATGCAGTTACATATCATTCCCCCTCATCTATTAGGTGCTTCATTTTTCTCACCACACAAGGGGGGACCCTAACCATGATGAAAGATTCACCCCAGACTAGTGGGAAACAGGGATATCAAGGGAGTTGAAGATCAAACTGAAGGTGGTTTCTTGAGTTTATATTTTTTCACAGAACATCCTTGACCCGTGTTGACGATTGAATAAGTTGAGTGGTATAATTGTCGACAAGAACTCTGTTTTGAATCTTGGATTTGAAGTTGGATGTGGTGATTATGTGATCACTGGATTGATTTATTTTTTATGATCAAATGGATGTAGAATTATGTTTTGGTAGGTTTTAAGATCATATTCCAGAAGGGATGCATACAATATGTTCAATTATTTGTCTGTGAGACTTAGAGGAAGAAGAATAGTCCAATGTGAAAGTGTGCTCATCGATGAATCAATGGTAGATGTTGGGTTTAAGCACTACCATTAGAGATATATAGGCTGAGTGTGAAGTTAGAGATAATGAACCATGGGTAATATTTAAATGATCTGAGGTCATGTAAGTTATTATGGATATGGAGGTCGTGTCAGACCAAAAGGTCTAGTGTCTCAAATTTCATGGTGTAGATAGAGGATGAGGTGAATGTAGAGGGGTCATTCTCCAACAGATATGGGATCATGATGGTTGCTGTGGAGACAGAGCATGAGGCAAATTCAAGGGGAGTAATCTCTGGTGGATTTGGGGAAGTAGAGGTCACATTGTGCAGTAGAGGTATTGGATGAAGAAGTGGATTATGAGGGAAAGGTGATGTGTGGTAGTGATGGAATGGGAGGTCGAGTGATGACATTGATGATGTAAGCAAGGAGGATGACTCTCATGATAGTGTTGATGATATGTATCCATGCAAGGTGGTGTGTATGGGAGGGACTGGAGTAGTCTATCGGGTTGGTTGGGTCGAGTCAGGTTATTTTTTCCCAACCCGAGACCCAACCCGACCCAACCACGGGTCAACCAAATGGGACCCAACACGTGTATATGGAAATTTGAACCCAAACCAACTCGACCCAACCCAGATGGTCATTTCTAGTCTGTCAGGATTAGACACCCCTAATATATAAACATGTTTGCATAAATAATTAAGAAATATATTTCTATATTTATATTCTAATATATTTAAATAAATATATATTCTAAAAATGTATTCAATATAATATCCAACCATTTTTACATTATAAAAAATATATATATAATTTTAATATATACATATATGTGTGTATTAATAAATGGATATATATTAAAATTATATTCTCACAAATGTAAATTAATATATTACATAATATATATATATATAAATATAAGTATATATATATCACACACACACATTCTTATTTTATAAAATTATTTAAAAATTATTATATAAATATATGAATAAAGTATATATATGTACATATATATATAAATAAATAGAAATGTAATTGAATAGACAAAAAAAATGGTGTAGTAGAAAAGGCATTCCATCTTAAAAGGATAGGTGAAGGTTTGGAATCGAAGAATGCATATGTGGCAGGAAATTCACAAAGCACTATTAAAGGGGTGGTGGGTGAAAAGTGCTAATAAAGGGGGTGGAGCATTGTTAAAGGGGTTGTGGAAGTGCTAATAAATGTTCCATGCTCCTAGTGTCTAAAAAAATTACCCCCTTTAACAGTGCTTTTTGGGTACTTGTAAAGGGTGGTTTTATTAGTGTGAACAAAATAATTGTTAAAGGGCCCCTTTAATCACACTTTTTCTGAGTCCTATTAAATTATTCACTTTGAAATAACTTGTGTAGATATCACTTTATAAGCACAATTAAAAGACCTTTTCGAGTGTTGTTAACACCTAGTTTTGTAATGGTGTGTGTGACATAGGCTAGGGTGGTCGTCTAGTATATGGGATTTTAGGGCACCCATGATGTAGTGCATGAAATCTGAGCTTATTGAAAGACCAAGTGATATGGTCCTATTTGTAGGGTAGAGTCCATGGAGACGTTTATGCGTCATGATGAATTTTGTTCCTATTTTAATTGGGTTGTCTTGGGATGGTTATAGTGAATAAAGTAAATTAAAATGAATATTAATAAAATTACATACTACCTGGGAATAATAATAAAAAATCGGCTTTAATTACGGCTCTTTCTCATCATTCATGTATGACTTGGGTAGTTTTGGTTTATTAGGATGGTCTAATTGATCACTTGGGGGTCAATCTGATTGAGGAGGAAGATCATTTATAGAGGGATTTGTCTTCTTTCCATTAGTAGGATTCAGGTAAGTATGATAGTATTTTTTTAGATGTGGAGATAGAGATATGGAAAGAAGACCCCAACATCTCTTTCATTTTTATTTAGGCCCCAACATAGTACTGGGTCCCTTTGGAAGTTTTTCATAAGTGAGGATCTAGACGTTAGTAGTGGACACTATACCTAGGAGATAAGAAGGAGGTATATGTTTCATGATTTTACTTCCAAAAGGATCTTTCGATATAATTCATTTCGTCGACCATGAAGGCAATGAAGAGGCATGAGATATTTTCTCTTTGTAATATGATTATGTCAGTATGAGAGTTTGGAATAAAGTTCATGGACCTTCAATATTTTCCTCAGATCTTTTTCTAGATGAGGATTTTCATTCAAGATGTCTTAAGAAGTCACTCTATCCTTCTATATAAATTTTAGTTACTCCTTTTACAATTCCAATGTATCTAGAGGTTCCGAATAATTAGAATGTGATCAAGAATATTCACTCATGAGGAGGTTTATTGAAAGAGGGGAACTGGTAGGGTTATTTAAGAAGAAAGGTTGTCAGTGGAAGGACATAGTCACCGGGAGCATTGAGGTTTTGACAAGTGGGGATTCAATATTAGCATCCCCCATTCTATCCTTATAGGGCTACCAGTTTCTATGATTTTCTTAGGGTCATTGATCTAGTGTGTTTTGGTAATGGGGTACATGTCCATCACTGGAATGTGTTCTTCATTGTTCCCTAAGAATAGTTTGGTAGAGGTGGATAGGCTCATCACCAGCCTCAGTATTAGTTTCTAGTAAGATCATTTTAGTAGTAGGGGTAGTATGATTTCTCTCCACTTAGGGGAGATGGTGTAAGTGGAGTTCAACCATAGTATTTTCCTCGTGTTTGAGGACCTCGACCTAGGCATGGTCTTAGTTGTGATCATCATTAGGGAGGAAAACGAGATGGGTTTGGTCAATTTCATGCAGTAGAGTCAGTAGATCTAAAAGGGTCCAAGGTTCGTTAGAAGAATATTCATTATTCTAGTACACATGTTTGTTTCTTTTTTTATTACAGATATTTTCACTCCTTTGATTCACTTACTCTATCTCAAGTTGTAGGAGTGGATGTAGATAGGATTTGCATTCCATTGGTGTTGAATAAGCTTGTTAGGGTATAGAATATATTTTATTATGTGTGTCAAGGGTGTATACCAATGATGGGGAAACATAAATCTCATGAGAAACTTTTCTTGCTAAAAATACATCCATTCAATGTTATCCTCATCATTGACTAGTTTTATTTTTTCATTATATTATTGTTTTCTTCCAAATAATAGTTTTCTTCTTAGATTTGGATGTCTATTGTGTGGATTCTATTGGATAGTGGTGTTTTCAAGTCAATAGTCGGCGTGTTTTTCCCCTTCTTCCCTTGTTGGATGATCTGTCTGTGAAATATGCAGAGTCTAGGATGGTATAGGTTCCTAGGGTCTTTGGGTTGTTTTTGGATGATTTTTACAAGGTGTTTTTGATATTACCACCTTGATGTGATGTTGATTTCAGGATATAATTATAGCTAAGTGCTTCTCTGATTTTGATGGATCTTTATCGGATGATTCCTTCTGATTTGTGGGAGTTGATGTTTCAGATAGATGTTATAAGATAGAAGGGTTTTATTTAGACTAGTATGTCATTGTGGGGTTCTCCAATATTTTTTTCCAGGAAAGAATATAGTAGTTTGTGGTGTTTCACAGACTATCGGAGGTTGAATCATGTGATAGTCAAGAACTATTACCCTCGTCCAAGGATAGATGATCTTTTCAAACAATTGGGAAGGGCGAGTTAGTTTTCTAATATTGATCTATGGTTTGGATATCACCCATTGAGGGTGAAAGAGGGAAATATTCCAAAGAATTATTCTTGATGTCGGTATGGAAACTTTGAGTTTTTATTCATTCTATTAGGTGTCGTGAATGCACCCACCATATTTGCATGTCTTATGAACTCCATGTTACATGAGATATTAGGATAATTCATTTTTACACTTATCAATGATATATTGATGTACTTGAAGTTATAATAGGATCCTGATGACCATCTTAGAGGTGTCTTTCAGGTACTTTGATTCCACTAGTTGTATGGTAAGTTTTTCAAGTCTCTGTTTTGGACATGAGAGTTGCATTTCCTCAGGAATTTGGTATATCAACAGGGCATGGTAGTAGACCCATAAAATGTTTACGTAGTTCTTTCTTAGGGTAACATAATAACATGGTAGTGGTTTTCATTTTTCATGGCCTCGCAAGCTATTTTCAGTGGTTTGTGCCTGATTTTTCTCAAGTTGTAGCCTTGTTTACAAAATTGACTAGTAAAGACCACGATTTTGGGTGGACTCATCAGTGTATGATATTGTTTAGTTACCTGAAGGGTAAGTTATTCAGTGCTCCAATGCTTCAATTTCTTAAGGATTGTGTTATTTTTTAGGTTTTCTATGATGTGTCCCATCTATTTTTGAGAGTTGTCTTAATGTAGTAGAAGGAAGTGATCTCTTATGGGTCTAGGAAGTTATTCCATCATAAGCATAACTATTCCACCCATAATCTAGAGCTATAATAAGTTGGGTTTGTACTGATGTTGTGATGATATTACATCATTGGGGAGTTCTTTGTGTTCTTCATGGATCACAAGAGTTTGTCTTATGTCTTTTATCTACATGATTAAGATCTGTGATAGTGGAGGTGGATGGAATTTCTTCAGGAATATGATTTTGATATTTTCTACACATTATAAAAGGGAAATGTGATGGATAATGTATTGAGTAAAAAGTCACAAAAAAGATGCTGTTTAGGTGTTTATAGATTCCTGGAGAGTAATGGATGATTTTTCATCTGTGTACATAAATGCAAGGATGGATGATGGAAGAGATTTCCTATTTCAGATGAAATTGTAGTTTTCTTTTGAGAAAAGTTAGCACTAAGAATCTTAGATTAATACAAAAGAAAATTACACTAAATGAAATGAAGGTATTTTATATTTTTCATGAACAAGAATTGGAATCATGCTAGTAGTCACATTGTTCAAGTATATATCTTCCTCTTCAGTGAATCCTTTATTTACAAGGCCATCTACAATATAGTTCCCTTCCCTAGAAGTGTGACTAATGATATAGTTCATAGTAGAGATTTGTTCAAGACATTTTTCCCACATACCTATGAGATTCCATGAAATATGTATCCGACCAATTCTTATGGCTTCAACAATATTCATTGAGTCACATTCCAACCAAATTCTATTACAGTTCCATTTATAAACAATGTCAACCACTCTAATGACCCCAAACATTTCATCTTCCAAAGTGGTTGCATGTCCACACAACCCATAAATGCATTCCACCACAACCCCTTTATGATTCCTGAAGACCACCCCAAATCTAGAGGGTCCTGGGTTGTCCTTTGATACCACATTTGTGTTGAATTTGGTATTTCCCAATAAAGGGGTGGAACAAAATACTTCCATTGTGCCTTGGGTTTTAGGAAAACACCTCTAATATTCTAGCACATAAGAATCATGAAGACCATCACTAAATTTTCGTAGCACCCATTAACAATGTTGCCTTCTGTTTTCACTATCGCACATATCATTATAGCTGTAGAAGAATCAGAAAACTAATCCATGTTCTGGATTGAATTGTTTTATGCTCTAAAAATACAATGTATTAATTCGATGCATGCAACTCTAAATAAACCAGTGAGCTGCTCAAATTGATGAGTTCTAAAAAAAGATTTTAAAAAAATTGGAAATAACCTATTTGAGGAGGCTAGATTTAAAATACATTGAGAACAATTTTCCACATAGAGGATGCGGTCTTATAGCCTAAGAACAAGTAATCAACTTCCTCATGATGCTGGCGGCATAGGACGCACCTTGTGCATAGGGAAATTCTAACACATTGTAGATTATCATCCACTTGTACCTTCTTGTAATAGAGTCTCCAATGTAATGTAAACCTAGAAGGAGACATCCAATTTTTTTTCAAACCACCAATCCATTCCTGATCTCCTGGAATCAAATGATTATAAAATCTCTTGGAGTTAATGATTCCATTCAGCGACCCGTACCAGATAAGGAGATCAGCTTGATTTATAAAATCATGACTTTCAACAATGGGGGAAATATCTACTAGGAGATCCTCCATCTGATCCAGTTCCTCTATAATTGAAACCTTTCTATCAATATTATGTTCCTCAAGATCATTGCTATCAATGAGTAGGGATCCTATCCATTTAGCATTCCAAAATCTGTTGGAAGAGTTAACACTTACTGGCCAGTGTGAATTCCTTATTATAATCGAGAAAACAATTCTCAGTCTATGACAAATGGATGAGTTAAGATAACTAGTTTTCCATGAACTTAATCGACAAAGAATCCTCCCCCTAAGGAACTCTAGAGAAGTAGAGTTAGTACTGATAACATGACAGAGGGATTTTTCCAATAAGGCCTGATTGAAGGGATGTAGATTCTTAATGCCGAGACCACCAAGCATGGGAGGTAGGCAACATTAACTCCACTTAGTAGTGATGATCTTCCTCTCCATCAGACTTCCACTACGAACAATATTAATTATATTTCATTATATTTTATTTATAATTGAAACATGCCACATATACAACATAAAGGAGTTTATAAGCTTTGAGGTGACAACATGTTTAACAAGGAAAATACATCCTTCCATTAAGAGAGACATTCTTTTCCAAGAGTCAAGTGTCTTACTGATTTAACTTATGGTATTTGAGAAATGTGGTAGACGAGCCATTCCCAAAAAAAAGCACCCCAAGGTAAATAAAAGGAATTGAACCCTCCCTTATCCCAAGATCATGAATGAGTTGAGATTTCTTTGATGTTAGAATATTCTTTCTAAAATAGATGAAATATTTTCTCTAGCTAATATCTTTCCCTGAGGGACGTTCATAATGGGAGAGTTCTTTTTTGAGATGATTATTGTTCCTCTTATCTCTCTATGTAAAAATTACAATGTGATAAGAAAAATAAAATGATGTTGTTGTATTATTTGATGTGGAAGATATAAGATTCTTCGTGGGGTGACTTATAGGTAGAGGTGACGTGAAATCATTTTTCCCATGGTATTTCGTTAGATGGATGGTCAGATGATGGTTGGAATCGAATTGTGGTTAAGGAGATGTTATTTATTTTGGTTGAAATTCATGAGGGAGTCCTTCATGAATTAAATAGATCACCTTTAGTGGTACACACAAGTGTGTCCAATATGTACCATGGGTTGAGGATGTAGTTTCAATGGCCTAGGGTGAAATGTTTAGTAGAGGAGTTTGTGGCCCAGTGTCTAGTTTTACAATAGGTAAAGGTTGAGCATCATATTATTATAAGATTATTACAGCCCTAGGATGTTCATGAGTTTAAATGGGACAACATCTAAATGGATTGAATCATAGGGTTATCCTAATCTTAGGGAGTTTGTGATGTTATCTCGGTAATTTTGGATCAGATGATGAAATTAGATAACTTCATAGTAATCAAGTAGTCAGGTATAGTGGATTTTTTGAATAAAAAGGTAAGTGGATGATGTGGGGAGGTTTCGTGGAGTCCTGAAATCCATTATCTCATATCAGAATGTACATTTTACCTCATGAGTATGTAGGTGAATGCATAATGCTTTTGCAACTTAGTTATTATTAAACAATGAATTCCACCCACATATGGAAGGGAAAACATAGTAGACTATCCAGAACTAGTAGGATGTGTTTTAGGCATGCGTCTTGTAATTCGATGGATTGTGGGCATGAAACCTTCCCATGTTTGGGTTTTCTTATTATATCAGTTATCACTTATCCACTATAATAACCTTATTTGAGAATTTTTACGGGCATCCATGACGTTCTCCGTGGTGTTGGGAAGATTTTAATGATTCATTAGTTCTTGAACCTTATGTGGTGGAGAGAAAGGTAGATAAGGTTCAAATAGTTCAAGAGAGGATAAAAGTAGTAAAAGACTAGAAAAAAGTATTATACAAATTTTAGGAGGAGGCCCTTACAGTTCAAGGTTATGGACAACATGTTCTAGAAGGTTTCCCTTAAACATGGGTATCAGAGGATCAGTAAAGGGAGTAATCTCATGCTCAGATTTTTTGGGCCCTTCGAGGTGTTGGGGCATGTTGGTGAGGTGGATTACCGGTTAGAACTTACACCTAAACTAGATTGGATCCATGATATCTTCCACATCTCCAGCTCCATAGGTATCTTCATGATGACTCCAATGTCATTTAATGGGGGAGTTAGATATTGAAGATGATGTGATATTCATGGAGAAACCAGTGGAGATCCAATACTTTTAAGGTAAGGTTTTATGAGGATGGATCATTCCCTTAGTTCAAGTGTTGTGGAGACATAGAGGCCTTAACGAGAGTACTTGGGAGCAAGAGACATGCATGTGTTCCCATTTTCCTATGTTTTTTTTGAGTTTTTCCTTTCTTTTTTTCTCTTGGGTGTTCTGTTTGGACCTTAGTTTTTTATGAAATATTTTGTTTTCCCTTGATGTGATGTGTGATAAAGTTATAACACATGAAAAAGGGTTGACCTGATTTCTAATTGAGATGTATTATACTACGATGTGATTAAACACAAGTAGGATAATCAGTACCACCTATATTAGATTGTATCTTGACAAAAGGGATGAAATTCCATGATTCTTATGTTTGGGGAAGAATAATTTGTTCAGTTATTCTGAGAGTTTGGGTTAGAAGGTTTGGTTGGTGGAGGCATTTTAGATGTAATGAGACCCTTAAGAGGTATCCAGAGGGATGTTTGTTCAAACCCCTTACCTTCCAAGCTTAGTTCTGGGTTATAGTGAGGGAGAATAATTTGATAGGTATCTGATGTAATATTGTGTGAATTCTAAGTCTGTTACTTTTCTAGTTTTATTGGTTGGGGGTGTTTCGGGGGAGTTTTCGGGAGTTTTTTGTGGTGGATGGAGGTGCAACAGAGCTGTTACAAGAAATACAGATAGTGTAAATATATTACCTGATGTGTAATGGTGGTTCACATCTTTTGCATTCAGGTGGTTCATTGATTCTATATTGTTAATTGGTATCCCTTGAAAAGGGTACATGTTAAGTAAGTGGGATTCATGAAGTGAAACAAATTTGAGTGTTAAATCTTTCGTGGTGATGTGTTTTTCATTAGAATTTAAAGTCTATTATTTACATGACATGTAGGGATTACACATCATGTAAATGTCCTGTACAGTGTGTCTTTATAGGTTTAAGCAGTCGGCGTTATTTCTCAAACCCTACGGTCGGTGCTCCCTCCCTAATTCCAAGCGAGTTGTAGCTCACTCCCTTGGACTTTTGTGAATCCTTTCGATGGGGATTGGTTCTCAGCTTCTCGTATTTGATCCATGGTGAGTTATCCTATTGTTCTCATCATTTTACTTTTGTTCTTCTTTAGTGTTTCATTATGATGGTGTGTTTTGTTTTTGGTTTCCTTTTTGTGGTCTTTTGGTGTGGTGTAGGTTGATATGTAGTATCTCATGGTGTGGTTGGGGTTTGAGGATGTTTCTTCTTCACCCTGCGATGCACAATATATCAAGAAATCCTATTTGCGGTAGGGAATCCCACATTTCTCTTTATTTTGTAACATGCATTAGAGGTTTTCTTTCATATACCTATGGTTTATGGTTGTGTTGGCTTCATCAAAGATAAATAATTTGTTAAAATGAAATTGAAGAGTGAATGGGATTAATTCGCATATATTTACAGCATTGATAAGATTGTGATATTCTAATTATACGGGATAGGTGCCACCCTAAAAAATTTGGTCGTTATGGGGGTTTTTCTAGGATGGATGATTCTATTGTGACTGCTTCTTTTGTTGTGATTGTTGTGACAGCACTCTAAATTGGAAATTGGCTAACCACTTATATTTGGTTAACAAACAATTTACCCCAAGAATATGTCTTGTGTGATAATGCCACTAAAATAAGGTGGAATGTGATAAAATCCCCTTTTTAAATCTATAAAATTGTTTTGATGCATGTTTGATGTGTGGTTGGGGAATGTAGAGGTGAGGGTTCACTATAGGAAAAATCCATATTTGCGACTGGCAATTTGTGACGGGTAGGGGTCCCATCACAAATAAGTGGTTATTTGCGACGGGAATTGGGTTCCTGTCACAAAATGTTTCACACAGGTTGCGCCCGAAACCATGTGAATGGTTTTTGCGATAGGTTTTTTGTATCCGTCACAAATACACGACGGCGTTTTTTAGTATTTGTGATTGGTTTTATTTCCTCTTGCAAATAGAATGTCAGTAGGTGGGTATTTGTGACGGGACTCATCACAAATACCTTTTTAACCGCCGCCCCTAATTAATGGTGGGGTTGGTATTTACGACGGGCCTCTCGTCGCAAATACTCTAACTTATATATACCCCCATTTTATTTTTTCCATTCAACTACTTTCTCTATCCCTCTCCCACTTTCTACTTACATTTTCCCTCTTTACTTTTTTAAAGTTTAAGATTCTACATTGGATCAGTATTCAAGACTTACATCCTACAAAAGATTCAGTTTCAAAGTATTTATCTTTTAGTTAATTAAATTTATTTTATATTAGTTATAATAATTGTTAATAAGCTGTGATTAAATTACATTTGAATTTATCGTTTTATTTTGCATTATTTATTATTACAAATAATTATTGGTGATAAGTATTAATTAGTATTAATTAATAGTTATTATATTAATTATTATTAATGAGTAATCATTAGTATTAATTAGAAAAATTATTAATAATTAGTCATAATTAGTCATAATCAGTAATAATTAGCAACAATTTGTAATAATTAGTGATAATTAGTAATAATTAGTAATAATTAGTGATGATAAGAAAAAATTAGAAAGAATTAGCGGCAACTATAAGAAATTAGAAATAATTACTACTAATTAAAGAGAATAAGTAATAATTAGACGTAATTAGCAGTAAATTGCTATAATTAGTGTGAATTTGTAATACATAGTTATAATTAGAAATAATTAGTAATAAATAGGAATAATAAGGAATAAATAGGAATAATTAGTAATAATTAGTAATAACTAGGAATAATTAGTAATAATTAGTAATAATTAGTAATAATTAGTAATAATTAGGAATAAATATGAATAAATATGAATATATAGTAATAATTAGTTATAATAAGCAATAATTAGGAATAAATAGCAACAAATAAGAATAAATAAGAATAGTTAGTAATAATTAGTAATAATTAGTAATATTTTGTAATGATTAGTAATATATAGAAATAAATAGAAATAAATAAGAATAATTCGGAATAAATAGTAATAATTAGTCATAATTAGTAAAATTGCCAATAATTAGCAATAATTAGCAATAATTAGCAATAATTCGCAATAATTAGCAATAATTAGAAATAATTAGCAATAATTAGCAATAATTGGTATTAATTAGGAATAATTAGTAATAATTAGTAATAATTAAGAATAATTAGGAGTAAATATGAATAATTAGTACTAATTAGTAATAATAAGTAATAATTGGGAATAAATAGTAATAAATATGAATATATAGGAATAAATAAGAATAAATAGTAATAATTACTAATAAATACTAATAATTACTAACAATTAATAATAATTAGTAATAATTTGTAATAATTTGAAATAATTGGAAATAATTAGAAATAATTAGTAGTAAATATGAATAATTAGTAATAAATAGTAACAAATATGAATAATTAGTAATAATTAGTAATAAATAGTTATAAATACGAATAATAAGTAATAACTAGTAATAAATAAGAATAATTAGTAATAATTAGTAATAAATAGTAATAAATACGATTAATTAAAATAATTAGTAACAAATACTAATAATTAGTAATAATTAGTAATAATTAGTAGTAATTATTAATAATTAGTAATAATTAGTAATAATTAGAAATAATTAGTAATAATTAGAAATAAATAGAAATAAATAGGAATGATTCGGAAGAAATAGTAATAATTAGTAATAATTAGTAATAATTAGTAATAATTAGTAATAATTAAGAATAATTAGCAATAATTAGCAATAATTAGCAATAATTAGCAATAATTGGGAATAATTAGTAATAATTGGTATTAATTGGGAATAATTAGTAATAATTTTTAATACTTTGTAATACTTTGTAATTATTGGAAATAATTAGTATTAATTAGTAGTAAATATGAATAATTAGTAATAAATACTAATAAATATGAATAATTGGTAATAATTAGTTATAAGTACATATATATATATGAATAATAAGTAATAACTAGTAATAAATATGAATAATTATTAATAATTATTAATAAATAGTAATAAATATGAATAAATAGAAATAATTAGTAACAAATAGAAACAAATAATAATAATTAGTAATAATTTGTAATAATTCGTAATAATTAGTAATAAATTGAAATAAATACGAATAATTAGTAAGAAATATGAATAATTAGTAAGAAATATGAATATTTTTTAATAAATATAAATAATTAGTAATAATTAGTAATAATTAGTAATAATTTGTAATAATTTGTAATGATTAGAAATAATCAGTTATGAAAACATATCATTATTAATAAATAGTAATAATTAGTAATAAATATGAATAATTAGTAATAAATACAAATAATTAGTATTAATTAGTTATAATCAGTAATAATTAGTAATAAATAGTATAAATTAGTACGAATTAGTTATAATTAGTAATCATTAGTTATCATTATAATAATTATTAATAATTAATAATAATTGGTAATAATTCGTAATAATTAGTAATAATTAGTAATAAATATAAATAATTAGTTATAATTAGTTATAATTAGTGATAATTAGTTGTAATTAATAATTATTAACAACAATAAGTGATAATTATAAATAATTAGAATTAATTGGTATTAATTAGTAATAATTACCAATATTTAGTAATAATTGGCAATAATTTGGAATAATTAGGAATAATTAGGAATAAATAGAAATAATTAGAAATAATTAGAAATAATTAGGAATAATTAGGAATAATTAGAAATAATGAGCAATAAACAGCAATAAATGGAAATAAATAGCAATAATTAGTAATAATTAGTTATAATTACTAGTAATTGGTAATAATTTGTAATAATTAGTAATAATTAGTTATAATTAGTAATAATTAGTAATAATTAGTAATAATTAGGAAATACTAGGAATAATTAGTAGCAATTATAAATAATGGGAAATACTAGGAATAATCATTTATAATAGGAATAATCGGTAATAATTTAGAATAATTAGCAATAATTAGAAATAATCAAAAATAATTAGCAATAAAAAGTAATAATTAGAAATAATTTGTAATAAATAGAAATAATTAGTAATAATTAGCAGTGAATTCGTAATAATTAGTAATAAATGGTAATAAATATGGATAAATGGAAAAAAATAGGAAAAAATGGAAAAAATAGGAATAAATTGGGATAAATTGGAATAAATGGAAATAAATAGGAATAATTAAGAATAAATAGCCATAAATATAAATAAATAGCAATAAATAGAAGTTAATATCAATAAATTGTAATAAATAGCAATAATTAGCAATAATTAGAAACAAATAGAAATAATTAGCAATACTTAGTAAAAAATTGAAAAAATTTCCAATGGAGTAATAATTACTAATAAATTGGAACAATTTCCAACAGATTGGAAGTATCTATTTTGCCCGAAGTCTAGTCTCTTAGTAACTTTATCCCACTAAAATATCTATGAAATTCTGTTCCCATGTATGAATATTCATTTTCTTATGAACAAGATTAGAGAACATTGTGGAGAGGCCTCCCTACTCTCTATTCTCATGCATATGAAAATGGATATGCATAATTTGGAGAAAGTTACAAGGAGATGAACTATCGAGAAAAAGAGGCTCTTTTTTTATGACTCTTCTCCTTGAAACATTCTCTGACATAAATAACTATGAAAAATTTAATCTGATGTATGGATATCCATTTTCATATGCACGAGAATGGAGAGAAGTGTGGTGAGGCCTTATTACAATCCTTTCTCGTGCATAGGATAATGGATATTCATATGTTAGAGTAGATTTTTCATAGTGATTTCAGTCCGATAAAGTTGAAAGGAGATAAGCCATTGGGAAAAAGTGCTACTGCCAATCCGCTGGAAATTATGTCGCCTATAATTAGTATATATTAGCCGTAATTACTAATAAATTGTGGTAATGTGAATAAATCATTATAAATTAGTGTATATTAGTATAAATTTAAATTTAAATACTATAAATAAATATAAAATAATAGAAATTATTATAAATTTCAAGAAAAATATATTTAATTTTCTTCTCTTTTGGGATAGAGTTTTCCTTATATTAAATTAGTAAGAAAACAAATTATTTTATATTTTTCAGAGAAATATGGAATAAAGAAGTCAAAAATAGTCATTATTAAATGACCACGCTTAGATAAATCTGTGTAGAAATCCATACAGTTCTGGTTTTAATGTTGTGTATATTGAGGGTGTTGAAGCTTTCTTATCACTTGCATCATCATAACTAGAATTTTTTTCAGAAGAGACAATTAAATAACCGGGTAAAAAATGTATTCTATGGACATTTCACACATTTGAAAATGTCTGGGTCATCTATTACATTTTGGTTTTCAACCATATTATGTTTTTTGATATCAACATAGTGATTTCAGTTCTAGAGACGATACTAATATTTTGGTTCCAGATCTATCACAATTTTTAAATTTATTACAAGATATGGAAGGTCTGTCTTTTCAAAAAACTAAAACTCGAGTTGATATTGATTTGACTCCTCAGTTTGAACCATCTTTATTTTATGAGTTTTTGAGGTCTATTGAGGATTCCTTATATCCTGGTTGCAAGTTAAAAAAAATGAATCGTTTCAAAATTTATGGCTATTAAATCCTATAATGGAATGTCAAATAGTTATTTTGATCAGATATTCAATTTTGTAAAAACACTATTACCAGAAGAAAATGTGTTGCCTATAGGTTTCAATGAGAGAAAGAGTTTAGTTCATAATATGGAATGTAGTTATCAGATGATTCATGCATGTTCATATGATTAAATCATATATTATGGTAAAAATGAGTCATCGGATAGTTTTACCACATGTGGGAAATTGAGGTATAAAGAGGCTCAACTAGGGAAATATAGATTTATTCCTATAAATTTTTTGAGATATTTCCCTCTTACACCCAGATTATAGCATTTATTTACATCTCAGAACACAGTTGTACTGATTTCATTTCAAAAAACCAATATTTCAACCAGTAAAAGATTAAATCATCCATATGATGTTGATTTAGGGAAACATTTGGACCAAATTCATTCGGCTTTTTCTATAGAAGACAGAAATGTGTGATTGGGTCTTTATGCTGACTGTTTTTGTCTATTAGGTTACTATTCTAAATATTATTCATGTTCGATTATCTTTATAACTAAATAAAATTTACCTCTTGGGATATTCATGAAGGATCCATATATCTTTTTGACCTTATTAATTCAAGGACATTTGAAAAAGAATATTTATTTTTATTTAAAGCTCTGGATTGATGAGTTAAATTCATTTTGGAGTAATAGTGTCAATACGTATGACATTTCTATGAAACAAAATTTCATATTGACTAAATAGTATTCATGTTTGATTATCTTTATAACTAAATAAAATTTACCTCCTGGGATATTAATGAAGGATCCATATATCTTTTTGACCTAATTAATTCTAGGACATTTGAAAAAGAATATTTATTTTTATTTAAAGCCCTAGATTGATGAGTTAAATTCAGTTCGGAGTAATAGTGTCAATACGTATGACATTTCTATGAAACAAAATTTCATATTGAAAACTACATTGATGTGGAAAATTAGTGACTTCCAAGCATATATAATGTTATATACCTAGAGTATACATGGTCCGATATCACATCTACACTATATAAGAGATATCCAATCCCCGAATGGCCCGAAAGCGTTCATTTTTATTTATTTTTGATAACCCCCCTTTCAAGGGATGAGGGGGAACCCCTACAAGGCCCATAGGCTTAGAGATTACAAGGCACGTAGGCTTAGGATATTACATAACCTGAAGGTCTTAGGGAATTCAAAAGGACTATCTACAAGGAACTACCCCTCCCCACCATCTACATCATGATAAAAGCTCTCCACCTTTTCATGGTCGCCTTTATAGGCTTCACGTGAAATCATAGGATGGTCCCGATGGCATAGCCATACCCTCTCATTCTGACAATTCCATGTGGCTCTACTCTGGTGAGTTCACATGCTCTAAATCCTTTTCTGGGGCTGCTCCTTTTATGTAGTGTGTCTGGGGCAACTGCATATCGCCCGAAGGCCTTAAGGTGGCCCGAGGGCCTTAAAGGTGGCCCGAAATCCCTAATGACCTGAATGCCTGAGTGGCCTGAAAGCCTTAAGGAATCAAAGCCCAAACTGGTGTCCCAAGGGGAATAGTTCAAGCTGCTACAGTACTGGACTGTACCTGCTACAGTAGCTACTGTAGTACCTGCTACTATACCTGCATAGTGTATAGTTCTACTACAGTATCGGTACAGTGTATAGTTCTGCTACAGTACCCACATAGTGTACAGTACTTCTACAGTACCCCATAAATATGCCTCTACCTAGTGCATAGTTAAAATCAATTGGATAAAATCAATTTCCTCTTCATTACCTCCCATCACATTTAGACCAATAATAAACCAACAGAAAAATGATGGATTTGGGATAGTACATAATTGGATAAAACGGGTAATTTTTTAGGATCTTCTATATTGGTATGATTTTTTAGTCTGTCACATGTTTGATTTCATTCATATTAAGAATAAATATTTTGAAAATTTATTTCATACAGTTTTAGATACATTAATTAATATCAAAGATAATGTAAAGGCATGATTAGATCTAGCCCAAATTTTTAAGTGACTAGAACTTGAACTGATTGAAAATGTAAAATCATATAAGTTAATAAAGACAAAAGTAGCATATACACTATCCAACAAAAATTGATTATTATATTGTAAGTGTATTGAACATTTTAGACTTCCATATGGTGATGCTTCTAATTTAGGAAGATGTGTCATAAATTTTTATATTACAGGACTAAAAATTCATGATTTTCATGTTATAATGGAAAGACTTCTACTGATTTTATTAAATGGTTTGTTTAATTCTATTATTTGATATGTGATAACATACATATCATATTTTTTCTGAGATATTTGTGAAGTGACAATAGAATACGATGCACTAAGATGACTATAAGAATATGTTGTTTTAATTTTATATAAACTGGAAAAAATCTTCCCCTGACATTCTTTGAATCAATGAAACATTTGATAATACATTTATTGCATGAAGAAAAATTTGGAGGTCTAGTACAGTTTCCATGGACGTACCCATTCGAGAGATTCGTGCATAAAATGAAGAAAAAGTGCGTAATAATGCATTGGTTTAAGGATTAATTTTGAAAATCATATTTTCAAGAGGAGGTTTCTTTTTTATGCTCACATTATTTTCAATCTGAATATCCATCAAAACACAAATGCATGGGTCATAATGAGGGAAATGTTGATGATGAAATGAGAAATCAATTATTAGTTTTTAATCATCCCAAACTTCTCTTCTGTGGATTTCATGAAAAATAGATTTCAGATGATTAAAATCACAGAGCTCAAACATATGTTCTTCTTAACTGGGAAGAAATGAAACCATTTGTATAGTGAGGGCTCCTATCACTTATCCTATAATCTTTGTTATAGTAAATTAATATTATTTTATTTGTAGGTCATGTGATAATCATATCATGAAACAAATTCCCCAAATTACAGTAGCTTCTCTTAAAGAACGTCGACAAAATAATTTTTCCAATAGGTTCAAAAAACAGGTAACATAGATTATTTATGGTTTAACATATAAAATCAATTTATTTCTGGTTATATTTATAACTGTTTAAAAAAACAGGTATCTAAACATGCTAATAAAATTGATAATCGGTCGTGTGTATTGAGTAACCCACCATCCAAAATGGTTAGATCTTATAATGCATATGTGGTGAATATTTTTTGATTTCATACATGTACATGTAGATAATAAAGAAAATGAATAGTTTTGTTTTATTAAGATGATCTCATCATAGATAAACTAAAGTTGAATTTTA
This sequence comes from Viscum album, assembly GCA_963277665.1. Classification (NCBI taxonomy): domain Eukaryota; kingdom Viridiplantae; phylum Streptophyta; class Magnoliopsida; order Santalales; family Viscaceae; genus Viscum; species Viscum album. Next base: position 1,229,185,086 of record OY728163.1, on the reverse strand, counting down.
TTGTATGTTGTAAGAAATTATTGAAAAATGTTATCCAGGATATAATTACATAATGACGTTTAAATATCAGTGGTTGGATACTAAGAGAGGAATTAATGTTCATCTGAGCTATGGAATCATTGATATTAAATATTAAATTCCTATGGTAGTAAATTAAAGATTTTTATTGGCTCATTAGGCACCTCAAATTTATTATTAATACTATTTTGCTACTTCAAGAGAGTTGGATGATTAGGGGAGAATTAGAAAAATTAAATCATGGGAAAATCAGTTTACTCAATGTGATTGTGGTTCAACTGAAGTGCAAGAAATTGAAATTTTTCAAGAGACTACAGCAAATAAATATTTTTCACAAATAGGTATGAATATTGATAATGACACCCCATAGTTAATGTTCGATGGTGATGATGATGTTAATGATGTTACAAATGAATTTGAAATGAAAATATATGACTAAACTAAAACTCGTATAGAAATTGATGATGTTGAAGACGAATATGAATACATTAACATCATCAGATATGAAGATAATGATATAGATGAAGATTGAAATATTAAAATTCTAGTTATCATCATATATAATATAATTTTATATAAAATAGTTATTTTTAACTATTTTCTAACAACATACATTTCATGTTTCAGATGGATGAGGATCAATTTTGTCAGTTATAAGAGGTTGATCAGCCTTTGGATGAGTAGGATATTGGATCATCTGAACCTCAGTCTATTGGCGGTTTAGGGAAGAATCATAGAGGGAATGGTCTTGCTCGATTGATGATTATTAACCCTATCTCAGAGTGACGTTCACATATTGGATTCAATCTAAGCATTCAGAGGTATGTTTACCTATGTATTTTAGTTTGTTTTCATTGATTTATTTATATACTTATTGTTTGATTATTTATTATTTTTCATATCTTTTCACATATATTTGTTGGATTGGGGAGTTCTATATTCCGCAATTGTTTTTCTGAAGCATGAGTCACATGGCATCAGATTACTATTGATTTTCAACACTACAAGTTCTCTCATTGGATGGTACATAAATAAATAATAATTATTTTTGAATTTTATTTAATTAATAACTTGATATTATAATTTATTTTTAGTTTTTATGGTATCCCATAAATGAAAGCATGTGCGGCACTATATGGAAGTCATGTGAGGGGTTTATATATGAGCATTGTTATCTATTTTTGCACAATTTTAGAAGGAAAGTAATGACAAAATTAGGAGTGACAAATCTTGATGATTCTTGACATGCTCAACAACATGATTACATTTCATCTCATGTTTGGGATGGATTATGTTCACACAGTATGGTTGGTTGTTTTTATTGGATATCATCAGTAGTTCAACAAAACTATGGGAGTTAGGAGGTGGCACATCGAGCTGATAGTCGTACATTCAGTATGCATTGGAAATATACAGTAAATACTTTTTTAAAAAATAATTTATATAACTTTCAATGTAAAATATTTATTTTATATTCATATGGGTAGTCGAACATCCTTCTATTGTAGAGATTGATGTTTATAAGTGGATGTACAATGATCCGGTCACTAGAGAGATTAAAGGTGATGGCCAGCATCATATTGCGGTCAGTGTAATTTCTTTTTGAGTTTTAAAATTAACTATAAATATTATTTTAACAATTTTAATTTTAAATTGAAATTGAAGGAGTCATTTGAGGTCTATATATCTCATACATAGAATGATAGTCATGATGAGACCGAGGGTAAGACCAGTACACACCGATTTGAGGAGGCAGAATGGATGCAAGTGACCCAATTTGGATTTGAGAAAGGCCAAGTTATTAGTATCATCTCTCAATTTATGCATGGGAGTTATTATGGGAAAACTGTGGTGTTAGAGTCTAGATCAATAGGAGCTTATGTGGAGTCATTATCATATGATTGTTGGTTTTGTGCATAGTGGAAGTGCATGGATGGGTGTATGCATAATGAATTTTACCCTTAACAATGATTAATCTGAGATCTATCACAGTTATAAAATGCCATATCTTCAGAAAAGAACAAAGAATGAAAAGGAAAGAGTTATGCCCTAGAACCATAGAGAGGATCATCATATATTGGATATAATTAATTTAATTAAAACACAATAATTACCCATATTTAATTCCCTCTTTGTTGATGTTTCTAGTCATAATCCAATGTGATCTGTCATTACATTGCAGAATCCAAGTGTAGGCTTCCTCTAGCTATGATCCATATGTGCTCCACGTATCCCTAGATATCATTGAAGGGATCTTTGGGTTATAGCATAGAAGAGTCTTTTCATGTGATGTATGCCTTCGATCTCCTTGAGATCCACTTACAAAGTGCTCTCCTTGGTTCGGTGGAGGACGATCCCTCTCGTAACTTGAGAGCATTCTTGGAGGAAAGGAATTCTCTCTTGTCTTTATTGAATTCTCTAGATCCATTGTTCACAACCATAAAGGATGGATAGTCTTAAAGAGAATAATTTAATTGGGATTTATAATACATAGAACAATAAAAGAAAATAACTACCCATAGGTGTCTATTTATTTCATTTAATTCTCAGTAAGACCCCATACCTAATAATAGTGTTTGACTGTTATTATCACTTAACATGTGCCTAGAGGATTACAACTAATATTATTTAATTAAATAACTAATATTATTTCTCACAAATCCCCATAAAAACAACACAACATCTATATATTACTATAGACGGTGTGTACTTTTATTTTTCCATTTTTATTTATTTCCTCCACCACATTTCCTAGACCTTCAATAATGACTATTTATTTCACAAATAAATATCAAAGCATTATTTTCTAAAAAATATATTATTTCTCCCACAATATATTCTCTCAAATAACTAGCATCGAAATAAACGTGATCAGGTATCCTTGACTAATTATTAAACCACAATAGGGAATAATCATTATTCAACATGTTAAATTAATATTTAATAGAGATACTTGGATACAGCTAGTGTGTGACCCTCTAGGCCTCTTTCTCAGTGGAATTAGGTGGATCCTACATAACTTCCAAGGTTAGTGTCTAGAAGCACGCCATGGAATCTATAGATAAAGAAGTTAACACCTCAATAATGTGTCACCTCTTACAAAGGCTCACCGTGTAATGTAATCCCTTTGTCTCAATATCTCTGTTCAAGTGGGTTGCATGCTAGTTCCATCAACCCATGTGCTCGATTATTCTTTCTTTGACTTCCCAAAATTGAACATGACCATTACTCACCATGGAAATGGATTTATTTAGGCTATATCAATTCTATCAAAGGGCCTAAGTTATCAACTTCTTTTATTGAACAGAAGGGACAAATCCTTTTTCACATTATCTATTAATGCTATATTACTCGTGATGCACCCAACATATCCTACCTCTCTAGGAATAGTGTTTCATAATAGTTTCTTTTAATACATCTAATTGCGTAATTTTTAAAACCCATTAATAATAATCTTAAATTCTAAGGACCAATACACATGTCTGCAGATAGCAACATCCAATAAAAGTATGAAATGTGGATTTCTTACTAGTTGGTCTAATTATCATAATATCCTCAGGATATTACCAAGGGTAAACACCATGAGAAGATGCCTCAATGTTTTATTAGTCCTCTCTACTAATGGACTATATTATTTTTGTCCTAAAAATAACATCATCCCATCATAGAACATATATATTCAAGAATAGATTTATGGAACTTTCAGGTTCTCATCATAGTAGGGATCCATTATGACCCATTAGTGTAACAGCTATACTTAGGACATTATCACACACTTCATCATGCAGAATAACAATCAAGATGTGATAAGGTATTTATTAATATTTTAATCTATGAATACAAGTTTATCATAAAGTACAGAGTAGTTGGTTTTTTGCCACAAACTCCAATAGACTCCCACTTGTACTAGAGACAACTACTAACAACATTTAACACACTAGCTCTCACATGATTTTATTTCTTTTTCTATGATAGGACTTTAATCACGGGGTCATCCACATTCTCTTTTGTTTACACTCTTCTTACAACAACTTTACCATTTTGATGCAAATCCCTTAAGAGGTGATACTTCTAGAGAATGTGCTTTGTCTGTTGATGTGACCTTGGTTCTTTTTAAAGATCCACCATTGTAGTATTATCACAATACAATGTGATAGGATATTTACTATTAGGCACCATATCAAGCTCTTGAAAAAAGTTCTAACAGCTTCCATAGCTACATCAGAAGTCGCTATATATTAAAAATATGCTATAGAATCAGTGAAAACCAGCTTCTACAAAATCTTCCAGCTCACAAATCCTCCATTGAGACAAAAAAAATATCTTTATTGAGACTTTAGATCATTCTACTCTGTCTAAAAACTAGAATCAGCATACCCTTGGATGAAAATCTCTTCATCTCCTACATACACTAGAAACATATCCTAAGATCTTCTTAAATACTTTAGGATAGTCTTAACAGTATTCCAATGTTGTTGTCCTATATTTTATTGATATCTGCCTACCATTATCAGTGCATAGGCAACATCAAGCCTGGTACATTACATGTCATACATGATGGATCCTACAACTAAAGTGTATGGGTTCTTACTCATTTGATCTTTCCCCTGTTGTGTTTGAGGACACATTATCTTAGAAAGATATAGGCCTTGTGACACTAGAACCAATACCCTATTGGATTATTCTATACTAAATCTCATTAGTATTTGGTCAATGTATGTACCCTGACATAGTCCAATCATCCTAATGGATCTATCACAAGTGATCTTTATCCCAAAAATTTAGGTGGCTTCACCTAAGTCTTTCATGGAGAAACACTTGTTCAACCAGTCCTTAACAGACTATAAGGCTGGTATATCATTTCCAATAAGTAATATGTCATCAACACATACTACATGGATAACGACTTCCTTCTAATTAAACCATTTATAAACACATGGATCACAGTCATTCTTAATGACACCACATTTCATTATGGCTTCATCAAATCAAATATTTTGTGACCTGGATTCTTGGTTTAATCCATAAATAGATTTATGCAACTTGAAAACTCATTTGGCTTCACCTGGTGTTAGAAACCCTTTTAGTTGTGTCATATAGTCATCTTCTTGAAGGTTCTCATTAAGAAATGGTGTTTTTACATCCATCTACCAAATCTCATAGACATGTTAAGCTGTTATGGCATGTATGATTCTTATGGATTTAATCATGGAAATAATCAAGAATGTTTCATCGTAATAAATTATTTAATGATATTTTAAACCTTTAGACACTATCCTTGCTTTATAAGTAATAAATTGTCCTTTTATGTTCATATTTCTCTTGAATACTCATTTTCATCCACCAGGATTTACATTAACAGGTTCATCGACTAGAACCTGAACTTGGTTCTGATATATGGAATCAATCTCATAATTCATAGCTTCTAGCCATCTTGCAGCTTCTGAGCTCTCTATTAGTTCATTTTAGGAGAGAGTCTCATCATTTTCTAACAATAATGATTCACCATCCTTTGTGACTAGGATACCAAATCTCTCTCATTCCCTTAACTTTCTTGATCTTTTACACAGTACTTGTGTTTCTGGAACCTCTTCCATAGGGACCTATGGAACTTGTTCCTATAACAAATCCTATGTATCTTGAGAATAAACTTCATTGTAGTCAATATTTCTCCCACTATATTTTTTGAGGAAGTTTTTCATCTCAATAAAGGTGGATTGTCTGGAAATAGTCGCTTTGTTGTCAGAAGGGTTACATAGGTAATATCCATCAATTTCTTTGGGATATCCTATAAAGATGCACATCCTTCCCCAGGGTCCTATTTTGTTTCCTAAAAAGGCCTTCAAAATGCCTCGTATCCTCATACATTTGTGTGCGACAAAATGGGTTTCTTTCCATTCCATAACTCTGAGGGAATTCCATTTTTCACCATAGTTGGTACTCAATTTAATGTGAATGATGCAATTTATAATGAATACCCCAAAAGGATAACGGAAGACATGCATGACTCGTCATCGACCATAACATTTCCAACAAAGTGTGGTTCCTCCTTTCACTAACACCATTAAACTATGTTGTATAAGAAAGTTTCAGTTGATATAGAATCCCAAACTCCCATAAAAGGTTCATGAACTCTTGGTTCAGATATTCTCCACCTCTATACGATCGAAGCTTATTTATATTTTTAAAAATATCATTATCTACTTAATTCTTGAATTCCATAAATTTCTCAAAGAATACTAAATTATACCTCATTAATTAGATATATCCATATCTACTTAAATCATCAGTAAAAGGAATGAAGTAAGAATGTACACTTCTAGCATCTACTGGAAATTTTCCACACACATATATGTATACCAATCCTAGAAGCTTTGTGGCCCATTCACCTTATCCACCTAAAGGCGGCTTTTCCATTCTCCCTTGAAAATAAGTGTGACATCTATCAAATGATTTTAGTTGGGGTAGATTCTAAACAAATATATTAGAATAGATTTTTCAATCTCTTCTTATTCGCATGACTGAGACGGTGATTCTATAACTATTTTCTGTATATGTCTTTTGAGTTTTTTCATTATCGATTTCCAACAGATGGTTTTCGTAATTTAATACATATAAACTATTATTTAAAGTTGTTATACCATAACATATGTTTTTCTTATAAAATAAACAACACTTATTTCCAAACATGAAAATAAATCCATCCATATCCAAACATGATATAGAAATTATGTTCTTGGTAACACTAGGTACATAACAATAGTTATGTAAAACTAAAATCATTCTAGTTGGCAATGAGAGATGGTAATCGAAAATGCCCAATGTAGCCAGCCTCATGCCATTGGTAGCTCAAAGATCCACCTCTCCTTTGGAAATCTTTATATGTATACTTGGTTCATGAATTTGAATAAAAATGTGAACCCCAGAAGCTATATCTAATACCCAATGTGTATAAATGGAATGAAACACTTGATAATGAACACACCTTTAGCATCCCCATGATTTTGGGTGTAGTTCCTCTTCTAGTGGCCTATTTTTCCATATGAAAAACATACTGCCTCTCATTCCTTGCACTGCCTTTGGATCTTCGCCTTCTTAGAGGGACAGTTCTCAGAAGCTTTAGACCATTTATAAAATAATGTCCCCTTTTCCTTGTCCTTCCTATTATTGTTCACTATAAGAACTACGGGTTTGTCATGAACCAAGTCTTTATCTACCATGATAATCAATGTCAGAAGTTTCGATACACTATTTTTATTATTTCTCGTGTTATAGATGAAAATAAATCTAGAGAAGGTCTTGAGCAGTGATGATAGGATGAGATCTGTACACAACTCATCTGGGAACATAATACCTAAGATGTACAGGCACTCAATGTAGCCAATATGCTTGACTACATGAGACCCAGCTAGCACAGACTCTCTAAGATTACTTAGAAACAAAGTGTTAGAAATCTCATATGTCTCACCTTTTCTGGATAGAGATCCTTAAGGTGTGACATCATGCTATACACATTCATGTTTACATGTTTCTTAAAGATCTCATTAGATATGGTCAATATCATGAAACATTGGAAATCTATGGAATCATCAAAATGTTTCATATAGAGAGATACTTTCTCGTCACTAGCCCCGTTTTTAGGTGCAATTAGAACAGGCTCCTCCAACACATACAATTTTCTCTCATAGTGAATAATGATGCATAAATGCCTCTGCTACTCTTGAAAATTGGTGTTATTGAGAAGGTTTTCCTTCTTGAGTATGGTTCACAATGATATATTTGATTTAATTTTTATTAATGTTTCTTAAAATCAATATGAGAAAATATTTAGTACTTTATCATGATAAAAATGTGACAAATAAATAAATTAATACTTATTAGTCTCCCACTATTTTATCAAAATCTAATATCCCTCACCATTGACTTTGGAATATTTTGTTGCCTAAATATTCTAGGGGCAAGGATCCATATTTCCCTTCGCATTACCCCAACTAGGGTTGTTCAACAAACTTGAAAGGTTTTAGGTAGGAATTCCAAATTCCAACTGCATTAACTTGCTATTTCTTGATCCACTAAGTGGACTCCCCAATCCTAAAATCCTATTATTTTGGATTTCCTTAACTTTTTCCTCTTGGTCACACCAAGTCCTGCTGTGGAAGTCAACCCTTGATGTGAATCCAGTAAATTCAACCCAAAACCTCGAATTAGAATTCTTTGATAATTGAAAGCACTCCAACTAGGGTTGGTCTAGCACTTTGAACTATGGATTGATTATAACCAATATTATGGATGGCGATACTGACATAATATTTCCTTGAGGGGTTTTATCCTAATACAGAAATTTTCATTTTATTATCTTTATTAAATGATTGTTAATATAAAGTGGGATATACTTAAGTGATTAACCATTTTTTTAAGATACTATTTACACATAATCTGTTCTTATATTAGTTCCATCTTTCATGCTTATTTAATTTATTAATTGTGTGATTTCAATAACACACCCACAATAAATAAACAATGAAATTGACAGAAATAAAATAAATGGCATGATCATGACATTCATCTATTGGATAGTTTGTCTATCGGTTGATAAACTAACCCAAGACCAGGGGAGAAAACACCTTGAACCTTTTGGTTCGTTTTTAAAGCTTTCCACCTATCCACCTTTGTATCTCCTTGGGTTGCTTTCACCTTGGATTCTAACTTGAACCCCATCCACTAGCTTGAAAGCTCCATCCATTACATATGCTTTTATCTCACATGCAGGTGAGGGGTAAAATGAGGTTTTACCTAAAAGAAACTTTGGGATTGCAGACCCTACATATTAATGAGGAGAAGGCTCGCAGGCCAACAAATTTAATTTAAATAAATAAATTAAAAGAAACCATCCACATACAAAGGTCCTGGTCTATCTCATGATCATCCAAACATGAAATGATATTTACGCATAAATAAAACTATCATTCATTTATTTAATCATTCTGGTTTAAGTTAAATCACACTCAAATCAATTAATTATCATCTTTAATTAATCAAACCTTTTATCTAAAACCCTCTTATAAATTTCCTTGAGATTCTCATACCTCATAATTTTAAACAAATAAATTCATTTGAAATTATCTTTGTATGTAACTTGTACCTTGTAGAAAACCTAGTAAATTCCCATTCATAACTACCCAATGAGTATAAATGAACATTGCACATATGTTAAATTATATATATACATATATAACACCTATCACATGTTTTTCCCTAGCTTCACACCGGCACCATAGTACACATCTCAAGGGTTTTCATAATATAATAATAAATTTTAATAAATCTATGTAATTTGGATGAGTACACAGAGTGTAGTTCCTACTACATGTAGTGTACTATTGTTCACCATCCATCTGAAGAAAATGCCCATGGATAAAACATGTAGATGTACTTCAGAAATATTGAGAGTACATGGTATGTCTAGTGGGCCACATGCAATATAGTATCTGTGTTACATGGCATACAGCATGGAAATCTTTGTATAGGGTACATGGTCCAACACTAGCCCGAATGGACTACATGCTGTGTCTAGTGGTCCACATGGCGTGTAATCCATAAATTGAGTGCCACTTATTCCTGGTCAACACACAAAGTCATTAAGACTTAGAAAAACACAAATCACATGAATTTGTTTGGCAGACCAGTCCTGATGCATTTAACCTTCACTACATGGCGTGTACTACTGAATACATGATGTGTGTTCTGGTGTTGTACGACCAGGAACATTTTGTACTGTTGTATAAGATCCTATATTTTATTTTAGTCAAAATTAAAAAAATGATAATTTCTGTAAGGTGAACAAGAAATGAAAGAGGCGGAATAGATCTCAAGATTCAAGTTTACAGAATGATTAACTTGAACTGAAATAAGTAAAATATTAAATCTATAAATCATCAACGAAAAACTAAATAATTATAATATCGATATGACCCCCTGATACTACTTGTTTGTTCCGGGCATAGTGGAAGTGCATGGATGGGTGTACCAAACTTGAATTTTACAGTTAATAAAAATCAATCTCAGATCCATCACCATTATAAAATGTCGGATCTTCAGAATAGAATGAAGAATGAAAAGGAAAGAGGGATGTCCCAAAACTATAGAGAGGATCATCATATGTTGTTTATAATTAATTTAATTAAAATATGATAATTACCTTGATGGAATTCTCTCTCTATTGATGTTTCTGATCACAATCCAATATGATCCATCATTTCATCGCAGAATCTAAGTGTATGCTTCCTCTAGAGGTGATCCACACGTGCTCCACATATCTCTAGACGTCACTAAAGGGCTCTCCAGGTGCTAGCATGGATGATCCTTCGATTGAGATGTCCTCCTTGATCACCTTGAGATCCACTTCCAAAGTTCTCTCCTTTATCTGGTGGAGGAGAATCTCTCTAATAACTTGAGAAATTTCTTGGAGGAAAGGAATTCTCTCTTGGCTTGATAGATTTATCCAGATCCATTGTGAAAAACCAAAATGAATGTCTAGGCTTAATGGGAGTAATGTAATTGTGATTTAAAATACATAGAATAATAAAATAAAATAATTACCCATAGGTATTTATTTATTTCAGTTAATTCTTAGTAAGGCCCCATGTCTAATAATATCATTTGACTGTTATTGTCACTTGACATGCACCCAGAAAATTACACCTAATATTATTTAATTAAATAAATATTATTATTTCTCACAAATCTCCTCAAAAACTATGTGGCATGTATATATTAATATACACGGCGTGTACTTTTATTTTTCCATTTCCCTTTATTTCCTCTACTATATTTATTAGACCTTGAATATTGATTATTTATTTCTCAAATAAATATCTTTTCATTATTTTCTAATAAATATATTATTTCTCTTGCAATATATTCTCTCAAATAACTAGCATAGAAATAAATGTGATTAGGAATCCTTGAATAATTGTTAAACCACAATTCAGAATAATCTTTATTCAACTTGTTAAATAAATATTTAATAGAGATACATTTATACACATAGTGTATGACCCTCTAGGCCTCTTTCTTAGTGGAATTTGGTGGAGCCTGTCTAAAGTTCAAGGTTAGCATCTGGGAACATGCCAAGACACCCATAGGGAATTAAGTTAGCACCATAATGGCAAGTCACCTCCTACAAACACTTACAATGTAATGTAATCCCTTTGTCCCAATATCTCTGATCAAGCAGGTTTCATGCTAATATCGTCAACTCATGTGCACGATTATTCTTTATTTGACTACCCTGAATTAAACTTTTCCATTCCTCAATATGGACATGGATTTATTTAGGCTATATAAATTTCATCAAAGGGACTGAGATATCAACTTCTGCTATGGAAAAAAAGGGGAAAATCCTTTCGCATATTATCTATTAATGCTATATTACTCGTGATGCACCCAACATAAGCAACCTCACTTTGAATAGTGTTTCATCACAGTTTTCATCAACACATCTAAGTGTGGGAGTTGTAATACCCATTAAGAATAATCTTAAGGTCTAAGGAATAATACACACATATTCATATAGAAACATCCAATGATGCTATGAAATGTGGATTTCCTATTGGCAGGTCTCATTCTCATAATATCCCCAGGATATTACCATGGGCACAAACCATGAGAAGGTTCCTCAAAAGTTTTATGAGTCAGCACCCCTAATGGACTGTATTATTTGGGTCCCTCAAATAACCTCATCCATACATAGAACATATATATTCAAGAATAGTGTTATCTCACTTCTGAGTTCTCACCATAGTAGGGATCTTCTATGACCATTTAGTGTAACAACTTTCCTTAGAACATTATCGCATGAATTTTCATGTAGAAGAACAATCAAGATTTGATAAGGTATTTATTAATATTCAAATCCATGAATAAAAGTTTATCATAAAGTATAAAGAAGTTGGTTCTAGGCCACCAACTCCAATAGTGTTGTACATTTTCAAGACCAACTATAATCTCAAAGTGAGCTTATAGAGAGTATGCATAGGGATTAGGAAGAGAAATGTCGACTATAGTAGCAGTAGTATGAGATGCTTCGATGGTAGCAACAGCAGCATGAGCAGACGATGAAGTACATATGTTATCTGACTTATGGTTTTTGGAAGGATTTCCCTCCACCATCTCCTATAGCACCTCCAGCTCCTACAGAAAACCCTTAAGTGATTTCAGCTCCTCCAAAAGACCCTATAGTGATATATTTACATTTTATAAGAAAATATTTGAATGTCATTTTTTTAATATTATATATTTACATTTCTACATAGGGTGTTTTTTATATTATTGACAATATTGTAGTTTTTTATTATTTTATTATTTTTTATTATTTTTTATTATTTTTTATTATTCTATTGATTTATTATTTATTTATTTTATTATTATTTTTATCATTTTTTAATTTATTTATTATTTTAAAAAAAGTTATTTAAAATTATTTTATTATTATTATTTTATTATTATTATTATTTTGTTATTATTTTGTTATTATTTTTAATTTTTTATATTTTTTGTGAATATTGAGGTTTTTTTATTTTAGAGTTTTTTATTATTTTACTATTATCATTATTCTTATTAATATTAATATTAATATTATTTTATAATTATTATTATTATTATTATTATTATCATTACTGTTTATATTATCAGTTTTATTAATATTAATATTAATTCTTTATTATTATTATTTATAATATTATAATTTATTTATTATTTATTTATTTATTATTTTTATTATTTTTATTATTTTTATTTCATTTTATTTTATTATTAGTAATATTATTTTGTTAAATTTTATTAATATTTTTATTAATTTACCTTTTTAATGTTTTTTACTACATGCCCATTGTAAAAAGGTATTTTTTTTAAATACCATGGGTTAACTATTTGTGATAGGAAAATTTGTTGTCATAAATATAGTTTTTTGCGACGGTCCCCTGTAAAAAACCATATTTGCGACGTGATTTTCTACAATAGGTCATTTGCAACAGGCTCCCATCACAAATGGCATATCAAAAATAACAAAATTTTCTATAGTGGTTGTTTGGCTGTTCTTTTGGATTGGTGAGGTGGTTATGTATTTGGTAGTGCTTATGGTTCAGTGAGGTGGTAGTTTGTTTGGTCATTCTTTTTGGGTGGTGAGGTGGTTATTAGTTTGGTTGTGCTTCTTCGGTGCTGAGGTGGTGGTTGTTTGGCCATTCTTATAGGGTGGTGGGGTGATTGTATGATGGGAATGTTGAGTTCCTTGTGATATGCGGTTTTTTATGCTAGATACCCAGGTAGTGATAGAATAAATAATTTGGTTAATAATGATTAAAATTACATGAGTTTATTTTTTAATGGGATTGAAATGATTGATGACAAAATTAAATGGTGGGTTGTGTGGTTAAATATGGATGATGCTAAATAATGAAACAAATGGGTTGTATAATGGTAATTTATTTTTGATGTGAGGTGACTTGTGGTTTGTTTAGTGTTATACATTCAGAGCTAGCAGAAAAAGTGACAATTTTGTGGGTTGATTAGTTTTCGTTTATGTACCCATATGTTGGGCTTGTGTGTGATGAAATATGTATGTAATTTTAAATTAATTATGATTTCTGTACACACCCCACCCATGTCAAGCACTATGTATTGACACCCCTATAGTCACGTGATGGTGTTTTTTCCAACATATGGTGTGAAGGATGGATGGTTGGGTACCTGTTTTTTCTTGGACACTCTTCAAGGCGAGAAAGATATTCCATAGGTTGTGTTGTCCAAAGTTTTATTAGTTAATTAGATGGTTTTACTGATGAACCATGTGTTTTTAGGTGATATGTGATTGTGCTTATGGTGAGTTGTCCAAAGTGTTTTCGAGCAAGATGTGATATGACCATGATTGTGGGGAGGCTATGGTGGGGGGTTGTGCATGGTAGGAGGAGGGAATGAGGTTTTTCTCAACATGTTCATGATACCTGTAACATACCAAGTAAGTAATTAATAATAGATATTTTTATATATGTCTATTAATGAATTAGATAGTGTTTTAGAGGCTTAAAATGAAAATAAATTCAATCTTAAGCATGGAATACACTAATATTTTTAAAAGATTGTTTTACTGCCTTTTGATGGCAAACCATTTTTGAATCTATCTTGTGACAATTTTATAACCTATATTTGTCAAAATAAACATATTCATTATTATTGGGACATTTAATTTTACATTGGATAAATTTTTGGTATTTTTCGGACAATGTTCTTTTTTTTATGAATAGTGAAAAATACTGCATTTTACATCAAAACTGCTTTTTAATATAATTTATTTATATGATTATATTATCCTTTTAATTGGTTTTGAAGTGGAATTAGAATATATTTTTACCATTTAATCCAATGGTGGTCATAGGAATCAATTTCACTTTTAAATTAGACTTAAACTGGTGTCAATCTTTTGATACTTATTGTTTTATAAAAACACGCTATTTGCTCTGACATCGGGAATTAACTATTAAATTAATTAATGTGACTTATATGTTTTGAATTTTGTAAAATAGACTTCATTTTTGAATTCGGAATATCAAATATAGCTTAGGGTGAATTTTTGGTAATTTTCTGAAAAACATCAATTTTTGATGAATAGTGAAACCACTAAGTGGTACTTATAAAAACTGATTTTCCATTTAAATGAAATTTTGCCATCATTGTGTTTTGAATTTCAAAAATCCTACATACATGGTTGTCACTAAGAAGTAAAATGTGGTTCAATGAGATTAAAATAATTTTTTGGTGAATAGTAACTTATTAAGTTTTTAATCGCGATTAGTGGTAATTAGTGTAGTTTAAGGTAAACATAATGCTTTAATAAAATGAGATGAGCTTTACACATGTCCTACACTCATTTTTTGTGTCATGTCCGACCAAGACAACCCATGGGTCGATTTAGGGGACCCCATGGAGCCACTTGGGTGAGATAATGACTTTAATGCCTTTTTTTAAATAGAGGTGAAAATGACACTAACATAAATTGTTTTACTAAAACAATTTTTAGAAGGGGTTATACTAATCATATTTTTGTCTATAAATATTAATTGGAAAGATAAAACTATTTCCTACATCATAGAATTTTTTTTATAATTTTTAGACTTTAAATAAATTAAATTATTTATGACATCATGATGATGCAGCGATGACCTCATTATTTAACGATTTAAATAAAATGGAAAGATAATGTAATATCTAAAACCTACACATGTCCAAAACCTATTGTAAGGGAATATTTCGTAGCCTTATCTTCTTATCTTAGAAATATATCAATGTGGGACCTTAGAAATTCGAAACACTTTTGAAAATAAAATAATAGTTTCATGATTTCCAAAAGTGCCCCTCCTCTCCCCTTATAAAAGGCCACCACCTCTACCTCATTTCACACACTCCTCAAGCCTTTGGCTCGGACATCCCCTACCCATTTACTCTCTCCACACCCCTCTCCTCATCCTAGAGGATTCCCTTTGGGCAGAATCCTTTCAAAGGAAGCCTTTAGGCTCAAATCAAAAGGAGTTACACTTTTAAAGGTAATTCATTCTCTCATGTTCATTTGTTTTATTTTGCTTCTCCAACCCCCTAAAATCTTTTTAGTTACTTCTTTTGTAACAAAACCAGTATCTTCAATATACTAGGATGTTGTTATAATATTTATTCGTGCTACACTCTCACACAAATACATCAAATGGTTAAAGAACATACGGTTTCCGTGGATGGTGAAATTCTGCCTCCCGAAGCGATGATTGTTCAATACTCATTTAACACCTTAAGAGGTGGCCATTATGATGTCACTATTTTTATATATGATATATAATATGTTTATTATTTATTTAAGCTTCTTTATTTTTCATTTATGGCATACCATTATTGTTTCGATTATGGGTAAACACGATATCTTCATTTTAGAAAGTGCGGACTACCGCCCCCTGAAAGTGATTTGATTCATTAATACCAGATATGCGAGGTGTGAAGGATAAAGTTAATGATATTATATATATGTTATTATACTGTAATTATAATATACTCTTATATCATTATGATTCCATTCCAGAAATGCGAAATAGAAATGGAAGTAGCGTTCATGCGTACGTACGGCTTACCGTCTCCATGAACGGTGCATTTCATTTATTACCTCTAAATGTGATGTAATATTATAAATACATGTATATGATGAATATATATGATATATATGTTATCCAAATCATTAATATCATTCTGGATATAACGAACTTTTGACCAAATTAACAACATGTAAGTGTAAGAAGTCTATTTTTGACATAAGAACCAAATACCAACAAAATGAACATTATTAACTTAAATGATTATATGATGTTCATAACATGGTATAAAAGGAATAATGAACTTGAAAAAGTTTCTTAAGCAAGTAGATATTAACTCAAGTTTATAATTCAGGAGATTAAAGAACGGTCATGTCAAGTCGGATACGAGGTATGGGACTTCGTCTCAATCTCCTTTCATTGAGGCATATTTTATTTTATACACAACCTTCTTTTATATGGTGTATAAACCCCTTTGACTTTTACGTTTATCCAAAAGGAATCTTTTTTATACGAAGCGTTTTACTAAACTACAAAAGGAAATGTTTATGTCGTACGTATGCGGTGACAACGACTTCTCCGCCACCGTGACTGTTATTTGAGTTTCGGCTTCCTCTACAAGCCATACCTTCTTTTTAAAAGAAAAAGAAATACCATGTTTTAATTTTCTTTTATTTTGGTATTGAAAATGGTTTTCATAATGTTTTTATATCAATGTGTTGTATTGATATCTTGTGATTGAAAGGTGGAAATGTTATGTTTCCTTTATGCATGTTTTATGTGATACGATTATGTTGAGGTTCTTGGGAATTATTATGAAAACGGGTGGTTCCGTGATAAAATAAGGGCGGGTGAGCTCGATATAGATCTCCAATGCATTGGGTAATGTGAAGGAGTGAAACGTTAAGGTTTCTCCGAAGAGATTTAGGGAATATAATATGATGGGTATTCCAAACGTAACCAAGAGGGTTACTCCGTACGTAAGAATGTTATGAATGCCTCAAGTTACCTTTATGTCTTATGATTTCTATGATTTATTCATGATTTGATGAGGTATGTTAAAGTGCTTATGTTTTATGGGTAAAGTATGATCTCATCCTTATGTATATATGTACCCATGTTTCCTTTCCATATTTTTATATCCCTTACTGAGCTTTTTATGCTCGTCCCATGTTTTTTGAAATGTTTTTCAAAGGTCAAGGGAAAGGTACATGATATGATGATAGTGTCAAGGAAGTGTCAAGAAAGAATCCATGTTTATTTTAAATATGTTTCCATTGATGGGAATGAAAAATACTATCTTTATGTAACCACTTTGTTTATATGTGTAAAGTAATGCAATTTTTATGATCTAATTCTCTAAAACTCTAATCCCGAAAAGATCCTCAATGTGTAATCTTGTAATAACTCAAGATTAAGTAAGTTTTAAGGCTGGGGCCTTATAGTTGGTATCAGAGGTCGGTTTAGATAACTTTAGGAGTTAGAATTCTATTAAATGATTATCCAAAAAAAAATTGAAATGATATAGCATTTGATTATTACCATGTTGCTTCATCTAAGACATGTTTGTTCAGAATGGTTTTCCACAGAGGAAACAAGGAAGCAGTGATAGGAAGGCATATAGAAGGAAATAACCTTCCGAATCAGCATCCTGAGATGGTCGGAATTGGAACTAAACAGTTTGTTGCAGTAATGGCGCAGTTGACTCAGGCTATAAATGGTGGTGGTATCCATGCACGAGATCAGCCAGATCAACCGCAGAGGAACATGTCAGTGGTGGAACATTTCATGAGGCAACATCCCCCATCATTCAGAGGATCATCTGACCATGTGCTAGCTGAAGGGTGGATTAAAGCACTGGAGAAGTTTTTTGATGTCATGGGGTGTTCAGAAAATCAAAAGGTTAGTCTTTCTATTTATTGTTTGGAGGGTGAAGCAGATTAGTGGTGGTCGATGGTTAAAAATATTAGGGAAGCTGATGAGATTGATGCTCTCGACTCGGATGAATTAAAAGGTATGTTTCTTGAAAAGTATTTTCCTAAGTCTGTTCGACTTAGGATGGAGAGAAAATTCTTGGAATTGAGGCAAGAGGAAGACTCAGTGGCTACCTATGAAGAAAGGTTCACTCGATTGGAAAGGTATGCTCCAAATTTTATCCGAGACCTTGATAGTAAAATCATTCATTTTTACTCAGGATTAAAGCCAAAATATCGAAGGGCATTAGCTTCTCGTGGGTTTAAAAGTTATGAAAAGCTTTTTCGATGTGCTGAGAAGGTGGAAATGGAGTTTGCCGATGACCAAGTGTTCTATAAAAACCAGCAGAAGAAGAGACCGAGGTGGCAGGAGAAAGGTAAGAATTCTTCAAAAAAGTCTGATGGTAAAGGAACTAAGTTTCTAGTTTGTGATAAATGTGGAAAAAGGCATGCTGGGGAATGTCTTATGAATTCTGGAAAGTTCTACTGATGTGGTAAGATGGGACATAAGGCTCGTGATTGCACTGAAAAGGATCAAGGTGAAGGTAAGAACAAATTTGATTTACAGTTAGTGAAATGTTATAAGTGCAGTGAGATGGGTCACTATGCAAACGAGTGTCTGACAAAGAGCTTGAGTGATGGGAAGCAGTTAGACTACAAGTAAAAAGGGGTGGTGAAATCCTTTGCAACTACTTCAGCAGATGTCGGGCCATCAAATGAAGTTGTATCAGGTACTTTTTTTGTTTTTTCAGATTATGCCAGTGTGTTGTTTGATTCGGGGTCTACACATTCTTTCATCTGTGAAACCTTTTATAGTAAAATGGGAATACCATCTCATGAAATGACTCCTCGACTTTTGGTAAAAACACCTAGGGGAATGTTGAGGCAAAAAGAATTTATAAGAATCTTCCTATCGTTATCTGTGGAAAGAACCTACTTGCAAACCTTATTGTTCTACCTCTAGTAGAGTTTGATGTTATCCTCGGTATGGATTGGCTCTCTATTTACCATGCTAAGATTGACTGTAGAGCTAAAGAAGTTTCTTTTCAGAAAGACTTTCAGTTTTTTTACAAGAATGAACCCTTACTTTTGATAACATATCAAGAGGCCGAGAAACTTGTAAAAGATGGAAATGAATGTTACCTTGCACACGTTGTTGAAAATAAAGGAACTGTTCAGATTAATGATGTGCCAGTGGTAAATGAGTATCCTGATGTTTTTTCTAATGAGTTGCCTGGAATAATACCAGATCGGGAAGTTGAGTTTACTGTTGACTTAGTTCCTGATGCTAAGCCAATTTCAAAACCCCCTTATCGAATGGCACAAATTGAACTTTTAGATTTGAAGGAGCAATTGCAAGATTTATTAGAGAAAGGTTTCATTAGACCTAGAACATCACCATGGGGTGCTCCTGTTTTATTTGTTAAAAAGAAAGATGGTTCTATGAGACATTGCATTGATTATAGGGCCTTGAATAATATCACTGTTAAGAACAAATATCCTTTTCCTCGTATCATTGATTTGTTTGATCAGCTCCAGGGAGCTTAGTTTTTTTCAAAGATTGACTTGAGATCGGGGTACCATCAGCTGAAGGTAAAGGAGGAAGATATTCCAAAGACCGCGTTCCGTACGAGATATGGCCATTATGAATTTGTAGTAATGCCTTTTGGGATAACCAATGCACCTGCTGTATTCATGGACTTAATGAATAGAATTTTCCATGAGTTCTTGGAAAAGTTTGTGGTGGTTTTCATTGATGATATTTTGGTGTTTTCAAAAAGTAAAGAGGAGCATGAAAGACATTTAAGGGTCATTTTGAAAACCTTAAAAGAAAAGAAATTGTATGGTAAATTCAGCAAGTGTGAGTTTTGGTTGCAACAAATTTCCTTCCTTGGTCACATTGTTTCTAAAGATGGGATAACTGTTGATCCTGCAAAAACAAAAGTTGTGGAAGACTGGCCAAGACCCACAAATGTAACTGAGATTCGTAGATTCCTTGGTTTGGCAGGATATTACCGAAGGTTTGTTAGAAATTTATCACGGTTATCTAGTCCAATGACTAAGCTAACTCGGAAGGGTGTTAAGTTTATCTGGACAAAAGAATGTGATGATTGTTTTCAGGAATTGAAAAGAAGATTAGTGAATGCTCCAGTTTTGGCACTACCTTACAGGAATGGTGAGTTTGTTATATACAGTGATTCTTCATTGAAAGGACTTGGTTGCGTCCTAATGCAGAATGATCAGGTAATTGCTTATGCTTCACGACAGTTGAAAACTCATGAGGTAAATTACCCTACACATGATTTGGAATTAGCTGCTGTTGTTTTTGCTTTAAAAATTTTAGAGGCATCATTTGTATGGAGTAAAGTGTGAAATATATACCGATCACAAAAGTTTAAAGTATATATTCACTCAGAAAGAGTTAAACATGAGACAGAGGAGATGGCTGGAATTAATCAAGGATTATGATTGTACAATTCATTACCATCTGGGAAAAGCAAATAAAGTGGATGATGCTTTGAGTCGAAAAAGTAATGCTTCATTAGCAATGTTGCATTTGGAACGTGATCCTTTGGTTAAGGATTTGATGAACTTTGGCATAGAATTTGTTGGTGTAGGTAGTTCTTCTGTTTTGTTTTAGGTATCAGTGAGATCATCTCTATCAGATAGAATCAAGCAAGCACAGAAGCAAGACAGTGAGTTGCAGAAAAAGGTAGAGCTGGTTCAGAAAGGTAAGTTGCCTGAATTCAACATTGATAATGACTGCGTTTTGAGATTTGGTAAGAGATTGTGTGTGCCTTGTGATTCATAGTTGAAGAGAGAGTTGTTATGTGAAGCTCATAGTTCTCCGTTTTTAGTTCATCCTGGCAGTACTAAGATGTATAGAGATCTGCGGGAGTTTTACTGGTGGGATGGAATGAAAAGAGATATTGCTGATTTTACTGTGAAGTGTTTGACATGTCAACAGGTTAAAGTAGAGTGGCAGTTACCAAAAGGGATGCTTCAGCCTTTACCAGTGCCAGAGTGGAAATGGGAGAATATATCCATGGACTTTGTTGTTGGATTACCGAATACATCTCGAGGTAATAATGCAATCTGGGTTATTGTTGATCTCTTGACCAAATCTGCTCATTTCCTTGCTATACGAGATACTTTCTCTCTTGATCAACTTTTCCGTTTGTATCTTAAAGAGATAGTCAGGTTACATGGAGTTCCTCTCTCCATTGTATCGGATCGTGATCCCAGGTTTACTTCTAACTTTTGGAAAGGCCTTCAGAAGTCGTTGGGTACTGAATTAAATTTTAGTACAGCTTTTCATCCTCAATCAGATGGGCAGTCAGAACGAACAATTCAGACATTGGAGGATATGCTACGAGCTTGTTCTATGGATTATCAGGGAATTTGGGACCAACATCTTTCTTTGGTTGAATTTTCATATAATAACAGTTTTCATTCCAGTATACAGATGGCACCATTCCAGGCATTATATGGGAAGCGGTGTCGAACTCCAGCTTTCTGGGATGAAGTGGGTGAAAGGAAGATGATGGGACCAGAATTGGTAGAAGAGATGGCAGAAAAAGTTCAGCTAATTCAGAAACACATGAGAACAGCTCAGAGCAGGCAGAAGAGTTATGCGGACAACAGGAGGAAGGATCTCTCTTTTGAGGTATGTGATCATGTTTTTCTCAAGGTTTCTCCTTGGAAAAGTGTGATGCGATTTGGTAAGAAAGGAAAGTTGAGTCCAAGGTTCAATGGACCATATGAAATTATGGAGAGAGTTGGATAAGTTGCATACCGGGTGGCTTTACCTCCGAGTTTATCTCAGGTACACAATGTTTTTCACGTTTCAATGTTGAGAAAGTATATGCCAGATCCATCTCATGTTTTGAGTCCAGAGGTAGTTCAGCTGGATGAGAACCTATCTTATGAGGAACAACCGGTCCAGATTCTTGACCATAGGGAGCAAGTGTTATGGAATAAGGTGATTAAGCAGGTAAAGGTTTTGTGAAAAAACCACATGATAGAATAGGCAACATGGGAATCTGAAAATTCAATGAGGGATAAGTACCCCCATTTATTCGATAAGTAAATAAATTGCGGGGACACAATTTTCAAAATGGGGGAAGGATGTAACATCCCAAGTAAGTAATTAATAATAGATATTTTTATATATGTCTATTAATGAATTAGATAGTGTTTTAGAGGCTTAAAATGAAAATAAATCCAATCTTAAGCATGGAATACACTAATATTTTTAAAAGATTGTTTTACTGCCTTTTGATGGCAAACCATTTTTTGAATCTATCTTTTGACAATTTTATAATCTATATTTTCCAAAATAAACATATTCATTATGATTGGGACATTGAATTTTACATTGCATAAATTTTTGTTATTTTTCTGACAATGTTCATTTTTTTATGAATAGTGAAAAATACTGCATTTTACATCAAAACTGCTTTTTAATCTCATTTATTTATATGATTAGATTATTTTTTGAATTGGTTTTGAAGTGGAATTAGAATATATTTTTACCATTTAATCCAATGGTGGTCATTGGAATCAATTTCACTTTGAAATTAGACTTAAACTGGTGTCAATCTTTTGATACTTATTGTTTTATAAAAACATGCTATTTGCTCTGACAGCGGGAATTAATTATTAAATTAATTAATGTGACTTATATGTTTTTAATTTTGTAAAATAGACTTCATTTTTGAATTCGTAATATCAAATATAGCTTAGGGTGAATTTTTGGTAATTTTCTGAAAAACTTCAATTTTTGATGAATAGTGAAACCACTAAGTGGTACTTATAAAAACTGATTTTCCGTTTAAATGAAATTTTTCCATCATTGTGTTTTGAATTTCAAAAATCCGACATACATGGTTGTCACTAAGAATTAAAATGTGGTTCAATGAGATTAAAATAATTTTCTGGTGAATAGTAACTTATTAAGTTTTTAATCGCGATTAGTGGTAATTAGTGTAGTTTAAGGTAAAAATAATGCTTTAATAAAATGAGATGAGCTTGACACGTGTCCTACCCTCATTGGTTGTGTCATGGACGACCAAGACAACCCATGGGTCGATTTAGGGGACCCCATGGAGCCAATTGGGTGAGATAATGACTTTAATGCCTTTTTTTAAATAAAGGTGAAAATGACACTAACATAAATTGTTTTACTAAAACAATTTTTATAAGGGGCTATACTAATCATATTTTTGTCTATAAATATTAATTGGAAATATAAAACTATTTACTACATCATAGTATTTTTTTTATAATTTTTAGACTTTAAATAAATTAAATTATTTATGACATCATGATGATGCAGCGATGACCTCATTATTTAACGATTTAAATAAAAATGAAATATAATGTAATATCTAAAACCTACACATGTCCAAAACCTATTGGATGAGAATATTTCGAAGCCTTATCATCTTAGCTTAGAAATATATCAATGTGGGACCTTATAAATTCGAAACACTTTTGAAAATAAAATAATAGTTTCATGATTTCCAAAAGTGCCCCTCCTCTCCTCTTATAAAAGGCCCCCACCTCTACCTCATTTCACACACTCCTCAAGCCTTTGGCTCGGCCATCCCCTGCCCATTTACTCTCTCCACATCCCTCTCCTCATCCTAGAGGATTCCCTTTGGGAAGAATCCTTTCAAAGGAAGCCTTTACGCTCAAATAAAAAGGAGTTACACTTTTAAAGGTAATTCATTCTCTCATGTTCATTTGTTTTATTTTGCTTCTCCAACCCCCTAAACTCTTTTTATTTACTTCTTTTGTAACAACACCAGTATCTTAAATATACTAGGATGTTGTTATAAGATTTATTCGAGCTACACTCTCACACAAATACATCAAATGTTTAAAGAACATATGGTTTCCGTGGATGGCGAAATTCTGCCTCCCAAATCAATGATTGTTCAATACTCATCTAAAACCTTCAAAGGTGGCCATTATGATGTCACTATTTTTATATATGATATATAATATGTTTATTCTTTCCTTAAGCTTCTTTATTTTTCATTTATGGCATACCAGTATTGTTTCCATTATGGGTAAACACGATATCTTCATTTTAGGAAGTGCGGACTACCGCCCCCTGAAAGTGATTTGATTCGTTAATACCATATGTGGGATGTGTAAAGGATAAAGTTAATGATATTATATATGTTATTATACTATAATTATAATATACTCTTATATCATTCTGATTCCATTCCAGAAATACGAAATAGAAATGGAAGTAGCGTTCATGCGTACGTACGGCTTACCGTCTCCATGAACGGTGCATTTCATTTCTTACCTCTAAATGTGATGTAATATTATAAATAAATGTATATGATGAATATATATGATATATATGTTATCCAAATCATTAATATCATTCTGGATATAACGAACCATTGACCAAATTAACAACATGTAAGTGTAAGAAGTCTATTTTTGACTTAAGAACCAAATACCAACAAAATGAACATTATTAACTTAAATGATTACATGATGTTCATAACATGGTATAAAAGGAATAATGAACTTGAAAAAGGTTCTTAATAAAGTAGATATTAACTCAAGTTTATTATTCAGGAGATTAAAGAACGGTCGGGTCAAGTCGGATATGAGGTATGGGACTTCGTCTCAATCTCCTTTCATTGAGGCATATTTTGTTTTATACACAACCTTCTTTTATACGGTGTATAAACCCCTTTGACTTTTACGTTTATCCAAAAGGAATATTTTTTATATGAAGCATTTTACTAAATGACAAACGGGAATGTTTTTGTCGTACATATGCGGCGACAACGACTTCTCCCCCGCCGTGACCGTTATTTGAGTTTCAGCTTCCTCTACAAGCCATACCTTCTTTTTAAAAGAAAAATAAATACCATGTTTTAATTTTCTTTTATTTTGGTATTGAAAATGTTTTTCATAATGTTTTTATATCAATGTGTTGTATTGATATCTTGTGATTGAAAGGAGGAAATGTTATGTTTCCTTTATGCATGTTTTATGTGATACGATTATGTTGAGGTTCTTGGGAATTATTATGAAAACGGGTGGTTCCGTGATAAACTAAGGGAGGGTGAGCCCGATATAGCTCTCCAATGCATTGGGTAACGTGAAGGAGTGAAACGTTAAGGTTTCTCCGAAGAGATTTAGGGAATATACTGTGATGGGTATTCCAAACGTAACCAAGAGGGTTACTCCCTACGTAAGAATGTTATGAATGCCTCAAGTTACCTTTATGTCTTATGATTTATATGATTTATTCATGATTTGATGAGGTATGTTAAAGTGATTATGTTTTATGGGTAAAGTATGATCTCATCCTTATGTATATATGTACCCATGTTTCCTTTCCATATTTTTATATCCCTTACTGAGCTTTTTATGCTCATCCCAAGTTTTTTAAAATGTTTTTCATAGGTCAAGGGAAAGGTACATGATATGATGATAGTGTCAAGGAAGTGTCAAGAAAGAATCCATGTTTATTTTAAATATGTTTCCATTGATGGGAATGAAGAATACTATCTTTATGTAACCACTTTGTTTATATGTGGAATGTAATGCAAGTTTTATGATCTAATTCTCTAAAACTCTAAACCCGAAAAGATCCTAAATGTGTAATCTTGTAATAACTCAAGATTAAGTAAGTTTTAAGGCTGGGGCCTTATAATACCCTACTACTCTGGTTATGGTTGTGGGTGTGTTGTATCCTAGGTGTCTTTGGGAAAGATGTGACGTGGTCGTGCTTATGGGGTGATGAGCAAAGTATTTTTTGGGTGTGATGTGGCGTGTCCATTCTTGTGGGTGTTGTGGTAAAAAAAGGGATGGGAGTATCAAGCTTCATGACATTTGAATTTGACGGTGGCATACCAGTAGGAAAGAATTACGGTGTACCCTTTATCCATATGCTTCTTTTTATATTACATTACTTTTCTTGCATTATTTCTTGAGTGTTCCTTGGTGAAGCTAGGTTTGGTTAGTACTCCTGTGTAGGTTCTCTTTGGTTCTGTTGTTTTCTCATGGGTGCATTAGTATTCTCTTTCAACAAGTTCACGAGATACTTTGGTTTTCCTAATGAGTATACTTGTATTCCCACCCTATATATAAAACTATTTCTAGGTTCCCATATGGATTACGGGTAATGTGTTGGATATTACTAGCTTAGACCATTGGATAGATTTTGTATTGTTGTTTTGTCTTTGATTTTGGTTATTTTATTTAGAGACTTTCATTTGTATTGGCTTTATTTATTCATTCATTATAGGATGGTTTTGGTTTCATTTTATTAAATTCCATGGAGTTGTTTGTGGATGATTCATCTTATATCCCGATCTTGTATTATTATAGAGGCTAATGCCTCCCATTTTATGATATTTTTATATCCAACCCTCTAGTCACCATCCCAGGGCCAATTAGAGGTGGGATTCATGGGTCATTATTTCTCTTCCTTCATTGTGTTATCCTTGGAGGGAGGAGGGTATGACAAAAATAATGGGGTGAAACTGTGTCATGTAATTAATACACCACATTTATTTATTACATGACATGTCAATACTAGAAGTCATGTAATTAAAAGTACACATTTTGTATCCTATATAGACATAATGTATTTCTTAAATGTTCATTCTAATTACATTTGAAGTCCCTTGGAATGTATTTTGGATATTCAATGAAGACAGGTACACGTTGTATATAGGTCTTGTACACACCATGTTCATTACCTCTTTATGCAAAAATATTAAAATTAATTCATTAATTTATAAACATTATCAACTCAAGTTATATGGTTCATTAAGTTGATAGTACATACTGGAAATTTGGTTTTATATTATATTAATGGCTTAATTAATTCCTCGTAATATTTGAGACTATGAATATGGTATGGTTATTGTATATTAAAGACACAACACATTAAATTATACATTCTATATAATTTACATGAGTTTGATGTGTAATTAAGTTGATAGTACAAGCCGTTAAATTATGAAACATTTCATGTACCCAATATGTCAGATGACTGCATCCCTTATAATTAAACCATATTGAGTAGTTCAAACTGGTAATCACTATGTTGCTTCCAATTACAAATCTGTGTACTATTTTGCTAATATTTATATAAAATAGAATTTTTTATTTTATTTAAAATCATAGAAGATAATTATTTTGGGATTATTAGATGAAATAGGATAAAATGAATTAATTTATTAAAAAAATAATTATTCATATTAATATGTGTCAGTTTTATCGTATTAAAGAATGAATAGAAATGAATTCTAGATAATTATTTTAAATTTGTAATCATTTCAAGTTTATGACAAAAACATGAGCTTGAACAAACTAGTGTATGTGTTGGGATTATTTAATTTAATTTATTTAATGGGTTTGAAATTATTTAATATTAAATTAATTATAATGACGAATGATTCATCCTTTCCTCCATTATTATTTTGGACCTGCATGTCCAAGATGATTTATGTAATTACCCTTAACCAGTCCTTTGGTTCCCCTCACCTACATGTGAGATATAATGACTTGTAATAAATGGAGTATCTCAAGGCATGTTGAGGTGGTTCAAGATGGAACCAAGATGATTCCAACCCAGGTGATAGGATGGTGTAAAGGTGGAGTTGCAATTCATTAACATACTAGTACATTGAGTATTCCCCTATTCAGAGTTTAATTCATTAACCCCGCAATAAATTTTTTATTGGATTAGCTCGTGATCAGGTTATTTATTTAGATAGTTATTTATGACTTATGCATTTTTTATTTTATGGATTCAGTACCACAATCACATAAATGATTGAATGAATTGCAAAGATAGAATATAAATAAATTAATTGTCTGTAAAATTTTTATCCAATGTTTTTATGTAATTAAGAAAACTACACTAAATATTAAAAATACAGGTAAAAGATAAATAAGATAAAATATACATATAATAAATTAAAATCTCTCAAGAAAATATCAATTTATTATTCCTTCCATCATCTGAATTAAGATTAACCCATAGTTAAAAGTATTAGTTCATCTAAAGTTTAGGTAACTTTTAATTATTGGGAAAATATAAACTAATATAGTTGGTTTACTTAACTGAATTCATGCTGAATTTAACAAACAAATACTATTAAATATAAATTTTAAGGAAATATATGAGGAAATCCTAGTCGAAATTAATATATTGGGGAGTCCATTTAATATATCAAAGAGATTCAAGCCCGTAGTTGGAATGAAAACCTATCTAAAAACCTTATTATGGTTTTCATGGAAAAAATTATAGATCGTTAAGAAGGTAAATATTAATCCTTTCTTCTAGTATTTTAATGAAACTAGACATTCCAAGTTTAGTAGTGAATTATATTGATACTTGATAAAATAGTAGGAGATTTAATAAAATTAATTATTATTATTTCTCTCATAATTTGTAATAAATCAATGTTATAATAATATACTCTTTGAAATTATATAAATAAATGAAATGATATTAATCCACATTATCCAGACATTCTATATTGGATAAAGACTATCTCCTCACTGGTAGTAAATTTTAGGTGTGGTTCAGTTTCCTTTGGGTTGTGTTGTTCCACAAACTCAAATCTTAGAGGATAGAATCCTCAACACTCAATCCACTAGTGAAGGAAGATAGTGATGGATTTTTCCTTGTCTACGAAAAAAACTGAATGATGCAGTTGAAATTCAATGTTTTACATCAATGTCTATATCTTTAGAAATCATTAATTCTCTCGTAAACATGGATTCTCATAGCATTCTCAAATATATTTGTGGTCTATTCTAGGATATATCGATTAAATAATGCTTTGAGACACCCAATGATATTTCTTAGATAAATCCAAGAGAGGGATCAACAGTTGGGCCTCACATAGTCAAGATCATTGGCTATATTGATCCCCAAGAGGTTCTAGGGTTTAAAATACTTGATGAACTTCACAAAAATCTCATTATTTCATCAATATCTAAGAGCTTATCTAGCTTTGTTATTGATTTTAATATAAAAAATATTGATAAGTATATGTAAAATATCCTTACTCTTACTCACCAAATCGATAAAGAAACTAAGTGTGAAAAGACTTATATCCTTATAGTGAACAAGTAAAAAAGGACAAGTGAAGAAATCTAATACCAAAGATTATGTACAATTCCCTTCTAAGAAGATAAATATCAAGGGAAAAGAAAGGGGTTTCACATGTGGCAAGAAGGGTCACTAAAATAAAAAAATTTCATAGCTGAAGTAGAAATGGGAAGCTTCTGGTGAATTTTAAATTGAGTGAAATTTATCCATTTCTAAAAATTGGTTGTTATATATATATTGTGGTATACAAATTTGTATTAAAAAAATAAGAACCATGTTTAATCGAAAATATTAATCAAGCCAAGGTAGAACTATGAATAGCCAAAGGATCTAAACTTTTTATTGTAGAAATTATAGACTACCACCTCACATTTCAAATTGGGATAATATTTCTTTTTAAGGGTTTTTATTGTGTTTCTTTTATTACCAAAAACATTATATTGGTATCCATACTTGATATAGACGGATTTATTTTCAATTTTAGGAATAAATTCTACCTTTTTTATAAATATATTATTTTTTATAGTAAGGTAGATTTAAATAGCAGTATTTATGTGTTGGATTACATGAACTATGTAATTTAAATAGATAATGACACATCTTCACATGAATCATAACACACCCAACTATGGAATCATCAGATAGGTTATGTAAATGCATTTTTTGACTAAATTATACAATGAATGATATTTATATTTTTTAAACTAAAATAAATTATTCTATGTAATACATGATTACATGGGAAAAAGACTAAATCCCCATTTAGTGGAAAATGTGAAAGGGCCAAATAGCTTCTTACATTAGTTTATAGCGATGTGTGTGAAATTTTTCTTGTTGAACCAAGGGGTGGTAACTCATAATTCATAACTTTTATTTATGATTTTAGTAAACATGGTTATGTCCACTTGATGAGGTATAAATCATATTCCTTTTAAAAAAATAATGAATATAAGAATGAAGTTCATATTTAAAATGGAACAGAGATTAAAAATCTCAACTCAGAACATGGTGGAGAATATCTTAATAAATAACTTTTTGGTGTTTTATAGGATGTTTAGATTTT
This sequence comes from Viscum album, assembly GCA_963277665.1. Taxonomy (NCBI): domain Eukaryota; kingdom Viridiplantae; phylum Streptophyta; class Magnoliopsida; order Santalales; family Viscaceae; genus Viscum; species Viscum album. The sequence goes on along the minus strand of OY728163.1, from coordinate 1,229,154,792 downwards.
ATCTTAATCCAGTCCTCCTTAACCACCTCATTAGAATAGTGTAAGTGAAAGGAAGAACTGCACCCTAATGGATATGGTGAGATCAATGATGATTCAGGTGAATGTTTGGTGTTACAAATCACAATATACATACAAAATCTTGCTCCAACTAAAGTGACATATGGTATTCTATACCAATTATGGAGTGGAAATAATCATGTGTTGTCATACTTACATGTGTGGGGTTGTAAATCATTTATTAAGGTCTATTCAGGTAACAATATTGTAACCTGAGGGCCAAAGTGTGTCTTTATAGGATATCCAAAGTAAACAAAGGGATATTACCTATACAATCATTTATTCAAAAAGTTTTTGGTTGATAGACATACCACATTTCTTTATAAGGATCATATCTATAAAAGAGATCATTGGGGTCAGAAATAATTTGATGAAATCCATACTCCATATATACTATAGTTTTCACATGAACAAATTCCATAATCAACCATGGAAGAAGATATTTGAGAGATAATAATATTGTATAAGAGAATTAGAGAGGTCAGAGAACCATAATTGTATTTATTTCTAGTCACTAAGGATGGTGAATCATTTTTATTTCATAATAATGATACTTTAACAAAAAAAAATTAGTAAATAGAACAAGTGTTTCCAAGTGGAAATAATATAGAAATTATGAAATAGATTCCATGTACCAAAAAATGTTAGGGTTTTGGTAGATCCTCCAATAGATGTAAATTATATTCGATTTAAATGGGTATTTAATAAGAAACTATATGTGGATAGTAAAATTAGTACCTATAAGTAATGTCTAGTTACAAAAGGTTTTAAAAAACATCAATACATTGACTAAAATAACACAATTTCACCAATTTATATGCTTAAATAAAGAAAATTTCTTTTTTCATTATGAATTCCCAAAATAAGGAGATTTGGAAAATGTATTTTAAAAAAATTCCTTAATGGTAATTTTTTGGGAGAGGTCTACGTAAAATATCCCGATGGGTTTGGGACTCCAAATGATGACAATAGGATATGAAATTTGAAAAAAATGATTTATTGATTAAAGAAAGAATCTGGGCCGTGGAACATTAGATTTGATGAATACATAATAAAATTTGGTTTCATAAAGAATACATGTAATACTTGTGTCTATAAAAATTTTAGTGGTGGTATGGTCATTTTCTTAATAGTATATAATGATTTCATATTATTGGGAATGAAATATGAGTCTTATAGTCTATTACAACATAGTTGAATAAATACATCTCTATGAATGGCATGGATGATGTATGATATATTATTGGGATCAAGAACAATCATAATAGATCCAAGAGGATTCTTGGACTAACTCAAATAACATATATTGAAAATATATTGGAGAGGTTTACTGTAGAAAAATCCAAAAGGGTATTGTTTTTAGTGTCACATGGCATTCATCTTTTGGGAAAAATGTGTCATCAAACACATGAGGAATAAAAAATGATGGAAGGATTCCATATAGATCAGTAATTGGATCATTCTTGTATGTTATACTATATACAAGGATAGATGTTTCAAATGTATTAATTGAAATAATTAGATATCAAACTGACCCAAGTGACCACCATTGGATGGAATTCAAGACTATCCTAATGTATCTTTGGCATACTAAGGATATGTTCCTAGTATATGAAAGAGATGAGGAACTAGTCATTAGAGGATATGAATATTCTAGTTTCCAATATATATTATTATTATATAAATCATAGATGTTGTACATATTCATTTTAAATAGAGGAACTGTGATCTAGAAGAGGTCAAAGAAGATTTTAGTCCTAGATTTTAGACTAAAGTCCAAGTATATTTCTTCTTTTAAGGTTGATAAATTATCAGTATCGACACAAAAATCCATCAAAGATCTTCCCATTATACCTATAAGTAAATATCATATCATACTATATTTTGAGAATACTACAGTGGTGGATCTTGAAAAAGGTCCATGGGAACAACATTGGTTGATGTACATACTTTATAAGTATCATATTTTGGGAGATATTTCTCAAAAAGGGGAGGTTATAGTGAGAATAATTTACAAGGAATACAACATACTATACCCCTTGACTAAATATTTAACTCATAAAAACAAGACATTAATGTAACATCTAGAAGAATGAAAGTCATAGGATATTGGATCTAGTACAGGTGAGAGTTTGTTGGAGTTCGTGTCCTAGGAGAAACTGTTTGTACTATGATTACATGTGTATTTTTTGGATTCATTTTAATATAATATATTATAACATATATTTTATTGTTCTATATGAGTTTAATATAATAATATCATAGAATATATGTCTCATTGATAAGGTCATAGCATTTCCCCTCTTTAATGAGAACCTTGAAATTCCATGAAGATATTCTTAGAAATGTTTCTATAGTCTAATATAATTATAAGATGGGACATGTATAATGTGACTGTTAAATGTGAGTAATTTTAAGAGGATGATACTTATTCTCATAATGTTCTACATAGTAAAATCCAATATGGGAGATTATCAGAACTGGCCCACAAGTATGAATTTTTCATGTTTTGGTGTCATCATATATTCCAATATATGAGAGTGTGTAATGGTCCTTTTAATTCAATATTACTATTAATGCATATTATAGATTAGACCCTTAAATTTATTTCATAAACCAACAAAATAAAATTCATGGAAATGTTGGATACATTGGGGGAATCATGAGTGATTTTTTATTAATGAATAAGTCGAGGAGGGATTTGTCCCTTCCATATTTATAGAAGTTGTTGTGTAGGATATTTGATTATAATATAACCGTTGAAACAAATTCTAATTCAATGGAATAATGACATGTTTATTTCAGAGAGTCAAAGAAATATGTATCTAGAATATAGGTTTATGGCATTGATGTGCAACTTGATTTATGAGCTATTATGAAAAATGGATTATATTACACAACAGGTGTTCGCACATGGTTGTCGATGTTGTAAAATTAAGTTTTTTCTCTTGAGTTACTTTAATATTTTCAAGATAGCAATAATTAAATTTAGGAAATCTCATGTAATACAAATAAGAAAAATTCCAAGAGGGTCTCACACTTTGTTATTATGTTGATCTTGATTAAATTTTATTTAAATTTAATTAATAGAATAAATATTATTCTCAAGATGGTGGAATAATTTTATTCCTGATTCCTTGATTGAAAATTCTTATTAATGGATGAAAAATTTAATTAAATATTTATTTTTCTATTCAATAAATTTCATGTAGTTTAAACAACCCAATACTATGTATGGTGATAAATATTAATTTAGAAGCTGGTAAAATAATATTTATTATCACGTAAGTTAGTGAGTGCATTATAAAATAATAATAAAATTTTATTATTAGGGAATGTGTTTTGTTAAGTATTATTATATTAATTATGGGTTGGTGTGAAATTAAATAATATTTAAACCTAAACCCAATATCTATACATAGATGGTTATATATATTTTATAGTTTAATCTATAATTGAGAATCATTGTGGACAACAGATTTCTTTCTCAACTCCTATTCCTCTCATCTTCATAAAAATTTAAGAAATCATTCAAGTCGAAATGTTGCAGAATCAAGTAGAACAACATGAGATGATTGATCCTCTATGCTAGAACCTAGTGTTCCATCGGTGAATGTTTGGAGTTCAAAGGAGTATGTTTAGATCACCTCTAAAAGGATTCCACTCCTTCATCCTACAAACACAACGAAGGTAATCTAAAAGGGTTTTTTAGGAGATCAACATTACCATTAGAGAAATAAATTAACCAAAGGTAAACTATTATTCCAATATTAAATGATTTAATTATAAATTTAACATGAAAAGATCCTTTCTAGGTTTTGGGTTTCTTATTATCAATATCTGAAGATAACATTTTGTTGTTCATGGTGTACACATCATTGAAAATATTACAAATTATTCATCTAATCAAAAATATTTAATTTATTTTATTCCTACCAATGTGAATTCACTATGCCCAAAACCTACAAATAGGGACCTCTTTATCACATTCCATATCCAAGATAAAAAACTGAAGATAAAATAAACTCCCTACTCCAAAAAACAATTAATATTCTCTTCAAATGGGGTGTGTTATGGACCAGCCAACAAACTTCAAGACCACTAAGGTGGGTAGTAAGACTCTTAATATTATCAATAAAAATAGTGATCATAGGATAAAATTTATTCTACCACCAAGGTCACAAATATAATTAATTTTACATTATATATTAAGGTTCAAGGGATGAAACTTGTACATAGATCTTTATGTTTAGGAGGTATCTTATTCTAAAAAATATCCCAACACTCCTATGTTAGGATATATAAAGAAAATTAATGTAAATGTTTCATATTGGAACAAAATATTTTTTATTTTCCTCAGATACGATGGGATTTGAACTAAATTATGACGGTACGGAATAATTATTTTAATATTATTAAACTCAGTTAACTTGAGAAGTTTGGGTTCATAATTATTGTTATTATTCCTTAAAGGGAAATGGAAGTGTGATGGGGATTATTTAAAATAGTTGGTATACCCTCAATTTCCTATTCATCTATTTCCTTACCATTATTATCTTTAATTTTCAATTCTATTTTCCCTTGTTTTTTAGGTGGGATAGTAGGTTTCAATTCATTTTTAGTTTTTCTATATAGATTTCCTATTTATTTATATTTTATATATTTGTTTATAGATTCTTTTATAATTTCATGTTGACCATCCCTAGGGACTTCCCTCTTGTTATCTTGTGTCTTCAATCCACTTCTAAAGGTTATATCCATTATTTTCTCCCTAGGGTTCACTTCAGTGGTACATGGTAACTTACCCTTTTCCCTTGAAGTGGAGTATCTATATAGTTTCCCCATTTATAACTCAAGTTTGTGAATCTCTAAATCAATCTCATATTTTTTAGATTTTAACTTAGACTCTTATTAGTTAAATTTACCCAATATCTATTGCATTATTCTCCATAGTTCCTATTAAATATTAGAGGAATCATCCCTAGGTGAGTTTTGAAATTTTTTCCTTGAATTTTGTTGGAATTCAAAGGAAGTAGGTTGTTTAATCCTGCCTTGTTATTTATATTACATATTAGGGTGTTTTCTATACCCAATATTGTAATTAATTGAAAATGGTTCATTATTATCTTGCATCCTGGGTCCATACATAGAAAAAATAAAATTTTCATTTGATTGTGAGGGAGTTTCAATTTTATTATAATAGTTCTCAATATTCCCAAACAAACACATTGATCTTATTTTGTTCTTATGTACGGATTCTAATTTTTATAGACCATTTAATTTAAATTTTCTTTGGAATTAAGGTTCATCAATTAATGATGTTTGGCTTTAAGTTTAGAAAGTTGTAAAATCATTTATAGACCTGATCCAGTAGAGTGAACTATCATATAAACTCTTCTCATCCTAGAATTTTAATATTTTTAATTAAGGTATTGATTGTGGTAGAACTTCCTTAATTATTCATTTTTTATCTATATATTTTACTATAGTATATTGATCAACTATGTTATGAAATAATGGTATAAAACATTTATAGAAAGCATCCATGAGAAGATGGGAGGGGATTTGAGGATTAGAATACTATATAAAATGAACTATAAATATATCCCATGATTTTTAAAATCCTCTTCATCTTCCTGATATAAACTAGTTATTTTATTCATAAGTTATACCTTTAATATATTTGGGTAAAATTTCATAATAATGAGGTTGTGAACATATTCCCATATTTCAATGATGTTTTTATCAAAATCTAGGACTAGTTCCTAACATTTCTTTTAAGTTAGAATTAGAGAACACTTATTTTAAACTTTTCCTCCCTTGAACCTTGTAAATGAAAATAATAAATTACATTATAGAGGTCACTAATGAAGGTTATAGATTCATCATTATCCATTCCATTAAAAGTGGGAAATAATGAAATTTATGATTTTTTACGCTCATTGCCTCGATCTCTTTGGATCAACCAACTTGAGTATGGGTTTCTAGACACTTATAGGAGTTAGTACTAACTCGTCCTAGGTCCTTTTATGTTCTTTTCAATAATTTTTTATTAATATTCTCTTGAACTATTTCTTATAATATTCTTATTCCAATTTTCAATCTTTACATAGATATCTATGATATTTTAGAATTTGTGGCATCAAAGGATATGAGTTTTAGGATTTAAATTTAGTGCATATACACTAAAATGTTTATTTTAAATATAATTTTCTAGACTTTTTATCTTTTTTGTATATTTTTTTTAGAATTATAATGTTCTTAGTTTCTTTAATCCTTCCCTAATAATGGTGTTGACATTTTAAATATTTCATTAGGACTGTTATATTATTTCTTTATTTTTATATTAACTCTTAGAATAGTTTGATAATGGTCAAACCCGCAAGGAAGGTGAAGTATATGTGATCCAATAAATGTACTCAAAAATAATAAAAATTACTCAAAAATAGTATCCAGGGTGAATGTAGTGGATAAAGTTTCAAGGAGGTGATATGAGATTGAGAAAACTGAAAGGAAGATAGTGTAAGGTAGAAAATTACAAGTATCAAATGGCTAAAAAGATAATAGAAATAAAATATAACATTTTATAGTAAATTTATGTTATATATCATTAAAATTATAACACCCAAATATTTTAATTTAAGAACATTGTTTTTGATAACATATACAAAACGCAACACCAATTTTAAGAAACCCATGAAATATATTATTTAAATATAAAAGTTATAACCTAGTCATTGAATTAGAAAGAATGAATAGGATTAACTGAATTATAATATATATATATATATATATATATATATATATAATTCCTAACCAATACAAATTTATGGATAAATTATTAGTAACTAATCAATCAAAATTTTCATTTTATCCTTAAAAATATGCTTTCTTCGAAATTGTCTTTTATTAATTTTTGTGAGAAAATATTATAATTAATTTATAGAAATTTTTAAAAAATTATTTGGTGAAATTTATATCATTTTTTAAATCATCATACCAAAATTATCTTATGGTGAAATTTTTATATTTCTTTGAAAATGTTTATTTTTCAGTGAATATTGAAAAATATTGATTTTTTAAACACTATTATTTATTTTTAATCAATTAAGTAATTTTAAATTAACATTATGATTTTAATTTGATTTAAAATTGACATAGGTATAATTTATTTATATTTAATATTAATAATTTATTTGAAACATCTTTAAAACAGATTTTTTATAAGTTCATTTCTAGTCTTAAACATGCATTTTTCTGAAAACTTTTTTTTAGTGCATAATGTTTCTCCATTTTAATTAATTAAAATAAACCATAATAAGAGATGATTTAAATTCAGTATTTAATAAATATATATATATATATATGAATTTAAATCCCTATAATGATTATTACTAATCTTATGGTTAAGATAACTTAATCTAATGCTTGAAAAATGCATTCCTTGAAAACCCGCTTTCCAACATGTTTTGTGGGATTATTTTTTAAATCCAATTATAATATTTATATGAATTTAATTTAACAAAATTCATTAAATTTTTTTATTAAAAAAATATTATTATGTAATAATTTTGACATAATTTTTTTCCATAATGATTAGTAAAGACAATAAAATTTATTTACCATGATTTATATTAAAAGGGGGTTTTGTGTGTTACATACACTTGTGTTAAAATTAATTTTTCATAAACAGGGAATTTTTATTTGATTAATTTTATTTTATTTTAATAAAAAATTTGTCCAAATTATCTAATAATTCTCATTTTTTTGGTCTAAGATGATAAATCACCTAGGATAAAAAGACTAATTGCCATGGTGAAAACTAAAATGGTAAAAGTATGTAAACGTAGAAGATAAAAAAATAAAATTCTTAAAATATTTTTTTAGAGGTTTTTATAAAATTTAAATTCCATAAAATCAATTATTTATCCAATTTAGAGGTACATTGTGTGATAGTGACATCCCATTATTGAATATTTATATGTATTTACAAAAATTTCACTCCTCAATTAACAAAAGGGCACTCCTCCCATCACTTATTCCCACCTATCAAGCCATTAATGTTGACAAAACCATGAAATAAAATCCCCTGAACATCCTTATATACATACTATATCAAATTTAAATTCCAAAATAATAACCCTATGTTACTTAATAAGATATCCTAATGGGGTTCTTCTAAGAGAAGTTAATCATCTTCACTAAGATCCTTCTTTTTTACTTCTTTTTCACCTTAAATTTGGTCTCAAAAATTCCAATATAATAACACTAGTACATCCCATGTACTGATATGTTATTATGTTCACGTAATATTATTTATCCATCTCTTTCTTCATAAAATGGGAAAAAATTCATCTCTTGTGTGTACGTCCGACTACCGCCTCATGAACTAATATAATTAATTTTCTATCACTAACTCATATGGATATTTATAATGATGTAAATAATGAATATATAAGATAAAAATGATATTATATTAATTCTATAAAATTAACATATCACCCACTTCCACACCCTTTCACTCATTGATGTAATGATAATGTTTCTTTTGTATACGTACGGTCAACAATCTCTACTAAGTGATGTGATTCGTTATCCATGTACAGCTTTAAAAAATAGTTCTAAAAGTGTATATAAAGAGAATTATGATATTTATAACATTAATATTAATCCAGATATTATTTAATCTTCTATTATCAAGAATTGGAACTTTCATGATGAAACATTCATGAGAAGACAAAGTAGTTAACACCCGTAACAATGGTAATAAGGAAATATTATTAAGGAATGGGAGAAAAGATGCTATAATAAGATCGTATATGATATTATAAAAATTAATATGGTTATTTTATAAATTAATAACATGTTTAAAACCATTTTATATGAGGTTAAATCATGTTTAACTAAGTGGAAATGTGAAGTAAGGGATTTCATCACAATTTTACTTCATTGAGACATATTTTATTATTATGCATCTAATTTATTTTATATGGTGTATATACTTCTAATTTTAAATTTATTATCATGAATATTTCATAATTAACTATATTTTAATTTTAAATTGCAAATATTTCAACCAAGGGGATATGATTTTAATGTTACCTGGTTGTAAGGAATTTTATAACACAATTTTATTTCTTATTGGGTTATATTAATTCTTCAATGTACTTAAAATTATAAATTGATGTGTGTAATAAGTTTTTATTAAATTATGTTATATTTCAACATTTTTTATATGGATTTAATTTTGATGCACATAATCAATCCATTGAATAATTCTCACTCCAATGGTATGATCATTATAAGGTACTTCATCTCAATTTGCACTCCATTGAAATATATTTGGTATTATGAACGTATTTATTTTTATGAGATATATCAAATTCCTATATGAAATGTTATATTAGGAACATATGTTTGTTATTTGTATTTAATGATTCATTTGAATTTATTCCATTAATAGTGTTTATGATTAAAAAGTTACCATAGTGGTAAGGGTTCATGCATCAATCTCAGTTTATCAAGATTATTTATGCTTCAATTTACATTGAAGGAAATCATTTTATCATTGTATAAAAAACCCATTTAATTTTATTATAATATGTTTATTCCTAAAATTTTCATGTAATAGTACCATTTCCCTCTCATTTAATCTACCTTTACAAGTTTATAGATTTCATTTCATATAATTGTTTCCCCTAATATCCTTGTAATATTTAGTTTTTAAGAGTGATTTTCAAAGTGAAAAATGAATTTTCTTAAAGAATATTTTTAATGATATTTTTATGGTGGTTCTATTAACAAAAAAACAACCCCATTATTTTTAATCCATGTGGATATGTTGTAACAATACTATCCTTACTATTTCTCTGTATAGTTTATGATAATTTTTACCAGGAGAGTATTGAAATTTACTTTCTTAATTAATTTTTATGGTCAATAACATTAACTCAAAACATTCAATTTCTTATGATCATTGGATATTAAATTTAATTTAAATATATATTTTATTTATAATAGATATTCTTATCTCTTAAATCGTATATCATTTATACATATGGTGATTTACCAAGAATGGTTTTTGATTGATTGGCGAATTATTGATAACTTATATTCATTACTTAATATATGAATTTTTTGATAATGTATATAGTTCGTGAATTAAATTTATTATTTTATATATATGTAATGTGTTGGAAATGAAATCATGGGTTGGATCTAGGATTATTTATCTCCTCATTACATCAACATATCTCTTGAGACAAAACATTTGGATAAATCAAATGGGTTTTTACCCATAGTTTTAAACTATCTTAGAAAAATGTCTTAATTGTACAGATATCATGATGTATTAGATCACAATATTAATCATTTACATCAATGAGAATTGAATTATTATTATCCATGATATTACTATATTGATATTATACATCTAGAATCCTCAAGATCATGTGATTATTTATATTGAATTATTTTTTCATCATTTATTCCTTCAATATTATTCATCATGTTCAAGTTATTGATTAAATGGGATATATTTTCGGTTTATTTACCATATCATATTGATTATAAGTTATTTATTTATGATATCATCCACTATACATAACCCTTATTGGGTATCTAAGATTACCCTTATTTTTTTTCTTTCTCCATGATATAAATAAGAAATATTTGATTAAGTTCTAGGATGTAGAGTTTTTAATTTCACTATGTTGTATTTCATGTTTTCAAATATAATTTGAGATTCAAGTATGTATCTAGTTTAAAAAGAATAATAAAATATTCTTTCCCTTTGTATGTGATCACTTGTATCTTATTCAAAATTAGTAAATTAACCATAGGCTCTGGGTTACTGGGGTCAGGGTATTTATGAAAATGGTATTCCTTAAATTTTAATAAAGTGATGATCTAAAACACAAATATCCAAGAGATTGTACTAACACCAACTTTCAAGGTTTTTTGGGATATATTTGGATTAGTTTTTTGACACCCTGGGATTTTAATACATGATTACCTTTAATTAAGTCAATGTGATTTATAACATTCTTTACACAAAATACTGAACTTAAATGAAACTATGATATGGTTAGACAAAAATATATATTTATGTATGAACATTAAAACCTATCCATTAAATTAAAAATAATTAATAGGAGTAATCACTTTATGAAGTATTTATATAAATAAAATAAATGATGCTTTTAATATGAATTAAATCCAATTGGTATAGCTAAAATAAAAAATACAATCATTTTATAATTAGAAATGTATTTTTCAAAATATTTACATTTTTATGTGAAATGAATTTATATTTCAACCAAAATTTATTAATGATGATAAAATATATTTGATATGAATAAGAGTTTAATAATAATTTAATTAGTAAATGATAGAAAATATGTACAAGAATGATTGATATTATTAAAAAGCTATTTTATTATAAAAATTATTTTTCATTTTATATATTATTTTGATCTAAAAGTTAAATTTATAAATTTTAGGATTTTAATTTGAAAAAATTAATTTTATTTTTGTATTCATTAGAGTAATATTAACTTAAAATTATATTTTTTTATTATTAAAAAAGGTTTGTTTTCAAATGAATATTGTAAAATACTTTTTTATAAATAACATGAAATTTATGATATTATAAGTATATAATTATATATTTTAAATTCATAAAATATTTTTATAAGATCAAATATGTAATTTATAAGTGATTTTATAATTTTAAAAAGGATGGTTTTCATTTTCAAAACCATATTTGACATTTTAGAACATATATTTTATTTTTCAAAAATTATTTATACATTTAGTTTTTTAAAAATAATTTTTTTTACTTTTAGAAAGTTAATATTATAAAATGGATTAAAATTTTAAAATCAGTGTTTAAAAATTATTTAATAAGTTCCATTTTATTTTTCACCATACGGGATAATTAACCTTCAGTAGAAACTAGTTACCATAGTAAAAGCTAAAATGAAAAAAATTAAAGAATCTAAGGGAAAAGGACCTCAAACATGTATTAATTTTTTTTAGGAATTTATATATATTATCCCTTTTAACCTCAACTATGTATTAATTTTTTGTCTACTTTACTTGAGATTTATTTCCCATTATTGAAACGTTTTAGGTATTTAAAAAAATGTCATCTCTTTTTACTTATAAATGGGGCCCTTCTATCCTCACTCATCCACACAAAAAAATCCCATTAGTTCAGCCAAAAATATTAATAATACTACCATGAAAATTCCTATACAACTTTATGTGGTTTTATTCTTCTCAAAATACGATTACTAAAGGCTTATCCCTTTTGAAATTGAGATAACCCAAGTAGTAAGGTAGAGATTTCTAACAACTCCACCTTCTTTTCTAGTTCTTTATGTTCATTTATTCTTCCTCATATTTCATTTCACCATTATAAAATGATAAAATAAGTATTTTTTTATAATTTTATGTTATTATAATTTTGTTACAATCATTAACCATCCTCCCATTTTCTATTAAGAATGAAGAATATTAGAATTGTGTGTTGTGCAGACTACCACCTCCATAACACAATGTATTTCTTTTTCCCTTTACCTCCATAAAAAGATAGTACTACGGACAATTTAATATATATTTATGATATTTATGAAATATTTTAGATTCTAAAATGACAAACTATATTACTCATTTTTCTCATTCTGGGGAAAATGAAATCATCATCCATGCATATGTGTAGACTATGACTTCCATGGAACGACATGTTCTGGTTTTCATTACCACCTTTCATGGACATAATAACGAGGATATTAATTAATCAATATTATTTTTAGGATATCATTAAGGTCATTATATGAAAAATTGAAAACCCTATTAATGATATGATCAATAAATTATCATCGTTAATTCAATCATTTAAAACAGGTATAATAAGAGGAAAATGATCCCTACTTCATATGAAATGAATTTATATAAATTATATGATATTTATAATTATTTAAAACTATCATATATCACAATAATAATCACCAAATTATATTATTATTATTATGGTATAATTATATGACAACTAAACCACCTCACAATCACCTAATAATCATGGTAGGTTCATGTTTGGGTTAGTTTAACCACATACTTAAATAGTACTATAAATTTATATCATCGATTAGTATGAGAACATATTTTATTGTATAATTTGATATAAATATTTAAATAATGTTTTTTATCTTCAATTTTTATCAACATGTAACTCATTAATTAATAAATAATCATTTTTTCATTAAGAATCACAGAAACATGCTCGTCGTCAATTTTATCCGCAGGGATTGTAACCAAAAATAAAATAAAATGAAATTATAGCCCTATAAACTATATTTGAACATATATTATTGTACATTAATTTATATAATAGAGATTTATTTTTTAAAAACAATAGATACCAACAAAAATTTAATGAAACTAGTTAAAAGCGATAATGGTAACTTACAACTTGTGTTGAAATAGTTTAAAACTAACTATGATGCATATATATATATATATAATTATTTCAAATTATGAGAATAAATTATTATAATAATGAATAGGTTTCTTGGGTATGTATTAAATGGACTTAATTTAATTATTCAGGATATTTAGTGCAAGTGTAGAACGAATTGGGACTGAGGTAAGGGTTTTCATCTCAAATTCCCCACTTGAGACAAGTTTGGTATTATGCATCAAATTTACTTTATTTTTTGTATATAATACTTATTATATATATCATATCGTGAATTATCTTTTAATAATTTCATTTTATGTTCAACTACAACCCCTCCATTTCTAGTGTTTTTTATTAGAGTTTTACTCAAGCCGCAATTGTTCTTTATCACAAACATTAATTACTCGAGATGGGTTTTTGTTATGGACCATTTTGTTATTTGAATGGTGTATTAAATTACAATGGATAAATATTTATCATAGTTTTTATTAATGTAAAATACTAATACAAATCTATTCATTTTTTTCAAATGTATTTTTACTAGGTTGTTACCCCTGTTGTAAGCCATTTTGGTAACTCAATTTTCATTCATTGAGTTTTTACTGTTTCTATGGTAATTATTTCATATAATTTGGGTACATTAAAAATATTATTATATTTTATTTTATTTTATTTATTCCTATTTATATCACTTAAAACCCCTTATTGAAGTATTTATTACTTCAAGGAGTATGTTTCTCATAAGGGATATTTATAAATCAAGTCACCTTTCATTGAGTTATATTGTTTTTCTATGAACTTATTTATTCCATGATTGGGTTATTCAACCATAATATTTTATTATATGGTAATTTCTATAACTATATATGGAAATAATAAATTCAGGTACAAATGAATGGTTTCTTACTATTTTTATATTTTGAGTCATGAACAAAGGTATTTTGAAAACAATAAAATGGGGTTTCCATTCATTTTAATATTTTTTCCTCTATTCATTTATCCAAGATAAAATTTATGTATTTTAAAATCACCATTATTGGATATTTTTTAAAAAAATTAACGGTTTTCAAAAAAATCATGCCACCTTTTTAAATGTTACCTTTGAATTCTATATGTAAATTTTTATTTTATGTAAATGTTCAAAAATGTTTTCTAAAAGATCCTTTAAGTTTCCACTTTCATTACCATTATCATTTTAAATAGGATTTACACAAATAGGGTTTGTATTTAATGATTTATCCTTTAATATTTATATATATATATATATCATTTTGGGTATTAAAATAATAGTATCAAACAATTAGGTTCTTGATCCATTATTATGAGGTATCATTTGAAGCATTATTTTTATGAAGGTGTTTTCAACTTATATAAAAACCCATATCGGTTTTCTTTATTTCACTTGGTATAGGTTTTTGAAACCATTAAAATTCTTTAGTAAGATATTATATAATCAAGTTATTCCAAGATTAACTTAAAATGAAACCCATTACCCTATATGGTATGAACATATCACTTTAAAAAATTATTTTGGAGGATGTTCTACCAAAAATACTGTTTATTTGTTTTCATCCAAAAAAATGATTAACATTATTGATGATTATTGGATTAAAATGTGGTTTTATTATGTATTTAAATTTCATATTTTTTATTATATGGATAACCAGGTTTTTGTTCTGTTAGAGGTTATTTAGGGACACACATGAAATATCTTGTTGACTTTTATAGTGAATGCATTGGACATAATCAACTGAATGGTGGGTCCTGAAATTATATATCCCCTTGATGCATCGATAAGTATCCTGTGAAAAACATCTTGGGTTTTGTTGTATACCTCTCCCTATATCATTATTATTCCTTGGAATAGGGCATTTACATCATTTTTTTTATTCAGCATTATGCATTCCATTAGTATGAGATCATTATTAATGATATCCATGTTTTAATTTATTATCATGGATATATAATGTTATCTGTTTTAGTTGATTATGTATTTATTCATATTATTTATTACTACCATATTATGTATATCATTCTTATGTTTTTTATTGATTTAGTTATATGTTTCCATTACTGGACATTTATGATCACCCCTTTCTTATGTTTCCATTCCTTATGTTATAAATAAATGTAGTACACATGAAATCTTTATAATAATAGAACAATTGAAATAATTTTTGGGAGATGTTTAAGACTCATTTTGGATTATTTAGTTTTTTATATAATGGTAAAAAAAACTCTATTTAATACAAAGAACATGGGATTTACTATTTATTTGTTTTCCTTGTTATCTAAATATAGAAATATAGAAATATCCACTATATGTAAGAGATAAAGTAATAATTATTGATTTTGTATCTGTGGATGTCTATATCTAGGATTTTATAGAGGGTATCAAATTATGTATGTAAAGTATGTGGTTATGGAACTAGATCTAAGAGGGAAGTTATGAGGAATCTCATGTTTAGTATTCATTCAACCATTGAACTTACTCAACCAGATTAAAAGGAGAAGTTTGTTCAACCAAAAGCAAAATTTCGATTGATTTTTGGTGTGATAATCTCAAGGATTCAAACACCTCAATTTCAAAAGGATTTTCAGAAGAAATATTATTAAATATCATTGTTTTTGAACCTTGAAAGTTTTGGGAATACAATCTTTCAACAGAAAAATAATGTAGACAATGAACTAGCTTAGAAAATGAGTGAAGAATAGAGTAAAAGTAATAATGATATAGAAATCATTATTTCCCCCAAAAAATTTAGCCCACAACAATGATAAATTCACCAAATCACAATAATGAAATCAATATAGTATAAAATAAAAAATTATAAATAAAAAATAGGTATAAAAAATAACCTTAGTAGAGTTGATTGTTCCCCCCATAAATCTCCCTTATAACTCCCATATTGTACCTATATAATAATTCATTAGTCATGGTTTATTCTTAATGTACCAAGTCTCCTTATCTCAATTTACACTTCCTTCCTTTAAAATGAAGCATCACACCAAAGTGAAATAGCTCCCAAAACCATAGATCACAAATCGTAACTTCAATATTGAATTGTGGGACTCCCTGTGGAATTTTTTATTGTTCCACATCACTTTCATCATGACTCAAATAAAGATCCTCCAAAACAGTTATAGTGCTATTTGATTATTGATACTACTAAATATTATTCTATAAGACTCTAGTGAATTTCTCTTTGAGCTCAACCTCGAAGTCTTGAGAATATACCTTCTTTAATTTGAATTGATAATTTATGGGTTGGTGTGGCATTTTAAATCCTTCATTGGAGCATAAATCTAAAATATTAAAAGGATTTAACCCTACATTTGTCGCAATTGAACCCTACGATGTCACACAGAAGTACAAAATTAACCTTTTGAAAATGATACTAGAACCTTACGAATTCATTTCCAACCTAACAAGATCCCCCATTAGTATAGTATAAACCTTACAATGATAACTTTATCGGTATAGTTACCTTATGAACAAGGATTTTTGAACTATGCCAAGTGGGTTACCTATAAAAAAAGGCAATTTGAGAAAATTATCCATTCAAAATAGAAAATTAGAATTCAAATAAATTAAACCAAGAATTTAAAAAATTCAAAATGAAATTTAATAACAATTCCGAATAATTAATATCAAATATAGAAACATAGAATTTATAAATATTAACTTCAAAATCCAAAGCACTTGGGACTTATAAAAATAAAGGTTTCAATGCATTTAAAAAAATTATTTGATCATAAATTAAATGATAGTTAAACCAAATATCAATTTATCAATTTATCCCTGAAAATACCCATTTACATGCAAATATTAACATACTAACAATTTCCACTAGGAATGACCAAAAATCTAATTATTTATCTGTAAAATCATATTTTGGAATCCAATTAATCAATATTTTAACAAAAAAATGGGGTAAACTTGTATCAAACTAAATCCAAATTAATAATGAATGATTAAATGTGTAGAGTTACCAGGATAATACTAAGAGATATATAAAGGATTATACTACCATTTGATGGTGTATGTATGCTTGAGCATTATTTTCTAAAACTCCCTCAATCCAGTATCTCTCTTTCTGTTCACCCTTATCCTTTATGAGGATCTATAATTTCATGGGTGACTAGAAGACCCTATCTGTATGATGAGTGATTCAGAACAACTCATGGGTACCTTTAGAGGAAGGTTACCATTCAGATGCCTCACTTATGATTCTCATTAAGAACATGAGAGGAAGAAAAAATCAATGTCCATTTTAGTGAAAGGAAGTTTTTTTCTTAATTTACATCTCACATGATTTCATTATATATCATGGTCAGTATTGGTTTTGGGTTTCTATATCGCTTCCACATGTGTCTAACAAGTGTTATTAGATCCTTCTAAAACTGGTATTGGTATCAGTGATATAATGTAATGACCCAAACTTTTATCAATGGAACTTTCCAATATTCTAATTATTCTATGTGATATATAACACATACATAGAATATATATCCAAATAAGAATTTTATTCTCATAAATTAAGAATGAATTAAGTGATATTCATATAAATTATGGAACTTTTACCGATGGAATAGTAACTTGACCCATGGAATAGTAACATGACCATTAAGAATAGTAATCTTTCTAATTGAATAGTAACCTCACCTATGAAAATATGATTAAAATTTAGGCATATTATAAATGTTAATATGATATAATTATATCATAGTATAAGTAAAAAAAATGTTTTAAGTATTATAAATTTATTGTTTGTATTTTTTTTAAGCATAAATGTTTATTTACAATTTTATAATTAATATAATGGTTTAAAAGAAACTTTCCTGGTGTAAAATTGATTATTAAATTCATATTTTTTGTCTTAGGATTATAAGATAATTTTATGATACCATAATTAATTTTTCAAAGTGTCATAAAATCATTTAAAATTTTAAAATCAGTGTTTTTTAAATAAATGATGATTTGAATAAAAATTAAATTTCTCATATTTTTAAAATTATTATAATTAAATGGAGATCATTTTTTAATTATACATGTCGAAAACTGGTTTTGGTGAATTTTTTTTATTTTTCTAAAATGGTTTAACTTTTGTGAATAGTGAAATATAGTAATTTACTGTATTTAACTAATACATGAATTATTGAGTAATAGAAAATCTAAGGATGATGTAAGACCATAATCTAGAAATATAATTAATTTTTTAATATATTTAGTGATAAGGCTTAAACTATTCATATTCATGATCTAATATAATAAACTAGTGAATAAAATAATCAAAAAACACTCCCCTCCTCCCCTTTAAATACTACCCTCACCAACTCTTTTCTTTACACCTTCCAATATTTAAAGACTGTCTCAATTCCTAACAATCCCCTTAATAAGACTCTTTCCAACATCTAGGATCCTTTGTTATCAATAAAATACCAAATCTAATTTCTGAGGAGTTTCTCAACACTACTACAAAATAGGTCTTTAACAGTGCTAAAAATGACCTTTATATGCGCTGACTACTGAAGCATGATTAAAAGCCCTGGTATTTTATCGACACTTTTTTAAGCACTGATAGAGGAAGATTTTATCAGTGCTGATAAAGGGTCATTATGTAGTGTGTTTTAATAGCATAGTGCAGTACAAGTGTAGTGTGTTATAAGAGCACACCACAACACCAAAAACACTACAAAATTAGTAAAATAAATTACGAATAAGTAATTTAAATGAAATAAAAATTAATAAAAATTAAAAATTAAAAAACACTATATTATTAACATTTCATAAATTGGTTTATAAAATTACATAAGTACAAATTATTACATACATTCAAAAAAAAGTCTTCTTTTTTATTTTGATCTTAACCCCTGCTCGAGAAAAAAAAGCACATGTATAAGAAAAAAAATTATTAATTTAGTAATAATATAAATAAATAAATAAATTAACAGAAAGTGTTAAATTTAAACTAGCCTTTGATTCATACAACGAACTCCTTGTATCAGATTGAGTTACAGTCTATTATTACATGTCTCACCATTTCTTGTTCATATTTAAGTATTATCTTTGTGAAAATTAACTAAGTAAATATAAGATAAAAATGACAATAAAATTAATTAAGTAATAGTAGATATAATTAGGAGAAAATAGTCTATGATCTTTTTCTCAGTTTCAGTGATGTGATGCATGTTTTAAACTAAAATGACACTTATATATTGAATATATGCACTTCGAGTCATACTAGTTACATCGTGCATTGTATTAAGATGATGATGATTCTTAAACATCTCAAATGAAATATGGATCATTTTCCTATATTATAAAAACAATATTAATGTGTTTTCTCAATTTTCAGTATGTCACTTGTCTTTTTTACAAAAGTGTGATTTTAAACTGGAAATGTGCACTTTGACTCATACCGGTCACATCACGTTTCGTTTTGACATGATTCCAATTCCTACACGACAAAAATGAATGATGAATCATTTTCCAAAAAAATAAAGAGAATATGAGTGTGTTTTCTCTATTTTCATTTAGTGACACTTTTTAAACTAAAGTACTGATTTTAAACTAAAAATGGACAAATTGAGTCATACTGAACACATCGTGTATCAGATTGAGGTGAGGCTGATTCATACATATTAAAAATCACATATGTATATTTTATCTAAAGTATCAAAACAATCCGAAAGAATTTTCTCATTTTTAAGTTGGACAGTTTCCCTTTTTACTAAAATTTATGTCAATTTTAAATAAAAAGATGCACTTTGAGTCATATTAGCCACACCAGGCATTGGATTGAGGAACGGATAATTTATACAAATATAAAATGGATAATGGATCATTTTCATAAATAATCAAAAAATAAAAATTCATTTACTTGGTTTTGAGTACATAACTTGTGTTTTTAACTAAAATTTAATTTTAAACTGGAAACACATAGTTTGACTCATAATAATCATATAAGGTATCAGTTTGATTTGTGCCAAATTTGTATATTTCACAAATGACTTATGAATAAATTTAATAAATTATCAAGAAAATATGAGAGTCTTTCCAAATTTTTTAGTGAGTGATATTTTTTGTACTAAATTGCTTATTTTAAATGGATAACAAACACATTGAGTCATGTTGGGCACATCATTTATCAGATTGAGGTATGACTACTTTTTAGACATAAAAAATGACTTATGGATCATTGAACTAAATTATCAAAATAATAATAATGTTTTTGACTAGTTACAAGTAGGTCAATTATCTTTTTAACAAAAATTGATGTCAATTTTAAATAAAAAGATGCACTTGGAGTCATACCGGTCACATTGTTCCTCAAATTAAGTTTTGGATTCTTCCTACAGATCAAAAATAAATTATGGATAATTTTACTAAAGTATCAAATAATCTTAATGTTCTTTCTCATTCTTGATTATGTCAATTTTTCTTTTTACTAAAATTGATGTCAATTTTAAATAAAAAATATTTTCTTGGTTTCATACCTATCACACCATATGTTTGATTGAGGTGCGTCTAATTACTACACATCAAAAAAGACTTAGGGATTATTTTCCTAAAGTATAAAAACAATTAGAATGTGTTTCATGGATTTGAGAATTTATCTTGTCCTTTTTAATAAAATTGGTGTCAGTTTAAAATAAAAATATGTAATTTGAGTCATATCGGTCACATCGTACGTCATATTATGGTGTGGCTGATTCCTACATGTCACAAATGACAAATTGATCATTTTTTTAAAGTATCAAAATAATTTGAAATAGTTGTATCAATATTTTGTAGCTCAATTGTCCTTTTTACTGAAATTGTGTCAATTTTAATTGAAAATATGAAATTATTTTAATATTGGTCAGACCTTCAAAAATTATCAAAACAATCTAAATGCATTTACTCATTTTCAGTACATAACTTTTCATTTTTTACTGAAATGTCATTTTAAACTGGAAACATGCACTTTGATTCGTAACTATCCCATCATATATGGGTTGGAAGTGAGAATAAATCTTATATGTCAAAAATTACTTATGAATAAATTTCCTAAATTATCCAGAAAATATGAGCATGTTTTCTCAGTGTTCAGTGAGTGATTTTTTTTTAACAAAACTATCAATTTTAGTCTGATAACATATGCATTGAGTCATACTGGGCACATCAAATATCATATTGAGGTACATATAATTACAAAAATTCAAAAATTACTTATATATTTTTTACCAAAAGTATAAAAACAATATTAATATGTTTTCTTGGTTTTTAGTATGTCGGTTGTCCTTTTTAATAAAATTGATGTCAATTTTAAATAAAAAATGCACTTGGGGTCATGTCGGTCACTATGTGCATCGGATTTAGGTGTGGATAATTCCTACACATTATAAATGACTTATGGATAGTTTTACTAAAGTATCAAAATTATATAAATGGGTTTTATTAGTTTTGAGTACATCACTTGTTTTTTTACTAAAATGAAATTTTAAATTGGAAACACAGACTTTGACCCATACTGATCACATTGTGTATCAGTTTGATGTGGGACTGATTCCTACACATCACAAATTAATTATTAATCTCTTTCCTAAATTTTCATTAAAATATGAGCATGTTTAATTTATTTTTAGTGAGTGACATTTTCCAAACTAAACTGTCAAATTTAAACTAATAATAGACACATTGAGTCATAGAGGTCACACAGTGCATCAAATTGTGGTGTGGATAATTCCTACACCTCCCAAATGACTTATGGATCATTTCCCTAATTTATCAAAATAATTTTAATGTTTTTTTTTAGTTTTGATTATTTCAGTTTTCCTTTTTACTAAAATTAATGTCAATTTTAAATAAAAAGAATCTCTTAGAGTCATAACAGTCACACCGTGTGTTAGATTAAGGTGTTGTTGATTCCTATACATCTCAAAGTCTCAAAAAAATACTAAATGAAAATGTAACCACATTTCCATTGTCTTTCTATGTCGAACTTCTAACACTATATACTGAAACGATGTTCTTAGCTGAAAAACCATTCTCATTGTTGAATGTAGGAAGATTATAGGAAAATCTTGTTCCCATTATATCCAAATAAGTCACTAAAATAGGAACATAATCTTCCAATAATATTTTGAATATCAATAATGAGAAAAGATTTTCATCTAACAAAATCGAATAAATATACAGTGTTGGCAATTCAACAATGAAAGACAATGAAAATAGAAAAGGTGGTTATATTGATAGAAAGAATGATGTTATCTCTTTTTTTGGTCGTTGTAGATAGTTAAAAGAAAAATATGAGTTCCTAAAAAATATTTGAAAAAATAGGTATTAGATAAAAATGATAATGAAATTAACTTACAAATAGTAGATAAAATGAAGACAAAAATAATTAAATAAGTTGTAGGAATTCACCTTTTTCTAATAGTTATATACATTCTTGACTCATTTCCATATTATCATTATATCAGTTGAAGGATTAAAGTCTAATCCCTCACGAGAATGATCATCTTAGAACAATTGAAAATAGATCTCATAAAACAATCAATCAATGAGTGAGTATGATGAGGAGAAAATAAGATACATTGGGTTGAATCCTTTAATCATCAAAGGGAAAGTGAAGATATCCAATAGGGTCCATAAAATATTCATTTTGTACAATAAATAAATAAATACCCATAAGATATTCATTATCAAAGGTGAAGGTTATATATAATTATATTAATAGAAACTATTATTTCAAATAATTTCATTATTATTTCAAGAAAATTGGTAATTGAATTTATGAAAATAATTACTCCACTATGGTAGGCGTTATCCTCTAAATTAATTCAAAGATTAATGTTATAGACAATTTTCATCCTCATCAACTCATCTTACGAATAGTTATCATTGCATTTTGTTGTTTGGAACTCATCCTTTATCTCTTATGGACATGAACCTATGTTTCTTAAAACATTAAAAGCATTATTCTTTCATATGATGACTGATACTAAGAGTATTACAAGAAATATAAAATAGATGGGGGATAAGTCACAAAAAACAAATTGGAATAATAACTTTCTGGGAGATAAAACTGGAGGAGGATGACAGTTGTAATTTATTTTTTTATTTAAAAGGGGTCACTCCTCCCACTTTTAATAATTAGATGAATGGTAATCTGAGATTACTAAGGGTTGAACAAAAAGTCAATAATAAATAATGGTCAATTTTTATATAGATTAAAGTAAAACATATGTTTTTTATTATATGTTTGATGAAACAAATGATGTGATTTTTAAGAATTATTAATTGTTGGGTTATTATTTTATAATGAATATATTTTTATCAAATATAAAAAATAAAATAAATGATGAGATCAATGAATAAAATTTCATTGGTGATCGGAAAGTTCTTGTGAAAACTAGAAGGAGTTAGACTCTGCAGAAAACCTCATTTTTCCCAAGTAGATCCTAAATAATTTGGTGAAGTAGACAAGGATGATAATTAAATCAAATCTACACATGAGGAGCTTGATTCTAATAAGAATAGTGTGAAATAGGAAATTTTTCAAAAACTAGAAGACATAAATGTTATCAGAACCGAGTGGGTGTTCAGTAATAAAGTCATTAACTAAGAAAAAGTGCCTCAAAATAAAGAATGGATAGTGTGCAAGGGGAACTCCTAGATAAAATGAATTTATATTAATGATAAATTCGCCCCTCTATCCTGGTTGAAAACTATATTATTTTTTGTCTATTTTAGTGAAAATATAGATAAAAGTATACCAAATGAATTTCAAATTTATGTTCCTCAATGGAGTTCATAAGGGAGGAGTATACATTTAGAAAAAAATGGGTTTATTATGGATTAACATGAATGAAAGGTGTTCTGGTTAGATAATTCTTTGTATAAGATAAATAAATCACTAAGGAATTGGTATTTAAGGTTGGATCAGTACTTATGAAAGCTTGGTTTTTAGCGTGGTAGAGTTGATCACACCCTGTACATCAAGAAGGAAAATGATAAAAGGATGTTTGTAATCAAATATGTCAAAGAGATGATATATTAGAATTGGAAAAATAACAATGAAATTTTTTTATGGATCATATTAGGTATGATATCAAGATTTCTATGATTAGTGAAACATTTTCCTTAGTTTATAGGTGAATCAAGGAAATCATAGCACATTAATTCCCCAATAAAAATATGTAAAATAGGTTCCCAAGTGATGTTAAATGGAATATTCCAAACCAATGACAACACCAACCACTATATGGATTATTTTTTCAAAAGTTTTCAATTGAAAAGAGGTAGGTGCCATGGAATATAGGTATTGGGGGCATATTATACCTCACAACAACATGACCCAACATTGGGACTGATATATTTCAATTAACATAGTGTAAATGTTATCCAAGGAGATCCACATGTTATCAGGGAAGATGATACGTCAATATATCTAAAAAATAATGAATTTTGGGTAGTTTTATTAATGGATAGTGCAACTGGACTTGTTGGGATCCACAAAGGTGGGAAGATAAGGTTTAGTAGACAATCAAGGGAAATTAGAGATATCGAAAAACATGGATTTTGTTTCATCCTTGGTTTTATTCAATCCTTGAATCACTCGAAACATGGATTTGAGCCTTAGAATAATTGGAGCCCAGATTCTAGCCAATATTCAAGCTTGGATTCGACAACGAGGAGTATCGGTAGTAGGTCGCTTCCATAAGGATATTTAGATATCGTGAACTAGTTCGTGATGGTTAGGATTCTTAAAATTGATTGGGACACTTTTATCTATACATCCAAAATAGATCTGATAAAGATACCTTTTATTCATGCTAAGTTAATAAGCACTTATAAAATTAATCCTTATCGGTGCTTTTTAATGCTGATAAATCTCTATTTTTATCACCGTTAAAGAAGTACAAATAAATACTTATATGAATACTTTCTACAAAATCATAATTTTATAATGCCTTGATCATATAATTATTTATTATAATTATATATATAATTTTGAAAAAAATATATTTTTATCATTATATATATATAAATATATTAAATATATTCATTATTTAAAAAATATATTTTTTTTAAATTATTTATTTATAATTATATAAATAATTTAAAACAAATATTACTTACTTATTTATAATTATAACTTTATAAAAATAGTTAATATACATTTATAAATATTTTTACTTATAAATATTTTTTTATAAATGTATTTTTAACATTATTAATGAATATTTAATCTTAACTGAAAGCATGTTAAAAATGAGTAAAATTTATTAATTAAAAATGAGTACAATATTGAAAATTTGGATAAGTTTGAATAATATAAATCATTAAAAAATGTCTATATAATGAAATAAATATGGATACATATTGAAAATATTAAAACATAGTAAATAAATATATATATATATAATGATTGATATAAATTGATTAAATTCCCAAAAAAATATTATTGTGTGTGTGTGTGTATAAAAATGCATTAATTATGTATATGTGCAATCAATATAATACGTACATTTGATCTATATTAAGTTGAAAAATTAAACGACATTCAATTATGTCCATTACTCGATGTAATTAGTTAGTATTTTTATTTCATATTAATTTTTAATTATAAACCATTATTTACTTAATATATAACTATTTAATATAAATCTAAAATAAAATTTTGTATTATATAAATCATATTTATATACATAAATATATATCTCTATATTTAATATATATTATTTATATAGCATTATCAATAATTATTTATTGAATAAAATGTTTAGTATTTTTCTCAATTTAATTATTTTTTATTTTTATTTTACATATATCTATATATTTAATATATATTATTTATAATCTGTAATATAGTATAATCAATATGGTCATTTTTATCAATAATTATTTAAATAATAAATTTTTTAATATTATTTTAATAAAATCATTTTTATTTTCTTATTTAATTAATTCATTTTATTCATAATTTTATCAGTGCTAAAAAATCACAGTTAAAGGATTATTTTATGAGCACTAAAAATAAAGAGCTAATAAAGGTTTTTCTTTTTAGAGCTAAATATAAAAGCGTTTATAAAGGGCACCATTTATCAGTGATAAAAAATACACTAATAAAGGTTTCCTTTTATCAACACTAAAAAATGTGCTGATAAAGGGTTCCTTTTATTAGTGCTAGAAAAAAACACCAATAAAAAGTACCCTTTATCAGTGCTCATTTTAGCACTGATAAAGGGTTTTTTATCACCACTTTTTTTAGCGCTGATAAATGCCAACATTGTTAAAGACTAGTTTTGTAGTAATTCAAGGAGAAGAATTCAAGAGGTAAAATCCTCTTTCATTTTCTTTTAAATTATGTTTAATTACTTTTAATTTCTTATATTCTCCTCACCTTCCCATTTCCATGGGGAATGACAACTTAAGTTTCTTATATATACTATAATGTTATTATGTTAATGGAATAATTCATCATCAAACCCCTTCTCCTCTTTCTTTTAATCTAAAAAATGAAATCATTGTCTGTGATTTGTCGATTTACCATCATCATAGATGATGCACTTTTATTTTCTTTTACCACCTTCAAGTCCAGACATAAAACCATTATAATGGTTGAAAAATATATCAATATTTATGTTATAACATTTTTTATGTTTGATGATCGAAAAACTTCAACATTAATCTATACGACTATCATTGACATTTTATCTAATGAATCATAGCCATATCTGGAAAAAATGATATATATGACCTATTAGACATATATAAGTTCAATAATAGTATTTAATTTCAATTATGGATGATTATTATTATTTTACATGATCTTCTAAACAAATATACAAGTGAACTGATCATGAAAACCAAGAAATTCAACACTCCCAAACAATGAAATTGAACTCTATAACTCGTCAAAATGGCCATAAAAGAACATAATAAAATT
The DNA here is from genome assembly GCA_963277665.1 of Viscum album. Lineage (NCBI taxonomy): Eukaryota > Viridiplantae > Streptophyta > Magnoliopsida > Santalales > Viscaceae > Viscum > Viscum album. The sequence goes on along the minus strand of OY728163.1, from coordinate 1,229,127,333 downwards.
ATAATTAATCAAATACATGTAGAAAATGTTATATAATTAGTAATTAATGAGTATAATTTTATTATCTGGGATACTAAAGTAAATAAATCATTCATATATAAGGTAATGGGATTCTTAAACTCAATTCCCCTCCCTTGGGATTTTCCTATTTCATTCCAAATTTCAGTGTGGATGCTATTTTAATATTTCTCAAATATTATCTCATTATTCTTACCTTTAAATTTTTTTATATATTGTTTCTAATATAGTTTTATAAAAAATATAAATATTCTCTAAAATAACACTTCTTTCCAAAGCACATTTTTAATCCTCTAGAGTGGTTTCTTTTTCACTCAAGAATGATGAATATTAAACCAAATACATTTTCCCCTTTAATTAGGGAACCCAAAGATTATTCATGGTTTATGAAATCCTTATTTAAACAATTTATTTACATAGGATAGTTCATTACTTTGATTGATGCACATTCTATGTGGCATGCATGATTTTGAAAATTTTATGATGTGATGGGTGCCCCAGGATTTATAGTCCTCTAATGAATTGGAAAATGTGATGTATCTCATGAGATAATATAAAATATTCATGAACATGATGATAGATATTTTCAAAATGATGTTGTTATGATTATGCACATATGTTATACATGTACATAATGTTATCTTTATTCGCAACTAAGTGTGGTATTTGACCGCTATGACCTGATGTTTCATTTTTTTGCATTACCACATTCTATGCCTTTATCTAATGATTCCTTTCATGATTGTGATTATTATATTATGCTTATGTTATGATTATTATTATTATTCTCACCCATGTTATATTGATCCACGTTCTTATCTATCCCCTTGCATGGATTTTAGCTCACCCCTTTCTTTGATGTATATTCTCAGGTCATTACATATACTAATGAGTACATGAGGGCCACTAATAAGATAATTAATAAGGAGTTGAATAATGTTTATCTTTTATTATATAAATTCCATATATGGTCCTAATTTTCCAGAGATACTAAACCTTTTTATCTTAGTTTTTTACACTTTTATGGTTTTTATCTTTAAAATGATGTAATAATCATATATCAAAAAGTATGGTCACTATAGTTAGTTCAGAGAAAAGAAAGGAATCATATACTTGGGAACTCTCACCTGTGAGAATTGGATGAAGCATGTATCTATTACCAAGGGCATCATGAGGATTGGGCTTCCACTAGGGATGGTGGTGTGTCCTGTCAAGGAGGTGTAGCCACTCATGGATTACTTTGATAGGTATCAGTTGTATTCAAGTGGAAATAATTCTAGATCACTCTATTTAGTATCAAAGCACAATTTAGTTAATTTGGGAATTAGTGTTAGATAAAATTTGTTAAAACCCTTAGTATTAGACTAAGTATATATAATCACCCAAGAATCCTGGTTTTAGAAAAAATTTAAACATAAGGATCCCAGAAGATATGCCTTTAGAGTTTATTTCACAAAGGAATAAATTATTTATTCATGACCTTTTGACTTATGTTTGGTTCAAACCTTTTATATTTTACAAAATGGTGGTAACCAGGTTAAACGAGGCCAATAACCAATATGATAGACAGTGTAGAAAATTCTCAAATTAAATCACCTTTTCCCTAGGTGGTGGAGTTTAAAATTTCTTGTTGATTCTTTCTTAGCTATATCAGGATATGAACAATAATTGGAATAATGTGGAATTATCGCCTTCACCTAAGAGGGAGAAACTATATATAATGTCTTTTATATAGCAATGACCAACAACATTTAGTGGATCTTCCTATTTACTAGTCATATAATAGTGGGTCAACTTAATATAGAGATCTTTTTTTTGTTTCACTATTCTAAGATAGAGAATGTTAATTTGGCCATTTATCATTTAGATGGAGAGGAAAACCGATTGGGTCATTGATTAATAACGCTAAGATGAAGGATTAAATTGAATAAATTAAGTGGTAATACATTAAGATAATATTCATTAACAGGTATTTCCCTAAAACACTTCATACAAAGATTGAGAGAGAATTCATAGAGGTGAATTAAATGGAGGTTGAAGATTTCATGGATTATGAATCAAACTTCACATGGCATTAAAGGTAGGCCTTGGGTTTTGTTATCAATAATTATAGAAAAATATATAAATTCATTTGTGATTTAAAACCACACCTTCAAAAGGTTCTAGAAATCTGAGCCGTTGGGATCTATGAAGAAGTGGTTTAATGTACTCTCATAGTGGATATATAGTTGGGATAATTGTCCCATGGATATGGATATTGGAAAGAAAAGATAGAGTCTCAAGATAGAGGCTCTCATGAAAATGATGGAACGAAAAATCAATCACTCACATGTCAAAAATGTTGGAAGAAACATCATGGGAATTTATTTAAAGGTATAGGGAAATGATTCAAGTGTGGGAGAGAATACCACCAAACTCATAAATGTTGGATAGATATTAAGAATTTGGCCAATGTAATGGATTAAAGGAAAGAGCCACCCATGGTTCAATGCTTCAACTATTGGGAATAAAGGCACTATAAAAGTTATTGCACTAAACCTCAAGTCATGAAGGGTAATCATCATCATCAGTCACCAAATCCAAAGGTGAAAGGAATGATTATTCCATCACTACTACTGAAGTAGAGCCTGATAATAGATTTGTACAAGGTACACTTCCCATTCACTCGATAATGGAAAACATATTATTTTAATCTAGTTTTATTCATTCCTTTATATATAAAAAGTGTTCCATAACTATTTAATCAAATCCCTGAAACCTTGAAGTATAGATATCTTTAAAAATACCTAGTGGTGTGATAATATCAACCCTAGTGTTTTACTCATCTCTTGTTGGCATATGCGGTAACATTTTTCCAAAAAACATCATGATAATTCCCTTGGTAGAAATATGTTCCTAATTAGGAATGGATTGGATCTTCTTATATAGAGAACACATAAACTATTAGGAAAAGAATATATCTTATCAAATTCTGAACCATCCCTTGCTACTCTAAAAATGAAAAGAAGATAATTAATATCCTTTAAAATCCTTCAATGGTGTGGGTGTTTATTACCTGTGAAGAATCATACCTTGATCAAATAGTTAGGTCAAAGGAAGGTATAAAATTAGAGTAAATTCCCATTTTGTTGGAATATAGTAATTTATTTCCTAAAGAGTCACCCAAAATTTCCCCAGATCATGAGGTAGAGTTCTCAATAGAACTCATAACTAGAGAAACTCCGATCTGAAATTCCCCTACATGATGGCCCCAATTGAATAGATAGAGTTAAATAATTATCTACAAGATCACTTGGAAAAAGGGTTCATAGGCCCTAGTGCATCACTTTGGGGTGTGTCAGTGCTCTTTATCGGGAAAAAGGAAGGATCAATTCAGTTTTGTATCAATTATCAGGAACTCAACAAGATCACCATAAAGAACAAGTATCCTCTACCACAGATTGATGACTTTTTTGATCAACTATGAGGTGGTAAATACTTCTCAAAGGTGGATATTAATTATATAAATCATTGAATAAAGGTGAAGCAAGAATATATTCAGAAGAATTATTTCCATAAATGGTATGGTAACTATGTGTTTCTAGTAATTCCCTTCAGACTTTTTAATTCCCCAGTTATCTTTATAGATTTTATGAATAGTATCTTTAGACACTACCTTGAAAATTTTTTCTTAGTGTTTATCTATGATATTCTCATATATTATAAGAGAAAGGGGATAATTAATAACATCTAAGGATTTTTTTAATGACATTAAGGAAGGATAAATTGTATGCCAAGTTAAAAAGTGTGAATTTTGGAGGTAGAAAGTCATATTCTTGGGACATGTGATCACAAGTTTTAGAGTTTATGTGGACCCTTCAAAAACAAATTTAATTGGGAATATATCTCACTTAAACAACATGCTAATATATATGTGAAGAAAGTGGTGTGGATATTTGGGATACCACATTCATCCATCCCTGGTAATGATCCAAGGATTATATCTAAATTTTGTAGAATTATTCAATATTCTTTGAGTACTGAATTGAATTCTATTATAGACTATCACCCTCCAAACACATAACTAATCTGAATGTACTATTAAGATGCTCAAAGACATTATAAGAGCCTTCTCAATGGAATTAAAAGGTGGATGGGATCAAAATCTCCCATTGGTTGATTTATTATATAATAATAGATTCTACTAGAGTGTTCAAATGCCTCCATAAGAAGCTCTGTGTGGAAAGTGATGAAGAAATTCAACGTATTGGGAAGAAGTTGGTGAATAAAAGATACTTGAACCTAATATTTTAAAAGCGATGATTGAGAAGGTTAAAGCCATCCAGCAACACATAAATGCTACTCAGAGTTAGAAAAAGAGTTACACTGGAAATTATTGAAGAGTCTTTGAGTTTGATTTTGGAGGTAATATATTTCTTTGAATATCTCCATTGAAAATATTCATGTGGTTTGGAAATAAAGGGATGAAAATCAGAAGGTACATTGGCCTTATTGATATCCTTGATCACATAGGATAAATGATATATCTTCAGGAACTTCCACTAACTGTGGCTCAAATTCATGATATGTTCCATGTATCTCTCTTGAAAAAGTACATACTAGATACCTCACATGTATTGAACTCAGGGGTCGTGAAACTAGAAGATGATCTATTATATGAAGATTAGTCGATAAAGATCATGGACTAAAGAGACAAATTTCTACACAAAAAAGGAAACTCATCGTGTCAATGTTTTATAGGGGAATCATAAGTATGAAGAAGTTCACATAAGCCCCAACCTAGTTTGTGAGGACTCATTAAGTTCATCCAAGTGACTTGGGATCAAATCTAGGCGGAGGCATATTTCTGGTACTGTATCATTACTATAGAAGTAATGTAGAAGGTATTGTTTGTCAATGTATCATTTGGGGATATTCCCCCATTTGGGTCTTTGGGCCACCGATTTGGTCCCAGAGTCCTTTAAGGCCTTCGGGCCACCCAGGACTTCAGTTCAGTAAGGCTTTCGGGCCACCTTAAGGCCTTTGGGCCACCTAGTGCAGATGCTAACTAGATAACCTACAATAAACAAGCTCTAGAACGGGGATGATCAAGGATATTTCACCATAGCAGAAGCTAAATGGATTGCAATAATGAGTGGGTGTGGAACCTTCTATCAGGACAAGCATGTGAATGCATGGGAAAGCCTAGTCGAACAGTCATGTGAAGGTGGAGAGCTAATTTCATGATGAAGATGCTAGGGAGGAGCAGTTTCAAGTAGTTAGTCTGGGTTGTATGTAATGTTTGTAGCCTACAGGAAATGAATTCCTCTAAGTCCTATGGGCCATGTAATACTTATGCATACAAGCCTTGTAAGGGTTCCACCTCACCCCTTGAAAGGTGGATTATCAAAAATAAATAAAAATGAAGGCCTTTGGGCCATTAGAGGATAAGTATGAAGAAGTTACTTGAGAACTAGAGAAAATAATGAAGGATAAATACCCTCACCTGTTTATGTTAAATGAAACTTCGAGGGTGAAATTTAAAAAGGGGGAAAGAATGTAACGAACCCGACTTTTATAAATGGAATTTTTCCATGATAAAATTATGTTATATGGTATAAAACACATATATAAAAAACAATATCCAAATAAAAACTTTATTTTGAAAAATTAATAATGAAATAAGTGATATTCATAGATATTAAGGAACCCATATCGATGGAATAGTATCTTGACCCTTAGAATAGTAACATGACCATTAGGAATAGTACTTTGTGCAATAGATTAGTAACCTCACCTATGAAAGTATAAATAAAATTTATCCATTGTATAAATGATTATATGATATAATAATATCATGTTATATATAAATAAATGTTTTAAAAATGATTAATTAAGTGTTGGTTTTTTTGTAAAACAAGAATATTGATTTATAATTTTATAATAAATTTAATGATTTAAAAGAAAAATTATTTTCCTAAAATATATTCATAAATTAATATTTTGTTTTATTATGATTATAATATAATTTTATGATACCTTAATTAATTTTTCAATGTTTCATAAAATCAGCTATAAATTTAAAATTGGTATTTTTTGAATAAATGAAAATTTTAATTAAAAATTAAATTTATCATATTTTTATAATTATTCTCATAAAATAGAGTTAATTCTTTAAAATTACACATAGAAAATGGTTCAGGTGAATTTTTTTATTTTTCTAAAACAGTTGAATTTTCGGTGAATAGTGAAATACTGTAAATTACAGTATTTAACAAATACATGAAATATTGAATCATAAATGATGTATGGATGTTTTAAGACCATTGTATATAAAAATAATTTATTTTTTAAATAAAGTTTTTGATAAATCTCAAAATATTCATAGTCTTGAGAAAAAATAATTAACTGATAAATGAAATAATCAATAAAACACTCCTCTCCACCCTTATAAATATGACCTCTCACCACCTCTTATCCTAACACCATGTAAGATTTGAAGATTTTCCAAATTTTTATAAATAATATTACAAAGTCTTTTCCTTGTATCCAAGATCCTTTGGTCTCAACAAAATACCAAACCCAATTTCCCTATAGAGGATCCCATGGAGAATAATCCAAGAGGTAATATCCTCTTTCATTTTCTATTAATTTCTTGTCAAATCCTTTTATTTTATTATTATATTCTCATATTCGCATATATAATTGGAATTATAACTTAATTAACATATATATAATTTAATTTTATTATGTTAAAGGAATAATCCATCATCAAACCCCTTCTTCTCTTCCTTTTATCCTAAAAATATAAATATCATCTATGATGTAATGATTTACCACAATCATGGATGATGTGCTTTCATTTTCCTTTACTACCTTCAAGTATGGTCATAAAACCATTATAACAGTTTAAAAATATTTTAAAATTTATTTTATAACCTTTTTTATGTTTTCAAACTATTATATGTAAATAATATTAAATAATAAAACAAAACTAGTTCGTGATGATCGAAATTTGTGAAATTAAACTAAACGATTATCATTAATCTTTTATCTAATGAATCATCCTCATATTTCGAAACAAAATGATATAAAATCCCAATTAAACTTCTTTATGTTTATTAATAGAATATATTTTAAATTTTATATAAATATTCTCATTCTACGTAATCTTTCATATAAATATACAAGTGAACCTATCAGGAAAACCAAGAAAGTGAACACTCCTGAATAATAAAATTGAACTCTATAACTCATAAAAATGGCCAAAAAAATAATTAATAAAACTATAATGAATAAAACACATGTATAATATTTTCTATATTTAATAATTAATGAATCTCATTTTATTATCCAGGATATTAAATTGAATAAATCATTTGAACATAAGGTAGGGGATTCCCAAACCCAATTTGTTTTCTTTGGTTTATTCCTGTTTCATTTCAAATTTTAGTGTGGATGCTATTTTAATATTCCTAAAATATAATATAATTGTTATTAAATTTTATTTTCTGGTATATAAACTTTTATAATCTATTTTTATGAAAAAAAATTAAAAAGTAACTCTTATTTCCAAATCACATTTGACTCCTCTTAAGTTGTTTCTATTTCACTAAATAAAGATGAATCTTATACCAAATATGTTTTCCCTGTTTAATTTTGGAACCCAATGTTTATTCATGATTTATTAAATACTGATGAAACCAATTTCTTTACATGGGTTACTTATTGACTTTGATTGATGTATCTTCTATATTGCATGCATGATTATGTAAATGTTTTGATGTGATGGGTGCACTGAAATTATATAATGCTCTAATGAATTGGGTAATATGATGTATCTCATGAGATAATATGAAATTAGTGTAAACATGATGCTATATTTTTTCACAATGATGATTTTATTATTATACACAATTATTATATGTGAACATGGTGATAGCTTTATTCACAACTATGTGTGGTATTTGGCCACTAAGACATTATGTTTCATTTTTATTCATTTCCACATTTCATGCCTTTTTAAAATGATTTCCTATCATGATTATTATTATGATCCTATTATTATTTTATGACGATAATGATTAATCTCACCCATGTTATATTGATCCATGTTCTTATCTTTCATCTTACGGGGATTTTATCTCACCCATTTCTTTGATGTATATCCTCAAGTGATTACTTATACTAGGGAGTGCATGAGGGACACTAAGAAGCAAGAGGAAAAATAATTAAATAATGTTTATATTTTAATATGTAAATTTTATTTATGGTCCTCATTTTCCCAAGATACAAACCTTTGCATCCTTGTTTTGTAACACTTTTATGTTGTTTATCTTTAAAATTATGTAATAATCGCGTAATAAAAAGTATGTTTGATATATTTACCATGATTTTAATTTATGAAATCATATTTTAAATGAAATTTTTTGATGTAATATTCACTATCATTGAATATTTTATAGAATTTAGTTATTCATGATAGAGTCATCTACTATAATATGGGATATCATAACTAGAAACTCTAAATAAATCCCTCAGATTTGTATTAGTCATAACATATGACATTGAGATGTCATGGCCAATTATAGCACTACACCTTAGTTTTAAAACCAGAGTTTCATATTGATTTTACAATATTGATGTGAATCATTAAATTTGATATGATACATATTGTTTATTCCATAGATACATAAAGGTAATATAGATGATGTTTTAGGGTAACAACGATATGTAAGATTCATAACATTTTTATGGGATTGGAAAATATTTACAAAAAAAACTTATCATAAGAGGTAATGAACCTATCAATTGTAAAATATGAGTGATAGTTCTTAAAAAATTTAATAACCACCAACATATCTGTCATATTATACGATTCCATCTGTATATTGTTAAATATGATTTGGAAAAAGAATTATTTTTCTTTACTTTCAATTATAAATTCAATTATATAATTAATAAAAAATTTATATATTATAATAAAACTTATTTTGGGATATTTAGTAACTTAGAAATTTTTTTACAAATTAATTAATTATAAGATATTTATGGTTATTTAATTAAATGATTATGAAGCATTTATCAATAAATATTCTGTTATATTAATTTTTAAAATTAAAATACCATTTAAATTATAAGGCATCACTTATAATTTAGATATAAATTTTTTTATAGATATTATAAGTGAAATTTATAAAGGGGTTGTAAATTGAAAAAATAAGGCCAAAATATAATGGATTTTAAATTTTATTTTGAATTATTCAAAATTAATTGATTTTAATTGTTCATAATTAATTATTTTGAATTTTTTAAATTAAAGGACTTATTTGGTATATTATTTAAACCAAATAAAAATATGTTTTGGTGATTGATTTTATCAAGATTTAAGTAATGTTGAGTATGTTATATTTACATTATGTAATTAGTTTAGATTCCATAATTGAAATATAAAATGTTTATATTACTTTTAATAAAATATATTTAAAGGAAATATCATATAATGTATAATATGAAAGAGTTTATTTTATAAAATAAAGATAAAGTTTTCATATTCAAGATTATAGAATGTTCATAATTAATTGCTAAATTGTAAAGTGTTAATAATCATCTTTTAATTATTAATTGTTCATAAATGTTTTTCTCGTGTTTAAATAAGTGAATTATTCTTTTATTTAAAAGTTATTTCACACTTTAATCATAGTTATAATTTTTTTATATGATGAATGGTAGTATGTTATGGTTTAAATTACTAAACTACTTAAACAGATTATCATGCATGCATCTAAAGTGTTTTACACTACGTACGGAAATTGATTTAGCTTTCTTCTTCCTTCACTATGTCTTGAATTGAGTTAGGATATAGAATTAAGTAGTTAATTATGATTTTTAAACATTTTTTTCTGTAGTTATTATTGAATTTATATCTCTCTTAAATAAATAATCCTTGGGTGGATGGTCTTGGGGTCGGACTTCCCATTAGCTTGGAGGATTATGCTTTTTCTATAAAAGTTGGGGTTTACAATATGTGGGACCATGATTACTCTTATAAAGTTTGTTGATTTCATATAATTCTACACATTAAAATGTAATAGTTTCATCTACCTTATACAAAGAATTTCTTTTTATATTTCTAAATATATTTAAAATTATATATAGGGTAGTATCACAAGCAGTGGATTTTGTAAAGAGTTTCACATCAATATGGTTTGAATATATTGATTTTTTTTGAATAAATAGGATACCAAACTAAATAAATAGATTCATGAATACATATAAATATAATAACATGATAAAAGATAGTGAGATTAAATCCCATTTCAAATACTATGTGATAGATTTATTCCAAAGCATCACTTGTTAAAACCTTGATTGTCCAACAGGGTAGGTCACACTAAGTCTCAGTTAAATTAGATTATATTTTTTAAAGAAAGTGAATAATGGGTGACCCTAATATAGTTAAGTTCCTATTTTGGGATCTTTCTTTAAGTTACACTTATCTAAAAGAACCAAATCATATTAGGTTACAAGAGTAATAAATTTGAGTTTATCCTCTTGATGGATTGGACAAAGAGTTGTCTTCGAAACTATAAAAGAATTATATATGAAATTATTGGGATAATTCCCTATATAAATAGATAATTAATGGGATAAGTGATAAATAAACCCAAATCATAGTGAAATATGGATATTATCCAACTAATAAGTATGATAAACAATAAGTGGATCATCATTTTATTGGGAGAACATTTAAAAATTCCTTATTAAATGTATGTAAAACCTGATACTCATATGTTAAAATCTTTTTTTGTATATAAATAACATCCTCATCATCCAAACTAACCTTGAAATAAATATTATAGAAAGGGTAATTTTATTATATGTAATTTACTTCACTATTATACAAACTTATTAAAAGTTCCTAAGAGATATTTTATGTGCTAAAAGAAAACCCTTTCTATTTAACTATCTATTTAAGTTGTTCAAAACTTTAACCTTCAGGATTATTTGAAGCATATAATTATTCAAATAATGATTTAAATCCATTGTATACAAGATATAAAATTAATTTCATTCTCTTATCATATATTCAGTTTGATTCGATATGTTAATGAGTTGGTGAGAATAGAGGTTTCCTTAAATATTATACTTATTAAGGAATTAATTATATTATCATTAAAAATAAATGTTCAGAAAATAAAAATGAATTTATAGTATGTTTACCATATTTTTCTGAAGTGTTGATAATAAATGAATAAGACATGTGATCTCTAAGTTATGGTGTTGTATTGATAGTAAAATTGAATAAAGTTCAAACCATGAGAAGAAATGTTAGTTGGAGATTATAATAATGCTTCATTAAGTAGTCATCCATGGTCATTAAAAACTGAAGTAGTGGTCAATATTCAATGAATAATGATTATATAATATGGGATTGGCTATGAAATATGAATGGGTTTAAGAAATTTCATTAAATTTCCATGTCATGTATTAGTGCTATAGAATTAAATTCTTCATTTTTTGAATGGTATATGATACTAAATGTATACTTTACTAGTGTTTTAAATATATAGGATCTCAAATTCAAGAGATAAATTGATATAGATTATAGTTTTCATTAAAGTGATGAAGTAAATCGTTTTTAAATCATTGATTTGGGTGTAATGTATCTTATCAAGCCCAAGTAAATCTAAGTAAAGTATGTTTGTAGTTATCTCATCTTTCATATATGATCCTATAATTTGATTGTTAATAAAAAATATTTATAAAAAATGTGAGATTATATGCATAGTTTGATTCATTATATTCTATAACATGATTTTTAGAAGAAGATAAGGATAAAATTGTTTTATCCAGGTTAAAATTGTTTATCCTGGTGTTTGTTAAATTATAGAGTATATGATCCCACCATCCATCAATGGGATATTTTAAGTAATGATATTGTTTTCAAGAAAATTATTCAAACTTATAGAACTCCATATATGATATGGAAAGAGTATTCTATTTATTTAATATTTCTACTAAAGGAAATAAGTGTTATTTTCTATACACCAAGGACTTTATATTGTATCTCATCAAGATATTATGAGAATAATATAATTCCTAAGTGGTTAGTGGTAGTATATTTAGGAATACAAAAGTTCAAAAGTTAAAAATTGAAATATTATGCTAGTTAAAAATTAAAAAATGAATTCCACTAAGTATTCTAAAATAGTTTAGGGTATGGTGGTAAAAAGAAATGTAAAGAGTTGTATTTAGATACTATAATAAATTAAATGTTGCTTAGTATATTAAAGTATTTTAGGATATTTTTCAAAACGTTAATGAAAATAGTTATATTAGTTACCAAAATATTTCAAGTAAAAGTTTGATAGAATGGGTTCCAAAGGATGATTATGACACCCTTAGAAATAAATAGATGTATTCAAAAGAAGTTTTCAACATTATAACAATTGATATTTTGGAGTTAAGGAGTTTGAATAATTTTTAAGGAGTTTAATGATAGAAATATGACTCCTAATTATTAACATTTTTTATATTTTATTTCTTTATAAATGATACATTCTATAGAGTTTAGTGGAATGGTTTTATCATGTGTTTATATAGAGATGTGGTAGGAATTAAATATAGTTGTAATAAGGTAAAAGCCTAATAAAGTGTAGTAAACATAATGATGATCTAACAGTCTTTCATATATGATAATATATATAGGTTTTTATGTATTTATTTTTTACATATTCTTAAAAGAGTTTGAGAATATAAAAAAGTATCATTTTATACAAAAGGAACACTCCACTTTATCATTATTCAATATAGTCTATATATATGTATATATTTATATCTATTTCATGAATTGTAATGATAATTGATGTATCAAATTGTTACATTGAATTCTCCCTTACTAATGTTCATCATGAAGTATTATAGGTTGTGATGAGATATTATAGTTAGTCTAGGTATGATTCTTGTATCATGATATGAAATATACTCAAGAGGCATAAAAAAGGTTTTTATTCACTATATAGCTCACTAAGTATACCACATTGAGTGTCATACATTATATATTTTGTGTATTATATGTAAATAGATCATATTTGGAGTCTCAACTATGTATGAGCTGTGAAACACCTATCTTGGGAAACTTTATACTTTGATACCTTTCTTATGAAATAATCAAGGCTTAGAAAAAACAAGGGTTATTGAGTATATTTTTGATCATGTTGTTAGTTGGAGCTCAACTAATATGGCATTTTTCCTCTCATACGATAATTATGACATCGTGCCCCTTGATTAAGATAGACTAAGGGAGTTTCTGGGGGAACTTAAACAGTATATATGATGTGTTTATCTATACAGATGGGGGACATGTGATGTGAACATCTATAAAGGTGAATGACATGTGATGTATTCATCAACTTATATAGTCTATACTCATATATATGAGAATATTTGAGTAGCATATATGGTAATGGAATACTATGTGTCCCATTATCACTCAATAAGTAAAACAAGGGGAGCATATGGGAATTAATTCTTATAAATGACGCAAGTGGTGAACCTAGGTATATAGATACATGTCTTTGACGTAGATCTTGATAGATCCATTTGTATCTTGAGTAGAATTGATGCTTCTATATATTCCACTATTTTTTTTTATTCATGGATCTATATATTAATATTTTTTTCAGTTTTATAAATGATCATGTGGTTACGCTATGTGGTTGACTAAATGGGGATTGAGTATGACTCAGAGAGATACTCTAAATTTTTTTAGAGTTAATCAAAAAAATTGGATGGGTATTCACAAGGTATTAAATATGATACAATACATGATGAAGGTGATGATATATTTATATAAAAAATTGAAAGATATCCAAAATAAGTTTTAGATATGGTTTCATAAGTTATTATATATGATAAAATAAAAGGTAAAATGGAACAATATTTATAAGGATTTAATATAAGTGGGATATTGAAGGAGATATTACATAAATGCATTATTTATATGGTTCATTTTGTTATATCATATCATATGATATTGGGATATTGTATATCTTATTTTTTATACTACCCATCCAAATCATATTATACAACGGGTTATATCATAAGACATGTATATGATACCATGCTGCTATCTTTGATTGTTATTGTTGATAAATTTTAAATTTTAATGTCCATGTGATATTATATATTCGATATCATAATGTAATGCATGTTTCATAATATGAAATTCATGAGGGATGTATTCATATGATGAATGTATAACTGGTCGAGGCATTACACATGTGTTTTGTAATATACGAGTATATTCTTGGAGTTATCATGAGATACTCAAGATCTATATAAAAGATCATACTTCCATATTATGGTGTATTATTTCTTGTGAATTATTATAAAAAACTCACTTGATTCTATAACTCTATTTATCTTCTCCCTTATCCTTCATGAGGTAGTTTTATGTTGTGGGTGATGAGAGAATCCCACTCATATGATGAGTGATTCAGTACAACCTATGGATACCTATAATGGAGGGATGTTATTCAGATACCTCACTTATGATATTTAACAAGAACATGAGATGAATACAACTATAAAGGCCATATTTAGTGAAATGTACAAATGTACTTCATTTAAAATATACCTAAATTCATTTATTTATTATGGTCAGTCTTGGATTTTGGTTTCGATATTTCTTCTGTTAAGTCTAACAAGTGTTGTTAATCATATGAAACCTAGAAATTCCACTATGTTTCTTTTATACCTTGTCCATAAACCACACATCCCTACTTCTTGAGGATATATCAAGATTTAAAATCATTTTTTGTTCTTTAATGTTTCACCGTAAACTGACAATTTTTCCTTAAATTATTTGATCTATTTGACTTTATCCTTCATTATTCTATTCAAGTAATTGATTATTTATGATTTTAATTTAATTTTAATTCTGTACATAACTTATTTCATAATGTTTTCCTTATTACCATATTTGATTCTTTCAATTTAATCATTCAACAATAATTTTTCTTCTTCTTTTCGTTGCATATAATGTTTGAAATCAAGAAAAATTCCATTAACCTTATTTTTTTCCCTCCAAACATCAATTTCTTCAAGTGTAGCTTACAAATCTACTTTTACATCCACTCTACCCTCAACATCAACCTCTTTCCTATTTTTTTCCCCAAGTTATTGTTTGTCTATAAAATCCACGAAGGCTTATTTATTTGAGAATTTTCAATCCTTGATTTCTTCCACCTTTATCTCTTTGAACCTTGTATCCTCATATGAAAGAAATATTTTCATATTATATTTTAATTACTAGGAACTTCTCTTTAATTTTAAATATTTTGATTAATTATTCATGAGTAATTATTAATCATGATTATCCTGAAAATTATTATGATACTTTAAATAAAGGTTCCCAATCATTCCACATAAAAAAAAGTTAGTGGGATATTACATTAAATTTTAATCTTCCCATATTCATATTAACCTTGTAGGCGTTCCTATCTTTTATATCATCCTATAACATGAGTTTCTTAATTTCCTTGAATGTCACTACCCAAGAGATCACCCTTTACAAGGATTAATTCTCAATGTTTTTCATCCCTCATGCAAAAAGTGTGATAAAAATGATATAAAAAGTAACTTCCTTTGGATCCTTATATTCATGAATCGTGACTTTGAAATTTAATCATAGTGGAAATATTCTATGGATTTTATTTACAATTTTTATATCATCATGTGTTTCTCTGAGTCGGTACATGTCCTCCAAAGTAATTTTCACCCAATTGAAGAATTCATCAATGGATTCACTAAAGTTCATCATCAAGTCTGTGTACTTATTATATAAAACCTTGAATTTAGCTTCATATACCCTGAAATCAGAATCATATATTTTCAAAAACATTTTCCATGTTATGTGTAAGGATTTACCCAACATCATATTAATATATATTTCAATGGAAAAATCTCCTCATAATGAATTTACTCTTTTATTATAAGAATATATCACCCTTCACTCCTAAGATAAGTTTATTATTTTTATATAAATTGAGATATCATATATATAAATTGTATAGAGATCCATGCCCAATGATTAGAAAAAAAAATTCCTTTGATTCTTCAACAATTGAAAAAAAAACCATTGATGTTCTAAATTCTCTTATGACTGATGACCACTTATATGGATTATAAGAGAGAATCTTCACCAAAAACTTGTCACTAAAATACCACTTGTTGGTCCCATATTAGGTAAATACCCTAGGGGTGAATTTGGGTTTATTTTTTCCATAAATAATCCAAGATAATGATCATTTTCCACCATTAGTAGGAACACCTCTCTCCCTCACAATGAATTCAATGCGATAAAGAAAATGAAAAGAGAAAAAATTAATTTTTACATGGTTCACCTACAGTAGGATACATCTAAAGAGCATATAAAAATTAGGAGGTGATATTCCAAATTCACTAACCGCATTGTGTGTTTATTTATAATTTTTAGTGGTCACACTAACCCTCCATTCTTAAAACCCTAAAAAATTAGAGAACTCACAACTTTAAATCACTCAAAAATATCTCTACCCATCCAAGAGAAACCATCTCAATATTCACAAACCAAGAACGAAATTACATAAATGGCGGTGTGTCGATTATCTCATTCTTAAAATAATTGAAGAGACATATTGATATTTCAATGAGATATAATGGTGTATTTTACTCATCTCTATTTATCCATTCCATTATAGATCTAGAATTCCAAATCTCTCTAATGATCTATGATCCTATTTTTAACTTTTATAGAGAAAGAAATATCACTAAGATATAGATAATATCCAAGATACCTTTGTAATTGAACTTCAATTATCCTTGATTAGGATGGGAAATTTCAACCAAAATGGATCTTCAATTTTGATTCAACATTCCATGATTAGTGTCATAAAAAATCCCTTAAATACAGGAACTTTGTATTCAAGAAATTCACCTTGAATTAAACTTATTGAAACTAGACCAACAGAATCATGACACAATTCATTTCTTTACTTGAAAACCAAAATTAAGGTTACTTCCAAATTAGTAATAACCATGGAATTATCACTTCCATAATTGTAAAATTAACTTCACTTATAAGTTTCATATTTCATAGATCATAATCTTACATTCATGGAATGGTCAAGTATTTGGAATTCATTTTTGACTATTCGCTCGTAGTGGAAGACTATTTTCATGGCACAAACTCTATATTATAGAATATCTCCACTTAAACACCAATATATTTTAAAAAGGAAGTTATGTTGTATATTTTACAACACACACACACACCATTAGGCTTAAACGAATCAAGATATAATATTATTTTAAATATGATCTTTATAACCTATCCATTAAATTGGAGGGTATGAATAAGAATAACTAAATTATAAAAATTATATGATTTATTAATTTATAAAGTAAATTTAATTTTTATCTATTTACTATAAAATAAAATAATTATTATTTGAAAGAAAAGTAAATGTTTTTAGAAAATAAAAATTGTATTTTTCAAAAATGTTGTTACGTTGGTCTTTGTGAACATATATTAAAATTAATTTTTATGTACTTTTGAAATTTTATTCTAAAAAATGGAATTACTTTTTAAATTTGGAATAGAAAAATTATATTAGGGTGAAATATTTGGATTTTTTTTAAATAATGATCTTTTAGTGAATAGAGAAAATACTGATATTTTGTGAAAAATGTCATTTTCTTTCATTAGATTAAGTATCTTAAAAGTACCATTATGTTATTTTATGATTTCATGTGACATAAGTGTTATTTATTTATATTTAATACACTTAATTACCTTTTAATAAAATTTATATTATATTTCAATATATGTTTATTTTTGAATTTTGAAATGGGACTTTTCTGAAAACAATTTTAAAGTGCATAATGTTTTCCCATTTTAATTAATTAAAAATCCTCATAATGAGAAATTATTTAAATGAAATGAATATATTATATATTTATAAATATTAATTTAAATTCATAAAATGACTATTATTAGTCATATATTTAATATAAAATCATATTTTTCTTGAAACATACACTTCTTAAAAACCTATTTTTTCATCGCTTCTGTGGGTATAATTTTAAATTTAGTTTTTTCACTTATATAAATTTAATTTTGTAAATGGATTAAATATTTAAAATTGGAATTTATTATCTAATAAGGTCAAATTATTATTTTTTACCATAATGAGTTGTGAAAATATTAAAAATTAATTGTTAGGGTTAAAGTAAAAATAGATTTACATGGAATCAAACTAAAAAGATAAGGGTTAAAATGTCCTAAAACTGGTATAAATCTATTTTATTGAAATATTTTGACCTTAACATGTACAATACCTTATAATAGTCCACATGGTTCATTTTTTCATGTGAAAAACGTGGGTATTCCTTGTTCTTTTAAAAAAAATTCAATTATGCCACTCACCTCACTTATAAAATGTCACCCACTCTTCTCTCTTATTAACACCATAAAATCCCTGTGGATCATCCAAGACATTCAAAAAAATATTATTTAATTCCATACACATGACCTATATCACTTTATTTTTATCATAAATCCAACCTAAAAAGGATTTTTTTTTCTTACCTAAGGAGGTTGTCCGGAGAAGATGTATCGTGCTTGACCGATCGTTTTTATTTTATTTCTTTTTTAACCAACTTAAAATATAATTGTATTATGATTATATAACAACACATGTATATACCATAAACATAGATATTGTTATGTTAATTTCTTAACCTAAATCTGTCTCCTCTTCCATTAAATGGGATATGAAATCATGTATGGCGGACTATTGTCGCAGAACTGATATCATTAGTTTTCTATAATAGCCTCGGAAGTCGTATTATAATGATGGATTTGAAGTATATATATATATATATATATATATATATGATACTTTTGACATATTTATATTTTTTTAGTTATTATATCACATATACATTCTTACTTTACATTCCATGGGGGATACGACAACATCTCTCGTGTGTAAGGAAAACTATTGCCTCACAAAACGGTGTGATTTGTGTTTTACTAACACTTTAAATGGAAGATAATGAGGAAAACGTTAATTAATATGTGTTATATACATGAAATAATTATAATATTAAAAACATATTTATCATTGTAAAATATAATATATCATTTTTCTTCTTACATTAAAAATTTATAATGTTGTCCGGGTGTACGTGTGGACTACCGCCTCCACAAGGCGATGCGACTCTTTTTTCATCATTAAATCACATGGATGACATATATAAGTATATTTAAAGAAATTATTTTTCATTTATAATATTATTATAATTATAAAAATATTAAATATTACTTAACTTCTTTCCATAATGATCTTTGAAAAATGGAAATTTTACTCATGTGTAAATACAACCTACCGTCTTTATTATCATAACATATTTAATTTCTCATAACCATATTTCATGATTGGATTTAAATTATAATTTTTGTATTAAAATTATATTTATTTCAGGATTATTATTCTATATATGATCTAAAAATCACCACTTTGACTATGGTCATCACACTGGATTGTTTTTTGAAATAATGAACAGAACGTCCTCGAAACACCTTACATGGACATAACAAATTAAGTATTTAAATATGTTCTTAAAAAATAAAATAATTTATTTAATTATAATGTATTTAATATGTAAAATTTTATTAATAAATCCAATAATTTATATATTTTTATTATATAGTAGTTAAAATACCTGCCTGGAATGTTTGGACTCAAAGTAAGGGACTTCGTCACAGTTTTCCTTCTTTGAGGCATATTTTAATGAAATTAAGCTAATTTATTTTACATGGTGTATATAATTCACCTTTTACATGTTATATAATGAATAATTCATACTTAATATTATTCCAATGTTCAATTTTAATTATTTAATTCAAGTGGGTTTGACTATAATGTTACCTAGTGGTAAAAAATTTCATAACTCAAATTCTTTTCATTGGTTTATATTACTTATTTATTATATTTGATTGTGTGTGTAATAAAATTTGATCACATTATATTATATTTGAAAATATTGTATTTTTATATATATTTGATACAAATAATCTATCCATTTATTAATTATCAAATTCAATGTTATATTTTTTTATAAGTGTTATTCAGCTCAAATTCTCTTTCTTTGAGACATAAATTTATTATATATGGCTATATTCACTTGTGAGGTGTATATAATACCATTTTATATGTTATATCAATAAAATAATTTTGTTAATTATAATTAAATTATCATTTTAAGTTATTCATTCATGGGTCTTATGATTAAAGAGTTTCTAGAGTGGTAGAGGCTTTATGTTATTATCTTCTTTCTTTGAGGATTGTTTATGTTCAAGGTTCCTTTAAAGAAAACAATATGTACTTATTTTATTTAAATGAATCTATTTTATTTTCATATAATTTTAAATTTTTTCCACATGTTTAATTTATATTTCTACATTATTAATTGAATAAATATCAAGAAATTTGTCTGTAAGTGATATCGATCTTGTATCATCTTCTATATAGGGAATCTTTCTCTCCTATATCCAAGTTTTCTAAACTATTTTCAAAAATCTTATTTTATAAACATAAATGATTTCATATATATATCTTAAATTTTATTTTATTTTATTTTAAATGGTTTTAAAATTAAATTTCATAACGGTTTCCAAATGGGTCGATTTTGTCCCCCATTTAAACAATATTTTGAAAATAATGTTTCTTTTTAACATTTAAAACGTGATCATATTTTCTTACTATCATGACCATTATTTTTTGTGAAACATAATTTATAGATTTACAAGGTTATTTTAAAATAAAAATATTATAACAGTATTTTATGAACTTTTAGTTTTTATATAGTGGTTTTTAATGTAAAAATGGGCATTTCCCTAAAGAATGGTTTTATTGATCTTTTAATGGTATTTTAATTCAATAATTTTAACAACCCTAAATGTTACTTATTCTCCACGAGGGATATTTTTTAATGATGTAATCTTTATTACTTAACTATAGGGATTATTATTGTTTCAAATATATTATTATGGAACCCATTTCTTTTCCATGGGTTAATCATGTCTCAAATAGATTGTTATGAAAAACCATTTCTTTTCTACAAGTTAATCATGTTTCAAAGAGATTATTATCGAACCCATTTATTTTTCAGGGGTTAATAATGTTTTAAAGATATTTTTAGGGAACCCATTTATTTTCCATAGTTTAATCAAGTTATAATTATTTTTTATGACTTTTATGACCAAATGAGAGCACTATAAAATTTATTCATGTTGTAGTTCCTTATCAACCTTTAGCAAGAAACTCAAGCATGCAAGAAAGAAAAATAAAGAAAGAAACATAAGATATACAAGTTTTGGCCTCAATAAGAGAACCTATGACTTTTCTATAGCCGCTCCCGTGGGTCTATAGAAATCCACTATAATAAAGAAGTGAAAATAACTTGTGCCAACTCCCGTTAGACACCTTCTATCTCCCAATATGAAAGATTATACTAACTCTCATTAGTTTATAATGTTTTCTTAAATAAAAAATGATCCAAACACAATAATAAGAATTTGTTGAAGCTTCTCCTCAAATGATCACTCTGAATCTTCAGTCAAGTTTTCTTGAATCCGATTTTCTGAAACCATTCCTCTCAGAAAGGTAATGATGGTTCCGATTTCCTTTTGCTAAAAACTCAAGAGAACTTCTTCAAGAAAATTTTGATCTTCTTATCAAGGTAAGATGATTATGATTCTCTTCTTCGAAATAACTCAAGAAAACTTCTTCAAGATAGTAATAACTTTTCTCTTTGAATTCTCTAGCGCCCCGCCTTTTCCGCATGTATAAAAGTTGCTAATGAGCAAATGATCTGAGAACATGTTTGTAGGAAACTCAGAAAACAAAGGCAAGAATCTTGAAAAACATTCCTGATTCCTCAAATCTAAAAAACTCCACAAATCTCTCGCATTTAATCTTTAATCATTGACTTCTTAAATTCTCCTTAAATTTATCTGAGATTTACACAAATTTGAAATTTGGGTTTTCTTTCTTGAATTCGTCTTCGTAATGATAAAGCTGGATCTTGGTTCTGATTTTCTCAAAAAAATTCTTAGAAAATAGGTTCTGAATTATAAAGAAATCAGGTTCTGAATTATGTAGAAATTAGGTTCCAAATTATTCAGAAATCACATTCTGAATTACTCAGACATCAAGTTCTGAATTGTTCCAAAGTAATGATCCAAATTATACAGAGATAAGGTTCCAAATTTTTTAGAAATTAGGTTTCGAATTACATAGAAATTAGGTTCTGAATTACTTAGAAATCATGTTCTGAATTGTGCAGAAATTAGGTTCCGAATTACTCATAAATCAAGTTCTAGTTTTCTCAGGAATTATGTTTTGAAAATTTATTTTGGTTTTCAAGGTCAGAAATGTGGTTCTAGTTTTCTAAAGAATCATCTTTGGAAAATAGGTTCTGGTTTTCAAGTTCAGAAATCAGGTTCTAGTTTTCATATGAATCGAGTTCCAAAAATAGGTTCCGGTTTTTAGGTTATAAATTCAGGTTTAGGTTTTCTCAAGAATTAGGTTCTGAAAATAGGTTCTGCTTTTTAGGTTCAGAAATTAGGTTCTGGTTTTCTCAGAAATCAGGTTTCGAAATAGGTTATGGTTTTCAAGTTCCAAAATTAGGTTCCGAATTTTCTCAGAATTTTTCTTAGAGAAAATCATCAAACCTCTCCACCATTTCTTCACAAACATTTATCATGAATATTTTCATGATTTTTGAGAACTTTATGAACAGAAAAGCATCGTATTATTTGGTTAAGAAAGTTCGAGACACTTTCCTAACTTCTGACTTCTTATTCTTCAACAACATCCTCTTTAAGAAAATCATCAGCAACCAGCAACTTCTACTTTCTGTAACTCAAAAACATTCTTCAACAAAAATATTAGTTGTAAAAAAATACAAAAATTTGTCATAAAAAACACCACAAAGGTTCTTCAATCTCCCACTTTGGATTTGTTGGAAAACCTTGTTTACAAATATTAACCTCTAAACAATTTCACATGTCAAGTTCTTGAACTTTAACAAAACATATACTTTCTCAAAAAGAGGGTGTCCTGACACCACACTACTAGATAAGATAATTTTTTTGAAGGATTTCCATCCCTCAGTGACGAGAAAATTTTGTGTCCATGTTAGGATAAACTTCACCTTACTCAAACTCTCCCTCAACTTTTATCTTTCCCTTTTTCACTTTTTTTCCTCTCTCATTTCTCTTTCAGTCCCCCCCATTATAGAATAACCATAGATTTAGATTCATAAAATAAATCCAAGTAAATATTTTTACTTACTCTCCCCCTTTTTCAACATAATACAAATCACGGTGGAGGATCTTCCTTATGAGTTTTAGGAAGTTACGGGCGGAGGATGATCATGGAGTTATATCCTCAATCTAAAAAACCTTTCCTTTGACATTGCTATTGTAAAAATATCAGAAATATGATACTTTGTTGAAATATATTCCATCAAGACTTTTCCAACAGTATCTTTCTCTTTTAAAAAGTGATACTTTATGTTAATCTATTTTGATCTTGAATATTGAATAGGATTCTTAGAAAGATCTATGGCACTTTGATTATATCAGAGTATATAAAAAGTTTTAGAAACCATCACTTTCAAATCATCCAATTAAACCATTATCCACATCATTTGAGTACAATCTTGAGCAGCTACAATATATTTGGATTCAGTTGTGCTTAAAGTTACTAAACTTTGTTTCTTACTGTTCCAACTCACACAGCATTCCCCTAAGAAAAATTTTCCTCCTGATGTTGATTCTCTATCATTATAATCACCATCCTAATCAGAGTCATTATAACCATGAAACTTTATCTCATTGTCTCTCTTTTATAACAACCCATGTGAAGTTTATCATTTAAAATTTCTTAGAATCTTCTTTATGGCCAACATGTGTGATTCTTTTGGATTAATTTGATACTAGGAACATAGAGTCATAGCATAAGAAATATCAGGCCTTGAAACTATAAGATAAAAAAAGACTTCCTATCATCTTTCAAAAGTTTTTCTAATTCACACTTTTCCCTAATTCATCTGATCTCAACTTTTTGTTCACCGAGATTAGATTTGAAACTTCCTTTGATTATTTCATCCCAAACTTCTTTAACAATTCCTTGGAATAATTTTCTTGGGATCATAAAATGTATTTTTCTTATTGTTGAACTTATAATCCAAGAAAGAATGTTAATTCTACCAACATTGACATTTCAAAATTTTCCTTCATATATTTAGAAAACTATTCACAAACATTTTCTTCATATCCATCAAAAATTATATCATCCACATAAACAATTAAAATTAATGTTCTGGAGTCAACATCTTTAACATAAAAGGTTTTATCAACCTTTCCTTTAGAAAAGTTCACCTTTCTCAAAGAATTATCATGATTTAAATACCATGCTCGTGGAGCCTATTTCAGACCATACAAAGATTTATTCAAATTTAAAACGTTGTTTTAATCATCATAAAGTAAAATCCCACAAGGTTTTTCAATGTAAACTTCTTCCTCAATTTCACCATTTAAGTAAGTTAACTTTACATCGATCTAATAAACCTTGTAATTCCGATGAGCAGCCACTACAAGTAACATTCAAATAGTTTCCAACCTTGCAACAGCGGCAAAGGTTTCATCAAAATCCACACCTTCCAGCTATGCATATCCTTTACACACAAGCCTTTCTTTATTTCTTATAACTACTCCATGCTCATTCAATTTATTTATGTAAACCCACATGGTTCTGATAATATTTTTATTTGATGGTCTTTGACCAAGTTCAAATGTTTCATTTTTCTCAATCTGATCTAGTTCTTCATTCATAGCATACACCCATTCTTTATGTTGAATAGCTTCTGAAACTGATTCTGGTTCAACTTTTGAGATAAGTGATGTCTGATTTGTTAATCTCAACTTCCTTCTTCTTTAAACTGGAGCCTTCTAATTCCCAATAATATTTTCAGATTCAAAATTTTTTCGTAAGGTAGTAAAACATAAATTTTCTTTCCTGTCATTACTTTCTTCCCCATGTGACTCATCTAAGTCACTTTCACTTTTGTGGGGATTCACTGATTTATCTTCCTTAGTATTCTTAACAGATTTTGTGAAAGAACGTAGATTCTCAATTACCTTTACATCATATGATTCCGCCAATTTTTGTAAACAATTGTTCTAGTATTTGTAACTTCTTCCATTTGGTGAATAACCCATAAATATTCCTTCTTCATCCTTCTCATTAAACCTTCCTATGTTCTAATTTTTGGTTTTGAGAAATCATGGACTTCCAAAATTTTAAAGTATTTCAATGAAGGTTTTTTGTTATACCACATCTCATAAGCAGTCATGTTGGTTTCTGGTCTCAATAAGAATCTATTTTGAACATGTAAAACAGTACTAATAGATTCCCTCCAAAATTATTTTAAAAATTTGTATTCTGATAACATACTTCTTCCCATTTTCACCAGGCATCTATTCTTCCGTTATGATACTCCATTTTGTTGTGGAGTATAAGGAGCAGTATACTGATGTTTGATATCATACTTCCTTATATAAGTTTCAAAACAATTGCTTGTGAATTCAGTACCATTGTTTTTTCTTAACTTCTTTATGGAAACCCCCAATTATTTCTCAACATCTTTTCTGAATAATTTAAACATTTCAAAAGCCTCTAACTTAAGCTTCATGAACATGATGTTTTTCATCCGAGTGAAATCATCAATAAAAGCGATAAAGTATAAATCTACCTTTGTTGATTGATGTTTCAAAGGCCCACACAAATCAAAATGAATAAGATCAAGTGGTTTTTCGTATTTAATCTTAACTCTTTTATGACTTTTGTTAGTCATCTTTCCTTTTTTGAAAGTAATAAAAACATCTTCATATCTTCTTTTTTACTTCTATAAAATGCCGAACAACATCAACTTTAGAAATATTATTCATGTTATTCTACCCAAGGTGGCCAATTATTCAGTTCCACAATTTGTCTTCATCTTTAGTACTCAAATAACAAGAGTTATTGGATTCTCCAATTTGAAAGAGATTCTCACTAGTTCTTTCTCCTTTTGTAATCACTTGTCCATTTTTCAAAATTTTGATGATACAAGAATCATTTCTGAAGATAACTTCTTTTCCATCATTAAAAAGTTGACTTACACTATGTAAGTTAGTTTTTAGCCCATCAAAAAGAACGACTTCCTTAGATTTTAGTTTCTCTGATTCAATTTATGTCGTTCTGATTCCCTTAATTTTTAAGGAACTGTCATTGCCAAAAGTAATTTCTCCTCCATCATGACTTTCAACATGTTCCAAGATTTTTATATCACCAATCATGTGTGAAGAACAACCATTATCAAGAATCTATGGTTTGTTCCTCTTACATTCTTTTAAAGTTGTCTCAACTACAAAATCTCTCTCATAATCCTTATTATTTTCATATTTATTTTCGTTCTTATCTTAAGAAACTTTTTCTAGAAGGAGTGTCTTACATATTATGGAATTATGACAAGACTAATCACATATTCCACAAAATTCTTCCAAACATTCAAATTTATTCTTTGTTGGAATTTTTATGACATCTTGAGAATTCACCTTTTCAACTTTCTGTGAGTACAAAAATTTACTCATTCTTCTTTCACAATTTATTCCACTTTGATCAAAACTTATTCTGGGTAGAGATAAATTGTTCCAACAATTATAAGATCTATGCCCATATATTCTATAGTGCTAGAAATAGCCCTCAAATATTGACTTTATATTAATGAATGATCTTTCTTTATAGAAACTTTGTTGAGGTTGATAACTTCTTTCAAATCTAGAAAACTCAGGATGTAGACCATCTCTTCTTTTGAGTGAGTTTTCTACTTTTGTAGGATTGATAGGTTTCTCACATCCTTTCTCCACCCAAGATTTAATATTACTTTTTCCATAACCTGAAATGTTAGAAGAATCTGATAAAACATCATTTTTTTAGAGGAGAAGATTTCACCAGATTCTCATAGTAAGCCTTTTCAGCAATCTTGGAAGTATCAGTTTTTACTTCAGTGACTTTGTTAAAGTTTTCATTCATCTTCCTTAGGGTATTTTCAAACTCAATAAATTTTGATTACAACTTGTTGACCTCTTATTCATTAGTTTTCAGCTTCTTGAAAAGATCATCAATCATATTTCATTGTTCAGCAATTCTATGTTTGTAACTTAAAATTTCTTGAATGTATTCATCTTGCTTCTTGGTGACATCTTTACTTCCATCATGAACTTCTTAATGATTCCTCTTCATCGCATGAATTTATTTCTTCAGAGATTTTTTTTTCTTAATACAAGAAAGATGTTCAGATCTTAGCTTATATTCTCTATAATATTCTTCACCACCTTCTTCACTCTCTAAGGAAACATTTATTTTCTCAACTTTTTCAATTAAAGTTCTCAATATTTATTTACTTTCATATTTCGAGGAATCATTGTCAGATGATTTTGATTCAACCTTATTTCTCAACATACTTCTTTTCTTTCAAGAAAATATCTTCTAAATTTTTTTAAAAGTCTTCTCTTCTTTTTCATTCTTGTTATACTTCTTCCATTATGGAATCTCATCAGAAAGATCTTAATATTCTACAACTTTATTCTTAGGGAAATTCATAGCAAAGTGTCTGATTCCGCTACACTCAAAACATTTGAGAGGAAGTTTCCCTCCATACTTTCCTCTTCCTCTTGGACAGTTCTTGTATATGAAAGACATGATTTTTTCATTCAACTCTTCATATTTCTTATCATCGGACTCACAAGGATCCGCTTCATCATCATCTTGTATTTTCATCTTTCTCATAGCTTCAAAAGCCATTTCATCTTTCATCTTCTTCTTAAATATTGGATCATTCCTCATTTCATAAGAAACAAGAAAGTTATGAATCTCATCAAGAGATAAATCATCCTTATCTTACAATGTTGAAATTTAGAATCAAATATCTCTAGAAAGTTTCTCATAAGTTTCTTCACAATTTTTGAGTCTTCCAAAACATCTCCAAACCCCTTGATGTTGCAAAAAAAATCATTTACTCTGGTGAATTATTCATCAAGTGTTTCTTTATCTCTCATTCTGATATCTTCATACTTACTACACAAAATCGATAGCTTTACTTCTTTAACTTTATTATTCCCTTCAAAAACACTCGCATTCTTATCCTATATACTTTTGGAAGATTTAATACCTACCAACATTTGATAAACATTCTCTGATAAGGACATATAAATTCCATTTCTTTCCTTTCCATCAACTTCTATGTTCTTTTTATCAGTAGCTTTCATGGGGGAATCTTTCTCAATAGGGGGAAAACCAATAGTGGCACCATCAATAACTTCCAAGCCAAGAGATAGGAGATAAGGAATCATCCTTTTTTTTCATCCCTAATAGTTCTTCCCATCGAATATAGGAACTCCTCTATTATTGATAGAATTGATATTGTCCATGATAAGGATTCAACAAGGGAACCTTCCTCTAATACCACTTGAATTTCCAACAATCGAATAACAACATTGAAGAGGGGGTTGAATCAGTAGTTTAACTTTTTATAAGTTTCAAAACTCACAGAAACTTAACCCTTGAAACCTATTAAGATTTATTTCCTTATCAACCTTTATCAAGAAACTCAATAATGCAATAAATATAAAGAAAGAAAGGAACACAAGATATACAAGGTTAGGCCTCAATAAGAGAACAAACATCATTGCCATAGTCACTCCCGTGGGTCTATAGAAATCCACTATAATAAAGAAGTAAATAAAATATGTGCCAACTTATGTTAGACACCTTAAATCTCTAGATAGGAAAGATTATACTCACTCCCATCATTTTAAAATGTTTTATTAAAGAAAAAATTATCAAAAAATTAAAAAGAAGAACATTATTGAAGCTGCTCCACAAATGCTCACTCCGAATCTTTAGTCTGGTTTTCCTAAATTTTATTTTTTAAATCGGTCTTCTCAACAAGGTAGTGCTGGTTCTTATTTACTTCTGCTAAAAAATCAAGAAAACGTCTTCAAAATAATACATATCTTCTTAGAAAGGTAAGATGATTCTAATTCTCTTCTTCTAAAGTACTCAAGAAAAATTCTTCAAGATGGTAGGAACTTTTCACTTTGAATTCTCCAGCGCTCTACCTTTTCTACGTGGGTAAAAGTTGCTAATGACAGAATAATCTGAGCATATATTTATAGGAAACTCAGAAAAAAAAAAGTTGGGAATCTTGAAAAACGTCCTCGCTTCCTCAAATCACAAAACTCTACCAATCTCTCTCATTTAATCTTCAATATTTGACTTCTTTTAATCTCTTTAAATTAATATGAGTTTTATACAATATTGAAATTCAGTTTTTCCTTCTAGAACTCTTCATATATTTCTCATAATGATAAAGTTGGATCTTCGTTCTTATTTTCTTAGAAATGTTCTATGAAAAAATATTCTGAATTGTGAAAAAATCAGGTTCTAAATTATACATAAATTAGGTTATGAATTATTCAAAAATCAGGTTCCGAATTACACAGAAATCTGGTTCCAAATTGTTCATAAATAAGGTTCTGAATTATGTAGAAAATAGGTTCCGAATTTTTTAGAAATCAGGTTCCAAATTACTCAGAAATTCGGTTCTGTTTTTCTCAAGAATCGGGTTCCTAATATAGATTCTGGTTTTCATGTTTGGAAATCATGTTCTGGTTTTCTTGGAAATGAGGTTTCAAAAATAGGTTCTGGTTTTCAGGTTCAGAAATTGGGGTTTGTTTTTCTCGGGAATCAGGTTCTGAAAACAGGTTCTGGTTTTCAGGTTCAGAAATCAGGTACTGGTTTTCTAAGGAATCAGGTTCCAAAAACAGGTTCTGGTTTTCAGGTTCAAAAATTAGGTTCTGTTTTTCTCAGGAATTTGGTTTCAAAAATAGGTTCTTTTTTTTAGGTTCAGAAATTAGGTTCTGAATTTTCACAAAAATTTTCTTAGAGAAAATCATCAAACCCCTCCTCTATTTCTTCAAAAACTTTTATCAAGAAACTTTTTATGATTTTTGTGAACTTTAATATCATCAAAGCATCATCTGATTTGGTTAAGATAGTTTGAGACACTTTCCAAACTTCTAAATTCTTATTCATCAACAACATTCTCTTTATTAAAATCTTCAGCAACTGGTAACTTCGACTTTCTGTAACTCAAAAAACATTTATCAACAAGAATATTAGTTATCAAAAAATTCAAAACATTGTCAAAACAAAACACCACAAAGGTTCTTTATATATTCTAAGATACAAACAAATTTTTTTATGATTTTTATGGGTTTTTAAATGTTTATTTCAATCAATATTGACATCACATGGATCATTAATATTTATTCTCATGACTCTTTACTTTTTAAAATAATTATTTTATGTAACATTTTTATTGATCTAGATTTTATGGGTATAAGTTCTCTTATGTTATGTTCATTCACTTTTATTTTTTCATTATACCCTTATGATCTTCTTATTATCACTAAGAATTTTCAATTTTGTATAATTATGTTTATAAATACTAATAATTTTATATCACGTTTATTATATTTACTTTGACCAAGGTTATAAATAATGGTGTTAAATTAATTATTCCAAGAACAGTTTCATTTTGTTGATGATAATGACATAATAAGGAATATGTAAAATTGGGTATAATGGAAAAAAATTACTCACTTAAAGTCATGGGTATTTTTGTGCAATATTTTTTCCTAATTATCTAAAACTATAAACCTAAAAGGTCCTTAGGTATATAACTAATATAATCCTTTTAATGTTATATGTTTTTGGAATGAAAAAATTAGGACACCGCCATCGGTATCGAAGCCATAAATGTAAAGTTTATGATTTTAGCATTGGATCTGGGAGTGGGGATTTGTGTATGATATAGTTGATATCAATTGAGGGTTTGGATAAATTTTTATATTAGGTTTTTTTCGTTTAATTTTGTCTTAAGGCATATGGATACCATCATAGGTCTATAATATTAGGGATTATCATAAGTTCAAAGTCTTAGACACCCATTTGAGGTTTTAGGCTATTATTTCTTAAAGATATTATAGGCATTTTAAGCGATGTTTTATTATGTTTAAGTATATTTTAATCTTTGGTTTAATGTAAATAATGAATTTAAATTTGTTGAAAAACAATGTTTTAAGGAATTTATATCCTTTAGGTTTTATATGACCATGAATATTGATGCAATTATGGGAATATAAGTTTTATCATAAATATAACTACGAGATTGAAAATTGATTTGGTGACTAAGTGATTAATTTTATTTCAAAAGGAGAATTCCATATTTTTGGGGTTTAATTATGAAAGGTATGATATATAATTTTAGGTTAATACACTCGTTAATTTTGAGGTTATATAGGAATTATTTAGCTTGAACCATGGGTATTATTATTGAATTTTGGATATTAATGTATTTTTTCATTAGATGAAGGTTTTATAATTTTTTGTATTATATTACCATGTGATAACCATTTTGGTTAATGCATAAATATAGTTGGAATAGATTTTTATACCATACATGGTTATGTGATCCTTTAAATGTTAATTTTATTTCTTCAGGCATAAAAAATCTTCTTTAAATACTCATCGTTAGGAGAAAAAGATTAGATTATGGTGGAAATTAATTAAGGGATGAAATTCAACATATCAAGTAAATATATATAATTATTGTTTTAGTAAAGATCGTAAATTAATTCCAAAACACTAGGAAAAGTATCCTTAAACCAAAAAATTGTCACATTACCTTCAGATATAACGAATCAACGTTTATTTAACTCGTCATAGTTTTATACTTTTAAGGACCTTAACATTCTATTGATAATTCATATTTTTATTATCAATTATCCATATCACAGTCCATAATTATTAACACATTTATTCCAGGTAAATATATTCACTTTAAACCAACGTTTTCCTTTTTTGGAACCACGTTATGTGATGATCATCATATTTCTCTTTTACTTTTCTAAGATAATGTTTTTATTAGTCCTTTTTACTATGTGGGTTTCTAATAAAGGTATTTTAAAATGTGAAAACATTATTTACCAAGATAAAGAAAAAAAATTGATGATGAAATTTATTAAATGGAGGAAAATATAACACCATTCCATTTAAGAAAAAAATAATATATGCTTAATTTCATACAATACATGCAACATCAATCTTAAACAAACTGTGAAATTGTATTATTTTAAATATGATCGTTATAACATAGCCGTTAAATTGGAAGGTATAAATAGAATTAAATAAATTATTAAAATTAAATTGTTTAAAATTTTATAAAACACATTTAATTGTTAACAATTGATTAGAAAATAAAATAAGAACCATTTGAAAGAAAATGATATTTTTTCTGAAAAAAACATTATTTTTCTAAAAGGTTGTTTCATCTTGATTTGAACATATACATTAAAATTATTTGTAAAAAAACTTGGAAAATTTATTTTACAAAATAGAATTTATTTTTTAATTCATAATATTAAAATTAT
This sequence comes from Viscum album, assembly GCA_963277665.1. Lineage (NCBI taxonomy): Eukaryota > Viridiplantae > Streptophyta > Magnoliopsida > Santalales > Viscaceae > Viscum > Viscum album. Next base: position 1,229,094,680 of record OY728163.1, on the reverse strand, counting down.
CATAGGGTGAAATTTTGGGATTTTTTGGAAAATATTGATTTTTTATTGAATAGTGAAAAATAATGATTTTTTAAAAAATGTCGTTTATTTTCAATAAATTATGTAATTTAAAAGTAAAATTATGTTATTAATATGATTTAAATAAAAATAAGTATTATTTATTCATATTAAATCCAATCAATAACTTTTTAATCAACTCTATTTTTTATTTTAGCATAAATTTTTGTTTAAAAATTGTGTTTTCCTAAAAATTGTTTTAAAGGGAATAATATTTCTTCATTTTAATTAATTAAAAAAAATTATTTATGAATTATTTAAAATATATTTATATATTATATATATATAAATTTTGATTTTAATTAATATAAATATTATTCCTAGTCATAGAGTTAATATAAAATCATTTTTTTCTTGAAAAATACACTTCTCAAAATACTGCTTTTTCATCGAGTCTGTGGGTTTAATTTTAAGTTAATTTTTTTAAATTATTTAAATTTCATTTGATAAAATGGATTAAATATTTTGGAATAATAATAATTTATATCATCCAATTAGTTCAACTAAATTTTTTTACCATAATGAATAGTGAAAACATTAAAAATTAATTGTAGTGATTAAGGTAAAAATGGATTAATCAGGGGGTTGAACTAAAAAATAATTACTTAAATGACCTAAATTTTTTTATAAAATATATGTTTCTTACATATTTAAACATTTTAATTTCTAATCCTCAATAATGATAAATTGTGGATCATTTTTTCATCTGAAATACGTGGGAAAACAGTTTTCTTTTCAAAAATTACAAGTCTTCCACCCACCTCACTTATAAAAGGCCACACCTTCTTCTCAATGATTCACACCATAAAATTCATTTTAATTGAAAAAAAAACTCCCAAAATATCTTCCTTACTTCTCTATCCACTAATTATATACCTTAAATGTATCATAAATCTATCCTAGGAAGTCTTTTTGTACTTACCAAAGAAAGTTTTTTGAAGAAGATGTATCGTTCTTAAATGAGAATTTTTATGTTATTTCTTCTTCAAACTCATCAAAATATTATTAAATTTTTCTTATATAATAAAAAATTATATCCCATATACTAAGATTTTATTATAATAATTTAATAACCTATATACATCTTCTATTTTATCAAATAAGAAACAAAATCATCATTCATGTATACGATGGACTACCACCTCGTGAACCAATGTCATTCGTTTTCCATCATCACCTCTCACAGATTGTTATAATGATGAATTTTAAGTATATATATGATATTTTTAACATATTTATAATTATTTAGTTATTATATCACATATACCTTCTTACATTCCATTTTTTTGAGGGATATAATAGTGTTGCTCGTGTGTATGGTGGACTACCACCTCGCAAATCGATGTGATTCATATTTCACAAACACATTACATTGAAGGTAATAAGGATATATTTAATGAATATAACTAATATAAATTAAATAATTATTAAATTAAAAACAAATTTATAATTATGAAAATATAATATATCATTTTCTTTCTTACATTGAAAAATGAAAATATCATTCAGGCATACATGTGGACTACCACCTCCACGAAGCGATGTGACACTATTTTCATCACTAAGTCACATAAAATATATATATATATATAAGTATATTTAAAGAAATAATGTGGTATTTATGATATTATTATCATTATGGAAATATGAAATATTACTCACCCTCTTTCCATAATGATTGTTGACAAATGGAAACATTACTCATGCATACATATGGCTTATCATCTCTTTGATCGTAACATACTTCATTTTACATAACCATATTTCATGATTTGTATTAATAGTATAATTTATGTATAAAAATGATAATTATTTCATGAATATTATTCTATATATGATTTAATAATAACCATTTTGACTACAGTCAACACACCAAAGTCATTTTGAAATAATGAACTGAATAACCTCAAAACACCCGACGTGGACTTATCTGATTAAGAATTTGAATATATATATTTAAAAATAAATAAAATAAATTTTTTAATGACAAGTTATTAAACCAGGAAATTTTTCTTAATAAATCAAATAATTCATATAATTTTATAATGTAGTAGTTAATAGGCATTCATGGGAAGTCTGCACTCGAGGTATGGGACCTCGTATCAACTTCCCTTCATTTAGGAATATTTTAATGTTCTAAACCTAATTGATTTTGTAGTATTAAAATTCAACCCCTTTTAAATTTTATATAATTAATAACTCATAATTCATGGAATTATAATTTTGGATTTTATTTATTTTTCCCAATGGTATTTGACTTTAATGTTATCATGTGGTGAAGAATTTCATAACACAATTTCTTTTCATTGGGTTATATTACTTATTCATCGTCTTTGATAAGGTTTGTAATAAAATTTTATTATATTATGTTTTATTTAAACATTTCTTCATGGATTTAAATTTTATACACATAACACATTCATTTATTAATTTTAAAATTCAATTGGATGATTTTTGTTAAGGTTATTTTTCTCCAATTCTCTTTATTTGAAACATGTGTTTATGATATGAACCTGTATTCATTTTTGAGGTGTATATTCTATACTTTTACGTGTTAAATCATGAAAATACTTTTTTAATTTTATTTAAAGTATCATTTGAAGTTTTTCTTTCTTAGGTCTTATGATTAAAGAGTTTCTGAAGTGGAAAAGGATTTATGTTTTAATCTCCTTTCTTTCGAGATTTTTTGTGTTTAAGGTTCCCATAGAGGAAATAATGTGATATTATTTTCTTGAACCACATTTATTTTATTATCCAATGGTAATTGATGTGGTTCACATATTTAATTTCTATTTCCTCTTTTATTTATATAATAAATACCAAGAAATTCTTTTAAGTGATATTGATCTTGTATCTTCTTCCAGATCGGGAATATTTCTCTTCCATATATAATTTTCCTAAAATGATTTCAAAAAATTTTATTTCTAAACCTAAATGATTTCCTAAATCTATTTTATACGGTCTTTTATCTTATTTTCAAATTTTTTAAATGGAAATTTGTTAATATCATTTAAATTGGACACTTTTGACTCTCTTTTACAAAATGTTTTGAAAAGAATGTTTATTTTTAACATTTAAAACATGAACATATTTTATCAACATTATTAACATTATTTTCTCTAAACCATCCTTTATAAATTTCCAAGGTTATTTTTAAAGAAAAGTATTTTCACAATATTTTATGAATTTTTAGTTTTTAAAAAGTTATTTTCAAATTAAAAAAGAAGGCCTTTTCATTAAGAATGTTTTTAATGTCCTATTAATGGAATTTCTATTCATTAAAATCAAAAACACTTGAGGTTACTTATTTTATAATACAGATATTTTGTAATGATATCATCCTAATTCTTTTTCTTGATTGATTATAATACTTTCAAAGAGATATTTATATATTCCATTTCTCTTCCTTAGGTTAATCTCATTTCAAAGTGATTTTTATGGAACCCATTTATTTTACAGGGGTTAATCATGTTTCAAGATATTGTTTTAGAAATTATTTATTTTCCACAACTTAATTATGTTTTAAAAATATTGTAATGGATCGCATTTATTTTACATGAATTAACCAAGTTATAATGATTTTTTTATGATTTTTATGATAATGTTCATTCTCTATATACTTTTTTGTGTTTATTAGAAATTGTATATATGATGGGTACACCCAGATATCACCAAGTGAGCCTGATATAGCTTATATGAAGGGTTCCCCTAGATATTTCTCTAATGAATTAGGTGTGGAAGTTGATAGCATGGTTATTAAATTTGTTAGGATTATGTAAGGGCTCTATAAGTGTGCTATGAATATGGTTTCCTAAGATACCAATATGTTTTATTTATGCTTTATCTACATTTTTAAATGTTTTATCTAAAAAATATTGACATAACATGGATTTTATTTTTGATCTTCATGAATCTTTCCTTTATTAATACTTTATTCTATACCACATGTTTTTTTATCTAAGTTTTAGGGGTATGGGTTCTATTATGTTATTCTCATGCACTTTGATAATATCATCATACCCTTATAATATTCTTATTCTCACCGATGACATTCAATTTTTAATTTTTAATTTTTTCCCTTACTGAGAATTTTAGCTGACCATTCTTATGTTTTCTTCTCCCCTTAGTTTAAATAATGATGTTAAATGAATTATGCCTATAAGGTTTTCATTTTGATGATTATGATGACCTAATATGGAATATGAAAATATAGGTATAGTAGAAGAAATACTCACTTGAAGTCATTGGAATTGTTTATGTAAGAGTCTTTCCTAATTCTCTAAAACTCTAAACCTAAAAGGTTATTGGTTACATGAGTGATCCAATATTTCCTTTTGATGTTGTATGTTTTGGATGGTGAAAATTAGGTCACCTTCATTAGTATCAAACCCAAAAATATAATGTTTATTATTTTAGCACCAGATTAGAGATTCCTAGTTCGGGACTATTATAACCATACATTAGCCTTTATTTTAATGGTACAATAGAACACATTATAGGGTATTTTTTTCCAGATCCAGATACAGAACCAATGAAATTCCAAAACTACTCCATGATGGAATATATCATTACTCACAGTAATCTCCTAAAAAATCATTTATATATACTAATGTGGTGATGCAAAGAATTCCATTATGGTGTGATATGTTAATATTTATTCTTCTATATCATTGTATTACTTTTATATGGCCTTATATTATATTGAAATAATTATTAATTTATTATTATCTAAGTCCTTTATAGCATGGAATCATCCCCCACATCACAACATATCATCCAACCATAGAATATTTATTATTACATGAAACGTGTTTCCCCATGATCCATAGTGTTATGGCATGATTTTTTTCCTATAAGAAAAAAATCTACAAAAACTTTCATTGTCACACAAACTCCATGGTATTAGTTCCATGGGATTTTTTAAACCTATTTAAAAGCCTCTATTGTAGCCTTATTAATAAACACATCCAAAAAAATCAAGAGGATATTTTCTAGTAATTCATGATCCTTATAAATAGTTAGAAATATAGATAGAATTCCTTATGAATCCACTACAGCATCGATCATGTAGGAAATGTTATGTACTCACCAATATGTTTCTTATGCTTTGGTATAAAAATTATATACCAATTATATCTTAATGAGGGCCACTATATTGAAATGAGTAATATTCTAAAGTACCTAAGAAATTAAGCATTTATTTTAGGAATTTTTAGGTTATGATAAGCTAATTATAAGGTATTTCACAAATAATAGTTTCTAAACCAAGAATGATGATATGAGATCTCAATATACTATTTTCTTTTGTCTCAATGTTGGATCTATCTAGAGAATCTCTATTCTGGATCTCCTAAACATCACCCAAGCTAGAGTTCTATATACCTCAAGTGAACCTCCTCATACACTAGAGGATACAGACTATTTTTGGGGGTATAAAGGTCGTTTTTGATAAAATATACCCCTTGATATGAATAACTATAGAAATAGTGGAAGAAAAATACATAAATAGTCAACATTAAAAGATATCAATAGCATATCCAATGATATATATACATATATCAAAATTTATTAAAAATAAATCTCTATAATGTAACAATAACTATATATTGGAAAACTGAATCACTCATGGTATGATCATATATCCATGTACAAAAGAATAAAGAAAACTCCAATACAGAATCAGAGATCCCCCAAGTCATATCCCAAAAACCATCAGCATCCTACCTTATCATTCACAGTGCCTCTAAGGAGTTATTCCCCCATTACAAGAACCTATCCCTTTCCTATTTCATGAATCATGAAACCTAAACATGTCCCAAAATTCCCATGGAATGCATGATTATGAACTTGGAAGGCCACCACCAAAGTTTTCTCTTTATAATTTATATACATATAAGATTTTATACAAGGTAAAATGTATAAAAATCAAAAAAATAAACATAGATTTCTTCTCTCAGTGAACAATTGACCATGGGTGAGAACTCTACCTACTTTGGTAATTACTGAATTGGAGGGATACACCCAATATATATATATATGTAAAACGATACATCACCCCTCATCCCAAAACTAAGAAATAATTAATTTTCAATCCAATTTATTCCTGGTGAATGAGGCATCACCAAACCACATTTCACAAACCATTTTTTTGATTACCATCTCATGAGACCCAAAAAAATCTATACATAGTGAATATCTTACTCCCAACTGGTGATCTCAGTCACCCCATAATTCTCATGGCAACCTATAATGTATTCCTCCTATAGTTATATTGCCAAAAAATATTTCCTCAAGTGAACAGCTATGGAGGATACCACCAAACATCCAGTGGTCAACACCAACACATGAGTCATTCCTTATGTGCACACAACCCTAATAGCCTTGGACCCATGTTGAAATAAATCACCACCCACCTATATATAATGAAATATAAAAAACCTCAATCACCACCAATGGAATAGGTAATCACCACTTGCATTATACAGATGAAAAACATCACCCCACAACCACACAAGACACACTCATTGGGTTCCCAAATAACCACATCAAGAAACACATCACAAAAATCATCAGTTTGAAGGTTCTAAAGTGCATCAAAAGTGTTTGATAGGTGGAAAAATTTGGATTTTTATCACTTTTAAATGATAATATCCAAATAAATTGAGGATTAAAACCCTATAATATCCTATAAAGTATCCTTAAATTTTATTAATAATTTATCTAAAAGAGAATTAACTCAAATGTTATAATTATCTTGATCAATTTTCATTGTCACTCTCAATTCATTATCATTATGGTAGATAATCCATGAAATGATTCTTTTACGTGTATCCAAATGTGATACATAAATCTCAAAACACTTTTCTTGAATCTCCAGGTTTTAGCATGCTAGAGTCAAGTGCTTCATGTCATTTATCATTGATCGAAACAAAAAGTTTATTTTTTTCTCTCTTTTTTCTTCAGAGAGAGGGTGGTGGATAATTATTTAGAGGGATTGAGATAATTCTAGAGATATTTTCATATTTCAAAACAAATCTCATGCTTTATAAAATGATACAACTTGAAATTTATACATAGGGTTAATATTTTTATTGCACAAAGGTCCTTTATCAATATATTTTTCAAGTAATCCCTATATCAAATAATAGTGGTAGTATTACTATTCCCATGACATGTATTTATTTAAACATCATTAATTAAATAAAATAATCAATACTTATTTTAAAAATGTTAAATAAAATATACCATCTTATCAAGATATTAACTCGACTCATTATTCCTCCACTAAATTTATTAATACTTGAATAATAAAATATTTATTAAAATAAGTATTATTCATTCAATAAATAAAAAAATATTACATAAATTAAGTTGTGAATAAATATTTATTTCAATATTAATATAACTAAAAAATATGTATATTAATATATTCAATAAATTGATGAATAAGTAAATATTTATTTATTACAATATAAATAATTAAAAAATGATAATATTCAACTCACATATTCTAAACATGAATGTCCCAAGATTGAATTAATGAAATCAACTTTAATTGACTAATTAGTATTTTAAAAACCAAAAAAAATATTTATTCTTAATGTTAAATTTATTATAATTTAATGATATTCAGGTTACACTTAATGTGTCACCCTCTAGGACACTTTCTTAGTGGAATTGTGTGAGCTTACCTAAAGTCCAAGATCAGTGTTTAGAAACATGTCAAAGCATCCATTGAGAAATAAGTTAATTACACAGAAACAAAAACCTTCCTATAAATATTATTGTGTAATATATTCTCTTTATCTACTAATATCTTATTAAGTATGATGCATACTGGTGGCATCACCCTCTATTCTTGATATATCATTCTTTGAATTTTTAAAATGAACTTTTCTATATACTACCATGGATAACTATTTAACCAGATAATTTCATTTATTTTTGAGGGAAAAAGATATCTTATTCCATTATAGTAGGGACTAATCCTTTAACTATTTATTTGCTTAATTTTATATCACTTATGATTCAAAAAACGGGTAGTACCTCATCAATAGTATATATTATCACAATTTTCATCTATAAATCAAAGTTTATGATTCATGATATACATTAACAATAATATCATGTATAAATACTAATAAAAACATTCACATATAAGAATATCTAATGACATATAAACATGTGTAATTTTATTATTGGGTGTACCCTCAAGACCACCCATTCTTGGAGATCACAAAGTTAGAAATTCATGAGAATAATTCTCAATGTCTTACGATCACCCATTAACAAATAGTGAAATATCATCTATGTCCCATCAAACATTTGTTATATACATTGTAGAATATGTGTTTAAGAATATTTCAATAGTATCTTAAAGTTTTCATCAAGATAAGGAACTATAATAATCCATTAACACGAAAAATACTCTATAGATATTATCACATTAATATTATTTAGAAGAATAATTATTATATGATCAAATGTTTATTAATTTTTTGGTAATAGAAATTAAAATTTTAGTTTTTCTAGAGAACCAACTCCTATAAAACTCTACACACACTTGATATAACTACTAACAACTTGTAACTTACTAGATCTCACATGATATTCTTCATTCTACTGAGATAAGGCTTTAGTCAAAGTGTTTTCCACATTTTATTCTTTAGGAAATCTACTTACTGTGAATTCACCCCTTTCATAAAAAACTCTTACGAGGTGATACTTCTAAATTATATTATTTACCTTTTGATGTGGCCTAGACACATTGGCCAGAACCATAACTATGGTATTATCACAATACAAAATGATAAGCAGTTAACTTCTTGGTACAAAATCAATATTATAGATCAATATTTTTATCCACACTAATTACTTTTCTATATAAGAAGATAAATACACTAAAAAAACTTATATAATCAGTAAACAATGGATAATTAAAACTCTTCCAGTTCAAAACTCCTCCATTAAGGGAAAACACATATCTCGATTGCAATTTTAGATCATTTTGGTCAATTTAAAAACTAATGTCTCTGTATCCCCACACAATTATTTCCCCATATCATTTATAAACAGAGAATATATCTTCTTTACACCTCTGTTATTTTAGGATAGTCTTTTTAACTAACCAATGTGGATCTTATGGGTCTACTTGATATCTTCTTACCTTGCTCAAGGCATAGGCAACATCTAGCCTGGTACATAACATGGAATTCGTAATAGATTCAGTCGAATATGCATAATGGATTCTACTCATTATTTATATGTATTATTTTATTTGAGGTTAGTATTTCTTGGAGAGAGATATACCATGTGATGTAGGAAGTAATACTTATTGGATGTTTCTAACTTATATCTTTTCAATGCCTTTTCAATGTATGTTCTTTAACATAGTCCAGTAAGCCTCTAATTTCTATATTATAGGATCTTGATCGCTATAATGAAGTTTGTTTCACCTAAGTATTTCATGGGTAATAGTTTACCTAACCATGTCTTAACTGGTGATAAGACATGTAATGCCCAGACTCAAACCATTAGTTCCAAACTAGGGTACCACATCACCTCATGCATTCCCCCCATATGCAAGATGTTGTCAACTAGAATTGACGTTATAACTCCATTAGTGGGTATTCTATTCCCTAAATATCATGTTATATCAAAAATAATAATAAAATAATATAATAAATAGAATAACCATACTATTATATGGAAACTAAAAGATAAAATACCAATCATACTGGAAATAAATGGGATCCCAAAGTGGAAAGTCAAACCTGAGTAACAAAATCATTAAAAAAATAAAAAAAACAAAAAAATTGTGGAGCTACGGAGTCCATATTGGTCTGCTACCATCTTTATTCACCTCTGTTTATCCATTGTCCGCAGGCCCCTTAATTTTACTTAGATCCCTATACTTGAAGTGTATAAATGTATTAAGACTCCCATACATATTGTGAGTAACAATAACCAATAGGACACTACCAATGAATCCTTAACAAATGTTTTCTTGTATTACAAGTTTATTCCATGATAATAATAAATGTATAGGAAAGTATAATGCCACATGATCATGTATTGAGTAGTCATGCACTAACTGAGCTTCCACAAACCATTGGCCACACCAACTTTAGCTCGATGCTAGAAGGATAATGAGAATATGGATGAATTTACCAAAAATAGCCATAGGGATAGTGAAACTATTTCCCAAAAAACTCATATAATCATGTATACATGTAACTCATAATTCCATAGGCCTCATGTTCAGAATGCTTCTCACAAATCACTAGGCACCGAGCAAGCTTCTCTCAAATCACTAAGTATTGAGTGTGATACTAATAGATCAATTGGAATTAAGAAACCTTGTACTTGGATTCCAATCACTGATTGAATCCTTAACATGGTGTCCAAGGCATCACTATATCTCCACCCTATTCTCAGTTCCATAATTTCAATTGTCTCAAGTCATGCGGACTCCCCCTCTAAGGGACAATCATGTTACAATGGTCCACCTATTCTGAGCACTAATAGTGATACCCATGAGGGAAAGGTAACATACATAACATGGTATAGCATACATGGAAATCATACCATCATGAGAATAAAGTACTAACATATATTCATGTGATCATCATCAATCATTGATAAACAAACTCCAACAATACCCATAACATTGAGCATCAAAAATAGGTCTTACAAGCTACACAAACCCACATGCGATCATGATCAAGAGTAGTAAATAAGTTATGCCAACATAAGAATTATACCAAGTTAATATTTGTAAACAAGATCCCTAAAAGGTAAGAAACTTCATACCTCAAAGTCATTGATGAATAACTTCAAGGATCTTTAAGGAATCATCACCCTAATATCATCTGTGTATTCGTCAGCTCAAACTAGTTAAAAAGTATTCCTAGGATTGATTATAACTATTTTAATTATAAAAACTAAATAAAACATGACATAAAGTAATAGTTTCTATCACCTAGATAATCCAGAATAAACATGATAATTCTATATTATTCTTCTTGATTATTTCAAATTATTATCATTCAAGAAATTTTTTATCACTTTTATTTAAAACATCAGAAAGATAACTCATAAATTGTTCCTAAAATAAGTATAATATTGAAACATTGATTTCTACCTAGATTAATATCCCCTTTAGAAATATATCTCTCAAGATTAAGGCAAGAGGTTGAGGGTTATTCCATTCCTAAAACTCAGAATAATTTATATTGTTTAGATAAGTCTTCACTAACCATAAATTATGGGATTCATGGACTTCCCAGACTTAAGAGAATACCTAAAACAGAACATAACAAGTTTCAGATATTTTCAAAAGGTAAACTACATAAAAATATATAGAATTAAGAACCAAAATTAAATTTTCCATTTTATCCATATTTTAATAATTTTGTAATTAAGGAGTGATTAAAGTCTTCTATAAATATGAGTTACAAATTTAAATCAGTCAAAGAATTAATTGTCATGATTTTTGGAATTCAAAATCATCAAAATGTATTTTTTGTGTGAGCTATGGAAGAACAAAATGAAAAAACAAAGTTTTTAAAGAATTTTTTTCCAAAAAGGTTAATGAATAAGGGTAACATGGTTTTACCCTTATGTAGAACCTATCCATCATGTAATAGTAATGTGTTTACCCTTATGAAAGTAATGAACTCATACATACCATTACATAGTTCTATATTAACCCTACACAACCATTTAAAACTCACATATATGTTTATACATCATTTAAGGTACCATTATGTATCCTTTAGAAAAACAGTATCTACTATTATACAGTGCCTAAATATTCTTCTTAACCTTACAAAAACTTTGAAAAGATTGGATTTCTTTTACACAAAATGATATTTCTTGGATGAAACTTACACAACGCAAAGGTTACCCTTATATAACCCTTGTAAATGTAGGTTTACCCTTATACAACCTATATAAATTTAGTTATACCCTTAAAAAGTCCATAGAAAAAACACACTACCCTTACACAAATAATAGGTCCTACGTAAGGGTAAGAATTAAATTGAAAATGTTCATTTTCTTACATAAGAGGATTATAAAATATTAAAATAAAAAAACAAGTTTTTAAGAAAATTTAAGGGTTTATAATGTTACAATTATCCCCCTATAATGAATTATAATTATTTATATGTATCTTCAGTTATCTTTCTTGAACAACTCATGCGGCTAATCTCAAAAATTAGACTCCCGCTCCCATGTTTATTCCTAAATCTGACCATACTTCCATAGAATCTTGATAAGTGGTTGTGTATTTCCTCATAATTCTTCCCCAATCACTCTATATTCCACACCATATGATCCTCCTAATAAACATATGGATCTAGTTCAATATCCTTATAGTCTATAATAGGTGTAGGATCATTCATTTACCTTCAAACCTATAGAATGTGGAACAAAACATTAATGCCTCAATGATGTGGAGTATGTTCTAAATAGTACAACATTGCTCCATCTGTTTGGTGATATTAAAGCATCCAAAAAACAATGTTTCATGTTTCCATTTATTCTAAAATGTATGATTCCCCAAATGAGGTGACACTCATAAGAAACTCTGGTAGCAAATAGTGAACTCCAAAGGTCATCTTCTCTTGTTCCACTACAATTGTTTCTTTTTCTAAGTAGTCACCAAACACATCCTAATAAAATAAAACCTCTCTGTGGTCTCATGCACCATAATAGGCCCAAAAACAGCTTCCTCACCCACCTATTTCCATTATAGTGGTGAGAAGTGTGAATGTCCATAGAGAAACTCAAACTGTGACATTTTTATAGATTCTTCGAAACTGTTTTTATAAAAAAATCCACCAAGGCTTGGTTATAATCCAATGTTACACTAAATAATAGAAAAAAATATCAACGAATATCCTCTAGTTTTTAAATTTTTCACTCCAACTATTCATCTATTTAAGAATGGTATGTTTTGGCTAATCTCGACTGAGTTACAAGGGCTTTCTACAAGCCCTACCAAAATCATAATGTGAAACATGTGTCTCTATCAGATAAAATTCTCATGGGAACTCTATGAAAGTGAATAATTTCATATAAATATATCTTTACAAGATCATATGTTGAATTATTCTCATATATTTATAACAAATAATAAACTTTCTTCAAATGGATAATAATCACCCAAACAATACCATGGCTTCTCAAGGTTCTGGGTAACCCCATCAAGACTTTCATCAATACATCCTTCTGCTTTCTCATGTGAACTATAGGTACATGTGGAAACCCACCAGGATGATAGTGCCTAGTATTTACCCTATATAAGTAAAGGAATAAGTCAATGTATCATGTAATGTACCTCTTCATCCCTAGACACTAGAACTATCACATGAAGTCATGATACACCATTGTCTCACTGGGATGTACCACCCACCTAGAGGTATGGAAGTCTCTCATTATCTATTCCCTAATGAAATTAGGGACTACTAATCTCCCATGTACTTTAATCACATTATTATAATCAATTGATCTCCTGAGTAACAAATGAACTCCATCTAGTCGTTCCCATATCACACTACACTCTAGGTTGGTATGTTATTCATCCTCTACTCAGTATTCTAGAGAAGATACGACCATTATTGGAGATCAATTAATTGATCCAGAATCCTCATAATCATCCATCTTTCACTCATACAACAAGATCATCAGGTATCAATAATACTTAGAAGGTCGTTCACCAAGATCCTTTGTTACCCACATCTATTGGCTAAGATAATATTCTATGGGGTTACCTTTTTACGGTTCATAATCCATTTTGAATTCAAATGTCTATAGATACTCAACCCAAAACATTTTCCTCATATTGAGGTCTCACTGTGTGAATATATAACAGAGACTCTTGTGTTTAGTATAGCCAACAAAACCCTTACCAGAGAGATAATGTTTCCAACACTTCAGGGCTTCGACAAGAGCTTCTAGCTCTATGTGAGGGATATTGTATTTTTATTATTTGGGTTATATCTGACATAACCCATAATCTACTACCTACTCCCTATATATTAGTACTGGTCCCAAATCAAAGTCTAATACATCACATTTCATGGATTATTTGATCCCTGTCTTGAAGAGTATTATTACGAGAGTTTTATTCAGCCACATGGTTAACTCAAGAAATGCCTATTCACACTGGTCTAACCACTGGAAGTTTACTCAATTCGTCTTCAAAATTTTCATGGTTTTAGATAGGTGGTAAAATTCCATTTTAAAATTTTGGTAGTATCCTACTAAACCTAAGAATATCCTAATATCAAACACATTCTAGGGAATTTCTTGGAAATCACTACCTCCACTTTCCTCAGGTCCACAAACATACCTATCTCAGACACCACATTCCCCAATAACTTAACCTATTGCATCCATAAGTTACACTTAGATAACTTGGTGTATAACCAATGTTCTATAATTATACACAAGACTATATTAAAATGTTTGCAATGCTTCTTTGGTGTTAGTGAGTGGATCAAGATTTCATCAATGAATACCATGAAGAACAAGTCCAAATATGGTTGGAATATCTTGTTCATGATATCTGTGAAAACTGTGAGTACATGGATTAGATAACATTGAATCACCATATACATTTACATCTTTTACGTACTCTACAGAACCATATTTTTGAGGTCCTCTTCTATAAACCAAAGATGGTGGTAAACCGATTGAAGATTAATCTTGGAGAATAACTGAGATCCCCATAGATAATCGAAAAGATCATCAATCCTAGTAATATGATATCTATTGTTCATTTTCACCTAGTTTATTTTTTGCTAATATATATAGAGTTTAATATTACCATCCAGCTTCTTGAATAATAAGTCATGTTCACCATATAGTTAAATAATCATCCCAATGTATCCATTATTCTTCAAGTACCCATGTTTAACCTTGAACTCTTTTAATTCGCGTAGTGCCATATGATAAGGGGGTATTAAATGGGATATTAACCTATAATGAGGCTTATATTTGACTAAATTTCAAAAAAATTAGTATCTGTAATAGGTAAAATATTCCCATAATAGTTTTTACACGTTCCTCAACATTGTGAGGGCCTTCAGCGCCCTAACAAGATGAACAATACTTGAGTGGAAAGTCATGACATTTTTTACCATAGTTTTGACTCCTTCTGGATGAAGTATACCTACTACCTAAACCACTGAGAAAGGGTTTGAGAATTATTATCTTCATACCCCTACACATATGGTGTTAGAGTATGATCATCCTCCCTTTTGGGATAATTCTAACCCCACTTCTCATGTATTCCTATAAGATTATGTTGAGGCTATTGTAATAGTGGGTTCCCTGACCCAAAATAAATTGTACATTCTAGTTACCTTACTATATATACATTGAGTTATGCATGATGTACCCTTTCCATTATATTTTTGATATTTCTACATCCACTATTTATATGGTAATTTCTATTGATTATTTCTCATACCAAAAGTTTATAACAATTCCCAAGCTATAATGAGATACTTGAGATTCTATAACAATAATCTTAAACATAAGTACTATAGTCAAGATACATCAATTTGATAAGAGAAATATGATGTAAGGATATTTGGTGTTGGGGGTCATAAATTTTGAGACTTATTCTCATCAATTTCTCACATGGTAATCTCTAGTAGGTGAGATCGTGAGGAAATACCTTCTAATAAGAACACCAAATATTTTATGTGTCATTTTAAGATTCTATCTATGAACACATGTATCGGTATTGAGACTTGGGATTATTATTAATGTGTATTATATGATTGAATTCTTGGATATAAGGAAAAGACCATGACATCGAAGTTGTGGAAAGGTAGCTTGTGTAGGGAGTGTCATTAGGGGAATGACATTGTTTAAATAATCAAGAAAGAATATTTCTCCTCTAATAGAAATAGATATCTCAGGCCCTATTGATTAGAATGGTGGTACCTTTACTAAATCCATGGACATGATAAAATAAAGGTGTGTACATCTAGTAAGTTGAACAAATAATAAAGAAAGAAATGATGATGACACAAATTTTTCATCCAAATTTATGAGATATCGTGAGATAAAAAGATAATATTACACAGTGTGTGTTCATAAGAAGGTTGTCATTGTAATGACTACTACTTATATCTTTAGGGGCCTTGATGGGTTAATAGAATCCAATCTTAGTCTATAAATAGAATTCAATGCTATCGAGATAAGGTCCTTGAGGGTCACACATAATAGATTATTCAAAATTCCACCTTATTTTGATGAATATGAGTTTAGAACATGGTGAACCCTGCCACGAGGTTCAGGATATGTTAGAGAATACATGACTACCAATGAATAAATAAATTCATATTATTCAAGTCCAGAATAATTAGTTTTGATTTTATTTATTAAATTTTAAATAAGTATTTATGAAAATACATGAAAATATTATATGAATGAATATTATTTTAATATTTTATGGAGTGATGGGTAAAGTTAATGGCTCGGTTTAATCATGTAATGTATTTATTATATTACCAGAAATTAATAAAAATATAAATGATATTTTTTACTCGATAAGGATGTCATAAGATGTCATTTTTTGTCTATAATAAATATCTAGGGTTCGGGAACCATTTGTGGATATTTTGGAACCCCACTACAAATAGGAGGAGAAGTACCCACACAAAATACAATTCATCGCATGATATCTAGAGATTATCCCTCCTTTATCCTGCATCCTAGAGTGAGAATCTATCATTATACATAATTGATTGAATAACCCCTTCATAGATTGATATAATGGATCATGGGTGATCTTCAGAATGTTGAATTCATTATTATATCTTCCTACTAGCACTAGGATTCAGATGATTGATGATATTATAAGCTTTTGATGTGTGTGTAGATGATGTAAAGGGATTAAACTTCAGATCCTTCAAGAAATGATCTCCAGTGATGAGAAAATGTTGAGCACTGCTTCAGATCAAAAATTTATTTATTTAGTTTTATTTTATGCATAAATTATTCATGAGAATTTCCTTGAGTTGTAACTGGGATGTTCTTCATCGACGATGACTTAAGTATGTCGATCTTTTTTGAAAGTTTTTAAATTCCCATTTTCATGTCTTACGCTACATACTCAAAACCAACATAGTTGACATCTTCTATAACACAAAGGAAACATAAAAAAATTAATACAATATGATAGATCCTAGTTAGTTTATGGGATCACAAAAAGGTTCTCCCAGAAGTCTACCCACCCGCCAAGGTATGTCCCTCATATCACTAACAAAGGTCTTTATCCCTACACATTAGTCATGATCACATATATATATATAAAACAACTGTATTATTAGGTTCTACTTATTAATTCTAGAATATATATATCAAAATAGTATGGAAACAGAATATAACACACAACAGATAACACAAGTCCATCCTAAACGGATAGCACAATTCAAGGAATTAAATTAAAGAACTATTATACAGAACAATAGCATGTATATATATGGAATGTGGTCCTATGTTCCTGGTCATGATTCATCAATGCACCCAAAAATCTCATAAAACTGTAAAATTAATCTTATCAATGAAAACTCCTAAGTTAATTACACATGAGTTGTCCAGGCATATGGAAACTCCCTTACCCAAGTGTCACACAGTTGTCTCCTTTCTACCATGTCCCAAGTCATTCTAAAAAGAAAAGTAGGAATCTATGCTCTAATATAATTCTATAAAACCATGGCCTAAACCACCAGGTCCAAACAGGAGTTCCACATGACCTCATGTTCTCCACCCCATATTAAAGAGGCTATCGACTAGCACTGAGAGTCTAAGTCCGTCAATGGATTAACTGTACCCTCAACATCATGTCATATCACAAATAATAAAATATATATATATATAATAACCAGTGTATCATGTGAAAACTATAAGATAAAATACCATTCATACAAGTAATAAATGGGATCCCAAAGTGGAAGTAAACCTATAGTAATTAAACCTATAAATAAATAAATAAATAATAGCAGGGTCCTTTATAGTCCATCTCAGTATACTAATATCTCCATGGTCCAATACACAACCATCGTCCATAAACCCATTTCTCTTACTTAGATCCCTATATAAGAAATACCCATGGGCATCTTGATCTGCATACATACTTCATTTATAGAGATCTGATAAAGGTCTAGGGGCATGCAGTCGTTGGATGAGCAGAGGAGCATGGATTCAGTAGCGGATAGGGATGGGATCCATAGTACCCTGCTATTTGATTTATTTATTGATCTACCAATTTTATTACACTAGTTTGGATTTCCACTTTGGGATCTCATTTATTACCTATATAACTGGTATATTATCTTTTAGTTTCTACATGATCCACTGGTTATTCTATTTATTATATTATTTTATTATTATTGTGTTATGACATGATATTGAGGGTATAGTCTCCCCACTGACAGATTTATACCCTCACTTATAGTGTGAATCATCTTTCATATCAGGAGGCATGTATGAGGTTATAAAGAACTCAGGTTCATACTTGGTTTTTTTCATTTGGGAATTACAAATCGGTATCTCATTTACAATTACTCATTATCATCAACATATATTACTAAGAAAAAAACTACACCCCCACAAAACCTTTTATAGACACAAGGATCATATTCCTTCTTAATAAATCTAAATTCCCATATATAAATTGAATATACCATGATCTTTAGGAATTATTCTACCCATAAATGTATATTTGTATCTTTTATGATTTATTGGAACCCTTCCGTGTAACAAACCCTTATGTTTCTGTCGTGCATACATGTTCGACAAGTTTTCCATTTTGTAAGGTGGTCTTGACATCCATTTACAAATCTCATAATCATGGTAATATGTAATGGAATGTATAATTCTAATGGATTTTGGAAAATAAAGTAGTTAAAAAGTTTCTCCGCAGTCTATTTCATGAATCTTCTTGAAACCTTTGGTAACAAATTGATCCATATAGGTACTAACATCACAATCCATATCTAGATTCCTCCTAAATACCTATCTACACCCAATATGATTTACATAAAGTGGAGGAAAACCCCAAATATATAATAGATTTTTATAAATTAAACCCATTTTAGAATTTTTGGATTCTTTCCACTTTTCAAATTTGAAATTTTTTATTACTTCCTTATACGATAGTGATGCATCTAATTATGTTCCACCTTCATTATTGACTAGAAAATTACAACTCTCTGGTTTCCTAAAATATATAGTATTCCTATATAGTACTTGTGTCTCAAGAATAATCACTCCAATTAGGTCTTTTAAATTTTTTTCCTATTATAAATCTTTTACATCATGAGCTTCAACTTCATAAAAGACTATCTTTCCCCCACAATCTCTTCTAGAGATATGATTAATTTCAATAAAGGTAGAATGTTTTTTGACAATAACCATTTTATCTAAGGTATTTTATAGTTAATATACATTGGTTCATTTATGATACCCAATAAAGCTTCACTTTGTTCCCCTTTATGCTAGTTTGTTGCTAGGATTAGCCTTAACAAACACCTTGTAACTTCATATATGAATACGTGATCATGAATATTTCTCTTCGTACCATAAATAATATTCAATTACCCTTTCCACTGTAGTTAGAACTTATTTTAGTTTTTATATTGTAGTATATAGTGCATATCTACAAAAGGATAATGTAATATCAACATGACTCGCCATTTATATCACCGTGTAAAAAAACAGTGGTCATTCCTTTCACAAAGTCTATTCCATATTAATGTATAAACAGGACTAAGTTAGGGAAGTATCCTAGATACTTTAATATAATTGATGGATTCTTTGTAAAGATACTCCCCACCTTATTCTGAGAAGAATTTCTTTATCTTCTTACCAAGCTGATTCTCTAATTCATTCTTGTATTAGTTTAATTTCTCAAAGGAACTATACTTATACATCATAAAGTATATATATCCATATCTACAAAATTCATCATTAATATTTATGAAGTTTACTATCCATCTATAACATCTATTACAAATGTAACACACACATATTTTTTATTTAATTCTATAATCTCTATAACTCTCTCACCTTTTCTACTAATTAGATCATTGATTATTTTTCTTTGTAAACAAGTGTGACATATATCCGTGAATTTTGGATCAAAATTATCTAAATTCCCTTCTTAATATAATTTTGTAAAATATTCCTTGTTTACTTGACCAAGTTGGCGATACTACAACTTAGTGTGATATGAGTCATGTGAACTTGATTCATTATCATTTTTCAAAACATGATTCAAAAATTCTATTACGTAAGGAACATTATTCTAATGTTTCATTCCATAACATATGATAGCCTTATAAAATTTTAAGTCTTTATTTCCAAACATGAAAGTAAAACAATTCAAGTATATATTGGGTATAGAAGCTTTTTTTTTGTGAGACATGGTACATGATAATAATTAACAAAATAAACAATTATTCTATTTATAAATTTGATATTGTAGTCTCAAATATCCAATGTAGAATTTATTGCACTGTTAGCACCTTGAAGAACCCCCTCACCTTTAGTAATCATTGGATATCTACTTTTTTTGTATTTTGTTATAAATTTGAGTACAAAAATATATATCTAATACCCAATTTTTACAAATAGATAGATTTCACTCAATAAAAACATACCTAAATCTTGACCTCTCTTCATTACTGAGTCAAAGTTCTTCTTCTAGTTTCCCTTATTTCCATAAGAAAAACATAATGCATTCATCTCTTTATCCTACCTCTGAATCTTCGTCATCTTCAATGCTAATTGTAAAGATTACTTAGGCTTATAAATTTCTTTATATTATTTCTCATTTCCTTTCCTTTGGTTCATCATATGGGTGGAAGGCAATTCATGATTCAAGTCGTTATCTTCTTGCAAAATAAAGGTCAATATATCAAAGAGTGTCTTCTCTATGTATTATATATTCAAATTAATAATAAAACATGAGAGTATTGAAGGGAGTGACGATTGTAAAACCCTTATTTTTTGTGAAATATTTTTTTTGGATTAATTTAATCCTTTTATTATTTTTCATTTCACACAAAACTAAATATATATTTTGTTATATGAAAGGACTAAGTGTGGAATGTGTTATATACAACACCACGTAAATATTGTGCTAAATTCAATGCTTAGATTAGATTTTGGTACTCATAACACTGTGCTTTTCATGTATTTCACATAGTACCAAGTCCCTTGGATAGCTTACGATATATGCGAGGCTGAGTTTTATCAAACTACAATATAATTTTAATAATATTATAAAAATGTTATTATAGTTACCACCTAGCCATTGTAATGGAATTATGAATAAGTTTAAATAAATTATGAAAAAAATTATTTACACTTGTATATCAAATTAATCCTTTGGTTATTAATTATTATAATTGAATTTAAGAACTTTTTGAAAATAAAGAAATGACATTTCTAAGATAACTATTTTTCTATGTACAAACACAATTTTGTCTCAATAAATTATAAAAAACAACTTTTGATTACTTTGTTCAATAAAATTTATATATTTTATATTTTATAAATACTTTTTACCCTCATCCAATAGATTTTATGGGTAGAATATAATAATAAAACCAATTTTATGAATAAAAATATGTATTCTTCAAGAAAGTAATTTTACAACCTATTAATGGAGAACTTATTTTAAATATGATTTTTGACACTTAAAATTTTTATTTTACAAAATAAACTTCATTTTAGAAATCAAAACATAATAATTAGATTATGGTGAATTTTTTGTATTTTTTTGTGAAGTTTCATTTTTTGATGAATAGTGAATAATAATAAATTTTAATTCGAAACATATTTTTCATCTAATTTATTTACAAGGTTAAATTTTTTTATTAGTTTTAAAGTTAAATTAGATAAATTATACATAAATTAGTCCAATTTAGGTCATTTTAATCAATTTGACTTTGAAAATGGATATAAAAACTTACTAAACTTTTGAACCTTTTTACTTTAAAATATACTTTGTCATCCCATATATAGGGTTTAATTTGAATTAATTTCTATAAATTATGTGATTTTAATTTGTAATAATTGATTATATATTTGTAATAATCATAATTTCTAATTTCTAATAAGTTCAACTTATTTTTTTGGCCAAAAATATTAGTGAAAGTTATTAAAATTAATTACAGTGATTAAGAGAAAATTGACTTAACAAAGGACTATACCTTAATATTAAGGGCCAAAATGACCTAGAAACATGTACAAAATACATTTTCTAGAAAAAATTCCATTTTATACTACCTTTTCTATAAATTTTACCATTATTGGATCTACATGACAGTAAAAAAGTGGGTGGAATTCCCTTCTCAAAAATTTAAAAAAATGACACTCCCCCTCCACTATAAAAGGCACTCACCCCTCCCAACTACTTATACCTATAAATTACTTTTTTTCACCCAAAATATAATAAAATAATCTACAAAAATTCCTCCCTTAATCATATAATCCTCCTTTTGACCATAAATTCAACCAAGGAATCCCTCTGGTGCAAACCAATAGGAGTTCCCAATGAAGAGGTAACATCTTTCCTCAAGTTCATTTGTTTTATTTTCATTCTCCACCCCTAAAATATTATTATCCCATGATTATATCATAAAATTATGATCATAAATATACTTATATTTTTTTTACGTGGGTTCTACCTAAAATTATAAACACTTCCATTTAATGGGTAACGAACTTATCGTTCTTCTGTATGGTGAACTACCGTCTCATGAAATGATGTTGTTCGTTTTCCTTTACCACATCTCATGTTTGGAAATTATGATTTAAACTCAGTTTTAATATGATATATATTATATTTATGATTTCATTATTCCTTTATAATACAACATACCTTTATTATTTCATTTTCTGTAAATGTGATAACTTTGTTTGTGGACATGTGGATTACTGTCTCCTCAAAGCAATGTGATTCATTCACACTCTACATGGAACGGTTTAAGGGTGTTTTTATTGAAATTATATGATATATATGACAAAATTATTATAATTTAACAATATAATATATATATATATACATATATTTCATTTCCTTTTCTTTCACTACGACAAGAAGACAATATTAGTGTTTATGTGTATGTACCGCCTACCATATCCACGAACATTGTATTCCATTTCATATATATATATATTATAGATGATTATAAATATTTATATAATTTATATATAAGAAATATAAATCATTTTTTACATTAGTTAAATAACTGAATTAGTATCTATGTAAGATGATCAAAAATAAAAATTCAAAACATATACGATAAAAAAAGCAGTTATTACTCAAAACATTGATTTAAAATGGAATTATTTGTAAAAGAGTAATATAAAAGGCTTAAGTGAATCATTTTTTATATGATATATAGTAATATGGTTCTATGTTATATTTATAATAAAATTATATTTATTATAAATGAGTTTTTAACATGTAAAAATAAATTCAAGACTTAAAGTAAGGTAATTTCATCTCACTTTTTATTTCTGTGAGATACATGCAATATTCACCACTTGATTATTTTTCATGGTTTATATACTATAAATTTACATGTTATATCATGAATATACTTATTTACATGATATGTTAATCTTATTGTAATTTTATTCTTTCATTGGGAGTACGATACAAAGTTACCAAAGTGGTACTAGTTTATTGCTACAATCTCATCGTTTATGAGGATTATTTATGATTATGTTTCCATTGACGATATAATATGAACCATATATTTAGAAAACCCATTAATTTTCTCCTCCTATGTTTATTCATGTTATATATATGTAATTGTACCATTTTTTCACTCTTTGGTACTAAAATGATTAAAAAAACGTTTTTATGAAAAACTGACTTTAATTCTCCTTTCGATTAGAAATCTGTATTATTTCAAAACTATGTTTTTTTTAAAAAAAATCAAAAATTATTTTATATTATCCTATAATATTTAAAGTCCATTTTTACCTACGTTTTACCTTTTTACAAAAAAAATTAAAAAGGAATCTTGTACTTATTTTTTGATCAATGAAGTTTTCAAAACTTATATGGTGCAAACAAATGTTCGGCATGTATAGATTTATCCTCCATCACGACAATCCTTCTATGAATGTTTTTTTTTCAATATTACAAGATTAATTTTTATGAAAAATAATTTTCCAAATATTTTGCACATCCATTTTTTTAAAGTTATTTTCAAATAAAAAAAATTTCAAAATTGTTTTAAGATTCAACAAGTGTTTTATAATATTTTTCAAATATTTAAATGTTTTAAATATATATTTTCAAAGAAAAAGGTCTTCAAATATTTTTGACATTTAAAAATTGTTTAAAATGTTTTAGAGCTTACTTTATAATTTTTTAATATTATATTCAAGTAAAAAAATCAAAAGGATTTATGTTTTATAAATAATTTTTCAAAAAAGAAAGGTTCTTTTCCTCAAGAAATGTTTTAAATGAAATGGTAAAGATTTCTTAATAATTTTTTTAATTGTTTTATGAAAATTATTTTTAATGATATGATATTTTTCTAAAAATCATTCCATGTGATCTTTCAAAATACTTCTCCATCTATGATGACATAAATTTTTAATGTTTAGTAATACCATTCATATTATTTTTTGAATGGTTAATGTTTTGATGGAATGATTTTTATGACACTCATTTATCTTCTATGGGTTATATACTTTTGGAACCTGCTTCTTTTCATAGGTTATTCTTATGTGAAATGATTATGATAACTATATATTTTCCATAGGTAATGATATGATGAAATTTTTTTATAACCATTTCATTTCATGGGTTATGATATGGTTTTTATAAAACCAATCTCTTTTTATGGGTCATGATATAATGAATTTTTTAATATCTTATGGCAAATATATGTGTGATTTTATTATCTGATGGGTTGGACCAATATCTTCGTCTAATGAATTAGGTGAATATTTATATCTCCTGAGATAATAATGGGAATCAAGTCAATAGGCTTGAACCACTATGGAATATGGGGAAACAAAATCCACTATGTGAAGATGGAGAAACCCGATCCACTTTGAGAATATGGGGAAACCCAACCCACTATGGGAAGATGGTGAAGCCTGATCCACTATGGGAAGATAGGGAAACCTATTCCACTATGAGAAGATGGTGAAACCCAATCCCTTATAACGAATGGAATGTGACTGGGGATGGTGATGTGTCCCACCCAATTGTTGTAGTCCCCATGAAGTTCCCTATTATGTTTTGGAAATTCACCATGACTTATAGGTAATGATGTTACAAGTTTATGTGTCTGACACCAATTCTATGTCTTATGCCTTTGATATGCTCACATGTTTCATGTTCTTTATTATCTTATAATTTCATGCTTTATGATTTTAAAATATTTTTTCCATATCTCAGGATTATGATATTTTTATATAGTTTATGATATTCAAATGTTATGCCCAATTTCTTATACCCTTATGTACATATTATGCTTATATATTTCTTTTATTTACACTTACTGGGTATTTTATCACACCCCCGTCATGTGTTTCCTTTCCCCATATTATGAATAAAGGTTTTCAGTATGGGTACTAAAGGGTAATATCTTTAAAGAATATGTTTAATATCTTTCACCAAACAAGAAGAATGTGTGCTAAGTTCCTAGAGGTGCTGATATGATTAGACGATGTGGTGATGATGGGGACTGCTCTCTTGCTCGGGCTTCTGGTTTTTCCAATGTTTGAATTTTGAATTTTGAAATTTGGATGTGGCTTTTGGGATATGGTTTGCTGTATAATAGTTTATGAGGGTGATGTTTGGACTATATTCGATCTTTGTGAGGCTTCCACTCAGCCATAAAGTGGTATTTTGAAAATTACAAAAAAAGGGATTTGGAGGTGTCCTAAGTTCCTAGAGACATTAAACTATTATGGTCCTTAGTCATGTGTTTTTGTAATGTGCAGAATATTCATCTAAAATGATTTAATATTTATGTATTTTAATCTTGGTTCTCTATAATTGGTATCAAAGGAAAGGTTTAGTCAACCTTTAGAAACTAGGATTAGAAAACTTTAGTGAGATCTCTAGGTATTTTTCTGAGGATATGTCTTGGGATGTCTCTAACGATAAGTCTAACTGTGATTTAAAATATAGGAAAATGTCCCATAATTTGGGTAATAGAGAGAGTGATTGGTTTCCTAGAAATACATTCCTTTATAGATACTACAAGTGGATATGGATCTGGAACATATATACATAAGGATAAAAACCCTGAAAATCCTTATTGAGCTAGACATGATCCGAAATTGATGCACAAAATGGGTCTTGTTGCACATCTGGTTTAACAATCCTAGGGGATATGTTTTGGGAATTTACAAAATCATTATGAATCATCCTAAAGCATTTAAATAGAATATTATTGTGATTATCCTAGAATAGACATAGGGTTTCATATATAAAATAATTAGGTTTCGTTATTTAGACAAAATATAAGTAATTTTTCACGATTATGTGGTTTTTAGATATGATAATTGTTTCTCAACCTATGATTTCTAGTTATAGTCAATAGTGGGAACTAGAAGAAACTAGGTAAAAATTGATTGTCTTAGATTTTGAAATTATGGGAATGATGAAAACTAATTTCCTCAGTGGAAATATCCTAAAGAGAATCCGGAAGGTCCATGAGTATTGGTAATACTACTAAAGATAAAGAGACCGCAAATGAAATGTGAAAGGTATGGGATGTTCTTCTAGTATTATTTAAAATAAATGTAATATGTATAATTTTATTGAGGTTCAGTAACCCTAAGCCATGTTTCATATTTTATATTATAGGAACGGGGTATTAAGGGATAAGATTATGAAGCCTGAGTAATGGATTAAGAATAAAGTTGGAAGATTGAATCTCATATGTATAAGAATTCAAGAATTATGTTATATGAATCTTGAAGTATATATTTTCCATTAAGGGTTTTAAAAAATTTATTGAATGTTTCTAATTAAATAGAAAAGGGATTTAATGGAGAAGCGATATTTTGATTAAGGGAAGGTAACCCTTAATGTGTCCCTGATGTTGAGAAAATTTTGTTCAGATTAGTAAAATATATGATTGATATGGATAAAGTAAATTGGATAGTAATGAATAACCAAGAACTGGTTATTTATTTGTGTAAAAATTTGTTTATATCATAATAGATAACTTTTGAAACTTCTTGGATTTAAATAACATACCCAGTAATATTTGGAATAAAAAAGAATGCATGTTTTCCAAAAAGATTTGTGGTAATTTAAGTTATTAAAATGTTTCAAGAGAATATACAATGAGGGTATTAACAAGTGTGGAATGTGACAACCAAGAGATAATTTTTGATATATGGGGGATCAATGTTAATATAATTTCATGGCCTTATTTATAAAGTATTTTATTTTCATCTTTTAAAGGGGTTATAAGTTTAACCATTTATGGAAAGTTTAAGTTAAAATCCAAATGAGGTTTGTCAGATTAAAGTATTATATCACCACAAGAGTATTTATGCATATTAGATAACCTATTATAACCACTTTGTGTTTAAGTTAACTAAATACATATGGGATGAATTATCATGGATCTCATGATCTGTTACTTATGTAGGAATGAAAAATTCCCCTTCCTTTTTAGAGAAAGTGGTAAAGTGGAAATTGGTCAAGAAACAACCAAAGAGTATGATTTTACTTATGAAATGGAATGAAATCAAGTAAGTATATCTACTTGTGAAAAAATTATTAAAATTTAGGAAAATGGTCTTGAAATAAAATTGTTTCCTATTATCACTATTTTTTGATGATATCAATGACATCTTTCATGCTTCTTCACTTTATGGTTTTTTTATTATTAACTTTATATGGATCACCCAATTTCTTGTGATGATTGGTCTTTATTAATCTCTATAAATATTTCTGTTTTTCTTCCATGTCAATGTTTTCACTTCCCACATATATTCTCCTATATGGAAACCTAGTTATGTGTTACTTTGGGAAACCATTATGTTTCAAACATTCCTTTTTTAATGGAAGTTTTAGTATTCATTTTTATGATGGGGTTTTTATAAAAGGAACATCCAAGTATTAAACCTTTAATAACCCAAAATAAATTTTTGGGAAAAATTATGTTTTTGAGTGTAGAATGTAACACCCCAAGATTTTTTGAATTTCTTTTTCAAATTAATTTCATCTTTTAGATATTATTCATTTCACAAAAACCAGAATATAGTTTTTTTATATCAAATCACTAAGTTTTAATTGTGTAATACATAAAACAATTCAATATTACACTCTATGAAACACATAGATTAGCTTTAAGTACATAAAACAATATGTTTATCTTTTATTACATGCAATACTTTGTCCCTTTGAAATCTTGAGTTATACACAAGGCTGAGTTTTACTAAACTACAATATATTGTTAATATTATTATAGTTACCACATAGTTATTGGAAAGGAAGTTACGAATAATATTAAATAAATTGTTAATATATTATTTATACATTTATATAAAAAATTAATCATTTGGTTATCAATTTGTAGGAGTGAATGTAAGAACTATTTTAAAATAAAGAAATTACTTTTCTAAGAAAACAATTTCTCTATATATAGACACAATTGTCTATTAGTGAATTAAAAAAACCAATTTTGTTTAATTTTCAAAATAAAATTTATATATTATATATTCAATAAATATTTTTGATACTCAACCAATATATATTTTATATGTATAAGATAATAATAAATCAAATTTTATGAATAATAATAAGTAATCTTCTAAAAGGTACTTTTACTTCCTTTTAAAGGAGAACCAATTTTAAATATGATTTTTGAAACTTTTATAATTTTTATTTGAAAAACTAAACTAAATTTTTGAAATAGGAACATAAAAAATATATTATGGTGAATTTTTTTCATTTTTCTGTGAAGTTTCATTTTTTGATGAATAGTAAATAATACTGAATTTTAATTCAAAAATGATTTGTGGTATAGATTATTTATAAAGTTAAATTATGTTTTTGATTATTTTTAAAGGTAAATTTGATCAATTATAAATTAATTAATCCAATTTATTTCATAGGAATCAATTTCACTTTGAAATTGGATATAAAGTCATACCAAACCTTTGAATATTTTTACTTTAAAACCTGCTTTATCGTCCTGTCTATAGGATTAAATTTGAATTAATTTATTCAAATTATATATTGGTAATTTGGAAAAATGGATTTCATATTTTTAATAATCATAATTTATAATTTTTAATAATATAAACATAGTTTTTAACCAAAAATATTAGTGAAATTGATTAAAATTAATTACAGTGATTATGAAAAAAAATAGCTAAATAAATGACTAAACCATACTCTTAAAGGAAAAAGACCTATAAAATTATCCAAAATTGTTTAAATTTTTAAATTTGGACCCTATAATAATTTTTATCTAATTTTGACCACAATTGGAGCCACGTGACATTAGAAAAACGTGGATGGAATTCCCTTTTCAAAAAGTTACAAGAATGCCACTCCTCCTCCATTATAAAAAGGCTATCACCTCTCCCACTTATTCACATGTCAAAATACATTTGTATCGTCCAAAATATACTAAAATAAGATCCAAAAATCCATAAATTAATCCTAGAATCTTCCCATTATGCATAAATCCAACCAATGAATCCCTTTGGTGCAAACTAAGAGGAGTTACCCAAAGAAGAGGTAATATCCTTCCCCGTTCTCCTTTTTTTATTTTCATTATCCACCCCCAAAACTATTATTATTAAAATATTAAATAATAACCACATTATAATAAAAATATGGATATGTTTTTATTCTATGTTTTGTACTTACACTTACAAACACTTCCATCTAATGGGTAACGAACTAACCGTTCTTGTCTACGGTGAACTACCACCTCATGAAACGATGTTGTTTGTATTTACATTACCACAAATCATGATTTTGAATTATGAAGGAAAATATGTTTTTATAGATATATATTATATTTATTATGTATTTATGTTTTATTAGTTTTTATATAAAACATACCTTCATGCATTCTATTTTTTTTAAATATGATAACTTCGTTTGTGGACGTGTGGACTACCACCACCTCAAAGCAATGAGATTCATTCACACTCTATAAGGAATGTATTAAGGATGGGTTTAATGAAATTATATGATATATATGAAATAATTATGCTACTTTAATGATATTATATATATACATATATTTCATTTTCTTTTCTTTCATTGTGACATGAAAACAGAAACAACGTTTATTCATATGTACTGTCAACCATCTCCCCGAACGGTGTATTCCACTTCATATATATATCTTTTATTTATTATAATTAATATTTAAAAACTTAATATATATTATATATAAATTCTTTTTTACATTATAGAAATAATTTTATCATGATCTAAGTAATAGGATCAAGAATAAAAAGTCAAAACATGTATGATTAAAAAAGTAGTTATTACCTAAAATTTTTCTTTAACATGAAATAGTTTATAACATGGTAATATAAAGTCATAATTGAATAATATATGGTATTATATATAGTTATAATTATATATATATATATATATAATAAACTTATATTTATTATGAAAGAGGTTTGAATGTGTACAAAGAAATTCAAGACATAAGGTAAGGGAATTTCATCTCACTATTTATTTTTGTGAGATACATGTCATATTCACCACTTGATTATTTTGTGTGGTGTATATACTTCCCATTGATATTTTATATCATTAATATCCTTATTTAAATAATATTTTAATCTTTATGTAATTTTATTATTTCATGGGGAGTATGTTACAATGTTACCAAAGTGGTAAAAGTTTATTACTACAATCTCATCATTTATTGAAATTTTTTATGGTTATGCTTACGTTGATGAAATAATATGCTAAATATCTCAAGAAAAACCATTACTTTTATCATCCTATGGTTATTCATGTTATATCCAAGTAATTTTAATATTTCTTCAATCTTTGTTACTTAAGATAATTAATAAAATGTGTTTATGATAATATGACTTTTTCTCCTTTCAGTCAGAAATTTTCATTATTTAAAAATTGTGTTTTCTATATAT
Organism: Viscum album; assembly: GCA_963277665.1. Classification (NCBI taxonomy): domain Eukaryota; kingdom Viridiplantae; phylum Streptophyta; class Magnoliopsida; order Santalales; family Viscaceae; genus Viscum; species Viscum album. The sequence continues at coordinate 1,229,063,459 of OY728163.1, read as the reverse complement.
GTTTTCAAAAATGTTGTATTATTGTCCTATAATTTTTAAGTGAAAATTTTTCCCATGTTTCAACTTTTTAAGAAATGTTTTTAAAAAGTAATCATCTTTTCATTTTATGATTGAGGAAATTTTCTAAACTTTTATGAAACAAAAGGAATGTTCGATGTGTACAGATTTATCTGTCAGCATGACCATCCTTCCTTTGAAGATTAAATTTCAATATTATAATATTTATATTTATTAACAATTATTTTATTCATATTATTAGGTTCATTATTTTAAAATTTATTTTCAAATAAAAAGTTTTTCAAAAATACTTGATGATTTAAGAAGTGAATTAAATGATTTTTCAAATCTTCCTTTTTAATGTTTTCAAGTATATTTTCAAAGAAAAAGGTTTTTAAATATGTTTTACATTGAAAAAATATTTAAAAAAATTTCTAGATTCCTTTATTATTTTTTAAGTTTATTTTCAATGAAAATAGTTGTCAAAAGGTTTTATGTTTTGAAAATCATTTTTCAAAGAAAAAATGATATTTTTCTTAAGAAATTTTTTTAAAAGAAATTTTAAATATTTATTTATTAGAAAAGGGTTTCTAAATGGTTTTATGAAAACTATTTTAAAATAAATTATATTTTCCATAAAAAATGTTCCATGTGATCTTTCAAAATACTTCCCCATCTAAGATGACATACATTATTATAGTTTAGTAATACCATACATATTCTTTCATGAATTTTTTCTGTTTTTATAGAATTATGTTTATGAAACTCATTTCTCTTCTATGGGTTATATGATTTTAAAACCGAATTTTTTATTGAATGACTCTATTATTATAGAGTCTAAGTATTTACTTAATGGGATGTAAAATTTCCCCTCTAATAATATCCATCTCAAAGAGATTGAAACAGACTCATCATTTATATGTAACTCCCTCCAAGGAAGGTGTGCCCCCTGGTCTATTATGTATATTCTCTGCAGATGCAAGGAGTTTGTTGGTCATGAAAAAATGATGCACACAAGGTGTAAAGAAATTTTTTTGTCTAAATCCTTGCCTCAAAGTTGATTTAGAGTAATCCACGTATCATTTATTCTAATCAGGGTTCACTTCCCATTAAGTGTGTTAATTTTGATACGGATGATGCACTCGTCTTCATTACTTTAGACCACCCTGAATTTTTAGTGAGTATATCTACCCACTTATTCTTAATAACAATATCCTATATTGATGATAATGGGTGGTGCCTATATCTCCCTCCAATGAATTTTTAGAATATTTATATCTCATTAAATAATGACGGGAATCAAGTTAATAGGCTTGATCCACTATGTAATATGGGGAAACTTTATCCACTATGGAAATGTGTAGAAACCCGGTCCACAATGGGAAGATGGGGAAACCCGGTCCACTAAGAGGATATGGAGAAATATGATCCACAATGGGAAGATGGTAAAACCCAATCCACTATGGAAATATGTGTAAACCTAATCCCTTAAAAGGAATGGATTGTAACTAGGGATGTTGGTGTTTCTTTTCTAGTAAATGTAGTCCCCATTAAGTTCCTTGTGTTTTTTAAATGTGCCTAGACATATAGGGAATAATGTTACATGTTTACGTGTCTTTAAAAAATTCTATGTCTTAAGCCCTTGATATACTCACATGGTTCATTTACATGATTAACTTATAATTTTATGCCTTATAAACTACCATTATTTATGACATGTCTCATGATTGTGATATTTTTATGTAGGGTATGATATTTAAATTTTATTCTCAAGTTCTCATGCCCTTAAGTTCATGTTATGACTACTCATTTCCTTTATTTATTCTTACTGAGAATTCAAGCTCACCTCTTTATTATGGTTCCTTTCCCTAGGTTATGATAAATTTATTTAAGTAGGAGTACTAAAGGGGAAGAGCATTAAATAATATGTTGAAGATATTTCAACAATATATAATAATTAGTTCCTAGTTTTCAAAGATAGTAAACTATTACAATCATCAGGAATGTATTTTTTTAATGTGTTAAATATTCAAATAAAATGATATAATATCCATGTGTGTTATGTTTGGGTCTTTACAAGGTGAAATCAGTTTTTAGGAAAATTCCTTGAGCATATTGAATCCCAAAATTTCTAAATGCTCAATGTTTCCAATCATCTTGATAACATGGGGTCCAAATGGAACTCCTTCTATTTCAACTAAAGAGGCTAATTGATATATTTTTTTTAAATAATTTTTATTTTGAAAATATTTGTTGGATTTTTTTAATCATTGGATTTATAAGTGTTTGGTTTTGGATCTAGAGTATTTAATCATTGGATCAAAATACTTAGGTATTTATTGAATACTTGGGTGATGTGAGAATATTCATTGAATATTTAGAGAATAATTAATGTGAATAAGTTCACATGGAATAACTGCACTTGTGTATGAATTCTAAGAGATGACAAGATTTATATTTCTATCATGGTCATGGAAATAGTGTGATTTGATATGAATAAGGTTAAAGATTGGTTGATGTTGAAAATGAGAGGGATGGAATATATTTTGTAAATACCATATTCTGGAACTAGTAAGTAGAAATCATGGTGCAAGGAAATATATCATGCCATGACTTGTGTAGATATCAATAAAGTAAAATACAAAAGAAAATTTATCTTCATATGTAATAACTTCTAGTAAGATTCATAAGATCTTGTCCATTATTAAAATTTTATAATATGGGTCCATGTTTCAAGGTAATCTATTATGTTGTGAATACATTTCAAGGATTTAAATTATAATGGCATTTTGAAGAATCTTTATCCATGGAATTCATGGTTGTTGGCCTGAGTAAGGATGAAAATAGGGCTTGGATTTCCTTTTAAAACATCTTAGAAATTAAAAAATAATTTCAGATTAGATTAAAATAATTAAATAGATAAATTAAATTGAAAAATATATATTATATGATAAATATTAAATTAATGTACAAAGAATAAGAAATTGGTAAATCAGTTCAGTAATAATCCACAAGGGATCCCTATATCTTCTCCCCTCATGTAACCTTAAGGGGTCTTGTTTTAAGCATTTCTGTTCAACAGTTTTAGAAATTAAACCAAACCCCTTTATTTTTTATATATTAATGAAAAGAAACCCACTATAATAAGTAATAAACTTGGTCTTTAGTGGTTAATACCAAAAATTATAAATCACAAATAGCCTTTTAGTGATTTTGGATTGAAACCTAACTCCTCTCACTTAAAAGTTAGTGATCACTTATCCCCCTCACACTCAATGGTTGTGAGTACCCAAAAAATTAAAATAAGTGAACTTATATGTGCAATCCCAATGAATCACACTATTTACCCACACAGAATTATTTTAATAAGAAAATAGTGGGAGTGAGGGAGAAAAATATATGTGAGAACAATAATTATACAAAAGTAATGAAAATGGATCTATAATGATTATCCAAGGTAAATGGTAGCTTCAAGTCACCATTGGGTGTGTATTTATAGCCACATATAGTTTTGGAATTTAATGTAGGTGTTGGGGGTCATAGTGAGTAGTTAGAGACTAAATTAAGGAAATCTGGACCAACTCTAATGGATTTATTTTTTCTCTATCTAGGTGCCACCAACCATCTAGTGGTACCCAACGGGTAGATACTCGAACCTGTTGGTAGAATTCAAAAAAATTGTCTTCTCACTCCTCTTGAACACTCTCATTGTTTTATAAAATCTATAAAAAAATTTCTAAATATAAATATTTAAATACTCCTAAATAAATCATTAGATTTAAAAATTTTTGTTTTTGAAAATTCAAAACAACCTAAGAGAGTGAGATTCAAAACATTCTCTCCCTTTTTGATGATCACAAACACTTAAGAAATTAATAATAAAAATATTTTTAAAATAAATTATATATTAATATAACTAAAAATAATTTGAATATTTCATAATTAAATTCATCAATATTTAAGAAAAATTTATTTATGTTAAAAAAACTTTGAAATGATTACATTTAAAAAGTTTCGACCCATTCTCCTTTTAATAAAAATTATCATACTTTTTTAAATATAATACCAATATTTTTCCCCCTTTATGGTTATCAAAAAACCAAAAAGGACTAACAATATCTTTGAAATTTATTTTTTAATATAAGAGATATTAGAATATTTTTCATTCAAAAACAATATAAAGCATACATTTAACATCATTAAAGTCTTCTCCTCCTATGATATTATCAATATGATCATGGAAAAGGGTTAAATAAATATCTTTACAAATTAAAAATATCTTTGAGAAAAAAAATATTTTTTGAATATTATTAAAACCAATATCAATGTTTTTTGGAGAGAGATAAAACCCATAATTTTTGGAAATATAAAGTTGATATTTCTATAAAATAAGATTTTGAAAATCAAAAATCAAAAAATAAAGGATTTCAACATTTGAAAATATAATTTGGAAAACCAAAAACAGCACACAACATGTTTAATTATTTAAATATGGATCTTTGAATTGAAAAAGTATCAAACCAAATTTAAAACATGTTGTCCTCTTAAAAAATTTAACTTTTAAAAGTGTTGGATCCCCTTAAAATGATGCATACATTTAAAAGGATAAAGGAGGACACAAACTTCATTTAAATCAAGAGTTAAATAAAAATAATAATATTTTAGATATTGAAATTGATAGATTAATTACTTCAAGATTTAAATAAATGAGATAAACAAACCAGTGATCTCAATATTTAAATAAAAAATACTATTTAAATAAATTATATAATACAATAACTATTAGGATAAAAAATAAAAGGAAAAATATTTATTCCATCCAAAGTCAAAATGAATGAATCATAATAATTCCATTCTTAAATTACCCTTAATAAAATAAACATAATCAACCACATGGGTTTTAGATAAAATATCAGCCTGAACTATTTGAGTACCCTTAGAAGGAAGACATCCCAAGTTAGAAAAAATAAATATTCGGTCATTCTTATATACTCTAGAAGTAATAAAGTCTTCTACCACATTACCCTCACACCAAGTATGTAGGATGGACATCTGATTATTCATAAGAACATTGTATCTCCTAACAGAATATTTAATGGACCACTGAATAGGTCCTTTACCTGAAAAAGCATTGTAGAGTGTTAAATGATTTGTCTCAATATCCATAATAGGAAGGTGACTATAATTACATAAGAGAAAGCATCTTAACCTAGAATTGGATTCCACTTGAAGGGAATCACCACTCCTGAAGAAATTTGTGAATTCATCCACAATAGAGCCTTTACAATCCCTAATAACTCCCCCACCATGCATGTAACCCAAACTGTAAGATCCATCGATGTAAATTTTGTTTCCTAAGAGGTTTGGCCTCCATCTAATATAGAAAAGTGAAGATCAATCAGAAAAGTGATGATTAGTGAAAATATAATTTGTCATGATATCAATATTTTTGAAATTCTCTCTAATAAAATGGTGTGTAAGGTCAATGTGATTTGTGAAATAGTTTTCAACTATATTTTTAAAAATTGAAATAACACATGTTTTGTTGTACTTAATTTGAATATGATCATAATTTAATCCATAATCTAGGATAGTGTGTTTCATAAAAATGATTTGGCCATAACAACTTCCCCTGAAAATATATTTCACTTCAGCCATAAAAAGAGAAAAAACATTATTCATATTATTCCATGAGATAAGGGATTTTCAAATTATGTGTAAATTCACACTTGAATTCATACTATGTAGATAGTACCCATGAAAATCTACATCATAAAAACTAGTAAGTTCAAAATATGGGTATTTAGGTAAAACATTCCAACATTTTTTATTCCTTTAAAATAAATTAAAATAATTTTGAGGGATTTAAAATGTGATTCCTTTGTATTATCTTCAAAATGGGAACAAAGGTATGCACTAAACAGGATATATGGTTGGGTCATGGTAAGATAGATAAGACTCTCAATCATACCTATATAAATATTATTATCCAATAGATTACTAGCTTCATCCAAAGTAAGCATTTGTGAAGTACTCAATGTAGTAGTAATCTCTTTAACTAGATCCCTACCAAAGTTCTGTAAAATATCATTAGTTTATTTTCTTTAGATAAGAAAACTCCCATAAAATATTTTCAAAATTTGAAAACTGGGAAAAAAATTAAGTTCTCTCATAAAACTCATTTCAAACAATTTACTTATTAAATTGTAAAGTTCGTTGAAATTATATTCCCTAGTTCAACCAAAAATGACATCATCAACATCAATTTTATCAAAAAATATAATTTGAAATATTCTTTAAAAAAAGGTGGAATACACTTTACCCATTTTACAACCATTTTCTAAAATAAATTTAGTCAACATTTAATACCAAAATCAAGGGGCTTGTTTGAACCCATGAAGTTCTTTGGTAAACTTGAAAACTTGATCTAAAAATTTAGAATATTTAAAATTGGGTGTTTTTTGTACGAAAAAATTTTCAAAAAAAAACCATTTAAAATTTAACTTTTAATATCCATTAAAAAGCAATAAAATTTTAATGAGTTGTGAATTCCAATAATATCCTTATGGATTCTATCCTAGATACCATGGTAAATGTGTCACTATAATTAATTCATTTCTATTATTCATATCCTTTAGCTATAATTTGGGACTTTTTATGGGTGATATTACCTCTTTCACCAAATTTATTTTTAAAGACCCTTTATGTGCCAATAATGGTATGATCATTGGACCTTTCCACAAGAGTCTAAAATATATTTCAAGTAATTTGATTCAATTCCTCTTTATTTTAAAAAGTCCAGTTATCATAATTAATGGAATCATCTTGTTTTTAGGCTCTGAGTATGATAAAAAATATCAATGTTAAAATTCATTTTAAAAGGACCTCCTAGTATGAGTACGATCTTGCAAATATCTTATAACATTTTCAAGAGAGTGGTATTATATTAACCCATTCCATAGGAAAAGTTTTACATTATTTTTTAAATTTACTATTTTAGGAGTTTATGGTTTATTTAAGGTTATATTATCAAGGTTCACCTCAACATCATCAGTTTTAGGATGAGTTTTGGGTAAATTCTCATAAACTTTAATGTGAATTGACTCTTGAATGGTCTTAAGACTTTCATTTAAAGCCCAATAATCTTTAATTTAGTTGGAATACCCAATAAATAGACATTTATATGATTTAGGGTCAACTTTTCCACGTTTGTATTTGGTATTAAGAATAAAACATTTACAACCAAACACCTTAAAATAACTAACAATATGTGGTTTATTTTTTCCAATATCAAAAGTGTCTTTTCAAGAATGGGTCTTAAAAGAACATTTTAAACAGTAAATAAATTAAATTGACCACCTCAGCCCAAAAATATTAAGGTAGATTAAATTCATTAATGAGATTTTGAGAAATTTCTTTCAAATCCTAATTTTTTCTTTGAACAACTCCATTTTATTAGGGATTTTTAGTAGAAGATAAATAGTTTTTGTGACCTTGTGATGAAAAAAATCATAAAAATCATTATTTTTGAACTCTCCTCCATAATAAATCTGAAGATTAATGATCTTATACCCTTTTTCATTTTCAATATTCTTGGTATATTTAGTTAATAATTTACACACCTCACTTTTATGTGCCAATAATAAAACCAAAGTAAATATTGTACAGTCATAAAATATTAAAAATGACTACTATTTAACTCTGATATTATACACTTGGTTTGGTCAAAAAATATCTAGGTTTATAAGTTCAAGGGATTTAGAGGTCAAAACATCTTTTTTAGATTTAAAGGATTACTTTTATGGTTTATTAATTTGTCATGGCTCACACACTGTTATTTTTTAAATGAAATTTATATATGTTTTTAATTAATTTTAACTTGTGCGTTGTATTATAATTTTCAAGTATTATATGCCATATTCATGACTCACTATCTTGTTAACTCAATAATTTATCATTCTTTCATGCAAGGGATTTAAAATCAACAACATAAACTATTTGAAATCTAGAATAAAAATTAAAAAATTTCCATGAGAATCAAAAACATTGAAAATATCATTTTCAAATGAAAATTATAAATCCATTATCACATAATTGAATAATATTAAGTAAAGTATGTTTATAAACCTTAACATATAAAATTTATTTAATAATATTGGATTTTGAAATGATAATGGTACCTATACCAATGATTTTTATCATTGAGTTATCGCTAAAGGTGACATTCCAACAATCAAGCTCATCAAGGTGGTTAAGCTCAGTGTAGTCATAAAGAATATACCTTAATAACTTTTTATATATGTACCATATATCTCCTTTTGAATTTCTCTTGAGAGACATTTCCCAAAAAATAGTTTAAGATACTAAATATTTCTGTACCCAAAATTTGGGTCCAAAAATTTTATAAAAAAGTTATTTTGGAACCCATAATTGGTTTAAATTTTTTTTTCTAAAATAAATAATTTTAGAAAGATTAATGGATTTGTTCCTTCCATAATAGGCATTTTTTCAATCATGTTCATAAATGATACTCTTTATTTTATGAAAATAATTGAAAAAATATATATTGTGAGAAGCCTTTTACAAAAGTTGTCCTATTTTTTGAGGTGATCGCATTATTTTAAAAACAAAACCCATAAGTGACTTCCCTAATTTCATGGGAACCCAAAATAAAATTTATTTTATTCACACCTCGGTTGAATTTTTCAAGATCATTTTTTAGTTCCCTGATTATATTTTATAATTTTTTAATGTTGGGTTACTTTTTTGACTAGATGTTTTTCCTTTAACATTATCATAATATTTATTGAAACCTTTGTCTTCATTCACAAATAATTCAAATATTATTTTTTTATCTTTATTACTTCTTGAGAGAAATTTTTTTTTCTTTTCATTTTCTTCTTTAGTTTCTTGTTTTCATTAACAACAAGGTTTAATTAATTTTTAAGATTTCTGAACTTAGAGTTATTGGTATCTCCCAAATTTACCCAAGTTTTAAGGGTCAAGCGGTCGCTTGTAGTGTAGCTTGGGTGGTCGAATCCTCAGAGACCTAAGAAGAACCTTTAGACACTCAATAAAAAAAGATGGATTTTTGTCTATGAAGTTGCAAAATTGGGTTGATTTTATATGTTTTTGAAAGAGCACTAACAGATATATGTGAATTCAAATTATGAGAAAATGAGTTGATCCTAGGTTATTGCTCTGGATGGATTGAATGAATTCCTTTTTTTACGATTTTAATTTCATTAACTCGAGAAGGATTCATGCAATGAATTCAAACTAAACTCATAACTTACTGATTAAGCACCTTCAAAACACATTATAATCACCTATATACTTGTAGGATCATTTTCATGAGCACTCCAAGGTAAAGGATGTAATTAGAACATGAAAGTGGGGTGAATAATTTCAATAAGGAAGAGGAAGAATAAAAATCATTGAATGAAAGGAACTCAATTAAAAGAAATTAATAACATTTAGGGCGTGAGAAATAACATTCAATCCATCCCCTTGCTACTCCCTTGGATCAACCCATAAAAGAGCTACCCCTCCATTGATGAAAAGTTCTCAACGGAAGCAGAAAGTAGACTTACGAGGGTGGAATTGAAGAAGTAAAAACAACAAAAATAATGATCACTCCACCGTTGTGTGAACCATATCACAAGGTTTAGTGTGAATAAATTCACACCTTGAGGAAACGGTATCAAGGTGATAAGGAGAAGAATAGAACAAGAGAAGAAGAATAAATTTTATTGAAGACTAATGTGATTCGAACAACTTACATGAGAAGGAAGAACATTACAAAGGAAAATTGGCATAATAACATTACAATGAAAAGAAAGCACCAAGATCCTCAAATAATCCATCTCTACTGCCTTAAATAGGAATTTTGGAAGTATTTGGCCGAGCTCCCATCATCCCATGTGAATTTAATAAATTTTGTTGGAGAAAGGTGGGTGGACATTTATTGAATAAGATACTTTTCAACTCTTGCCTCGAAGTGGGATCCAGATTTCTACAGAAAACAAAAGTTCCAAAAGAACCATATTTAAGGCCTAATTGTAGTGGCCATATAATACTTAAATTCACCCCCGGATGTCCCATAATATTCTGTAAAATTTCAGCCCCAAATACTTAATGGTTCGTGAGATATGATTGAAATAGTAGGCTGTTTTTCTGGGCCGCAGAATCCGGACCAAAATTAAATCTTCAATTTGGGACGCCTTAATCACCACCATTGAGGACGGATTAGCACTGTCTACAGAAGAATTATTTGTTCCTATATATTTATTATAGCCTCCCATGAAATTTGGGCTTCATTGGGCCGGTATTTTGGGACCCACAGTCCGATCAGTGGGATGATATCTAATCTACCTTCTCCAAAATTGTTTCCTTTATTCACCAAAAATCTTCATCATCATTTATGAATCCTCCATTGATCTCTGAATGAAAAATGTTCATATTTAAGTTTATATCCATTTACAAAAATATCAAATTAAAATATGGATAATTACATTCTTTGAAATCAAATGAAACATTGGGCCTAAATTGGTGCATATTAGGCATGAAGTGCACAAATGCTGAGAATGGATGTTCAAAATTAAAATCCACTAACTCAGGCCCATAAGATCAAAAATAAACATTTAATACCATTACAATGTAATCAAAATATGTGTTTTTATTGGCTAATCACACCCCCCAACTTCAGTTTTTCTAGTCCCGATCAAAATATGTCTCACAAAAATGAAATTCAAATGACCTTTTCCAAAAACATTTTAATACACATTTCTCACCCAAAGATCACATACCAAACAATTATGAAACCCATAAAAATCATTTAAAACAAGCTATTTTCATAGGCATATCTCAATCCCAAGCCTATTCCTTTATTAAAATTCATTTTCATATTTCATCCAAATTCAATTAAGCATGATGAAGTGTTGTGCATCACAATGGACATGGGGGTTCATTTCCATTCGAGGGAGAAAAGATGGAAGCGCTAGGAGCAATCAAATTTTAATAATAAGATGAGTACTCATTTTTTTATTTTCTTTTTTTTGGTTTTTTTTTGCAATTTTTCCATGGTAATTGAAATTGAACTCAATCGAGTCAACCCATGTAGCAAGACTTTGCCGATGACTCCCAGGCTCAAAGACCTTAGGGCACCAAGTGAAGCTCACATACTCGGGTATCATATCGAGTTAACTCAATCAAAACAAATTCAAATTACCACAAATAGAGATAAAATGCCCAACTCTGGGCCAGAAAACTATGGAGTCACGATCCCCAAGTGCCAAAAGCCACACATTAGGTCAATTCATTGCTCTACGCGCAATTGATTTTTTTTTTTGAATACTCATGTTAAAATTAAAATGATCTCCAATCCTATGCTATTTATTATGGGTCCCCAAGAACTCAAACTAAGACCCCACAATCTAGAGGACGTGCATTGTGTTTTTCTATTAAATGGATGAAAATATAACAGTGAAAAATCACATCGGACAACCGCACTTTCCAATATCTATGCACATGAACATAAACTTGCATTAAAATCAGAATCAAGGCATGCAAAATTATTTGATATCCAATTTCAGAGTTTGGAATGTGTGTTATCATGTTCAAGGTTAATGACATTTTTCATTCCACACATTTTCAACTCCCCCCCCCCAACTTGTAATACACTGTCCCCAATGTTTAAAGAATTGAAACATAGAAGGGTTAGGATAGAAGTTCAACGAAGAAATTGAAAATGAAAATTATGGAATGAAGTCACCTGGTGGTTGATGTTGAAAATGCATTCCCATGTCTCCCTTCAGTTCTGGTTTATATCCCAATGGCTTGGACGGTTGTGACCAGCTTTTCTCAATTACCTATGACATGCCTTTAAAAAAAATTTAAATATATATATTTTTTTGTATTTTTTTTTGACCTAAAAAAAGGTATAAATAAAATAAACTGATGATACATTGTCTTCTCTTAAATTTCTGGGTAAGGTATTACTCAGGGATCACACCGCGTGACATGGATGAATACGGTGCTCCCCTTTCATACCCATCCTTACTCATAAAATAAGAACAGTTCAACAATCTATTTTTTTTAAATACCTACAAAAATATAAAATAAAATAAAATAAATTGATGATACATTATCTTCTTTATATTTTATGGGTAAGGTATTACTCAGGGATCACACCGCGTGACACGGATGAATACGGTGCTCCCCTTTCATACCCATCCTTACTCATAAAAGAAAAACAGTTCAACAGTTCGAGGTACTAATTAAATGAAATAAAATATGAAAACCACGGGTTGCCTCCCGTGTAGCGCTTTTGTTTAACGTCGCTAGCTCGACATGAACCCCTTAACTTACCCAATACCAACTTTCAATATTTTGAGGACCTCATGTTTCTCCACTTCGACATGATTGATAATGTGTATCCCTTGTGGTTGGTAAGAATATTTTGAATTTGATTCATGAACAATCCTATTTTCTGAAATGAATGGGAAAATCCAAGGAATATAAGAAATGGTTGATCCAGTTTCCACTATAGTCTTTCCAAATACATCAATGATCATTCCAAAATTATTTTTTTCAAGAGAATAATGAATTCCAATTTAAAGGTCATGATTATACCCTATAAAGGGATACTTGAGATGGAAAGGAAGGACAATGATTTTGAGCTCAGTATTGATAAGACAATCAAACACATGTTGAGATTTTGAATCCAACTCAGTTTCATTTTTCAAATTTCTCAACAAAATTGGTTCCTTTTTAATAGAAGATTCAACCACTAAATTGGAAAGATCAATGTTAGTAATTGGTATGGACTCAAGGTTTTTAATTTCTCTCAATGGTTCAGTGAATGATGTTTTTGAAAAATCATCAATAGAGTTATACATAGGAGATTCAATCCATGATGTCAAATTATTCTCATTTGAATCCAAAAAATCAATTTCCTCCTCATTTAAAGACCCTAAATCAATTACATGATTCAATTACCCTACCCCAAATACAAAGGTTGGTTCTTGAATAAATTCATGAGAGGCTTGTGGGAAACTAGACACTTCACATAAGGTTTTGGAAGGTACAGTTGGTGTATGGATGAGTTCCTCACAAGTATTAATGCATTGTAGTTCTAATCTCAATGATGATACCTCAGAAATCATCAAATCCATTTTATTACACAATTTTTCAAGGAGTTTTTGAGGACTAGGCTGGATAGAAGATTGTAAATCGTGAAATTCATTGTGTTTCATCTCTTTAATCTTCCTCGAGAGGGCTGGAAATTGATCCTTTAAACAATCATCATCCCATTTATTGTAAATCTCATCGGGTGTGTGGTAATCATTAAAGGGTTGATCAAAGAAATTTACTAATTTAGGGGCTTCCCAATATTGACATTCCATTTGATTCTAGCATGAGTTTGTGACATGATAATTTTGAGGATACTTCATTGGAGAAGATAAAAAGTTGGATTCTAGATTCTCATGACACACACAAATAGAAAGGGGTAAAGATAAGAGAGATGGGGTGAGAATAGAGAACATGGGGTGAGAAAAGAATGATAGTGTCTAAGATAACTTACTTGGTTCCCCGGAAACGGTGCCAAAATTTGGTCTCGCCCAAATTTACCCAAGTTTTAAGGGTCAAGCGGTCGCTTGTAGTGTAGCTTGGGTTGTCGAATCCTCAGAGACCTAAGAAGAACCTTTAGACACTCAATAAAAAAAGATGGATTTTTGGTTATGAAGTGGCCAACTTGGGATGATTTTAAATGTTTTTGAAAGAGCACTAATAGATATATGTGAATTCAAATTATGAGAAAATGAGTTGATCCTAGGTTATTGCTCGGGGTGGATTGAATGAATTCCTTTTTTTATGATTTTAATTTCATTAACTCGAGAAGGATTAATTCAATGAATTAAAACTAACCTCATCACTTACTGATTAAACACCTTCAAAACACATGATAATCACCTATACACTTGTAGGATAATTTTCATGAGCACTCCAATGTAAAGGATGTAATTAGCACATGAAAGTGGGGTGAATAAATTCAATAAGGAAGAGGAAGAATAAAAATCATTGAATGAAAGAAACTCAATTAAAAGAAATTAATAACATTTAGGGTGTGAGAAATAACATTCAATCTAGCCCCTTACTACTCCCTCGGATCAACCCATAAAAGAGCTACCCCTCCATTGATGACAAGTTCTCAACGGAAGCGGAAAGTAGACTTAGGAGGGTGGAATTGAAGAAGTAAAAACAACAAAAATAACGATCACTCCACTGTTGTGTGAACAAAATCACAAGGTTTAGTGTGAATAAATTCACACCTTGAGGAAAAGGTATCAAGGTGATAAGGAGAAGAATAGAACAAGATAAGAAGAAGAACTTTTATTGAATACTAAGGTGATTCGAACAACTTACATGAGAAGGAAGAACATTACAAAGGAAAATTGTCATAAAAACATTACAATGAAAAGAAATCACCAAGATCCTCAAATACTCCATCCCTAATGCCTTAAATAGGCATTTTGGAAGTCTTCGGCCGAGCTCCCATCATCCCATGTTCATTTAATTAATTTTTTTGGAGAAAGGTGGGTGGACATTTAATGCATAAAAGATTTTTCAACTCCTGCCTCGAAGTGGGATCCATCTTTCTACACCGAACAGAAGCGCAGAAGGAACCATCTATAAAGCCGAATTATAGTGGGCCATAGAAGACTTAAATTCACCCCCAGATGTACCCGAATAGCCTGTAAAATTTCATCCCCAAATATATTGTGGTTCGGGATATAAGATTGAAATAGTGGGCTGTTTTTCTGGGCCGCAGAATCTGGCCCAAAATGAAATCTTGAACTTGGGCTGCCTTAATCACAACCATTGAGGAAGAATTATCACTTTCTACAGAAGAATTATTTGTCCCTATAAATTTCTTCTAGCCTCCCATGAATTTTTGGATTCATTGGGCCTGTATTGTGGGACCCACAGTCCGATCAGTGGGATGATATCCAATCTGCCTTCTCCAGAATTGTTTCCTTTCTTCATCAAAAATCCTCATCATCCTTTATGAATCCTCCATTGATCCCTGAATGAAAAATGTTCATATTTAAGTTTATATCCATTTAGAAAAATATCAAATTAAAATATGGATAATTACTTTCTTTGAAATCAGATGAAACTTTGGGCCTAAATTGGTGCATATTAGGCATGAAGTGCACAAATGCTGAGAATGGATGTTAAAAATTAAAATCCACTAACTCGGGCCCATAAGATCAAAAATAAACATTTAAAACCATTACAATGTAATCAAAATATGTGTTTTTATTGGCTAATCAGTTATTCTCATCAAATCATTTTTTATGTTGGTCATTTTTATATCTTAAATATTCATAATTTATGAGGATGGAATAATAAGAATAAGTTGAAGAATTTACCTAATGAATTACCTTAATGTTGGTCACAGGGCACTTGGATCCTCCATCACTATAGTCTGGTGAAAAGAGGGAGTCATTTCTATCACTCTATGTCAATACCCTAAAGGCCTTTTTTCCTTATTTTTCTTCTTTGTAAGATTGCGAAACTCTAGATTTATGTGACCCTTTTTATTACACTCATATAATCTTACCTCTCGATTACTTTGTTTCTCCTTTTTCTTGTCATGGTGGAAAACCTTCTTCTTTTTTAATAATTTTTTTATTTATGGAAAAATGTGAAATATCTTCTTCACTTAAAAATGATTCATAATTTTTTTCATTGAAGGAAATGATCTTATTATCATTGACCTATTTGGATTATTTATCCTCTTTTCTTTCCATTGTAATCTCATGGGTCATGAGAGACCCTTTGTGTTCTTCAACCAACATATTTTTGATATCCTTATCTTCTTATTTTTCTTTAACTTTGGGTTCACAAGGACTATAGAAGACCCAAAGGATCATATTTACATGAATATCCACTAAAATCGCATCACTTAAGGTCTACCTTCTATTACAAATATCAGGGAAACAATTGAAAATTTAAGTTATAAACTCATCATGATGCATACTAAAGATTTCAAAATCTTGTTGATATATATCATTCTCAGTATCTTTTAAATTATTAGTACCCTCATGGGTAACCTCTAATAATTTACAAATCTCATCAGAGGTTATACACATATAAACTCTATAAAATTCATTTCTATCTAATCCACAATGTAAATCATTCATGGATTCTTCATCTAACTTGAAATCCACTATATCATTAGTAGTATTTTTTTCCTCTATCTCTTTTATGTGAGTATATACATGAATTAAAATTATCCAAACTGAATATCCTACACTAATTTGGAAAATATACATATATGTTTTATAATAACCATAGTCAAAACTATTAAAAAATGGAACTTTTCCCATATAATAACCATTATGGTCACTTTGGGTATTCGTGGTTGAGTTCATCCTTAGATGACCATTCCTTTAACTGGTTATGGTTTTTGAAAATAAAATGGTTTTATCTAATACTAATTATTATTCTGATAAAGATAAAAAGAGGGGGTGAATTTATTTTTAAAGATTTTTCGAAACTAGAGCATAATTTTTTATGAGATTAAAAAAACTAAAGAGATAAATAAAAATGGAAGAGATAAAGAACAGAAGAAATATAAAATAAAAGGAAAAGGTAAAAGAAATTTGTAAATCTATTCAGAAAAAGTTCATAAGGGATCCCTACATCATCTCCCCTCAAGAAACCTTAAGAGTTTTTTGTTTAAAACTTTTTTCAATGGTTGCAGTAAGAAACCCCAAACAGTTACTTTTTAGTGGTTGTATAAAGGAAATACATTAGAATAAGTAAGAGACTTTATTTGTATAGGTTAGTTATAAGAAACCAAAAACACAACTATGCTTTTAATTGTTTTGGATAGAATCCAAAATCCCATCACTTTAAAGGTAGTGATCACTTATACCCCTCATAATCAATGGTAGTGAGAACCTGAAAAAGGAAAAAATAAGTGACTTATAATGTGAAAGAGTAATGAAGTACACTCTCTACCCCACAATAAGATTACAATTATAAAAGAGTGGTATTGATAGAGATATGTGTATAAGATAAGATGATTGAGAACAGAGTGATTCAAAACAGATCTAGAAAGATTATACAACGTAAATGATAGCTTCAAGGAACCATTATGATTGTATCTATAACAACCCATGGCTTTAGGAATGTTCTGGAGGTGTTGGGATCATAGAGAGCCGTTATCGGCTGAATTAGGGAAAGCATGACTCACATAAATAGATATACTTTTTTTCTTTCTGGGATTCACCATTTAGCCAGTGGTACCCACCGGGTAACCATGTGAACCTACTAGTGGGAGGATCCAAAAAATGTCTCCTTACTTTTCTAGAGCCATCTGATTTTTTCAGAACCTCTATAAAAAAGTTTCTAAAATATAAATAATGAAATCCATTAATATAAATCATCAGAAACACAAATTTGTTCTTATGATCATTAAAAACTACCCAATTGAGTGATATGTACAAAAATGGGCATGCCACAATGTAGTACATAAGTTATTTCATAGAAAATACATAAGATATCTTACTTTTTCATATTTTTTGTTTTTAGTTACATTATTTAATGATTTAAAAGAAAATTTATGTGGTAGGTACCTATGTCATAGAGTATACACCACAATATAACAGACCCAATCATTAAATAGGATTGGCAGAGCTCTATTTCATTAGGTTTAGGGAAGGCCAAAAATAATTTCAGAATGTATTAAAGTGGCACTAGTAATTTAGATATCTTCATATTGTAGAGGTGGTTTGTTCCACAACATTTCAAAGATCAAATAAGCCTAATGAATCCCATGTTTTAGTTCAAATATTACATTATTATCTAGTTGAAGAAAAGTAAAGAACACACTACAACATATTGGATGTTTCATAGAGTTTTTTTCATTGGAAGACTATATGAAAATAGTTTTTCATTATTATAGGTCTTTTTATCATGAAATAATAACCAATTTTATAATAGGTACGAATGTTTAAAATATTTAAAGAATCATGTTGTGGTATAAAAATAAGTTAAAAAATATTTTATTTTGTATAAAAATGTGGATTTGGTCATTAGACTCATACCAAACCACAATAGAGAAGATCATTCCACAATATATGTGTGTTTTAGAAGTTCATGTCATGAGGAAGAGTGTCACATCACAAAGAAGAAAAAAATAGGACAATTTGATCCACAATAGATGATTCAATGCTATGAACTGGTAGTTTCTAGATCACCAGACAGTTTTGGCGGGAAGTTTAAATGTGTATGTTTTTTTGTGGATGTTTGGGATTAATTCAAATTAAATAGAATTTAATGACCACACAAAACCATGTCGTACACCTATAATAATTATGGAGACTTTAATGAAGGTGAATTAATCTCAGCCCTCAAATAAATGGGGTTGATTATAGGGATCTTAAATAACTTATTATAGAAGTTCTTGAGATAGATAGTGAATAAATCATGTTTTATATATGTTTTGTAAATAAAAAAAGGAAGATATATATTGAAGTGTTTCATTTCCATATTTGGTTTAGTTATTTAAGTGGAGGATCAATATAAGAGTTAATGGGTACCATGGAAAGATCAGTTTGAAGTAGAAAGAGTTCTACATGATAATTTCATGTTGTAATTGTCCTCATATAGAGAAGAATAATTGCTCTTGTGTTTAACTTTAGATGATAAAAGATTCATTCCTCCAATAAATAGGATTTTATCATCTTGTTTTAGAAAATAAAGTCATAAGACTCAACTCCCTACAAGGATTTAATCTTATTTATCTTGAAAAATATGAGATAAACAAACAAGGATCTTATCAGTGAATCTATTAGGTATATAAGGATATAAAATTTACCAAAAAACTATACTAACCAATAGTATACCCTCATGTCTATAAACTATTAAATAAAAACCACAAGTATATAAATTTCCAAATCCTTCATCAAAGTAGTTTATAGATAGAATAATAGGGATTGATCCTTGGGTTGGTAGTTCACCTTTCATAAACCATCATAATAACTTTAGTGAGTAGTATTAAATCTTGTTATATCAAGACCATATCAGCATATTCCTATTGGATTATCCCTTATTGTTGAACCAAGTGCAATTATCATATCTTATGTATGCTTTGTATTTTTGTATTTGATCTCAATATTTCATGAGGTTGTGTGAAAAGTGATCAATAAATAAGTTAAAAATTGTTTATATTAACATGGTAACCAGATCCTAGAATAACAAGAATAAATTTAGGAAATACCATATTCCTCCTTCCCCCGTCAGGTTATCTTAGGTTACTATAAGTGGTATTAGAGGTAATAGGTTCTTCTGTAGGATCATACTAAAATATTATATTGGTAAAGATTTAAGTACTTTGTAAGATAGTAATCCTATAGTGAATAATTCTTTACTTAGTGTAAACAAATTTTCTAATTAGAAGAAGGATTTAATATCATACTTATAGGTACAAGTTGTAATCCCTTAGGAAATCTTGTTAATTGGATTTGGTTTAAAAAGTCAATATAAAATTATGTATGATAAAGATCAAAGAAAATTATATATTGATGAATGTATCAAGAATATTTTAAAAGTGACATTGGATATAAAAGTTTAAATAAGATATCTCATTTAAAATATCAAATGATATGTGGATAATGTTGTACAAGATATATGTTATATAACCTATGTTGAAATAAATGGATCAGATTTCTTCTATTGGTTTTGAATTTAAATCATTTGAAGAATAATTTCATATATATATAGAATCCAAAAAAATAAAAGGAAAAAGGAAACCAAGATATTAGATATTCTCAGTGAGGTTAATTTTTCCAATTCCTTTTGTATATCTAGATCTAACTCTATAGAATATGTTCCTAGTAAATTTGATGATGTATAATTTACTACACCAGAATGGTTGGAGGATGATAGTAAAAAAGTGGCAACAACATCATGTGGGAAATTTAGAGATTATTTGTGAAACAAACAATAGGTACTTCAAGACTTGAGGAGTGAGGTGAAATTCTTTAAGGTTGAAAGTGAAAAGAAATGTGACAACATAAAATAATTAGAGGAATAAAATAATAGGTTAATAAAGGAATCAATGGATTAATATGACTCAATGATAATAATCAATAAGAAAATGAAGGGTCAAAGTGATGTAATTAGTTTACTTTTTCATGAGATAGATTTAAACATGTAAGAAATATAAACTCCATGAATCATTAATATCTACTCTTAGAGAGTAATATAAAGAATATATGAGTATTATACATGGTAAAAGAGATTATCACTTTGAAAATTTAGAGATTAATCTAAAGAATAAAATTTTAGGACAAAGAAGCTTAAGGGAGAGCCTTATATGGTGGGGAAGAAAAAATACTAAGGATTATCATAATAAGACTTGAATCGGTAATAAGAAGTACATAATTTTGGAATAAACCAAAAAACATAGTAGTCCTACTAAAACTAGTGAAAATGGATCTCAGAGGAAGGTGACATTACTATGATATTTTTTTGGTATATTTAGATAAACTAAGAGTGTGTGTATGGAAGCTAGGAGATTTAATAAAGCAGTAAAACCTACTACACCCACGTCCCAGATATAAAAAATTTAAAAATATATTATTTAATTAGTAAGTATTATATTTATGCTAACCATGGATATATAGTGAGGTATTGTAGAAATATAATAAATATAGATTCTAAGATGAGATCTATTATTCTTATGACAGGAAGGAGAAATGAATATAAGGAAGAAAATTTTATTTCACTTATAAAAGGATTCAATATGTTAGATGATCATGAGGTGAGAAGGAAACGGAGAATGTCCCAAGTTTTATTAATATATTATTCATAATATACATCATCAAAATAAAATATTCAATCATTGAGAGAAAATAAGAATGAATAGATTTTTATCATGGCTAACATGAAGAACGTGAAATAAGAACCATTACATTAGAGAATAAATAATTTTATTCCCATAAAACATAAAGTGAATGGATATTTAAAGAAAATACCATAAAGGATAAATCAATTTTAATTAGTTTTAATATGGGACTCTGAAGATAATCAATATATAAAATTAAGTGGTTTCATCCATAACACCACAAATCCTGATTGAAATATGGGTGGAGTTATTTCTATATAAAGGAATAATCATGTCATGAAAGTGATGTATAGTAAATTAAATGTGGAAAATCATACTAGTGAGATTAAATATTGATCAATTTAAGAAGTAGAATTTATACTCAAAAAATTAAAAGATAGGCTAACACAAATAGTCTTATCCAAAGAATGGCTTGGAAGTATATTTAAAAAGTTTTGGTCTAAAATGACCAACCTAATTCATCTACATGAGGGTGTTAGAGGTACCCCTCTGCCATTTAAATGAATTTTTTTAACTATTGGTTTAAAGTTTCGTAGGTTTAAGGGGTAATTTGATCCATGGGGTGTGACTATACTTAATAGAACATAAGTAGTAATTGGTATCACTAGTTTTTCTTTAATAATTGGTATCAATTGTTCGAAAAATTGGTTTGTATCACACACTTTTACTTTATTTTTTATCTATAGATTGTTTTTTTGTAAGGTTGACTAAGATCACAAGATTATTTTAATATTGATAAAACTCAATTTTTATATACTTTTGTGAGTTTGTGGATTTATATAGACACCTATGAGAATTTTGACTTAAACTCTTATATCCTACATTGATCTTCGACTTATTACGCTTAGAGTATTTGTTAACGACTCAAATAAAAAGTGGTAAATTCACTCACATCAATTATTTTGAGGAAATTATAAATGGGTTTGGATGAATAATTTTGGAGCTTAAATGATGAAAAGGTCAAGAATTTTTTTTATTAAAAAATGATTCAAAGGATAGACAATTAAATTTAGTATTTTTCTTATCTTTACAAGTGTATTACTAACTAAAATAAAAGACCTAGAGTTATGGATATCCAATAAGTGGTATTATACTACAAAAGAAAAAAAGGAAACTGGTCTAACATTAAGTCATTATGTAATAACCTCATATTAACAAATGTTAAACATACCAAAAGTTCAAAAGTTGAAACTTTTTGAAGAGCTATTAAGTATGATATATAGTTTTAGAGGATAGTTAAAGATCCACACCTGAACTAGAATTGATGAATATAGACCTATTGATTTTGATGAAAATTCAAAAATTCTTGATAGATCCATTATTTCTAGATGTCAACAGAAGATATCAACTGGGACTAAGAAGGATTTCATTAAAAAACATAGTGTAATATCACCATACCTATATTTCATAAATTTAGGAGGATTCTGTTTTCCCCAATCAAGATTCCTATAGAGATTTTTAAAATCTAGTGCAAGAAGATTGTTTAAAGGGGGTAAATAATATGTAAGTTTTAATTTATCACCACCCCAAACTATTATACCGTGTCAGTACAAGTGTATTTTCTATACCTCATGCTCACTTCCTCATACATAAAAGTCTTCTGGCTAGTGTTGAGGGTTTATCTAACGTCATGGGGAGACTATACCCTTTGTTTTAGATTGAAGAATAGTTTAAATAAGAAATTTAATGTATATCATGTTGTGGAATAAGAAAAAAATAAGACACAATCCAAGCACTAAACATAAACTCAAGCAATAACCATGTTGATGAAAAATACAAGTCCAGTTTGTTATAATAGGTACATAATATTCACCAAGTATAGAATCTGTCCAAAAACAGAAAACCCAAAAAAGACCAAAAGACTTAAAATTACCTAATACCTAGAGATACTTCCATCTCCCAACTCCATCCCATAAGAAAATCAAGCCTTTTTTATAGGGTGATTTCCCATATCTAGTCCTGCATTCATAAAGCCTACTCAAGCACTAAATGATGGCCCTGGTAGGCTATGAATATGACTCAGTAGGCCCCAACTAATGGAATCCCAAAATAAATCCATATGATAGTAAGTGCATGCATATTGTAATAAATAAAATAGTTTACATGCATGAAAACAAGTAAATAAAAAATAAACATTTGAACCTAGACTCCATGGTGACACCTGAGGATGAATCTACCTATTTTGGAAAGTGTGAGATGTCTCTAATAATTTTGTTAATACCATGCCAACCAAAGTACCCAAATCATATAACAAATCTCCAAATAGTGGGTTTATTATCATTTAGCACAAACCACCATATATCGGGTGTATTCTTAGTATAAAATACCACCACATATTGGGTGTATTCATGGTTTCAAAAACCACCACATATTGGGTGTATTATTTGGTATCAAAAACCACTACATATTGTGTTTATTATCGATACCAAAATTTTAATATCCCTATTTTTTTATTCTAAGACTTTGAAATATATCAAGGAATATTTTCAAAGACAGACGCTGAGATAATGGGAGATTTCGAGGCCTAATGATCCCAAATGTTGATATAATAAAAGTATTAAATATATTATATCTTGAACACGTATTATTTAAAAAATAATGTAATAAACCAGGAATGGATTCTAAAATCGTAAATATAAGAACTCAAGTAAATCCAAAACATGGGTTTTACCCTAGGTGCAACATAATATTTGTACATGTCGGGTGTTTGGATTGAGCGACATCATAGGTGACATAATTTAATAAATTTAAATATTTATTTAATTGTTTTAATTAAATACTATACTAATACACTTATTATAAAATTATTATTTTGGAAAATCCATATGGTTATCCACATAACCCTAGGGATTTAGGGAGGAACCATTGGAGGATATCTTGGAGAGTAAAAATGAATCAAGGATCATGATCGATTTTCAATGGGTTATCTTTTCCTATGAAGCTCATGGATCTCAGCAATGATGAAAATGTAGTAATTTTATTTATAAGAAACCAATCCAAAACTGGGTTAGGGAATTTATTTTCCCTGGTTTATTTCCCCGTTTGATTATCCCATGGCGAACATGAATGACATCCACCAACAAGTTGATTCATGGATTGTTCATTCTTTGAGGGTTTGGGATTTCATATTATGATATTAGAGAATTGATTTTATTAGATTATTATTAGTTTTTAATTCATATTTATAATTTAAATCAATTTATTCCAATCCATACAATGGTCAAGGTTCATTCCTCTTTTTTTTTGTTTGTAAAGTTTTTCCATGTTTCCTCGCATGTGCATCGCCAACAAGTCCTTTGGATGGAAGTTTGACAAAAACCTAGTACTAGATCATTAAATTACCATTCATTATCACAAAATATTTATATGATAGGTTTGTGATTGTGATCTACGGTGTGATTGAGGGGCTATGATGATGGTGAATAACTAGGGGTGAATCGGGATTGGATCAATGCTCCATGTTTCCCGGTTCGGAGTGCAGAGACAACATGGTGTGATGGAGGATAGTTTGTGAAAGGATTCCTAAGTACAATATTCATATTATAGAAATTATGAGTTTAATTCAACCCCATATCCATGATATATGGTGTGATTTTCAATGGAATCAGGGGTGTTGGTAACACAAGTGGGTTACACATAAAGAATCAGGGATTCTTGAAAAGTCCTCACTACACAACATTTAGTTTAGATACACTTGTTTTGTAGTCCCTTCAATGTGGTAACTAGGGTATACCTATAAGAAATAAATATCACACAATGTGTGGTGGTCCTATATTCCATGTTACCCTTAGTCAGCAAGCTCAGCATGCACAATAAGTACACACCTAGAAATCCATGTGGTACAACAAACCGTTTAACCCTTGGTGGATGGATCAACATTTATAGGTGTATATACCCAAGATCCCATGTATCCCCACACACCTTGTATGGTGGGTCACATATCATGTACTTAAGAAGGTATATGGACTCGTGTGGGATGGACTTCCAAGTGTCGGATGGACATCTACACACTTGGTACCCCTTTGGGACATGTCATGTAATTTTGAGAAATACAAGTCATGTGACCATGAAATATGGGAATCTTCAGGATTAGTGAGAAAAATCATGTACCCTTATGGGACCCACCATGTACTCCAAAATGGGTATATTAGAGCCCTTTTTCTTCTTAGTCTTCCTATGGTATGATATTGCGTGTTCTTCCGATGGATGTTCTTGTTTAGAATGGTATCAGTTGAGTGTATTTCCTTGGTCAATACCTATGAGGTTACAGTGTGGTATTGCATCCTCAACTTAGTATTGTGATCCTATCTACATTTTTAGTCACGAATAAAGTTTTCATTAATCTCTTTAGGAGGCCCATGTTGGGATCCTTTATCATGTGTCTTTTCTTATGTGGGGTTTGTGGAATCTTTGTGACACACATACATGGACATATGATCCTCTACTTAGTAGGTCATTCTAGATTGGGTTTATGGTATACCCCATGGGCCTTAGATGTGACCCCTATCTGTGTATTGATCTGAAAGAAGTTTCAGTGAGTTATTACATATTGGGTTTCTGATTTCTCCCATAATCCTTGGGTGTCATCCCCTATTTGTGCATCGAACTCCTTAGAGTTTTATCTATTTATTCTAGTTCAGGTTTGTAGTTTCCCCCATGAGAACTGACTATGATCCCCTATCTATGTATCAAGGTATTTGATATAAAATGAGTACTTATTTAGAAAGTTCCAATGATCATGATCTCTTGGATAAGTGTCATATGTGATAGCATAGCTCATAGAGAAAGTTCTCCAAGATGAACATTATCTTGAAACCTCAAATAGAATTCTATGGTTGAGATCCCTTGAGACTTTGAGTTTTTTATGAATATATCTAGGTTGATTATCATTATGTATCATATCTTGACTGATATACCTATGTACTTATGAACTTACTAGTCTCTTCATGTTTTATGTTTGTTGATTTTGAGTTGTCCTATTGGGTATTTTTATACTCACCCTTACATGGTCTCTGCTCACATGTATCATATATTATGCAAATAATTGTCTGTTTTAGGGAGTCTTTGGATTGAATGGAGAATATGGATCATAGTTTAGGCTAGATAGACCTTGTTTTTACTAAGGGTTTCATTATATATCTTCCCCTCCCTCTTAGTAGGTTGGGATATTTTTTCAGTTTTTGTAAATGGATTATATTTGGACCTTTATTTATTTTCGATACTTTTTTAATACTATGATATGGGATAGATGATATGCATACATTATAGTATTATTTTTACATTAACTTTTATGATTTTATGGTTGTTTAGAGATCTATGTGTGTGTATGTACATAATTTAAGGCCTCTTGTGTGTGATATTTTCCTACTCGACATTGGTCACCATCCCCTGGCCTATTGGTGGAATGATTCGGGTGTCACACACAGCTTATCACCAGCCATGTGATCCTTGGTGGGTCAGGTCATGATAGAGTGGTATCAAATGGTTTTCATATATGGTTTAAATTTTGGATACTGTCTAGATGTGAGGTTTGGTTTGGTATTTATAGAAATAGTATTGAAGTGTTTTGAGTTCATATCATAGGTCAGGAACTCCAATTTTTGTGTGGTGGTCAACATATCACTTCATTAAGACTTTGAAAACTTTTTTTTGAATCAGTACATATTGACACTGGTTTTGGGTAAAAAACTTAGGTACATGCATCATATAGAAATGTGATGTGGTTTACATTTCCTTTTGAGTCAGCTCCCCTATATATACTTTTTTACCATGGTATGTCTTATCTCATTATAGGATGTTTCTACGATTAAATCTTGTGAGGTTTCTACATAAAACAGAAGAGGTTTTTTTCTTTCCTGGTGGAAATCATGTGATTATTCATCTTGATGATCAATACAATGACCCACCTCTGGTAATTCAAGTAGATTCATCATGTCTAACTGATTCATGGATGGCTCTATTGCTGATGTAAGATGAAATGTATGTATCAAACACATATCATGAGCTTCCAAGTTAGAAATTTCTTAGGATCTTGTGTGATAAAGACTCATTTACATTAGGCATGTGATGCGGGTCATAGAAAAGGAGGTTGTGGCATTCATGAAGACATCAGGTACATCCTTTTTCATAGTGTTAGAGGCATTGTTATTTTTTTGATGGATGAGAAAATATCATGTGGTATTTTCCTAACCATTGTTTTGAGGATAGATATACGGTTGATAGAACCCCTAGAAAGAGATAGTGGTTGGAATAGGGAGGTTTGTAGGGAATTTTTCTTGGAATAAGACCTTGTAGATCAGTAGGATGTGGCTAGAACATTTATTTTTTTACCACCACCCCCTCTATGTGGTCCATGTAAGGATCAAGGAGATGGTGGTTCAGAAAATGGGAAGATATGGTCATTGGAGGCTTATTAACTGAAGGATCCAAGAGTGATTCTAAGTATGATCTATTTATTTTCTACTTTAGCTAAAAAATTTATAGACACATGAATGATATACACTTTTTTCCTATATCCCTAGTTCAATACATATATATTCTAGTTAATCCTTAGGATTAACTATTATTTTTAGAGACTCCAACAAATAGTATTAGTGATCAAAAACTTTTTAGCTATGTGAACTGACTTTGGAAGAGAGGGATAGAGTCTCACATGAAACCACACTATCGTTTCAGTATGCCCATATGATGTTTTCTTCAATATGGATTGGTTTTCTACCATCCATGATCATTTGAATATTACTAGTGAGAGTTGAAGTGAATTTGGGTTATGGGATGGATTTTTTCTCCTTTGGTAAGGAGTGATTCCAAGTAGATTAAGTTGATCTTTCATGTATAAGGATATAGTTTATTTCTTATCAGTTGGATAGAATGACCATTAGGTAAGTGGATGTTATGAGTTTTAGTTTTCTATGTTTTCAAACAAGTATGTGTAAATATTTAATGGGGATGTTTCATGCTTATCACCCCATCAAAAGATTTTTTATGAATAGAATTTCACTAAGGAAAACCTGATTTTTGTGTTATCATATCATAGGATCATATTGATCTTCAATAGATAAAAGTACAGATGGAGAATATATGGAGTATGGGCCTTGTTAGACCCAATATGTTTTCTTGGTCAGCCCTATTTTTTCATCTAGGAGGAGGATAACATATTGAGATTATATGTGTATTGAGGTCACCTGAACTTGGTGACTATCTGGGAGAAGTATCCACCACCAAGAATCTGTAACTTCTCCAACTAGTGGTTAGGTGTGAAGTGGTTCTCAGATTTTAGCCTCAAGATAGGTTATTACTAGTTTTGGGTTTTAGAGAAGGATGTATCTAAGGTGGGTTTCCAAATCCACTAAAGTTTATTTTAGTTCTTCATGATACCTTTATGATTATTTAATTCCCCAATGGTGTTTTTTATGCTCATGAACCAGATACTTTTACCCTTATTGGATCGGTTCATCATAGTCTCCTCTAATTGAATCCTATTGTACTCAACATCTATGGTGGATCACATGAGCCACTTGAGTATGGTTCTAAACTTTCATTGAGAGTATCATCTTTATGATAATATCTTAAAGTATTGGTTCTTTATTCAATAGGTCCTCTTATTTGGATACATATTCTCAAACATAGGGGTGATAGTAGACCCTATAAAGGTTGAATTAGTTATATCTTAAGAGCCACTCAAGGGAATAGTTATATTACCCAATGCCCACAGTAAAGTTTCTCATCATTTATTGTTGAGATAGGTGAGAGAAAATTTGAAATTTTAAAGTTTACCCTTGAGGATGAGGATGGTGCAACATATCTCCCATCAATGGTTGTTATTCCACCACCTATTCAGTGATCCAAGGATTCACAACTTACGGGTATCTATTTTGAGGACTTAGGTGGCCAGATATCCACTGGAATTGTTCTTTGAGTATTTTATAAAGGTGTTGAGTATGTTATCCTTCTAAGGATGGATGATGAAACTAGTCACACTATGAAAGTAAGTACTAAGAAGGTTGATTTCTCATAGGAATACATCCATGAGAGATGATTATATACCAATATTCTTTGTCATCTAGTTTTGTGACAAAGGATATTGTATCTTTTTACAGAGTTTAAATCTTGATGTCTCACTTATCATTAGGTAAATGAAGAGGTGCTCAGATGTGAGTGTAAAAGGGATGGTATGTTTTTGGTATGTGTGTTTTCGCTTCCAAGATCAGTAATAGGTCACAATGCAATCTAAGTGATCATTGATTAACTCTCCAAGTTGGACCACTTTCTAACCATATGATAGTAGATCTTAGTGGAGTGTTTTGGATGCCTATATTGTAATAGGTAGTTCAGATTCATGTAATTCCATCAATGTTCCTTTTTGAAGATGATTCTCACTTCACTTCATTATTAGGGAGATGACGCTAAATACTTTAAGACTCAGTTTCGGTTGATCACATCTTTTCTACACTAGGTAGTTGGTTAGGTAAAATGGACCATTAATTTTCTGAAGAACAGGGTTTGGGATTGTATTTTAGCTTTGGGACATAGCTGGAAGGATCATCCACCATCGATAGAGTTTT
Organism: Viscum album; assembly: GCA_963277665.1. Lineage (NCBI taxonomy): Eukaryota > Viridiplantae > Streptophyta > Magnoliopsida > Santalales > Viscaceae > Viscum > Viscum album. The sequence continues at coordinate 1,229,033,972 of OY728163.1, read as the reverse complement.
TGTATAATAACATATTCAACTCAACAAATAGTGTAGAACCATTTGAGTCCATGTATGAGAGACCCTACATGACACTGATGTTCTAATCAGATCTAGTGAGAGATAGTTCTTTTGGTTCTATAGTTGGTTCTAATGATGGTTATAAAGGGTGTAGTTCATATATAGAGGATAAGGATTTCCCATTAATTTCATGAGTTATTTGTAGATTGAAAATAGTGTCCTTTAGAGTTTGGTGAGGAGATCATGTGTTCTAAGATCCATTATCCCTTTCCAGATACTATATAGGTTCAAAGAGGTGATGTACCACTTGGCCTTAACACCACCATTTGATAGGGTTCATGATATCTTCCATGTATCATAGAAAAAGAGGTATTTTCTTGACACATCACAATTTATAAATTGGGGAAAGATGGAAATCAAGGATGGAGATATATTTTCAGAGTAATTGGTAGTGACATTATCAAGAGAAGAACCTTCATGGGTGATTGATTCCCTTAGTGCTTGTTTGGTGATAGCATTGGAATATTTAAAATACTGACTCGGAGAGGGAGACCCAGATGTGATCTCAGTTACCTTATCTTTTGAGTATGAATTTCTCTTTTTTGGAACAAAAATCCCTAAGGTGTAGATAATTTAAAATCCCTATTTTTTCTTGCAATACATCTTAATATATCAAGAAATATTTTTGGAGTAAGGCACTAAGACAATGGAAGATTCTGAGGCCTGGTGATCCTCAGTGTTAATATAATAGAAATATTAAATATATTAAATCACACATGAATAGTATTTCTAAAATAATGTAATAACTATTAAATAGAGTCTCATATTCAAATTATTATATTTCCATTTAACTCATAATATGGGTTTTTTCCTAGGTGGGACATAATCTTTGTACACATGGTGTGTTTGGCATGAGCACCATCATGGGAGAAATAATTAAATAAATTAAAATATTTATTTAATTATTTTAAATAAATCTTATCCTAATCCACTTGTTATAAAAGTCCTATTATATTGAATCCCTAGGTTTAATTTAATACCCCTGTGGATTGGTGGAGGAACAGTTGGAGGATATCTTGGCGAATGACAATGGATCGAGGATCATGATCAATTGATAAAGTGTAATCTTCACCAATGAAGCTCATATATCTCACCAACAATGATGATTTAGTTCCATTCTTCATCAGTGATTGATCCAAAAATTAATTTGGTAAATTTCTCTATGTTTTATTTCCCCATTTGATTATAACATGATAAACATTAATCACATCCATTAATAGGTTAATTTGTGAGTCATTCATACTTTGCGGGTTTAGGATATCTTCTTAGGATATTGGGGAATTAATTTTATTGGATGATTGTTGGTTCTTCGTTCATTATTCTTATGGAAATTAATCAAGACTAATTTTAACAATGGTCGAGGTTTTTTCCTCTTTTGTGATTTGTAAATTTCTTCCTTGTTTCATAACACGCTCATTGTTGGAAATTACTTCTCCCATTAGTTTGAAAGATACTTGGTATTCTATCATTAAAAGACCATTCCTCATCACATTGGATCGATACTATAGGTTCAGGTTCACGGTCAAGGGAGTGATTTATTTTATAAGATAATGTTGAATGACTAGGGGAGAATCGGGATCGGATCAACATCATTGTTTCCCAATTTGGTGTGTGGTAATAGGACGATGTGATGGTTTAAGGTTTTTGAATAGATTTAGATTTCCATAATTCATCTATCAATGATAATGAAGATTTTTCTACCATATATTCATGATCTATAGTTCGATTTAAGGTCGAATCATCAATATAGGTTTTGTTATCGGATGAAGTTTAAAGAACTAGGGATTCTTGAAAATCCTAACTACATGGCTTGTAGTTCCGGAACACACATAGTGTAGTCTTCTTAGTGAAACTGTTGGGGTTTTCATATAGGAGTTAAATAACACATTTCATGTGGTATTCCCATGCACTTTATGACCCGCAGTAATCCATCTTGGTATATACATGGGAGTACATGAGCAGGAATCCATGTGGTGTTACACACCGTGTGTGCCAAGTCACACGTTGTGTGATCCTTAGTGAATGGATCGATGTGTTCATAGTGTATACATCAAGGAGATCATATGGAGCTCCTTGAAATTTACTATGGGGAACACTCCATTTACTTCATAAGGTGAAAAGACTTAGCTATGATGGAATTTTGAGTTCCAGATAGATATCTACACATTGTGCACCCCTTTGGGGCACACTGCATATTTTAGATAAATGCATGTCATGAGATCATTAGACATGTGATGTTTCAAGATTAGTTAGAGAAGTTTTTTACCCTTATGGTACATGTTTTGTAATAAAAAAAGAAGTTTATATCCCTTTTCCTTCTCAGTATAGATCTAGTACGATCTTGGGTGTCTGTCCCACAGATGTTTCATTATAGACAAGAATCTATTCAGTCTGTTCCCTTAGTCCATATCTATGATTGTACAGTGTGGCATTACATCCTCAACTTAGGATAGTGATCATCTATATGGTGTTAGTATCATATAGAGTTTTCATAAATACCTCGAGTAGGCCTAAGGTGGGATCCTCTATTGTATGTATTTCCCTATATGGGGTTTGTGGAATTTTCATGACCAACTTACATGGGCGTTTGATCCTCTACTTGGTGGGTTATTCAATATTGGGTTTGTGTTATCCCCCCATGAGATCTGGGTGTGATCCTATATCTTTTTATTGGTCATCGTTTAGTTTTATAAGGTTATTATAGATTAGGTTTGGGATATACCCCATTATCCATGGGTGTGATCCCCTATCTATGTATAGATATCCTTGTAGTTTTAGTAGGTTATTCCAGTTAGGGTTTATGATTTCCCCCATGAGAACTAGGTTTGATCCCCAATAAATTTATCTTGTCCTTAGAGATCAAGTTAGTACTTATTTTGTGAGTCCCAAATATCAAGACCTCTTGGATGAGTGTCATCAGTGGTAGTGTAGATCATGGAGAGATTTCTCCTAGATGAGTGTTATCTTGAGGCCTTGAGCAGAATCCTATGGCCAACGGTATGGTTGAGATCCCTTGAGACTTGGAGTATGTTATAAGTATATATGGTTTTACCATAATTATGTATTTTATCCTGATATAAATTCTTGTTTATTGAAGAGATGACTAGTTTCTTGTTTATTTATGTTTGAGGATTTTGGTTCATACTACTAGGTATTGTTATAATCACCCCTGTATGGGCTATTCCAACACATGTCATTTATTATGAAGATGAAAGGAATTTTTATGGAGTATTGTGAGGAACAAGATCATGAAAAGTTCAGGCTAGATATACATTGGTTGTAACAAGTGTTTTATTAGATATAATCCCCCTCCCTCTAAGTAGGATGGGATATTTTTGTTGTTTTGTGGTAGGATGATATTTGGACCTTTATGGTTTTCCAATACTTTTATCATACTATGATGGGGGAAAGATGTTATTCATGCATTATGGTATTAGTTTTACTTTACCTTTCATAATTCTATGTGTGTTTAGAGATGTGTGTGTGAACAGGTACTTAGGAAAAGGCCTACCATGTGTGACATTTTCCTACTCAATGCTAGTTGACAACCCCTGGCCTATTGAAGGTAGGTTAGGGGTGTCACACATGGCTTCCCACTAGATAGGAACACCCTGGTGGGTTATTTATTGACATAGTGGTATTATAGGGGTTTTATATTAGGACTGGAGTTTGGAGATCACAAAGTTGTGAGGTTTCATTTGGGATTTATAGAAATAGTGCCAAAGTGTTTAAAGTTTGGATCTCAGGTTAGGTAATCTAGTGTTGGTGTGTTCATCGATGTATCCATTAACCAATTCTATGATAACCTTTTGTTGACTTAGTAAATATAGACACTTATTGTAGGGAAAAAACATTGGTACATTCATTATATAGGAATGAGTTGTGCCATCCATGTCCTTGTTGTGTCAAGTCCCCCAAATATACTCTTTAATCATGATACATCTTATCTATTTATAGGACGTTTTCATGATGATTCCATTTTATGATTATAAGGTTTAGTTATAAGTATGGCATGATGGGTGATGAGGCCTCCATGTAGGGGCCTAGTCACGAGGTGGTTTTATTTTTGGGTGGACTATAGGTGGTGCTTTCTCTCGATGGTCAATATATTGTCCAACCTCTTGTGGTTCAAGTATATGCATCATGTTATAATGAGTCATGGATGGATCTTATAGTGATTTATAATTATGTATTGGGATCAAACATGTATCGTGATATTATATAATAGTGATTTCTTTAGATTCATAGTGGGGACTCATTGATAGTAGGTGTGTGACACGGGTCATGGCACAGGGGGTTGCGATGTTCATGAATACCTCAAGGATAGCTCGGTCTATTGAGGATAAGGCATCGTTATTATTATAATGGATGGGGAAATATCTTGCATGATTTTCCAACCCAACATGTTGTAGATAGGGAGATGGTAGATAGACTACCCATGTAGTGGTAGCAGTTAGAATATGGAGGTTTTTAGGGCAGCAGTCATGGAAGATGATCTTGGATAGAAGCAGGTAATGGTTGGATCTTTGATATGTTTCCACCACCACCACCTCCAGGTGGTCCAATAAAGTTTCAAGGAGTTGTTGGTCAAGGATATGGATAGTTTTGGGTGTTTTAGACTTATTACCTAGAGGATCCACGAGTGATTTGAGGTACGGTATGTTTTATTTCTACATCATCTGCAATTTCCATAGACACGAGTGTGGCCACTCTTTAATTTATTCATTCATAAGAAACTATTTTATTATTAAATCTCTTATTACCTATATTATCCATAACCCTAAGTCCCTCATACACCTCCCCAACCTATACATCTAGTGGAGGCCCAAATTCAAATCTACTAAGGTGTATTGGTCATAATCCTATACCCAATAACTGATCAAGACCCTTTACACTTAGCACATATTTCCCCTTTGTATAGAATTGATGGATGTTTACAATATTTCCACACTAATAGAAATACCTAGGTTATTATGTATACTATGTCTTCTTATTTCATGGTTCTCCACACTGAAAACTGACTACCTCACCACTTTCCCATGGGGGAAGGGAAGACCCACTACTTTGCCTCACCTTACTACCACACTCCTAGAATGAGTCATAAGCACAAATTTTCTTACTCCTAGATTATACTCCACCACTAACACCTATAGGTGAAAATGTCCCTATATTTCATCCCTCGTTCATATTCCTCTTAGAGATTAATTCTTGGTTTATATTCTTAGAAAAAATTGTCTAGAAAAACACATTCACTTGTACCTTGATGTCATAACGGAGTACCTCTTTGAAATGCTTAGCCCTAAAGGCCTCATCACTGGACAAAGTGGGAGTGAAACACTATAATTTCATAAATAAATAAGAATAATACATTATCAATATATATCCCTATGTAAAATTAAGTAACATTGAATCCCTATCGGACCACAAGGTATTGGGAAAGAAATGGACAAAAAGTTGGTCTAAAAATCCATCTTAGGAAAAACTCACATGTCGGTCTACCTACACAAGGACCTCCCACAAACATTGAGCCACTCCTCACAACATTTATGACATAATATTCACCCTATTATCTTGAGTGGTCCCTAAATGATCAAGGACAGTCTGTATAGATTCCATCCATAGCACCATATCCTATGGACCACCCTCACCTGTAAACAATGGTGGGTTCTACCACTAAAACTCAAGCATAAGATTAAACATAGAAGGTACAGCCCTAAGATTTTCTGTAACATCCCAGGTAAATAAAGAATAAAGAATTTTCATATTTATTAATATTTACAAATTAACTATTAATTTTATTTTAAAGGGGTTGCTATGTTCGATAGCGTACCCGATACGCAACGATGAGTTTCTTTGAAACTTACGTAGCACACTAGTAATAAAATAATATTATTTTAAATGTTAGTTAACAAGTAGCCGTTGTACTGGCGGGAATGGATATAAATAACTAAAATATGATTAGATATGTTTTTAAATGTTTATACATTTACCCAATAAAAGATAAAGGCTTAAAATACGGAAAGAGTTCAATTTTAGGGCATATATACTCTAATTTTCACTAAAGGTTCACTTATCACCTTTTTAATGGTGAACCGTCATTAAATATAGTTTTGATCACTCTTATACTTTATTTTGGACCAAATATAACTCTTCTTTATAATAGGGACATCAAAATTTACTTTGTGTAAATTTTTGGTACCTTTCTGATAAAGTTCATGTTTTTATGAATAGTATAAAATGTTGTATTTTAATTCAAAACCACTTTTTAATCTAATTTATTTATATGATTAGATTATTATTTTAATTGGTTTTAAAGTGAAATTAGAAAATATTTTTACCAGTTAATCCAATGGTGGTCATTGGAATCAATTTCACTTTGAAATTGGACTTAAACTGGTGTCAATCTTTTGATACTTATTGTTTCGCAAAAACACACTATTTGTCATGACAGCGGGAATTAATTATTAAATTAATTGATGTGACTTATATGTTTTGAATTTTGTAAAATAGACTTCATTTTTGAATTCTTAATATCAAATATAGCTTAGGGTGAATTTTTGGTAATTTTCTGAAAAACTTCAATTATTGATGAATAGTGAAACCACTAAGTGGTACTTATAAAGACTGATTTTCCGTTTAAATGAAATTTTGTCATCATTGTGTTTTGAATTTCAAAAATCCGACATACATGGTTGTCATTAAGAAGTAAAATGTGGTTCAATGAGATTATAATAATTTTTTGGTGAATAGTAACTTATTAAGTTTTTAATCGCGATTAGTGGTAATTAGTGTAGTTTAAGGTAAAAATAATGTTTTAATAATATGAAATGAACTTGACACATGTCCTAACCTCATTGGATGTGTGATGGCCGACTAAGACAAGCCATGGTCCAACTTGGGGACCCCATGGATCCACTTTAGTTGGAAAATGACATTAATATATTTTTATTTAATGTTAAAGTGAAAATGACACTAACATAAATTGTTTTACTAAAATAATTTTTGAGTGGGGTTATACAAGTCCAAATTTTGATTATAAATATTCATTGGAAAGATAAAAATATTTCCTACATCATAGTATTTGTTTTATAATTTTTAGACATTAAATAAATTAAATTATTTATGACATAATAATGATGCAGTGATGACATCATTATTTGGCGATTTAAATAAAATGGAAAGATAATGAAACATATAAAACCTACACATGTCCAAAACCAATTGTATGAGTGTATTTATAACCCTTATCACCTTATCCACGAATTATATCAATTTGGGACCTTTTAAAACCGAAACACATTTTCAAATAAAGTAATATTTCTTTATTTTCCAAAAGTGACCCTCCTCTCCTCTTATAAAAGGCCCCCACCTATACCTCATTTCACACACTCCTCAAGCCTTTGGCTCGGCCAAACCCTACCCATTTACTCTCTCCACATCCCTCTCCTCATCCTAGAGGATTCCCTTTGGGCAGAATCCTTTCAAAGGAAGCCTTTAGGCTCAAATCAAAAGGAGTTACACTTTTAAAGGTAATTCATTCTCTCTTGTTCATTTGTTTTATTTTGCTTCTCCAACCCTCTAAACTCTTTTTATTTACTTATTTTGTAACAACACCAGTATCTTCAATATACTAGGATGTTGTTATAATATTTATTTGAGCTACACTCTCACACAACTACATCAAATGGTTAAAGAACATACGGTTTCCGTGGATGGAGAAATTCTGCCTCCCGAAACGATGATTGTTCAATACTCATTTAACACCTTCAAGGGTGGCCATTATGATGTCACTATTTTTATATATGATATATAATATGTTTATGTTTTCTTTAATCTTCTGTATTTTTCATTTTCGTCATATCTTTATGGTTTCCATTATGGGTAAACACGATATCTTCATTTAAGGAAGTGCGGACTACCGCCCCCTAAAAGTGATGTGATTCGTTAATGCCATATGTGGGACGTGTAAAGGATGGATTTAAAGTTATTATATATGATTTTATAATGGAATCATAATATACCACTATATCATTATTATTTCTTTCCATTAAAGTATGAGATAGAAATGAAAGTAGCGTTCGTGCGTACGTACGGCTTACCGTCTCCATGAACGGTGCATTTCATTTCTTATCCCCAAATGTAATGTACTATTAAAATTACATGTATATAATGTATATATATAATTAATGATATATATAAATGATGAATATAATTCTGGAATTAAAATATACATACCTCTCATTTAGTTTTAATTCGACTAATATGACAAAGAAATGAAAGTAGTGTTCATGCGTACGTACGGCTTGCCATCTCCATGAACGGTGCATTTCATTTCTTACCTCTAAATGATTATGTAATATTATAAATACACGTATATGCTGGATATATATGATATATATGATATCCAAATCAGGAATTTCATTCTGGATATAAAGAACTTTTTACCACACGAACAACATGTAATTGTAAGAAGTCAACTTTCGACTTAAGAACCAAATATTGACAAAACAAACATTATTAACTTAAATGGTTACATAATGTTTATAACATGGCAATAAGTGATATAAAAGGAATAATTAAATTTAAAAAGGTTCTTAATCAAGTATAAATTAACTCAAGTTTATTATTCAGGACGTTAAAGAACGATCGAGTCAAGTCGGACCCGAGGTAAGGGACTTCGTCTCAATCTCCTTTCATTGAGGCATATTTCGTTTTATACACAACTTTATTTTATACGGTGTATAAACTCATTTTACTTTTACTTTTATACAAAAGGAATCTTTTTCTACGAAGCGTTTTACTAAACGACAAAAAGGAATGTTTATTTTTAACGTACGCGGTGACAACGACCTTTTTCCGCCGCCGTGAGTATTATTTGATCTTTGGCTTTCTCAACAAGCCGTAATGTTTTTAGAATAAAATAAATACCATATACTCTTTTATGTATTTTGGTATTGAAAATGGTTTTGAAAAAGGATTCTATTATGTCAATATATTTATGATATATTGTGATTGAAATGTGGAAATGTTATCATTCCTTTATATTGGTTTTATGTTTTATGATTTTATTTTGCTACTTGGAAATTTTAACGGGTGGTTACGTTATAAACCATATGACGGGTGGTGCCGTGAATACCAGGACGGGTGGTTACGTTATAACCTCCAATGCATTGGTTATGGAAGTCGGTCGTATGGCTATTCCATTAAGTATGTATGGAAATTGGCCGTATGGCTATTCCATTAAGTGATATGTGTGGAAGTCAACCGTATGGTTATTCCACTTAAGTATGTTTATGTCCCAAGTTACCTTTATATATTCTATGTGTTCTTTATATGGGTTTTATGGTAATCCTTTGGTTACAAAAAGGTAAGTAATGATACTTTATTCAGTGAAGATTTTTTTTACTACTTCATGAAGGTGAAGGTATTACTTTGATATAGTATACATGGTTTAATTGATGTTTGAAAAACTAACAGTTTTCATTCTCTTTGTATCCCTTACTGAGCTTTTTATGCTCACCCCAAGTTTTTCGAAATGTTTTTCATAGGACTTAAAGTGGAATAAGGTCAAGGATGGGATCAAGGGAATTTCATGCTATCTAAAACATGGAATCTAGACATCGTTCTTTTTAAGAGTTTTTATTTTATGGAGACTTAGTAGAAGTGTCTACTTTGTAATCTTTTAAGATGTAATAGTTATGTTCTAATTCTCTAAAACTCTAAACCTGAAAAGATCCTCAATGTGAATTATTCATTTAATTCAATATTAAGTAAGGTTTAAGGCTGGGGCCTTATAGTTGGTATCAGAGGACGGTTTAGACAACTTTAGGAGTTAGAAAAGTGTTAAATTATAATATGATTGAAATGATATAGCATTTACGGATTACCATGTTGCTTCGCCTAAGATATTTCTGTGTTCAGAATGGTTTTCCGCAGAGGAAACAAAGCAGCTATGTTGGGACGACATCAGGAGGAAGACAACCTTCCAAATCAGCAACCTGAGATGGTCGGAATCGAAACTGAACAGTTTGTTGCATTGATGGCACAGTTGACTCAGGCTATAAATGGTGGTGGTATCCATGCACGAGATCAGCCAGATCAACCGCAGAGGAACATGTCAGTGGTGGAACATTTCATGAGGCAACATCCCCCATCATTCAGAAGATCATCTGACCCTGTGCAAGCTGAAGGGTGGATTAAAGCACTGGAGAAGATTTTTTATGTCATGGGGTGTTCAGAGCATCAAAAGGTTAGTCTTGCTGTTTACCGTTTTGAAGGTGAAGCTGATCACTGGTGGTCGATGGTGAAAAATATAAGGGATAGTGATGAGATTGAGGATCTTCACTGGGACGAATTCAAAGGTATGTTTCTTGAGAAATATTTTCCTAAGGTGGTTCGTCTTAGGATGGAAAAACAGTTCCTAGAATTGAGGCAGGAGGATGATTCAGTGGCTTCTTATGAAGAAAAGTTCACTCGATTGGCAAGGTATGCTCCAAACTTCATACGAGATCTTGATAGTAAAATAAACCGTTTTTACTCAGGGTTAAATCCAAAGTATCGAAAGGCTTTAGCTTCTCGTGAGTTCAAAAGTTATGAAAAACTTGTTCGATGTGCGGAGAAGGTGGAAATGGAGTTTGCCGATGATCAGGTGTTCTATGACAAACAACAGAATAAGAGATCTAGTTGGTAGGAAAAGGGGAAGAATTCATCAAAGAAGTAAAGAGGTAAGAAAACCAAATATCCATCCAGTGAGAAGTGTGGTAAAATGCATCCTGGAGAATGTTTATCCAAGTCTGGTAAGTGCTTTTAGTGTGGTAAGTCTGGTCATATTGCTCGTAACTGTAAGGAAGATGATCAAGCAGGAAATGAAAAGCCAACGGTAAGATGTTTTAAGTGTAATGAAATGGGTCATTATGAAAACGAGTGTCCAACGAAGAACTCAACTGGGGGAATGCAGCCAGACTACAAGCAGAAAGGGGTGGCGAAATCCTTTGCAACAACTTCAGCAGATGTTGGGCCATCGAATGAAGTGGTATCAGCTCCAGGGAGCTCAGTATTTTTCGAAGATTGACTTGAGCTCGGGGTACCATCAGTTGAAAGTAAAAGAAGCAGACGTTCCGAAGACTGCGTTCCGTACTAGATATGGCCATTATGAATTTGTAGTTATGCCTTTTGGGTTAACCAATGCACCTGCTGTATTCATGGACCTTATGAATAAAATTTTCCATGAGTTCTTGGATAAGTTTGTGTTTGTGTTTTGAGGTTTGTGAAGAGGTTATGTGTGCCTTGTGATTCACAGTTGAAGAATGAGTTGTTTTTTCATCCTGGCAGTACTAAGATGTACAGAGGTCTGCGGGAGTATTACTGGTGGGATGGAATGAAAAGAGACATTGCTGATTTTACTGTGAAGTGTTTAACATGTCAACAGGTTAAAGCAGAGAGGCAGTTACCGAAAGGGATGCTTCAGCCTTTACCAGTGCCAGAGTGGACATGGGAGAATATATCCATGGACTTTGTTGTTGGATTACCAAAGACATCTTGAGGTAATAATGCAATCTGGGTTATTGTTGATCGCTTGACCAAATTTGCTCATTTCCTTGCTATACGAGATACTTTCTCTCTAGATCAACTTTCCCATTTGTATCTTAAAGATATAGTCAGGTTACATGGAGTTCCTCTCTCCATTGTATTGGATCGTGATCCCAGGTTTACTTCTAACTTTTGGAAAGGCCTTCAGAAGTCGTTGGGTACTGAATTAAATTTTAGTACAGCTTTTCATCCTCAATCAGATGGGCAGTCAGAACGAACAATTCAGACATTGAAGGATATGCTACGAGCTTGTTTTATGGATTATCAGGGAAGTTGGGACCAACATCTTTCTTTGGTTGAATTTTCTTATAATAACAGCTTTCATTCCAGTATACAGATGGCACCATTTGAGGCATTATATGGGAAGCGGTGTCAAACTCCAGCATTTTGGGATGAAGTGGGTGAAAGGAAACTGATGGGACCAGAATTGGTAGAAGAGATGACAGAAAAAGTTCAGTTGATTCAGAAGCACATGAGAACAGCTCAGAGCAGGCAGAAGAGTTATGCGGATAACCGGTGGAAGGATCTATCTTTCGAGGTAGGTGATCATGTTTTTCTCAAGGTTTCTCATTGGAAAAGTGTGACGATATTTGGTAAGAAAAGAAAGTTGAGTCCAAGGTTCGTTGGACCATAAGAAATTCTGGAAAGAGTTGGATCAGTTGCATACCGAGTGGATTTACCTCCGAGTTTATCTCAGGTACACAATGTTTTTCACATTTCGATGTTGAGAAAGTATATGCCAGATCCATCTCATGTTTTGAGCCCAGAGGTAGTTCAGCTGGAAGAGAACCTATCTTATGAGGAAGAACGGTCCAGATTCTTGACCACAGGGAGCAAGTGTTACGGAATAAGGTGATTCATCAGGTAAAGGTTTTGTGGAAAACCCATGTGATTTAAGAGGCAACATGGGAATCTGAAAATGCTATGAGGGATAAATACCCCCACGTATTTTGATAAGTGAATAAAATTGCGAGGACGCAATTCCCAAAAGGGGTGAAGGATGTAACATCCCAGGTAAATAAATAATAAAGAATTTTCATATTTATTAATATTTACAAATTAAATATTTATTTTATTTTAAAGGGGTTGCTATGTTCGATAGCGTACCCGATACGCAACGATGAGTTTCTTTGAAACTTACGTAGCACACTAGTAATAAAATAATATTATTTTAAATGTTAGTTAACAAGTAGCTGTTGTACTGGCAGGAATGGATAGAAATAACTAAAATATGATTAGATATGTTTTTAAATGTTTATACATTTACCCAATAAAAGATAAAGGCTTAAAATACGAAAAGAGTTCAATTTTAGGGCATATATACTCTAATTTTCACTAAAGGTTCACTTATCACCTTTTAATGGTGAACCGTCATTAAATATAGTTTTGATCACTCTTATACTTTATTTTGGACCAAATATAACTCTTCTTTAGAATCGGGACATCAAAATTTACTTTGTGTAAATTTTTGGTACCTTTCTGATAAAGTTCATTTTTTATTGAATAGTGTAAAATGTTGTATTTTAATTCAAAACCTCTTTTTAATCTAATTTATTTATATGATTATATTATTATTTTAATTGGTTTTAAAGTTAAATTAGAAAATATTTTTACCAGTTAATCCAATGGTGGTCATTGGAATCAATTTCACTTTGAAATTGGACTTAAACTGGTGTCAATCTTTTGATACTTATTGTTTCGCAAAAACACGCTATTTGTCATGACAGCGGGAATTAATTATTAAATTAATTAATGTGACTTATATGTTTTGAATTTTGTAAAAAATACTTCATTTTTGAATTCGTAATATCAAATATAGCTTAGGGTGAAGTTTTGGTAATTTTCTGAAAAACTTCAATTTTTGATGAATAGTGAAACCACTAAGTGGTACTTATAAAGAATGATTTTCTGTTTAAATGAAATTTTGTCATCATTGTGTTTTGAATTTCAAAAATACAAAATACATGGTTGTCATTAAGAAGTAAAATGTGGTTCAATGAGATTATAATAATTTTTTGGTGAATAGTAACTTATTAAGTTTTTAATCGCGATTAGTGGTAATTAGTGTAGTTTAAGGTAAAAATAATGTTTTAATAATATGAAATGAACTTTAAACATGTCCTAACCTCATTGGATGTGTTATGGACGACTAATACAAGCCATGGGACAACTTGGGGACCCCATGGAGCCACTTTAGTTGGAAAATGACATTAATATTTTTTTTTTTAATGTTAAAGTGAAAATGACACTAACATAAATTGTTTTACTAAAATAATTTTTGAGTGGGGTTATACAAGTCCAAATTTTTATTATAAATATTAATTGGAAATATAAAAAGATTTCCTACATCATAGTATTTTTTTTATAATTTTTAGACATTAAATAAATTAAATTATTTATGACATAATAATGATGCAGTGATGACATCATTATTTGGCGATTTAAATAAAATGTAAAGATAATGAAAAATCTAAAACCTACACATGTCCAAAACCAATTGGATGAGTGTATGTCGAACCCTTATCACCTTATCCACGAATTATATCAATTTGGGACCTTTTAAAACCGAAACACATTTTCAAATAAAGTAATATTTCTTTATTTTCCAAAAGTGCCCCTCCTCTCCTCTTATAAAAGGCCCCCACCTCTACCTCATTTCACACACTCCTCAAGCCTTTGGCTCGCCCAAACCCTGCCCATTTACTCTCTCCACATCCCTATACTCATCATAGAGGATTCCCTTTGGGAATAATCCTTTCAAAGGAAGCCTTTAGACTCAAATCAAAAGGAGTTACACTTTTAAAGGTAATTCATTCTCTCTTGTTCATTTGTTTTATTTTGCTTCTCCAACCCTCTAAACTCTTTTTATTTACATCTTTTGTAACAACACCAGTATCTTCAATATACTAGGATGTTGTTATAATATTTATTTGAGCTACACTCTCACAAAACTACATCAAATGGTTAAAGAACATACGGTTTCCGTGGATGGCCAAATTCTGCCTCCCGAAACGATGATTGTTTAATACTCATTTAACACCTTAAAGGGTGGCCATTATGATGTCACTATTTTTATATATGATATATAATATGTTTATGTTTTCTTTAATCTTCTGTATTTTTCATTTTTGGCATACCTTTATGGTTTCCATTATGGGTAAACACGATATCTTCATTTAAGGAAGTGCGGACTACCGCCCCCTAAAAGTGATGTGATTCGTTAATGCCATATGTGGGACGTGTAAAGGATGGATTTAAAGTTATTATATATGATGTTATACTGGAATTATAATATACCTCTATATCATTATTATTTCTTTCCATCAAAGTATGAGATATAAATGAAAGTAGCGTTCATGCATACGTACGGCTTACCGTCTCCATGAACGGTGCATTTCATTTCTTATCCCCAAATGTAATGTACTATTAAAATTACATGTATATAATGTATATATATAATTAATGATATATCTAAATGATGAATATAATTCTGGAATTAAAATATACATACCTCTCATTTAGTTTTAATTCCACTAATATGACAAAGAAATGAAAGTAGCGTTCATGCGTACGTACGGCTTACCGTCTCCATGAACGGTGCATTTCATTTCTTACCTCTAAATGATTATGTAATATTATAAATACATGTATATGCTGGATATATATGATATATATGATATCCAAATCAGGAATTTCATTCTGGATATAAAGAACTTTTGACCACACGAACAACATGTAATTGTAAGAAGTCAACTTTCGACTTAAGAACCAAATATTGACAAAACAAAAATTATTAACTTAAATGGTTACATAATGTTTATAACATGACAATAAGTGATATAAAAGGAATAATGAAATTTAAAAAGGTTCTTAATCAAGTATAAATTAACTCAAGTTTATTATTCAGGACGTTAAAGAACGATCGAGTCAAGTCGGACCCGAGGTAAGGGACTTCGTCTCAATCTCCTTTCATTGAGGCATATTTTGTTTTATACACAACTTTCTTTTATACGGTGTATAAACTCCTTTGACTTTTACTTTTATACAAAAGGAATCTTTTTCTACGAAGCGTTTTACTAAACGACAAAAAGGAATGTTTATTTTTAACGTACGCGGTGACAACGACCTTTTTCCGCCGCCGCGAGTATTATTTGATCTTTGGCTTTCTCAACAAGCCGTAATGTTTTTAGAATAAAATAAATACCATATACTCTTTTATGTATTTTGGTATTGAAAATGTTTTTGAAAGAGGATTCTATTATGTCAATATATTTAGGATATATTGTGATTGAAATGTGGAAATGTTATCATTCCTTTATATTGGTTTTATGTTTTATGATTTTATATTGGTACTTGGACATTTTAACGGGTGGTTACGTTATAAACCATATGACGGGTGGTTCCGTGAATACCAGGACAGGTGGTTACGTTATAACCTCCAATGCATTGGATATGGAAGTCGGTCGTATGGCTATTCCATTAAGTATGTATGGAAATTGGCCGTATGGCTATTCCATTAAGTGATATGTGTGGAAGTCAACCGTATGGTTATTCCACTTAAGTATGTTTATGTCCCAAGTTACCTTTATATATTCTATGTGTTCTTTATATGGGTTTTATGGTAATCCTTTGGTTATAAAAAGGTAAGTAATGATACTTTATTCAGTGAAGATTTTTTTTTACTACTTCATGAAGGTGAAGGCATTACTTTGATATAGTATACATGGTTTACTTGATGTTTGAAAAACTAACAGTTTTCATTCTCTTTGTATCCCTTACTGAGCTTTTTATGCTCACCCCAAGTTTTTCGAAATGTTTTTTACAGGACTTAAAGTGGAATAAGGTCAAGGATGGGATCAAGGGAATTTCATGCTATCTAAAACATGGAATCTAGACATCTTTCTTTTTAAGAGTTTTTATTTTATGGAGACTTAGTAGAAGTTTCTACTTTGTAATCTTTTAAGATGTAATAGTTATGTTCTAATTCTCTAAAACTCTAAACCTGAAAAGATCCTCAATGTGAATTATTCATTTAATTCAATATTAAGTATGGTTTAAGGCTGGGGCCTTATATTTTCCCTCCCAATTGGCTAAACCAAGTATATAAAACCCCCTCACAATAGGTCCTCCACAGTTGGACCCTAAATAGGAGGAGGCTCTGGTCCACCTATAGGTGTAGCATTCTCACCCTCACCCTCCTAGCATGGAACCTTGGACCACTGAAGAGGCGTATCACTACAATGCCAACACAACAACTCAAAACAACATAATAAGGAAACTATAAAATCATAAGTAAAATTGAGAAGGTATGATATTCTAAAAATCTGTATACTGAATTCACAAATCCCATAGGAAGAGGTGCTCTATTTAACCTTTTCTACTACAAAAGATCACATATCATAGAATTTCCATTAAACTTGGAATTTAAATATTATACTTATTCATTCAATAATACACTTTCCATTAATCCTTATTTTATATTTTCAAACATTTCAAGTTTAAAATTAACATGAATTTTTTATACAGGGTTGAATTCACAATTTATGAGGTAAATAACCTTATAGGTTTCTTACTGGCACTATATTTAACCAATGTAATCTTATTAAAATCATTTATCCCAACTTAATTTAATAAAAACCTACTAAGAAAGTCGGAATGGTAAGATTTAACCATAAATTTATATTGTAAAACCCCATATAATGGGATACTGACACCTTAAATGATCAACTCCCATTATGATCAATAGGCAATTACATATAAATCACCAAAAACATGTAATGTCAGGAAAAACATAAATGTATATATGATACCAGAATGCACATCCACACATTCTTATCATACCAGACTAATATATGAAACCTTTATTAATAAATATCATTGAAAAAACGTGTACCACTCAATGTGGAAGTATAAAAATTGTAAAAACAAAAAAAAATTGTAATCCCATCCATGGAGTCTTATAACATTTACCAAACATGGGCTTGCGACGCCCAATAATAATCCCACTACTAAGCCCTGAAACATTAATTATATCTTTTATAGTAGCCCAAAAAGTAATATTAATGAAAAATATGTCTCTAAGAATACTTTGTAACATCTTTCCCCCACATACCACTATACGATACCCAGACTGGTGGTTGTAAAATACCACAATCATGCCTCCCTATACACTAGAGGCTTTTGACCAGTAGTAAGAGTCCATATAATCCCATGAGGAGACTATACCCTTGGTTTTAGAGTGTATAATAGAAAAAATAAGCAAATTAACATATATCATGTAGTTTAAGAGGTGAAAAATAAGACACATTCCAACCACTATACATAATACAAATAAATAAACATGTTTTACAAAAATAAAATTCTAATGTCATACAACTGGAACATCATATACATCAAGTAAAAAAAAGTAGGCCTGTCACGACCCCCTCCCACCAAAGATGCCCCTCCTGAGCTGGCAATGGCGAAAGGGAGATAATGATGCCCGATTCCCGCCTCCAGTAGGCCCCGGGGTGGCGACTAGCACCAAGGGTATGATTTTTTCACAAATATGGGAGGCATTACCCTTTTTGTTTTTAAATATCGGGAAATAGGACAAGTCAACCACCAAAAAGGAAAAGATCAAGTGTATAGAAATAAACCCAAACCAATCCCACATGCATGTTTAAATAATTTATAACAAGGTACAAGTACAAGAAAGCTCAAAGTACAATACCAAAAGAAAACAAAGGTATAGAAACAGCAACAACTCCAACTGTCCGACTAGTAGGGTCCCGCACGGCCCTGGTAGTCCTCCTGGAAACCTAAAAGTAAACGTAGGGTGAGCATACAAGTATAATCAGTAGGGAAACCTAAATCTCTCATGCACAAGTGGGGAGACATCCTAATATCCCGTGAGAACAACAGAAGAAACCTAGCAAGGAATTCTATCCACCCAACCTCACCAGCCACACTCACCAAAACACAATCACAACAGGTAGTAGTAGTAGTATATAAGAACAAGAGTATTGGGTACCCCGCACCATTTCCCTTTAGTTAGCTGCTCTTCCTAACGACGAACGTCCTGACGCTGCCACACTCTCCCTGCTCGCACACACCTGGGCCTCACAACCATGTATCCTGCCCGCACACACCTGGGCCTCACAACCACGTATCCCACCCGCACACACCTGGGCCTCACAACCACATCTCCCTCTCGCACACACCTGGGCCTCACAACCACGTATCCCGCCCGCACACACCTGGGCCTCATCCCAAATATTCTTGGGAAACAGTAGAACCTTCCCGAAGAGTCTTGTCCTAAAACCACCCCAATTGAAACCTACCCGAAGGGTCTTAGGTGTAAGGTCGCCTCAAGACATCACAACCTAGGGGAGAAGGACAACCAAAGAGCTAGTAACTAAGGTAAAACACCCTCTCCCATAAAATGGGAGTGTTCGGCACTAAGTACTCAACATGGGTGGGGTGCGATAAAACACAAAAGATACAGATATATATATACCAAAAACACATCCCAACCCATGGCTTCTAAACAGAAAACTGAGCACGTGCCTCGTCACTGCTACGACGAATTATGCATACAACGAAAATCCCAACCCCCTTTAGGTTTTCACGTCTCAGTGGAAATATTTTATTTAGTTCCTTACCTACTGGTCAACTATCCACAACCAACCACATCAATCATTCGCAAACATATCCCTGCCATCCACAAATAAAGTTAGGAAAAACACAACCAGCACAACAAAGTCCTTCTTATCAACCAACCAACCCCATTGGTTATTAATTTTGTTTCATTACCACACCCCACCATTTATTAACTCTTCCAATTTTATTCAATAAACACCACCCAAATCCCGTTCACATTCAACCCATCCCTACATCCCCACTTCTAACCATCATAACCACAACTACACCGTACATCATTATCCCTTTAATACCATTTATTGTAGCCCTGCTTCCCATCACCAACGTAGCATTTACACCAACCCACAACCAAGTCAACCGCAGCCCTGATGCTCACCCGATCCACAACAACCCACAAAATACCCCCATCACATGTCACGTAACTAAGCCAACACCCACATGTTCATTATTCCATTTTTTTTAACTGGGGTGATCACACAAGGGTTCCATATTTTAAACAGCCAACTTTACGTGATTAACCAATTTCCACATTCCACAAAGTTTTCATCCATAAGAATAATCCAGAAGGAGAGGGAAGCATTTAATTGTATAAGAAAAGGCCCCCAATGACCATGATTTTTCATAGGTAGAATCTCATTCAATTCACAACATAATATCACAAGATATAAAGTAATAGAAAACACAACTTCCCAGCCTCGTTATAAGCCAGTTATTATCTTTATTTAAAGGTTCAACTGTTTCTCATGAAAACAAGAGGATACCCAACCAACATGATGCACAAATTAGAGAGACTAAGGTAATATACCTACCTCAACAGGTTCTGGTCGCAACGCTCCCCCGGATAAACTTTAGAAGACGTCCGTCGACGTCCGTCACTTCCGTCAAGTCCTGAAAAAACCTCCTTGGGTGGAAGTAGGAAAGGAAAGGTCAAAGGAAAGAAAATGTATCCGAGCTCAGAAGTTCCGTCTCATCGTTACGATCCTGTGGCTGCTGACGGATCGTAAATCGGAGCTCGGACGAAGAAGTTATGGGAGAAAAGGAGCCTTCGAGTGTCTTGGGAGAGCTATGCTTAGAGGAAGGGGAGGAGAGGAGTGAATTTAAAGGAGGAGGGGACCCCTCCTTTTATAGGAGAGAAAAGGAAAAGTACACGGTGTGTACTTTATGGTACACAGAGTGTACTCAGTTATTTCACACGGTCTCCATGGCTCCACGGCCGTTGACTGGTCAACACACGGTTTGAGGGTAACGCATATGCGGGGAGGGAATAAACAGAATGTAGTTTAGACACACGGAGTGTACTCATTTATTTCACACGGAAAGGACAGGGCTCCAACAAGGTACACGGTCGTTGACTGGTAACGAGTACGCAGGGAAGGACTACACGGCGTGTAGAACTGGTCACACGACGTGCACTCATTATTCCACACAGCAAGGACACGGCCTTCAACACGGGGTAAACCCAAAAAGGGGGTACACGACGTGTACTAAAACTACACAGAGTGTAGTTTCCAAATTCTAGAAAGTGTGGGAAAAGTCCATTTTACCATCCCGAACACTTCTTGACCTTCTTTTTCACAAAGGAATGGGCCAAAGAGGTCCAGGACATTACATCAGATACCTCTTAAAACATTCTCATACCCGAGAATTCAAAAACCAACCCAGAGGAAACCCAAAAGGATACCTCTTAGGGTTCTCGTTATAACAGGAACCCAACCAACAACCCTAATCATATGTGTTAGTAATTCCTTCTCCTATGTCGAGATATTATCTACTTTAGGCCTCACTGACTCGCCTGCACGGGTTTAATCGCATCCTCATTAATGCGTCTCGATTAAGAATTGTGTATTCCCACTTTCATACATTAGGATTTTTTTTCAACTTGAACTACCCCCAACACCACACAACCAACACACTTCCCGAACAGGTGGTTTTGGGAAATTCCTTCTCCTATGTCGAGATATTATCCGCTTTAGGCGGCACTGAATCGCCCGCACGAGTTTAATCGCATCCACATTAATGCGTCTTGATTAAGGGTTAGGTTTTACCCTTTTCCACACATCCGGACATGTTACACATTACCAGGGAACAAGGAAACAAAAGTTCTCACAACCAACAATCTAAGCATTCCATAAATCAAAGGTACAGAGTGCAAAAACAAAGCTCAGAAGAACAAGGAAAAACACAAGTCAAAACAACTCCGGGTACTGAGCGTGCATCTGGGTCTCCCGCTCCCAAGTGCTCTCCTCGAGGATTCCATGCCTCCACAACACACGAACCAAGGGAATGGTTCGTCCACAGAGCACCTTCTCTCTACGATCCTCGATTCTGACTGGTCATTCCTCGAAGGTCGTGTCATCTCCCATATCTAACTCTCCTCAGTAGATAACGTGGGAGTTGTCGTGTAAGTACCGATGAAGTTGGGAGACGTGGAAGACGTCATGAACCTTCTCCAACTGAGGTGGTAGGGCCAGCTGATATGCCACCTCTCTGATTCACCTCAGCACCTCAAAAGGTCCGATGAACCTAGGTGAGAGCTTGCTCCCTTTCCCAAACCTCTGTTGCCCCCGTCAAGGGTAAATTTTCAATAACACATGATCCCCCACATTGAACTCCAAGGGCCTCCTCCGACGATCAACATAAGACTTCTGTCGGTCCTGAGCCACTTTTATCCTCTCAGGTACAAGCTGGACTTTCTCTATGGTGCTCTGCACTACCTCTGGCCCAAGAGCACCTGTCTCACCAACCTCGGCCCATAAAATGGGTGAACGACATGGCCTTCCATACAAAGCCTCAAACATTGACATGACAATAGTAGAGTGGAAGATGTTATTGTAGGAAAACACTACTAAAGTCAAGTGTCGTACCCAAGATCCTCCGAAATCCAGAACGCATGCTCACAACATGTCTTCCAACGTCAGAATAGTCCGCTCTGTCTGCCCATCGGTCTAGGGGTGGAAAGAAGTGCTAAGGCGTAGCTGGGTGCCAAAATCATGTTGTAACCCCCTCCAAACTCGTGAGGTAAACCGAGTATCCCGATCTGAGACGATAGTCTTTGGGACCCCATGCAAAAGCACCACCTCATCTACGTACCTATGTCCTAAGGTACTCACTGGTCCTGACTCCTTAATTGCTAAGAAGTGAGCTGATTTCTTCAGACGATCCACCACTACCCAGATAGCATCATAACCTCCCTGAGCTCTGGGTATTCCTGTGAAGAAGTCCATAGATATGTCATCCCACTTCCACTCGGGTACATCTAAAGGATGCAAAAAACCACTGGGAACATGGTGTTCAGCCTTCACTTGCTGACACACTAGGCATCTAGCCACAAACTCCGCCACTACCCGTTTCACCCCGGGCCACCAAAACTGTTCCCTCAGGCCTTAGTACATTTTTGAAACTCCTGGATGTACTGTTAAGGCTGAGCTATGGAACTCATGGAGAACTCCCTCACGCATCGCCTCCAGAACAAACAAACTTCCATGAAAAAGCATCTGATGTCGGTTGTCCTCTGACCATCCCTCTGGAGCGTTTCCCTGATCGACACGATCCCGCATCGCTTCCACCTCGGAGTCCCCCCACTGAGACTCTTCCACCTGGTGCAACAAGGAGGTCTGCACCATCATCTAAAACAAATAGCCTCTAACACCTTCTTCCCTTTCATCCAAGTGCAAGGCTGCCAACTCTCCCATCGCTTTCCAAGCATTAGCGGATTTCCAAAATACTTCCTGATGCGACTTCCTGCTCAGGGAATCACCCCCAACGTTGCCCTTACCTTCAGTGTAAGAGATCTCAAAGTCATAGTCTTGGAGAAACTCGACCCATCTCCGCTGTCGTAAGTTTAGGTCACGCTGCGAGAAGATATAACATAGGATCTTGTGATCTGAGAAGACCACAAAGCACTCCCCAAAGAGGTAATGTCGCCACAACTTCAATGTGAACACTACTACTACAAGCTCCAGGTCATGGGTGGCATAGTTACGCTCGTGACGACGCAACTTCCAAGACCCAAAACAAATCACTCCATTCTTCTGCATCATCACGCACCCCAGACCAAGGCCAGAAGCATCACAAAACACCTCATACAACAACCCTTCCTCTGGAAACCTGAGTACGGGAGCACTGACCAATTTCTCCTTCATGTAGTCAAAATATTTTGGGCACTGCTCGCTCCATAGGAAGACCTGGTTCTTCCTAGTAAAATCTGTCAATGGAGCAGCAACTCAAGAGAAGTCTGAAATGAACCTCCGATAATAACCTGCTAACCCTAGGAAACTACGAACTTCTGCCACGCTCTTGGGTGCTGCCCAAGAAACAACTACCTCCAACTTCGACGGGTCCACTGACACTCCATGCTGAGACACCACGTGCCCAAGGAAGTGTACTTCTTGTGTCAATAACTTACACTTCGACAATTTCCCGTAAAGATGGTGTTGTCGACGGACTTCCAAGACTTCCCTGAGATGATCAACGTGCTCCTCCTCTGACCTTTAGTAGATCAGGATGTCATCGATAAACACAACGATGATATGGTCCAGAAACTCTCGAAAGACAAAGTTAATAAGTCCCATGAACACAGCTGGTGAATTCGTAACTCCAAACGGCATCACTACAAACTCGAAATGCCCATACCTGCACCTGAAAGCCATTTTCGAAATTTCACTGTCCTTTACCCTCATCTGATGATATCCCGATCGTAGATCAATCTTAGAGAACCAACCTGCTCCCCTCAGCTGGTCAAAGAGATCATCTATCCTTGGGAGGGGGTAACGGTTCTTGACTGTTACCTGGTTCAACCTTCGGTAGTCTATGCATAGCCTGATACCACCATATTCCTTCTTCACGAACAAAACTGGAGCAACCAATGGAGACACACTGGGTCTAACCAAACCCTTCTCCATTAGATCGTCAATCTGAATCCGTAACTCCCGCAACTCTAAAGGTTCCATCCGATAAGGGGTCATCGAAATTGGATGGGCACCAGGTTATAAGTCTATCCCGAACTCAACGTCACGTCAGGGGGGGGGGGGGGTAGAGTCACAACCTCATCAGGAAAAACATCGAGGAACTCCCCCAACAACCTCTGGGACATCCATCATCTCTGTATCAGCTGGAACCACTGATAACCTGCCTAACAAGGAAAGGAGAGGCTCCACACGCCAACTTCCTGTCTGATATCTCCTCTCACCAACAAAATATACGCGCTCCCCATCCACGTCGGAGAACATGGCTCTTCTCCGGAAGCAGTCGATAGCGGCACTAATAGAAAAAAACTAGTCGATGCCTAGGATGACATCGTATGTCTGCATCTGTAATAGAAGAAGGTCCCCACTAGATCGATGTGGTCCCAACGTCAGCCCACATCCCCGAAAAACACAAGATATGCTGGTCTAGCCACCAACTGGTGTACTCAGTACCAGTGGTATGGAAAGTCTCTCTACGTCTTTTCCCAAAGAATGGGCTAGACCATGTGCAGAAAAGGAGTGCGAAGATCCCGAATCGAACAAAGCAGAAACAAGTGTGCTGAACAAACAAGTCATACCTCGTACCACCTCTGGTCCTGCCCGAGCTGTCAACTATGTTGTGTGAAACTGTCCAAGCCCAGCTCCTCTGCCTCTCTGATGTCATCCACTTCCCAGACCATGCCCTTGTCGAGGTCCCTGAGGAGCAACCTGAGGTCAGCCTCCTCCTGCAAATTCTTCCCTCGGAGGGGCATTGTCCCACTGCTGCTGGAAAAGCCTCACTGGCAACTGGTGCTACTGAGGTGGGAGCTGAACCTACCCACCTCCACCGTACTGAGCTCGGGTCGGGCACCGACTCTGAACATGACTGAAACCTCCACAAGAAAAACACCTCGGTCCTAGGCTCGTGGAAAAGGGACGAGGACCCAAAGATCTGAACTGGAACTGCTGGGGCCTGCTCCCCACTGGCCTGAACCTGGAAGGTCCCGTCACATGAGACATGCTGCTGACTGCCTTCCCCCTCGACGAACCTGGTTGGATCCCCTCTTGGGGTGCACCTCCCCGCGAGTGCATCCTCTCTACAAACTCTACCTTCTTCTGCACTGCCAAGTATGTTGGAAGGGCGAAGGGGGTGAAAGCATACTGGAGCGAAGGACAAAGAGCCTCCTCCAAACGTCTCACCTGAGACTCCTCATTCAGAAAGAGATTCGGAGAAAAGCATAGGAGATCCTTGAACTTGATCCCCAGCTCTCGTACCGACATACTCCCCTCCTAAAGGGAGATTAACTCCTACCGCTTCTCCGCATTGATCATCGAATAAAGGAATTCCACTCAGAATTCCTTCTCAAAGTCATCCCATGGAACCTCTTCCTCTATCCTCTCTCCGAGGTAGAGCGTCCACCACTATCGCGCCACACCTCTCAGCTGACTGACTGCTAGGGGAACCCAGTACTCCCTCAGAGCACGAATCAAGGTAAAAGTGATCCCTATATCCTCAATCCACCCCTCCGTCTCCGTATCCTAAGTACTACCCTCATACTTCTTGAGGGTCTGCTGTTGGAAAGAATGGAGAGTCTTCTGCAACTGGCTATCTTCCTCCTCTCAGTCAATCCTCAACTGATCGACCACCTGAATCTGCTGGGTCTCGGCCGTCTGAGCCACCCAGGGATGACGTCCAGGTGCCACAGCTGTACAGTAAACAAGGATCGCCTAAGCCCAAGTAGTAAGGAAAAACTCAAGGTTTTATTTTATCATTTTATTTCAATTTCTTTCCCAGAACACCCAAATCAAGTAAAACACAATCATGATGATGCATGTACCTTACCTAGGGTCTCTACCTTGCAATCAATGTAGTCTCACTTGGTCGTTCGGTAGGCTCAGAGTCCTTGCATCGGATCATGGGGGGCCCTAAAATCCAGTGTCCTAGCCGGTCTTCCCTGGCATATGTCACGCACCAAGATTTACTATCACTGTTGCCCTACCATCCCATGCAATCTTCATTGTGCCTAACTCTAGACTCCATCCTATCTCTCAACCATCACCTATGATACCATTATTTCACGACCCCTCCCACCAAAGATTCCCCTCTTGAGCTGAAAATGGAGAAAGGGAGATAATGACCCTCGATTCCTGCCTCCAGTAGGCCCCAGGGTGGCGAATAGAACCAAGGGTATGAGTTTTTCACAAATATGGGAGGCATTACCCTTTTTATTTTTAAAGATCGGGAAATAGGACAAGTCAACCACCAAAAAGGAAAAGAGCAAGTGTATAGAAATAAAACCAAACCAATCCCACATGCATGTTTACACAATTTATAACAAGGTACAAGTACAAGAAAGCTCAAAGTACAATACCAAAAGAAAACAAAGGTACAGCAACAGCAACAACTCCAACTGTCCGACTAGTAGGGTCCTTCACGACCCTGGTAGTCCTCCTGGAAACCTGAAAGTAAACATAGGGTGAGCATACAAGTATACTCAGCAGGGAAACCTAAAGATCTCATGCACAAGTGGGGAGACATCCTAATGTCCTGTGAGAACAACTGAAGAAACCTAGAAAGAAATTATATCCACCCAACCTCACCTGCCACACTCACAAAAACACAATCACAACAGGTAGTAGTAGTATATAAGAACAAGAGTATTGGGTACCCTGCACCATTTCCCTTTAGTTAGCTGCTCTTCCTAGCAACGAACGTACAGATGCTGCCATACTCTCCCCGCCCACACACACCTGGGCCTCACAACCACGTATCCCGCCCGCACACACCTAGGCCTCACAACCTCGTATCCCACCCGCACACACCTGGGCCTCACAACCACATCTCCAGCCCGCACACACCTGGGCCTCACAACCATGTATCCCGCCCGCACACACCTGGGCCTCATCCCGAAGATTCTTGGGAAACAGTAGAACTTTCCCAAAGAGTCTTGGGCTAAAACCACCCCAATTGAAACCTACCCGAAGGGTCTTAGGTGTAAGGTCGCCTCAATCCATCACAGCCTAGGGGGGAAGGAGCAGGAAAGAGCTAGTAACTAAGGGAAAAACACCCTCTCCGATAAAATGGGAGTGTTCGGCACTAAGTGCTCAACATGGGTGGGGTGAGATAAAACACAAAAGATATAGATATATATATACCAAACACACAGCCCAAACTATGGCTTCTAAATAGAAAACTGAGCACGTGCCTCGGCACTGGTACCACGAAGTATGCATACAACAAACAATCCCAACCCCCTTTAGGTTTTTACATCTCAGTAGAAATAGTTTATTTAGTTCCTTAACTAGTGGCAAACTATCCACAACCAACCACATAAATAGTTCGTAAACATATCCCTTCCATCCACAAATCAAGTTAGGAAAAACACAACCAGCACAGTAAAGTCCTTCTTATCAACCAACCAACCCCATTGGTTATTAATTCCATTTCATTACCATGTCCCACCATTTATTAACTCTTCCACTTTTATTTAATAAACACAACCCAAATCTTGTTCACATTCAACCCATCCCTACAGCCCCGCTGCCAACCACCATAACCACAACCACACCGTACATCATTATCCCTTTAATACCATTTATTTATGCCCCACTGCCCATCACCAATGTAGCATTTAAACCAACCCACAACCAAGTCAACCGCAGCCCCGCTGCTCACCCGATCCACAAAACCCCACAAAACACCCCCATCACGTGTCACGTAACTAAGCCAACACCCACATGTTCATTATTTCATTTTGTTTAACCAGGATGATCACCCAAGGGTTCCATATTTTAAACAGAAAACTTTACGTGATTAACCAATTTCCACATTCCACAAAGTTTTCATCCATAAGAAAAATCCAGAAGGAGGGGGAAACATTTAATTGCGTAAGCAAAGGCCCCCAACGACCATGATTTTCTGTAGGTAGAATCTCATTCAATTCACAACTTAATATCACAGGATATAAAGTAACAGCAAACACAACTTTCCAACCCCTTTATAAGATAGTTATTATCTTTATTTAAAGGTTCAAATGTTTCTCATGAAAACAATAGGATACCCACCCTGCATGATGCACAAATTAGAGAGATGAAGGTAAGATCCCTACCTCAATAGGTTCTGGTCGCAATGCTCCCCCGGATCAACTTTAGAAGACGTATGTCGGCGTCTGTCACTTCCGTCAAGTCCCGAAAAACCTCCTCGGGTGGAAGTCAGAAAGGAAAGTCCAAAGTAAATACAACGGATCCAAGCTCGGAAGTTCCTCCTCGTCGTTACGATCTCGTGGCCACTGACGGATCGTAAATTGGAGCTCGGGCGAAGAAGTTATGGGAGAAAAGGAGTCTTTGAGTCTCTTGGGAGAGCTCTGCTCAGAGGAAGGGGAGGAGAGGATTGAATTGAAATGAGGAGGGGACCCATCCTTTTATAGGCGAGAAAAGGAAATGTACATGGCGTGTACTTTATGGTACACGGCGTGTACTCAGTTATTTCACACGGTCTCCACACGGCTTCCAACACAGCTTCACGGCCATTGACTGGTCAACACACGGCTTGAGGGTAACACATATGCGGGGAGGGACTACACGGTATGTAGTTTAGACACACGGCGTGTACTCATTTATTGCACATGGTAAGGACACGGCTCCAGCACGGTACACGGCCGTTGACTGGTAACGCGTACGCGGGGAAGGACTACACGGCATGTAGAACTGGTCACACGGCATGCACCCATTATTCCACACAGCAAGGACACGGCCTTCAACACGGTGTATACCTGGAAATGGGGTACACGGAGTGTACTCAAACTACACGGCGTGTAGTTTCAAAATTCTAGAAAGTGTGGGAAAAGTCCATTTTACCCTCCCGAACACTTCTTGACCTTCTTTTTGACAAAGGAATGGGTCGGAGAGGTATGGGCCATTACAAGGCGAAAACCCAAAACCTACAGAAAGACTAAAAGACTCCAATTACCATAATACCTAGCCCTACTACCATCTCCCAACTCTATACCTTAGGAAAATAAACCATATTTCATAGGGAAATTTCCCTTATCTAGTCCTTAAATCATGAAGTCTACAAGAGTACCAAATTTTAGTATTAGTAGGGTGTGAGTACGACTCGATAATCCTCCACCAACAGTATCCCTAAATAAATCTAGCTAATTGAAAGTACATGTGGAGTGTAATAAATAAATAATTTCACATGCCTAAAAAAATAAATAAATAATAAACATATTAACATAGGATCTATAGTGAATCCTATGGATGGTCTAACCTTCTTTGACTAGTTTTGGGTGTCTTTGAGCATGTATCAAATACCTTTTCAACCTAATATCCCAAATTATATCACAAACCACTACATATCAGGTGTATTCTTAGTATCATAAACCACTATTTTTTAGGTGTATTGTTGGGATTACAAACCTCCAAATATCATGTATCTTTTCAATATCACAAACCACCACATGTTGGGTGTACTCTTAGTATCACAACCCAATGCATCAGGTGTATTCTCAGTTATCACAAACCACAACCTCAGATGTATTCTAGGTATAAAAATTTATTCAAAACATAACCCATTAAAATTTCCAATTTCCAATTTCAAAATAATTTCATAAATACTAAATTATTCAAGGTGTTTCATAGAATTCAACTCACCTATAGTTTTAAACAATTTTAAAAAAGTAATTTATCAAGGTAAAAATAACATTTTTTTCAAATAGTTTTTAATCTAAGGGACATGTTTGGAAAACTGACATGACACACAATAAAAGTACCTATGGAAAATGGAATGGATATGGGAGAAACTTGGAGACCACTTACCATAGGTATATAAGTATCTTCTCGTTAGATATTGTTCCTTTATTTGAATTAGAATGGGAGAAAATGATATAGAAGAAAAACCATGAAAAATTATATAAATTGGGTAAAAATTATGGAACACAACCTATAAGTGAAGAAAAGAAAGACAGGATATGAAAGGAGTCATAGACCCACCATAAGGCCTTGATCACATCAAATGGAAACTAAAATGACCAAAAATTGATGAATATTCTCCATGAAGGGGGAGAGGATCAAGGGGTGTGTTATTTAGGGGTTTTAATCCAAAAATTAAGGAAATCGGGTTAAGGGGGGAAGATTATTTAAGGGGAAAAATTTTAAAATCACCTATTTTTACTTGGGTTCAGGATTTAACCACATTGTTGGCCAAACCGTGCATCAACCATGTGATATACACTACCTACAAATCTTTCACCTTTCACGGTGAGGTTAGTATTTGAAAAATTATGTTCAAAATATGTCAAATTTCTCTATAATAAACTTCTAGTTTTTTCATTTTTTTCATAGACCGTTTCACATGATTTTATAAACTTTTTTACTCTATTTTTCACACACATAGTTTGGTTTCATGATTAGCAAAAACTGTGTGCTAATCGTGCATCCTATTTTACTTCTCGAAAAACTAAAATTCCAAGACCCAAACTCTTCAGGAACTCTTGAGGCCTCACACACTCCATTTTATACTCCTTAATGAAAAAAATAAGGGGGTTTTCATAAATTAAAAGGACTCATACCTCTCTAGAATGGTGGGTTTTTACAGAAGTTGACCTATAGAAATTTAAAATATAGGGGAATTGAACATGAAGAAGTACCGAATTGAGAATTAAGATTTAAAATACAATTCTATAGAATGAGGAACATTTTTTATTTTATTATAAAATTAAGAATGATTTTAATACACCGTAATATTTATAGATAATGTTTTATGGAATTATTTATAACAAAATACAAAGGGATAGAATGTTTCGACCAAAGCAGTTATGTTTTGGATTTTTTGAATATAGTTATTAGGTTTCCAAAATTTATTAGGTTTCTTTTCAATCATTGGAGTGAAAAGTTTTTCAATCACTTATTGACAAGAAATTAGTAGTAATTAAAGACTTGGGTTATGTTATAATTTTCATTGAAGATTTAGATAAATGAAAGGAATAACTTTTTTGGGAAGCATTACAATTGTAAATGAATTACAACAGACACCTTCATTGATATCTTCATAATGGTTATGGAAATGGTGTGATTTGATATGAATAATTTTTATGATTAAATGAGGATAAAAATTAGAAGTATGGATTATATTTTTAAAATAATATATTCTCAAAGTAGAAAGTAGAAATCAATGTAAAAGGATAAGGACCATGCCATGACTGATATAGATAGTTGGAAAGTAGGAAAAGAAGAAATATTCATTAATAAATAAGTATATTTATCTTTATACATAATAAGTTATAGGAATATTCAAAACATTATTTCCTCTATTAAAATTTTAGAAGTAGTGTCCACGTTGTAAGGGAATCCATTGTGCCACCAAGAGACTTCAGGGATTTCAATTATACTGGCTATTTGAAGAAACCTGTATCATGGAATTCAAGGTAATTCTATAATGTGGTGCATATTATGCTTCATGGAAGATATATAAGAAATCATGATTTCTAATTTTTTGTGTTTTGGGTTACACACAACAATATAGAAGGTCACATAGAAATGATTGAAACGTGGATTTAATAGCTACTAGAGTTTTGAAGGTTCATGTGTCATGGATGATATACCAGGCCACAATAGATCCAATTGTAATATATGATTGAGAGAGAACCATGTAATGCAGTTTCGGTCACATCATGGTGCAATTTGAGATGAATTATAGTGTCACTAATAATTTAGAGATTTCCACACAACTAATAATTTCTTCACCATAATATTTATATTTTCTAAATAAGTTTGATGCATCCCATGTTGTGGTTTATATATTATTCCCTAACTCGGTTAAAGAAAAATAAGGACCACACTTTAATGTATTGGGTGGATTTTGGAGGATAAGTTATTGGAATAATGGATTAAATAATTTTATTATGATTATAAATATTTTCATTGTGGAATAATAAACAATGTCAAAACATGTTCAAATGATGAAAAGATTTTAATAATTTCACTGTGATATGCTCGTAAGTTAAAAAAATATTTCTTTGTAAAATTTGGATTGTTTCATTAGACTTAGATCATTCTATAGGAGAGAATACTATGTCTAAATTATGGGTGTTTATTACAATAATATATTATGAATAAATGTTCCACACCACCAAGATTGAGTAATTGGTACAAATCATGCCATAATGGAGAAGTCCACAACATAAACTAATAGTTTCTAGCTTGTCTAGAAATTATAATGGGTTGTTTATATAAAGAAGTTTTTATCATGATTTTATGGATTAATTTGAATTTAATGGAATTTAACTAACACCAAAAAAAATATGTGGTACCCCTGTAATAATTATACATACTTTTATGAAGGGGAATTAATCACAACCCTAAAATTAACGGGGTTGAGTATAAGGATCCTATATAACTTATTATAGCGATTTTAGAGAATGGTAGATAAGAGACCATTTTTAATTTACAATTTTATGAATAAAAATCAAGTTATACAATGAATTGTTTCATTTCTATATTTCATTTAGTTCATGTAGAGGAGTCTTGATAGAAGAGTACAATATTACCATTTCAAGATCTGGTTTAAGAGGGTAGATTTTCATAGTATGATTCAATGTTATAATTATCCTCATATATAGAATAAGTGTTATTTCTATGTTCACATTTGGAAAAAAAGATTCAATACTCAGGAGAAGAGGATTATATCATTTAGGTTTGGAAGAGGAAGACACAAGACTCAATAACCTGTAAGAATATTCTCTAATCTAGATTGAAAATATTAGAGAAGAAAAGGAAAATTTTATCAATGAAACTCTTTGGAAAATGTGAATGTAATGTTTATTAGCAGCCTATACTAATTTATAATGTTCCCTGATTTCTATAAAATATTAAATAATACATGTAAATTTATAAACTATCTATGTCTTTTTTAAAGTAGTTCACATAGGGAATGAGAGGGAGTGACTCTTGGATCAACAGTTTGTCTTTCCTAAACCTTTGTAATAACTATAGTGAGTAGTATTACATCATGGTACATTTTCTCCTTGATAGTGTAAGATCCTTTGATTATTCTTTATTATTGGACTAATTAAAATTATCATATAATATTCATGCTTTTAATTTATATATTTGATCTCAAGATTTAGTGTGGTTTTTTAAAAATTAATTGATCAGCAGGTTGAACATTTTTCTTACTAACATGGAATCATGATACTAGAAGAAAACATTTATAATTTAAAAACACCCTGATTCACCCACCCCACCCCCCTCAAGGTGTATCGAGTTTCTATATACTCTCCTAGATCATATGAAAATATTTCCTTGGAGATATCATACCACCCTTGTCCTTTTTTCACCTGATAGAGATCACGAGGATGATAAAACATAGAGTATGAATCTATGTCATTATGAAGATTTTGCAGCACACAATTCCTGGATGCTAACATGGGGAATTGGATGTCCCGTTCATTTTATAAGTGTTTCACAAATAAATGGTGATCCTCTTCACTTTACTCATTATAAGGCTCAGTAAGAATAAGGTATTATTGTATATAAAACATCCTCTCTAGTAATAGTACAATGCATAAGTTCCAATACCACTCCTAGAAGTTTGTATAGGTAAGAAGATTATATTTATCCAATATGGATCATTGGTAAAGTGATTAAGTTTACTTTCACTCCATTTTATATAAAAAATAAAATAATATAAATTACCTTGATTATAGATTTCTAAAATAATTAATTAATTTAATTAGTTTCTCTATAATTTATCAAATCCCAATAACTATTTCCTTTATATTCTGAATATCTAACCACTAAAATATTCTTATTGAAAGGATCCATATTTCCCTTATCATAAATCTAAATATGGAGATGAAAATTACTTAAAGGTATTTAGTTAGGCTTTAATTTCTTACTACATTAACTCATAGCTCCTTGATTCATTGATTAGACTCACCAATCCAAAAAACTTATCCTCTTATTTCATAAACACTTACTTCTAAATTGTATTTAGTAGTCTATGTTTGTTTCCATTAAAATAAATTTGGTTAATTTGACCCATTATCTTTATTAATACTCCTCTATAAAAAAGTTCCCTTAACTATTGATAAACTGTCACTTTAATTATGGTTTCATCCTAAATCTAAACATGGAAGGCATTATGTGGATTAATATTTTAATTTATAGATTTTGTTTAACTTATGCATTAATATTCTTTATTTTATTCTTCACAAGCTTCTTAATATTTTGTGGATATTACATAATTAATTAACCATATCAAATAAAATAATTTACTCTATTAATTTTATTTTATTTTATCATAGCACGATTTTAATTTATTTATCTTATGTAATCACATTTAACCATCCAAATAAACCATGCATCATAAAAATAAATAAATAATAATTCATAGATAAAATAAAATAAATATGTACTGTGATTAAGAGATTTTATCTATCAATTGGTTTATCAAGTGGTGAAAAACCAACCTTTACCCTAGGTGGAAACTCTTTGAGGCAACACTTGGTTAAATTTGTAGTATTTATCCATTCTTTTATATATCTCCTTAGTTATATTCATCTCAACTCAGTACCTAAATCACCTCCTCTAGTTGGGATCTATATTCTTAACAAATGTTTACTCACATAAAATTTTGGGGAACCAAGGGTTTAGGGTTTCATAAAATAATCCTTGAACACACATGCCTTCACATAATAATATAGGTAAGAACTATTTATATAATTGCTAGAATTTATTTAAATTTGTTCTAATTATTATAAATTTACATTAATTAATAAATTAATCAAAAAATCAATCAATTAATTAATTATCATAATAATATATCTCAAAAATCCATGACACATAATAATAATCCCATCTTTTATTATTTTAAATGGATTAAATTAATTTTATTTTTATTTTAAAATGAGTAAATACACAGTGTGTACTTAGGAGGATACATAGTATGAACCTTTATACATCATATTAAATCCATTGGTAGAATTTAGTACATATAGGATGTATATTTTCACTCTACATACCATGTAACACATGTTGTGTATGATCCATGTTGTGTACTATGTATTTAAAAGGAATGTAATCCCACATGGCATGTCACGATATACACGGCATGTAGTTCCATGGATCTAACTGCATAGTCTTCATGGTGTGTATGACTTCACAACACTCCATAAATATATGTGGTGTGGTAATGTGTGTGAAGTACACATCATCTATGATGACCGTTACACACTGTGTAGTAGTATATTTTATGTGGTAAATAATTATTATGTGTGTATACCCACATGACACATAGAAAAACACTTGGAATGTACCTGTTAAGAAATGAAACCTATCATGTAGTGTGTACATCCAACTACATGTCATGTATTTTATGGCTCACATTAATTTTTCCAAATTTTTACCCATAGTAAATTTTAAAAATTAACTAGTGTGTGCCTTATATGGGTTGAAACATGTTACACAATAAGTAAATTCCAATTATATGTCATATAGTTTGTGTCTTGATATGATGTTTGGCTAGCAATCAATATACAACATGTAATAATGCCATATGTTAACCACATGGCTTTCCATGGATTATACAGGATCAAACTCATGTGGGGTTACATGGCTTGTACACCAACTACACATGGTGTAATCCCTATCAAATAATGTGTCGTGATAATGGTAAATACATGAAATTTAAGTATGTCGTGTTCTAAGTCACACGGTGAGTAGATATTTATGTGGATTATACCCTAAGTGAGTTGACCATGAGTACATGATGAATAGATTTCCATTACATTTTGTGTATCTATGTCATGTAGCCTGTAACCTTCGTACCTATGGATAGAATCTTCAGTAATTTTTTACATATATTGTCTCATTCTTGGACATATGAACTTGGATGAGTGTGTTATCTTGAACATTTGAATAAAAATAAAAATAAGGAAAATAAAAAAAAATCAAACAAATGAATTAAATTGATCAAATAAATTATAGTAAATTAAAAATTATAATGTGAAAACTTTGATACCACATAAAAGTTATGGGGCACACCAAAAGGGTTTGTCATGTGCTCAATTTTTAATTTTCATCACTTTAAATAAATGATATCTGAAGAACATGAGGAATTAAAACTTAAAATCTCCTTAATTTATAATTAATTTAAAAAAAATACATTTAATTATTTAATTCCCTTAATCAATTATAGGTGTTGCTCTTAATGCATTGTCATTATGAAGGAGAATCTAAGAAAGGATTCTATTTGGGATGATGGGGAAATTATTGATACAATGAATCCTTTACATCCTTTAATTTTTAAATCATAATATACTTTTTATTGAGTTTGATTTATCGTTAAATTTTGTTTTTTATTTTTTTTTGTCTTGAGGGATGATATTTTAGTGAAGTTAATTTCATGCAAATATTAACCTCACCACATGTACAAGCACTATATAAGTGCATGATTAATTCCATAAAAAGATATGAAGGTATGTTGAGTTCATCAAAAGATGATAAATATTCTTCCAATTTAATTTCAAATGACCCCAATCAATGCAGAAGCAGATTTCTGGTGGTGTGTCTTTAAAAAGGACCATTACTTCCATGATTTGAAGAAAAAAATGAGAACAATCATACAAAAATGGTTGATATATTTAAAAGATATACCAAGTCATTTTGAATCCTAAAACAACTTATTATCGATTGATTCAGATAATTTTAGTTTTTCATTCTAATGGTTTCTCTTGGAGAATCTATTTTTGAGGTCTTAATTATAAATGATCTATATTCTACTATAATAACTGTTTTGTTTTTGATCATTATGGTTGAGGTATTCCAACTATTGGAAGACAAATATAGGGTTTTTCAATTGTTCTGATCAAGGTCTTCTAAGGATTGGAAGATATATTTATTTCTAATCGATTTTTTTAAGGGATTATGGGGATAGTAAGATAGAACTAGCTTATTTAGGGTTGAATTCGGGGGATTTCATGGATAAGAAGATATGTACCTTTGATTATGTTGAAAGATCCTCCTTGCACTTTGGATTAAAGTGTAACTTTATAAAATCCTTTAAAAAGTATTTGGATTACAATGCAATTCCTAATGTTTTATTAATTTTTCATAGTGTATATATTTTTTACTTTTACATATTTCATATTATGAAAAAGTTTTGAAAAATAATATTTATATTCGGTTAATAAGTTTTATAATTTGATATGTTTACACTATGTTTACAAGTTTTATACTTGTTTGTATTATTGATTCTTTTATATCAATTTATTAATTGTATAATTTACATTGTACTTAATCTATATATTTTTATTTACACATAATTTACACTAATAAACTCTAATTTGAATGAATGATTGTATTTTTGGTAAACTTACAACTAGAGGTGAAATAAAATTATAAGTCATGTTTTATATTACAATTTACCCACTCTGGTAGTTTTTATACCATATTTATCTAGGAGA
This sequence comes from Viscum album, assembly GCA_963277665.1. Classification (NCBI taxonomy): domain Eukaryota; kingdom Viridiplantae; phylum Streptophyta; class Magnoliopsida; order Santalales; family Viscaceae; genus Viscum; species Viscum album. Next base: position 1,228,996,273 of record OY728163.1, on the reverse strand, counting down.
ACACCATGGATCAGATCCAAAATCTACTATGTTATAATAATTAATACTTTTTAATGATACCAACACTTGGTATCAGAGCAGGTCTCTAGAGTTGAGACTATGCCGGGTCTTTTATTTCTTGATTTTCTATTTTTCATCAAAATTTCTTATCTTGGTTTTTACATAAACTAATTATTTGGTTGAAATAAGCTTTTTTATAATAGTAATATCTATTCTATCACATAAAATATTAATCTTAATCATCCTCCGATATTTAATGAAAATGATTATGAGTACTTTCATGATTGTATGAAGACTTTTTTTAATAACATTGGAATGAAGAAATATCTGAGGTTAACAAAAAATTATAATATTTTAGAGGATATTTCTAAGTTTTATAAAGATAAGAATATTGAGTTTCAAGATAACTTTAAATATAAAAATACTTTGTTGCTATTGATGATGAGAAACATTTAAAGTCAAATATCGTCTTGTAAAACTGCTAATGGGATTTGGAAGAAGCTGTAGGTTACTCATTTCAGAACTTCCAAAGTTCCTGAAACCAGAAACGTTTTGTTACATGTTAATTATATATAATTTTATTTTCTATTTAGATATTCCAATTATCTAATGTATCAGTGCTTTATGACTCTTGTGAATAGTCTACAATCACTAGGTTAATAGGATATGTTGTATAGTCAGCAAGTTGAAAACGTTATAGATATACTTCCAAATGAGTGGAAGTATAAATTTATAGTTATTAATGATACTAAGAACTTGTATAGGTTAATTATTTATTTTTTTTTATTGGAATTATCATGCAATATAATATGTGATTAAAAATATATTTTGATAAAGAGAAGAGGAAATTGTATTTTTGTTTGAATATAATTTTGGTAATGGTACTTATATAGTTTTAAATCATAGATCTACTCTTAAAAATAAAAAATCCAATAATTATTCATATGGTAGAAAAGTTAAGTCTATTAAAGGTGGGATTTTTTAATTATTAAGGTTAATGAATAATAATATTAGAAATAAAAACTTTGGGTATGATTTTCTAAAATAAATAAAATAAAACATGATAAGAAAGAAGATTTTGATGTAATTTATTATGAATATAAGAAGACCAGTCATATAATACCAGATTTCCCAAATTTGAGAAGAAAAGATTGAAATTAAGTAGAATTTATAAAATTATAGGGAATAAAAGTTTAAAATCACTTAACACATGGATTTTTAGCGGATTATATACAACTTGTGATAGTTCATCGAAAGAAAGTGGTAGTGATAGTCAAAATATTATTGGATTCTATGTTAATTTTCCTAAATATGAGAAACGTATTAGAGAAAAGGAAAATAGGTTAGGAAACAATATCTAGAATAATTGGTATATACATAGTGGTTATTTTTGACACATTATAGGAGAAAAGTCTAACTTATAGAATTTGAAAAGGTTAAACGGAGAACAATTCACTTTTTGAGATGACACATAGGGTGAAATCATCATAATCAGTGATTCTTTCCATATAATATATTTAAATTATAATGTTTTTAATGTTTTAAGACTTAATAACAACCTTTTTAGTATAATTAAACTATATAACGAGGGTTAATTTTTGAAATTCTTGATTGAAAAATATATTTCTCAAAGTTCAGATGTTACTTTAGTTCTATCTGCTGATAGGTATGAGAATTTTTACACAATTAACATAAAATATCTTAAATATTATAATTTTCTTTATTTAAGTGTAATTTAATATTTTTATAACCTTTGGTATATAATATTAGTTCACTACAACTTTCAATATTAACTAAAATTTCGAGAAAATTTCTTTTTAGGGATTTACTAGAACTTAAGTTCAACTCAACAAAATTTTGTAATCCTTACCAAATTGGTAAGTAACACAAACCTAGTTTTAAACATATTAATGAAGTATAAACTTTCAAATATTTACAGTTAGTTCGCATGGATCAATTTATTCTTACACAAACTAGGATAATTGGGGTGAATCATTATGTGAAAGTCCATGTTGATGATTATAAAATATTTACCTGTATCTATTTTCTCACCCAAAATTCCAAAACATTTTTTTTAATTTTCATAATTCTATTAAAAATGAGAAAAACCTAAATCTGATTACAGTCCTGAGTGATTGTGGTGTTGAGTTTAAAAATTCATATTTTAAAAGTTTTTGTAGTAAGGAATTTATTACTCATACTTGTTCATCACCAAGAACACCTCAACAAAATGTAGTAGTTGAAAAAAGAAATATAATTATTAATGAAATGAATCAAACTTTGTTGAATAAATATTATTTTGATAAACATGTTTTTTCTAATTATATGAGTAATACTTTTTATACTATAAATTGAGTTTTACTTTTTTTTCTTAATAAAACTTTTTATGAGTTATGTTCCAAAATAAAATGAAAAATTGTATACTTCAGATTCTTTGGAAATAAATTATTCATTTTTAATACTAGAGATTAACTTTATAAATTTGATCCAAAATTAGATGAATGAATTTTTATTATTTATCCTAACACTAGTAAATAATATAGAGTTTTTAATAAGTGAAATAATATTTTCTAGGAAATAGTTCATTTAAAATTTATTGAAACATGTCCTTTTTTAAAATGTCTAAAAGTTGATCTGATAGATGATGTTTTTGAAAATACTATTTATTTACTAGAAGTTGAACTATAACTATGAAAAGTGAATCCATTATAAGTTTGTTAAATGGATTTTAGATATATATAATCTACTTCAATGAAATATATATAATATATAGTTGAGGAACAACTTACTGTTAAACTTAAGAACCATTCGATCTTAATCGATCATCCCACTACTAATATCATTAGAGATATGGTTCAACCATTCAAAAATAAAAACTCCTTAATAAATTAATGTGATCGTCATGCATTACTAACTCAATTAGAATATAAAATGACAGATGATTCCTAGGGTGATGCAAGTTGGACAAGGGTTATGCAAGAGTAGTTTAGTCAATTTGAATAGAACCATGTTTTTACTTTTGTTGAATGGCCAAAATAACTTCTAATAATTTGAATAAAAAGGTTTTTTAGAAACACAATGTTGAAAATGTGATAATTTTTAAGAATAAATTTGTAATTCTTTTTAATGTTTATTTTCAATAAAAACATATATACTATAGTCATACATTTTCACTAATACCTAATCTTGAGTCTATAAAAATTCTATTATCCTTCACAACACATATAAATTTTCATTTATTTCTAATATATGTAAAGTTATTTTATTAATGTATGTTCAAGAGGAATTTTACATTGAGATACCTCCTAGTTTTGAAGATATAAAATTTAGAGAACATGAATTTAAACTTACCAAAGCTCTTTAAGCCCAAAAAAAAGTTCCAAGAGAATAGTATTATAGACATACCAGATTATTATTTCAAAATAATTTTATTAAGGGAAACCTTGATCTAACTCTAGTTATAATTTTTTTAAAGGCACCGTCATTGTTTAAATTTATATTAAATAAATTATTTTTGTCAAAAATTTAAAATCTATTTCTGATGATTTTTTAAAAATTATGAAGAGTAATGTTTAAATGATAATGATAGGTAAACTCAATTTTTTCCTTCATTTTTAGTTTTCTCAAATAACACACGGAAAAATTTTAACCCAACATAAATTTATTATAGATTTACAAAAAAAATGGTTTTGACAATGCCTTGAGTATTAATACTCAAGTGGGTGCCTTAATCAAACTTTATCTTTATGAATCTGTAAAATCAATTGATCTAAAAAATTATATATTTATGATCAGAAGTTAATTATATTTAATAGAAATTCGACCAGAAATTATGTTTTCAATAATTTTGTTTGTTATATTTCAAGAAAATTGAAAGTAATTATAGTTAAAATATGAATAATATTTTTTATTATTTAAAAGGTCCATCATAACTTGGTCTCTTTTATTCTTCCAAAACTGATTTGACTCAAAAAAGTTACTCAAATTATGAATTTTGAGGCAATATATTAGATAGTAATAGTACTTCCAAAACATTTAATTTTTTATATGAATCATTAGGTCTATGTTCAGTCATGAAGAAACACTCAAATTCACTCTCTACTTTTAAAGTTGAATATATAGTAGTTGGAAGTTTTTGTTCTCTATTTTTATGAATGAAGCACAAACTCATAGATTTTGGTTTAAAATTTTCTAAAACGTCAATCCTTTGGGATAAAACTAGTATAATTTAATTATCTAGAAACATTGAACATCAGTAATTTTAAAACACATTGACCAAAGACTCCTTTTTCTTTAGGGTCACAAAAAAATGATATATTTTTCTTCACTTTTTCAGAAGAAAAAAAATCATCTTGTTGACATTTTACCTAAACCTTTAAATTATTATCGATTTGAATATATCTTGATAAATTTTGGAATGATCAATCTAAAATGATCTTCAATTCACTTTTTGTTCAACCAATATCCTGACATCGAAGAACTCCTTGAAAGGGGTGGAAAATAATTTTTTTTTTAAAATTTTCCATTGTATTTATGTTGTTATTCCAAAGATCATTCTAATTTGAAATTTATAATTATTTTAAATATACCTAATTGAAATTGTTTTTATTAAACTTTGATTTATTAAATTCATTTAGTTGTGAGATTTTCTTAGAAGATTGCTTTATCAATATAAAAAATATTTTAAAGCAAGTTAAAGATATACTTTGAGACATAAAAAATTATTATTTGAGTATTCACCTAAACTGTATTAAAAAGAAAAAGTTCATTTGTAGGTATAAAAAGATAAATTATAGGAGGAGTTTCAATTTTACTTATATTATTTTTCCATGAATTTATCTAAATATTTATAATATTAAAAATGGGTGGAAGTTTTTCCATGTCTATGTTTTCTTGATTAATTGAATAATACATTTTATAAGGGAGAGGGTTCTAAATATTCAATGGATGATACATCCATAAGTTCAAAACAATTATTCCTAGAGAAACAAAATTAATTGGAATTTTCTTGTGTTTATATTCTTTAAAAAAGTATAATTTCAATTTATACTTTAATTATCTACTATATTATTTTAAATGGGATAAATTAAAAACAATCACAAATTGGGAGATATTAAATTTTCATTCTCATATATGATTATTTTTAAAAGGTAGAGGTAATTTTAAAAAAATGGTAAAGATGCAATTTTCATCTCCATGAGTGTTTCTTTTTATAAATCACAAATGGGGAAATTTGGAAAATGATAAAAATATCCTTCTTTAAATTGTATGGGGGATAATTTTTTTCAAAATATTTTTCAAGTCAATAAGTTCATAATACATTGTACTACAATTTGTGAAATAAGTATACGAATATGTTTAACTGTGTTTATTACAGAAAATTTATTTATGATAGATTGAAAATTGGAAGTATTTTTCTAAAACATTTACATTCCCTTACAAATCATATTCTTTTTTAAAAGGGTGAGATTTTTGGAGAAGTTGGGAAGATTTTTTAGATAATAAATCCTTCATATATTTTGTTTTTTAAATCACAATATACTTTTTAGTGAGTTAGATTTAACTTTAAATATTTTTTTGTTGTTTTTTTTTTGTGAGAAGGATGAAAATCCAAGGAACTGAATTTTCTGATAAGATTAACTTCACTAGATGTGAAAGAACAATAGTGGTGGATGATTTATTTCATTAAAAGATGTTAATCTAAATTGAGTTCATTTAAAGATGATGAAGCTAATTTTTATGTCATTACAACTTACTCAAAAGAACATGAAATCCAATCGTAACTAGTTTTTAAATAAAAAAGAGCATTACATTTAGTATCATGACGAAAATATGAGAAAAATAGTAAAATGATTTTTAAAATCTCAAAAATATCTACTAATTTGTTTTGAATATTTAAATTTCTTTTTATCGAGTGTACTTCTGATAATTGTAGTTTTTCTTTATTAGATTTTCACTTGGCAATTACATTTTCTACGTTCTCCTTGTAAATTCTATAAGTTATCTTATTGTAATTTTTTTGTTTCTGATCGGTTTCATGAGGTTTATTGAGGGTAGGAAGATATAGATAGATTTTTTTTATCATTCTGGTCAAGGGATTCCTAGGATAGGAAAAAATATAGTTTTTTAATTATTCTAACTAATGGATTTCATGGATAAGAAGATATATCCACTTTTAGTGGGTTTAAATCAAGGGATTTCAAGTATATTAAGATAGGTACCTTAGATTAGGATGAAATATCCTCCTTGAACATTAGATAAAAGTAAGACTTTATAATATCCTTTAAAGGAGTATTCAAATTATAATCCAATACTTTTTGTTTTGTTAACTTTACATAGTGCATGTATATTGTACTTTTACATTTGTTATATTTTTATGAATTTTTGATAAACTAAATTTCTATTGTGTTAATAAATTTTATACTTTTTAATATTTCCACTATTTTTACAAGTTTTATATTTATATATATTTATATTAATTTTATATTGATTTATAAATTTGTGAATTTTTATTTACACTACATTTTATTTTATAAACACTGATTTGATTAGAAAATTATATTTCCATTAAACTTACTACTTGAGATGGAAGAAAATTGTAATTAATGTTGTTGACTACAATTCACCCTTATTATAGTTTGTTTTTCATATTTATCTAGGACCATAGATTCCTCTAGGTGTATCCATATATGATCTATGAATCTCCAACCACCATTATTTAATATCTGAGTGTTAGCATGGTAGATTCAAGTGTTCACAATAATTCATCATTGATCAAAAAAATGATTTTATCTTATTATCTCTCCATTATTGAGAGATAGTATGGGAGAATAATTTTCTCTAAGGATTGAAAGAATTTGAGAGATATTTTCATTATACACGTTAGGTATCATGATCTCTAAAATGATATGACCTTGAAATTATACATCAGGTTAATCATTTTATAATTTCACAAAGTCCCCTTATCAATATATTTATTCTAATTAATCCCCTTATCAAATATTATTATTGTTATTATTATAATTTTCATGGACTTTAATTATTTAAATTAAATATATTAAATAAATTAATTAATATTTATTTAAAAGAATTAAAATAAAATATATCATTTCTATTGAGTCGTTAATTCAGCCCATTAATCCTTTATATAATTTATTGAACTTTTAATTGTAATATATTTATTCAAATAAATATTATTCATTCAATAAATAAATAAATATTATATTCAAAAAACTCATGAATAAATATTTATCTTGATAGTCACATAACTAAATAAATATTTATATTAATATATTCATTAAACCAGTGAATAAATATATATTTATGTATTACCTTATGAATAATTAAACAAGAGATAAAATTTAACACACATATTCTAATATCAAACATCTCATGATTAAATTAATGTGACTAAATTTACATGAATATTTATTATTTAAAATTTAGAAAAAAAATAATTATATTTGATATTAAATTCAATATAATTTAATGATATTTTGGATATTCCTCATATGTGGCCCTGTAGGTATCTTTCTTGGTGACATTAGGTAAACATACCTAAAGTTCAAGATACAACACCTCGAAATTCTAATTAAATTTAAATAATTCAATTTGTTTGATAACTTGACTTTTACAAAACACCCAACATAAATGAGCTAAAACATATTAGAATAAAATTATTAATTAAATTAATATATTAACCAATTAAAAATCATTACCTTTTGAAGAAAAATATTTAATATGAGTTAATATTTAAAAATGGTGTTTCAATAAAATCAATTTTCTTAAATATTTTAATTTCCCATTAAAAATTAAATTTGTAAATTTGATAATTTTAATTGGATAATATAAATCTAATTATTTTAAATCATCATATAAAAATTTACTTATTATGAATTTTTTGATCATTTTTTTAAAAATATTATTTTTAGTTAAAAAATTAGTGATTTACAAAAATAATAATTTCAATCATTACATCACTATGTAAGAATAACCTATAAGATTTAAAAAACCATTAAAGTAATAAAATATAAAATTAATGAATAAAATTGTGATTTTTTAAATTTTAATTTTAAAAAGAAAACCTATTCTAAATATTTTTATAACTAATGTGAAATGTCACATTAATTTAAAAAATATTTTTGGTCTTCTATTTAAATCATGTATTTTCATGGTCAGATTCGGTTTTTTCTTACCTTTTAAGCCTCATAAATGTTATTAAATTCATAATAAATAAATGTATGGATTTATAATAATTATCTAATATAGTTTTACCTTATATGTAAATTCAAAACATAAAAATTTTATTTCTCTTATAACTATTTTTATGTGATTTAGTGTATTTATATTAAAATAATTTTCCCACATCCTTAAAAAAAATTATTTATTAAACTGATTTTAAAATTTTAAATTGTAAGTATCAAATTATATAAAAAGATAAATCAAAATATTTTTAATTAAAATTAATTGATAATTGTAGAAATTAAATATCATGGTAAAAATAAATCAGGGTAAATTTTAAAATGTTAAAAAAGACCTTAAACACTCAAAATTGTATAAAAAGGATTATATGTGATTTTCTTAATAAAAATCATTTTAATATCCTATTTTTTAAATTTTGTGTCTATTTATGCTTGATTAGTAACCTTGTATTATAGAATATGTAAGGGTTACTCCCAAAACAACATTTTCCATCACTTATAAAGGGTAACATCATCACCAGTTCAAGACAATCATCACATTAGAATTACTCATTTAAAATATATCATTTTACTCTCCCAAGAACTCTCTACCTTTAACATAATCCCCTAGTCATTCATAGTTATTCGAATCCCTTTAAATTCAAGGAGACTTCCATGGAAAATTCAAGTCTTCAACATGTGTATTAGCAACTACATAGTCTTTATTATTATTTATATTCTTTGAAATTTATTTTAACGACACTAATATAATTATATTTCTATCATTTATATAATTTAATTTTACTATATTAATTTTATTATAATTATTTATTCATATACCTCACCCATTAAGAAAAATATTGTTGTCCATGTGTTGTACGCACTATGGCCTTCACGGCATATTGTGTTTCATTTTCCTTCAACACCTTACAAATTTGGATATAAGAAATATTTTAAATGATAAATATTATTTTTATAATAACTTTAATCTTTTTATATTATAAATTTAATAAACTATTAATGATATGGTCAACAAATGACCATCATTAATTTAATCATTTAAAATATTAATACTAAGCAGATAATCTTTAATTAAAATTGTGTAGTGTATTCATATACATTACTTCATCTTATAAATTTTAAAAATTATGATATATCACACAATTAAACACTAAATAGTATCATTATTCTTTTTTATAATTATATTACTATAAAATCACCTCATAATCATTTATTAAATTGGGTTATGTTCACGTTTGGGATGATTTAACCACCTTATTAAATGATTCTATGAATTTATATCATGAATGAATTTGTAAATATAATTACTGAAATAATTTGATATAAATTTTTAAAAACTAATAAAAATTGGTTCTGAATGTTTTATATAAATATTTAATTCATTAATTAAGAAAATAGAATCTGATTTTCAAGAATCACCAAAACGTGTTAGTTGCTAATTTCATCTTCAAGGATAAAGACTAAAACACTCATGAAAGGAATTTTAAAAATCAAATATAATTATAAATCATCCCTAATAGTAAGTTTAATGATATATTAATTGATAAATTTGAAATAATAATGAACATGAATGTCACAATTACGAAACTAGTAGAAAAAATCAAAACTATAAACACCTGATGTGCAAAATTAGGGGAAATCATATATATAATTTTGATGAATGAAAATGTATATTATTAAGGATTTTAATTAATTTGTTAATATGTCTATATTTTTGATACAATAGGTTAAATTTCATTCATGGAAGTTAGGAATAAGAGGTAGGGGGTTTTGTCTCAATTTCCCTTCATTGAGACAAGTATTGTATTTATGAATCTAATTACATTTATATAGTGTATATAATACATATTTTAGATATAATATCATGAATTATATTTTAAGTATTATATTTTAATTCTAATTACATTCCATATCTTTCAAGCGGTTTTAATTAAATTGTTACTCAAGCTGTAATATTTTTCTTTGTCTCAATTATGATTCTCTAAGACATGTTGCATGTTAAGAACCATGTTTTCTTTGTATCGTGTATTCAATTATAATGGAAACATTTTTATCATACTCTTTTTTTTAATTATATTTAGAATCAAAATCATGTTCCCTTATTCAAGTAGATAGGGATATAGTTGTTTCCCTAATAGTAAGGATCTTTGGCAACTCAAATTCCCTTCTTTGAGGAATAATGTTTTATTTTTAACATTGTTCTTCCATTCATGGGTTCCCACACCATAATATTTTATGATATGGTATTTTATAACCCTATTTTTTAAAATTAGTTTTTAATACAAAGAATTATTTATTACTATTTTACAATGTGGGATTTCAATAATGGTTTTGAAAATGTCATTTCAAAATCAAATGTTTTGGATCCACATTTCCTATATAAAACAGTATTTCATTTTCTAGTCTCTATTATTGGATATTATTTTAAAATTAATTTTTTCAATGAGTTTTCACTTCACCATTTGAAAATTATTTTGGAAGTGTCATTTAATTTCCTCTTTTAAATCAATGTTAAAAATGTTTTCTAAAAGTTCTTTTAGGAATTCACTTCCATTTCCCTTTTCAATTTCAAAAGGTTTTTCCCTAATAGGGTTTAACTTTCATGATTTATCCTCTAATATATATATATATATATATAATCATTTGGTGTAATTAAAACCAATATACCATACAATCTAATCCATGATAAATTCTTGGGTGGTATCATTCATGAATTCTTTTTCTCAGATATTTTTTATATATGTCAACATCCTTCTAAGATTAATTTGTTACACTATGGATGTATTTTTTTTTAAACTATTCACCTTATTATTATATATGGATTACAATCATGTTTTTAAAGTATTTAATTATTCATATACTCATGCTCTGTATAGTTTGAACATCACATTTTATATAATTATGATTGGATACTGTTCATCTAGAAAGAACGTAATCCTATTAACATAGAAAAATTATTAACATTATATATATTTTATTATGATATGGATGATTATTTTCATGTTGAATATATAATGATTAAGAATCAACCATTTCCTATGGATGGTTTATGATCATTTTATCCCATTTATTAACATAGGGAAAAGTATTTGTATTCTGTAGATTGATATTGAACTATAGATGGATATTGGAAAGTTGAATAAGTATTGTTTAACCATCCACCTACTTTCTCATGATGGGTTATGATAATGTTATACCTTTTATTGATATGGGTAAAAGCATTGGTATTCATTATGATTATTTACTACTGATAAAGGTTGATAATGTATTGATTTTTATATTATTTATTTTATGGATAATCAAGTTTTATTCCATATTATGTTCCTCAGTGAATGGTATAAAATTTTTTTGATTTCCTTTATGGTGAATGCATTTGAATTAATTAGGTAGAGGGTGGGGATAAAAATTATTTTGCCCCTGGATTCAATGATGGGTCGGATGAGACAAAATAGTATTGAATATTTGGTGTATAACTACCCATTTTAATAATATGTCTTGACTGTGGTCTAGAAAACATGTAAAGTGTCTTACCACAAGGCCTTGATAATAGGTTTTGATATCAAAAATTATTTATTCCTTCAGTATGAGATTAGTATTATTGATATCCATTTTTTATTTATTTTCATGGATATAGAATGTTTTCAGTTTCATAAGGATTGTATTTTCATGTTGTTTACCTATTTTTACCGTAATGTTTATGCCATGTTTGTACGATGGGTGATTCAATTAAATGTTTCTTTCATTGAGCGTTTGAGATCACCCAATATTATGTTTTAATTTTCCAAGGTTATGGTGAAAAGTATATCACATTACATGTTTATAAGGATAAAATACATGAATGAATTTTTCAGAGAAGTTGAATACTTTTCATGAATTAAGTAGATTCACATATTATGGGAAAATTGTCCATTGATACAAAGAACATGGGATTTATTAGTTTATGTTGTGCCATAATTTTTAAAATAACTAAACTAGAAAATATACTTTGGAAGTAATTGTTTCAATAATATTTATTGATTTTGTAATTATGGTTGGTCATATCTAGGCTTTTATAGCTAGTATCAAATTAAGAATGTAAAGTAGGATTTTATGGCACAGAATCTAGGATTGTAGGTCTAGGGAATCGCAATTGGTATCAAAGGAAAGGTTTCGATAACTTTAGTGTCAATGACGTTTGTTGAGGATAATTTAACATTTGATAAGTTTGGGTTGATCATAAGTTCAAAGGTATGGATAATCCTTTTAGATAATTATATGATTTAGTGTTTATCTAATAATGTACATTTTAAAATTCCATGACCCCTGTTACCCAGAGTTTGTGCATTATTACATAACATTGGAATGATCACAAGATATCAAGTATTGAAATACCAATCAGTTTAGTAGACTTTTAAATACTAGATACATTCATAAGTTTTACATTACATTATGAAATAAAAAACAACAACATTGTGCTCCATTTGAACACACTCATATTCCTTAGCATATCCCTACAGGTTAATCATAATATACCTCTTCATATCCTAGGAAAAATAAAACATAGAAAGGGGTGAGACCAGATGCACAATAAGGATAACAATATAGCAGAAACTTTCATAAATAAGCATAAACATTTAAGGCAATGTATAAGACTAAAATACAAGCCTTTTAAACTTAATCCTCAGAATAATATAGAAAATATAAATCAAATAATTTCATTTACTTATTCACATGGATATTTTACTAGTCGAATAATTTCATGTAATATCAATACCTAATTTTATAATGATGGAATACATAATGTCGGACATCATAACCGCATAGTTAAGGCCTCATGCCAAGTCTACAAAATAAGATTTTGTCAAGGCCTTGTTTCAAGACACTAGTTTATCTCATAAGACCTACTGATGCATCGAGGATCTATAGCGGTCTCCACCCATCACTTACTAAGTCCAATTAATTCCTCATATGAAAAGTTTGAAACATAATCTAAACATTTTTATTAAAACTAGCATATGAAATGTCAATATTTTAACCACAAACCATGAATGGTATAAAAATAGCACATCCACAGCCAGAAAAAACTCATTCAATACAATATGGAATATTTTATTATAACAAATCAACCTCAATCAAGAATAATTAAGGAAATTGACATAGATGAAAATAATCAGTAAAACTATTTGAGATAAATATCCCTTTTTTCTTGAAAAATTTTAAAATTTGTATTATTTATCAAGAAGTTATTAAAAATATATTTTTGAATCATAGTTTCCCATACCACTTTGAAACTTTTAAAAGGAAATATAATTTTATAACATTCATGTCCATATGAATAAATCCTTGATACCATTTTTAAAACATGGACATTGATGATAATGATTTAGAAGAATAAATATTTAAAACATTTAAAATGATATTTTATTTACAGTTCCTAACAAAATGAGAGACTCTTGGATAAAAATAATTGAGGTAAAGAAAACATTATAATATCATGAGAATAAATGGATTCATGATATACTATGTCAAATTATAGTATATACACCATATAAAATTGAATTGGTGTATAACAACAAAGAAGTCTCAATGGAATGTAAATTGAGATGAAATCCCATATAAAGACTGTAACCTTAAGTTAAGGATAAATAAATGACATAATTATGTGTGATAAATATAAACACACTAAATATGATTAGATATTCAGTTTTAATAAATAATATGACATTCACACATATTCTTGTAAAAACAACACCAATGACTTGGATATTTAACTCAATGAAGGAAAATGGAGTTAAGATTACTCTTATCAAGTTCATATTGATGACTTGAGAATTTATCAATGGAGTGATTATGTTTATCAAAAGTATATAAACACAAAGGGGAGTGTAAATAACTACATAAATAAATAAATAGTAATTTCACACATAATCTTGTAGTAAAATAATCAATGAAGTTTGTGTAAAACCCAATGAGTGGAAATTGAAATTAGAAATTCCATTACCGATTTGGAAACTTACAAAACATACAACCCATGAAAGAAGGTTCATAAAATGAAGCTGTAAATACCCATAAATTAATTATATTACACAAACATTACAACCATGGGAAGTAAATACACCACAAAAAAGGAAATAGTGGCAAATATAGCATGAATCTCACGGGAATAAAAGTGAGATAAAACCCTTTACCACGTTGTAATCAATCAATTCGTATGACAAAATGTTAATAACCACCAAATTAATCATAGAATACCATGAATATAAATATAATCATGATAATATATATCAAATTTCAGTACATAATACAACACATTCAATAAATAAGTAGTGAAAAATGGAAATCTCATGGAATTAAAAGTGAAATAAGAAACCCCTTACCTTGGATCCGACTTGACTCATATGTTCCGTGTTATTCCTGAATAATAAACATTAGTTAATTTCTAATTCATTAATAACATTTTTCAAGTTTATTATTCCTTTCATATCACTTATTACCTTGCTATAACAATTATTTAATTTTTTGAGTTCATATCATACATTTTGTCGATGTTCAGTACTTTAGTCAAAAATGAACCTGTAATAATTACAGATTGTCCATGTGGTAAAAATTACATTATCTCCATAATTATATTAATGATTTAGATATCTTATATATCATATATATATATATTTCATATGTATTTATAATATTCCATATCATTTCAAGTTAAGAAATGATACGCAATGTTCATGGAGACGGTAAGTCGTATGTACGCATGATTGCTACTTTCATTTTTATTTTATATTTAAAGGAATGAAAACTTAATAATACATAGGCATATTATAATTTCAGTATAATATTTATGTTATGTAATTTAATTAACTCCATCCTTTATACAGTCCACGTATGGCATAAACGAGTCATATCACTTTGAGGGGGCAGTAGTCCACACTTCCTCAAACAAAATTATCGAATTTACCCATTAAGGAAACCGTAAAGGTATGATATAAATGAAAAATACAGAAGTATATAACAATATAAATATAATATTTATCACATGAAAATATGGTTCCATCTTAATTTCCACCATAAGAGGTGGTATGAGAAGATTGAACAATCTTCATTTTGTGAGGCAGTAGTTCACCGTCCACTGAAACAGTATGTTCTTTAACCATTAACAGAGGTCTATGTAAGTGTAGTTCAAATCCTTCTCATATAAACAACCTAGTATATTGAGTATATGGGTATTGTTATAAAAGAAAGGAATAAAATAGTTTAGTGGGTTGTAGAAGTAAAATAAAAGAAAAGAACTTAAGAGAAGATTTTACATTTAAATCTGTCACGACCCGTCCCCTGAGGCCCGTGCCGTGACTACCCAAAGCCCGCCTTCCATAAGCCAGGGGTTGGAGACTAGAACCAAAGGCATAAGTCCCTAAAACTGGAAATTAATTGCCTTTATAAAGTGTAAACACACACAACAGAGTGCGATATGAAAGTAAAACATGAAGCAAAATTGTATACAAAGGAGTGTTGAAAAGTAAAAGGGGGCGGAAATACAATCCCAACAGGAAAGTGCAAGTACAACTGAAAAAAAGAAAAGCAGCTACGGGGTCATCCTCCAGGGATTCCTACCATAAGGTTAGGTATAGAAAGCCTCCACAGCACTCGACGTTCATTTTTCTCCTCCGTTTACTGTCACGTTGTGTGGTCCACCTCCGAGTACCGTTCAGTCCTGCTACTCTGGTCTTCAGTCAGCATTATCTATCATCTGCAACCAACACAACGAGGTGTGGGCATAGCCCATGTAGGGGTGAGTATAAAGATACATATTAGGGACCCCGAGACCCTCAAGGTCTCACAAAATCCAACAAGGATAAACCACAAAGAATGAAATCAACAGATAACCCCACATAGGT
Organism: Viscum album; assembly: GCA_963277665.1. Classification (NCBI taxonomy): domain Eukaryota; kingdom Viridiplantae; phylum Streptophyta; class Magnoliopsida; order Santalales; family Viscaceae; genus Viscum; species Viscum album. The sequence goes on along the minus strand of OY728163.1, from coordinate 1,228,980,198 downwards.
ATATGCCCATGCATATACCTAAGTTATCAAGTAATCCATCTCAATCAAGAGGTAAACACAAAAGTTACTAACTCATCTCAACCAGGATTTTTATTCACATTGTCAAAACCACGGCTACTGGAGAACTCCTCCTCTATTGATTACAGTGGGTCTGCCTCTAACTACCAGGTGCTTCCCACTAACCTTGGACTGCTGAGGTACTCCTCCTATCAAGTATCGTGGGTCTGCTGCACTCACACAGAGGTGCTCCCCACAGTGGGTCTGCCACCAACTACTAGGCGCTCCCCCTAATAGACTGTAGAGGTACTCCTCATGTCGAGTACCATGGGTCTGCCACCAACTACCAGGTGCTCCTCCATCGTGGGTCTGTCTCCAACTACCAGGCGCTCCCCATTCGGCTAGTCGAGTCACTTGGAGTCGAATCGATCAAGTAGCTATCAGGTCTCAGCCAACTACTAGGTCTCCATACTCCACTTGCTCATCCCTGGGAGGGTCCACTCCACGAGCTACAGGTCAATACTCCAACTATCATGAAGTCCCACGTAGAAGTATCTCAAAGGTCTTCCTCGTCATAGGGGTCTCAACGCAATAGATAGCGCGTCAATCAGATGCTCGGTCTATGAGTTATAAGCTTTTTAGTCCCGGGGGCCCGGTTGGATTCGTGTACGATCCAACCTGACCATATCTCAACATTACCCCAAACTCAAGTGGGGTATACTCAAAGGGATCGTCATGCTCCAAGAAAACAAGCGTTGCTGATGGTTCGTCAAATGGTTGTCTGGTGCCAAAGATATGGCCAAAGGAAGTAAAGGCCTGTAGTGGGTCCGGGTCCGGTCCAACCCAATCATACCGACTCGGCCCGTCTTAGTCGGGGCTGACCTGGTCTGGGTCGACCCAATTTGACCGGTTTGGTCTGGCCCGACCCATTGGGCAGGCCAGACTGTTAGGTTTGGCCCTATCCGTGGGACCCGTCCCAGCGGACTGTGAGGTCGGTTCGGCTTGGAGGTCGTTGTGTAGGCGGCTTAGTCCAAAGGATGGGGACGGTTCGACCGGTGCTGCGAGGGGGGTGGCTCGGCAACTCGGATCGGGAGGTCATCAGGGCGCTGGGAGGCTGCGTGGGGCGCGGGCAGGCTGGCGGGGTGTTGGGCAGGGCGATGGGAGGCCGCACAAGGCATAGGCAGGCCGGGAGGGCACAGGGTAGGCCGGCAGGGCGCCGGGCAGGCCAGTCGGGCGCCGGGCTGGGTGGCTGGGTGCCGGGCAGGGCACCGGGAGGCCGCACGGGGCGCAGTCAGGGCACCGAGAGGCCGCGCGAAGTGCGGGCAGGGTGCCGGGGGGCCATGCTGGGCAGGGGTAGGGTGCGGGCTGGCCGGCGGGGTGCGCAGGATACTACAGGTAGGCTGGGTTGGCTGGTTCGGCGTGGCTCGGGCCGGCGTGGGCCGGCGGTGTTCAGCCGGGAGCATCAGTGCGCTACGGGGGCAGCGCAATTCACAGAGCCCATGGCTAGCATAGCCTTTGTAGTTTCCGCCTTCTTCGCTGTCACCTCATCTCCATACCAAAAAAAAGTCACAAAAGACCGGCGGAGGGAGTCAGACCATGTTATTTTGGCCCACACCCTCCACATTTAGAGGTGATAGCAATTGGTTCATCAAAGGAGAATAATGAACAACAATTTCTTAGAAAACCTTTATATCATTTCCTTTCAAATGAAGATGAGGAAAAGAAAGGTATATTAATCAAAGTAATCCCCCTACCTTTGTTTTTCGTTCATCATTCATTGACGGAGTTGCTGGAAGAAGACGAAGAGGATCGTCATTCGTCACGTTGGCCAAGAACTTCCAAACCCGAGTTTCGTCAGCTCGTGGAAGATGCTCCATTTCGGTAGGTGTCTATGGAAGAATTCTAAGAGGATCAGCATTCTTCGTCGGTGGAGCATTCTTCATTCTTTGTTGGGAGATTTTCTCCCTAGCTCTTCACTTCCAAAGTTCTACCAAATGAAAGATTACAACCCAAAAGAAATAATAGATTGTCTATTATTTTATTTGTTGGCACAAATTCTAATGGTGAATTAATTAATTAGATAGGCTTCACCTAATTAATTGATGAGAGTTTTCACAAATTTAATAAAGGGTAGTTGAGGAGGCTCCCCCATATTAATTTGATCTTGTGGGTTTCTCCACTTTAATGGGGAGTTTAAGGGGTTAAGAGCCCAGGTGGTCCCCACCACATTAATCATCTCATGGGAGGTTGAGTTCGGGTGGGACCCACCACCATAACCTCCCATGGGAGGTTAAGGTGTGGTGGTCCCACCACCAACCTCCATGAGGAGGTTTTAACCACCACACACCAAATGGCGTCTTAAATAAAATAAAGTGTAGGTCACTTTATTTTATTATTTTTTAAGAAAACCCAAAAACTAATTTCTATCCTCGACTCACTGTCATCGAAGTGAAAGTCTTCATAAGTGAATACCAGCACTGCGAGTTCAATGGTGCCCTTGAAATTCGGTTCTAAGCACCAGTTAAAAATTTATAAAAACATGCTCGTACGTTTACTGAACATACCCGAACAAAACTTCAGAAATTGATTCCGGACACACCGGGCCTCGGAATCACACGCCGTTAATTTTTGCGGACCCGTAAAATTCCCATGTATTTAAAAAATCCATCGAATTTCTGAGTCTTTACATTCTCCCCACCTCATGGCTTTACGTACCCATAAGCTACAACTCTAACTAAGGGAATAAATGGGGGTACTGAGCAAACATCTGAGCCTCCCGCTCCCATATGCTCTCCTTGAGGTTCTCGTACTTCCAATGAACGTGCATCATAGGTATAGACCATCCACATAGGACCTGCTCCAGTTGATCCTAAATATCCACTAGAACCTCCGTGAAAGTCTCCACATCGTCGACATCCAGCTCTCTATGGTCGATGATGTGAGAACGGTCGTTCACATATCTCCTCAGCTGGGATACATGGAAGACGCCATGAACCCAGTGCAACTAAGGTGGAAGAGCCAGGCGGTAAGCCACCTCGCCTACTCTGCTGAGGACCTGTAATGGTCTGACGAAATGCATTGATAACTTTCCACCTAGGCCAAATCTTTGTAAACCTCGTCGGGGTGAGACCCGTAGAAAGACATGGTCACCATCATCGAACTCCAGAGGTCTCTGTCTCCTGTCAGCATACGACTTCTGCCTACTCTGTGCAGTCTTCATCCTCTCTTGGATGATCTAAATCTTGTCCATGGTAGCTTGTACCATCTCTGGTCCCACTAGTGCTGACTCCCCTGGGTCTATCCATCACAGTGGCAATCTGTAAGGTTGACCATACAAGGCCTCAAAAGGTGACATCCCAATGGTGGAGTGATAGTTGTTGTTGTGTGAAAACTCCACCAATGGTAAGTGTTCCTCCCAACTGTGACCAAGTTCAAGGATGCATGCATGGAGAATGTCCTCAAGTTTCTGAATGGTCCTCTCAGTCTGGCCATCTGTCTGAGGGTGGAAGGAGGTGCTCAGATGAAGTTGTGTCCCAAAAGCCTCCTACAACCCCTTCCATAGCCAGGAAGTAAAGCTTGCATCATGATCGGAGAAAATAGATGAAGGTACTCCATGTAGACACATAATATCCAACACATAGAGGCATCTCAAGCTCTCTACTGAGCCCTTCTCTCTAATCGGTAGGAAGTGGACCGGCTTGGTGAGTCAGTCAACAATCACTAAAATCGAGTCATGTCCTCTAGATGTATGTTGAAGACCCATCATGAAGTTCATGGATATCCCATCCCACTTCCACTCTGGGACCTCTAAAGGCTAAACCAAGTCTGCTGGTACCTGGTGCTCCGCCTTCACTTGCTGACAAGTGAGGCACCGAGAGACAAACTCTGCTACTACCTTCTTCAAACCTAGCCACCAGTGCGGTCGTCAAAGGTCCAGGTACATCTTCACCACTCCTGGATGTACCTCTATAGGGTAAGTGTGGAACTCCCTCAACACTTCCTCCTAAAGTGATACTGGTACTAAGGTATGTCCTCTAAAGAGGATGATGTGCTCCCCACCTTCAGAAAATCCATCAGGTGCCTAAACTGTGGATATCTAAGCACGTCATGTCTCGCAGTCAGCATCCCCATACTATGCCTCGCTAACTTGCTGAAGAAGTGGGAGAGTGACTGTTAGAGACTATAGAAAGTTTTCTCCATCTCTATCCATAAAGGATATGTGTAAAGCAGCTAGCTGCTCTGTCGCCTCGCCTAAGAGTTGTATAACAGATCTCCTGCTGAGTGAATCTTCTTCAATGTTCCCCTTTCCAGGAGTATAGACTATCACGGAGTCATAGTCCTGGAAGAATTCAATCCATCGCCACTGTCTCAGGTTCAGGTCCTTCTGAGAGAAGATATACCTGAGACTCTTGTGATCAGAGTAGATGGTAAAATTCTTGCCCATTAGATAGTGTTGCCACATCTTCAAGTAGAACACCACTGCTACTAACTCCGGGTCATGGGTAGGGTAGTTATTCTCATGTTTTCTCATTTAATGAGAACCATAATCGATCACTCCCCTCTCCTTAATCAGGACACACCTGAGTCTGGTCCTTGTTGCGTCATAGTAAACTACGTACCCTACGCCTTCCTCTGGAAGTCTCAAGATGGGGGGCACAACTCAGCCTCTGCCTCAGCTCCTAGAAGCTCTACTGGTATCTCTCCGAACACACAAAGGGTTTCCCCTTCTTCTTCAAGGCTGATAGTGGTGTCGTAACTCTGCAGAAGTCTGGTACGAACCTCTGGTAGTAACCATCCAAGCCCAAGAACTTCGTACCTATGCCACACTCCTGGGTGGATCCCAAGAAAGTACCGCATCAATCATCGCTAGATCCACTGCAACTCCAGCCTCCAAGATGACATGTCCCAAAAAGTTAACCTCTCAGATCCAGAACTGAAACTTCGAGAGCTTACCATAAATCTGGTGCTCTCAGAGTGTTTCTAGTACTACCCACAAATGGTAGGCATGCTCCTCCTCAGTGGCCGAGTAGATCAGAATGTTGTCAATGAAGACTATGAGAAAGCAATCGAGGTAAGGCTGGAAGATCTTGTTCATGAGTCCCATGAACACTACTGGTGCATTGGTTATGTCGAAAGGCATAACCAAGAACTCGTAGTGGCTGTACCAATATCTAAAGTCCATCTTCTACACGTCCTCATCTCAAACTCTGAACTGGTGATAGCCTAATCTGAGATCTATCTTCGATAACCACTGTGCTCCCTTCAGCTGATCAAAGAGATTGTCAATCCTCAGAAGTAGGTACTTATTCTTCACGGTCACCTGGTTCAGGCGATGGTAGTCGACACAAAGCCTCAATCTCCCATCTTCCTTCTTGGCGAAAAGAATCGGGTCTACATAGGGCGAAACACTGGTCTGGATGAATCCCTTCCCCTACAAGTCATCCAGCTGTACCCGCAGCTCACAAAGCTCAGTGGGAGCAATCCAATATGATGGAGTAGATATCGGTGTTGTCCTGGGGTATAGGTTAATGTATAATTCCACCTCTCTACAAGGAGGTAGTCCTGGAACTTCATTAAGGAAAACATTCGCGTACTGGTCCACCACTACAGGATAGCTTCGACTCTCCACATCAACTGCTCTAAGGGTATGGCAGGACAACTAATGAGTGATCAGCTACACCCTCCTCCAAGTAAGTATTTCCTGCACTGCAAAGGCTCCCTTATTGCCAGAGAAGGTGAACCTTGTCTCATATGTGCGGACACACCGCACTTTGTTCCTAATACAATTGATATGGTCAAGGACTGTAGATAACCAGTCCATTCCCAAGATGACATTGTAAGGCCTCGAAACCTCTACAAGGAGATTCTAGATGTAGCTCTCGCCTCCTAGAGTAAGCTCACACTGTCGGCACCAGTGCGTAATAATTGATTCAACTCCCGTAGGAGTCTCTAGCCATAATAATTGAGCCAATGGCTCCGTCAGAATCTCCGAGCTCTGAACGAGGGAAGTGTAAATGAAAGAGTGACTAAAACATGTGTCTATAAGAACTGCAACTAAGGTGGAGTAGACATAGATCGTACCACAAATCATCTTCGGAGCACCATGATCATAAGCCTCAGCTACCTGGAGCTGAGCTCTCCCTTGTCCACCTGCTCCCTGTGGTCAGAGTGGACCTCCTGCTGGTGGTGGCAATAACACCTCAAAGCGTCACCCACTACCTGCTGCACGACCAGCTCCTCTGCCATGTCTTCATGCTCCCTACAGACCGCCTCAGTTGAATCTATGTCTCTGCTTGGATAGTCCTTCGACCGTCTTCTGATCAACTGAACAGTGGGTCAGATAGTCATGAGCCATGTGACCATGCCCGCCGCATGAGTAACATTGTCTGCTCCTGGTATGTCTGGCTATGTCTCCACTCTGGGTGTCCTGCACAACCGATTCAGAGTCGTTTGGTAGTCCACCTATAGGTCTAGTCCTCTTGGACCTCTACGATATCTTTCTATTGCCAGCTGTAGAATACTTTCCTACATGTATACTAGTGGTGGGTCTCACTACTGGAGACTGCTCAGCATGGAAACTCTCCACTAAGAGGGATCACTCCAACACCTCTTCCTGTGTTGGGATGCTGAAAAAGATCATTGAAGCCCTAATCTCTTGCTTGAGTACCTTCTCAAAGGTCTGAGCCCTGAAGAATGGGTCTTGTACCATATCAGTGGAGTAGTGCGAGAGGTCTGTGAACCTCGCTGAGTACTGAGCTACAATCATGCTACCCTGCTGCAGATGAAGTAGCTCCTGTATATGCACTGCGCAGAGAGTGTCTGGGAAAAACTATGCCTGAAACAGCCTCTCAAAGACTTCCCATAGTAGTGTCACCTCATCATGCACCTGGATCATCAAGCTACACCATATGCCTATTGCTTCCCGAAAGAGACTCGCGGTAAGGATCACCATAAGGTTTGCTGGTGTCCCTGCCAGTCTGGAGACACTCACCATAGCCTCCAGCCAATCCTCAACTGTCTGTGGGTTCATCTCTTCCCTGAACTAGGGTGGCCTCTAGCACTGGAACTCGTGAAATGCGCTCAAGTAGCGTGCATCTTCTGCTGCTAGGGCTGGTGGCATCGGTGGCCCAACGGGGAGTGGTACCGCTGGTACCTCTGCTGGTAAAGGGCCTTACACTGAGGCCTCGTCACTCGGTGGGCTATCTGTGAAAACAACTCTCGGGACTCTAACAGCTCGTTAATGGGGAGACATCCTGAAAGAAACAAATGAGACATGGTCAAAGATTATACCTGGTGAGCTGACCTGGTTGAGCTGACTTAAAGAAAAACTTTTGAAAAACACACTTGCAATCAGTGTTTTCGTGCACTGAGTCAGAAGTCAGTAGTCAGGGTCCTAGTTTATGGATATGACAGCTACCACACCAACACTGGACTCCCTGAACTGAGAACCACACTCAGTACTTGTAACACTATTTCTTCACAGAAAATAATGATCATAGCCCTAAGTTATAAGGTAAAACTGACTCCTATAATACCAATTTGTCATGACCCGTCCCTCGGGGCCCGTGTCGTGACTACCCCAAGCCCGCCTTCCATAGGCCAGGGGCTGGCGACTATCAAAAAAGGTGTAAATCCATAAAACTAGGAATTCATTGCCTTATAAAGTGTAAACACACACAACAGAGTACGAGATGGAAGTAAAACACTAAGAAAAATTGTATACAAAGGAGTTTTGAAAAGTAAAAGGGGTCGGAAATAGAAGCCCAAAAGGAAAGTACAAGTACAACTGAACAAAAGTAAAGCATCTATGGGGTCATCCTCTAGGGATTCCTACCTGAAGGGTAGGTACAGAAAGCCTCCACAGCACTCAATGTCCATCTGTTTCCTCTGTGTACTGTCACACTGTGTGGTCCACCTCCGGGTACCATCCAGTCCTGCTACTCTAGTCTTCAGTCAGCGATGTCCGTCGTCTGCAACCAACACAACGAGGTGCAGGCATACATTGTGCAGGGGTGAGTATAACGATACTCAGTAAGGACCCTGAGACACTCAAGGTCTCACTAAATCCAACAAGGATAAACCAAAAATAATGAAATCAAAAAATAACCCCACTTAGGTATATGCCCATACATATACCTAAGTTATCAAGTAAACCATCTCAATCATGAGGTAAACACAAAATTTATTGACTCTGATCAACTAGGATTTTTATTCACATTGTCGAAACCATGGCTATTGGAGAAATCCTCCTCTGTCGAGTACAGTGGGCCTGCCTCCAACTACCAGGTTCTTCCCACTAACCTTGAACTGCTGAGGTACTCCTCCTGTCGAGTACCATGGGTCTACCGCACTCACACAGAGGTGCTCCCCACAGTGGGTCTGCCGCCAACTACCAGGAGCTCCCCCTAATAGCATGAAGACGTACTCCTCATATCGAGTACCTCGAGTTTTCCACCAACTACCAGGTTCTCCTCTGTCGTGGGTCTGCCACCAACTACCAGGCGCTCCCCACTGGGCTAGTCGAATCACTCCGAGTCGAATCGGTCAAGCAGTCGTCAAGTCTCATCCAGCTACTATGTCTTTGTACTCCGCTCGCTCGTCTCTGGGAGGGTCCGCTCCACGAGCTATATGTCAATACTCCAACTATCACGAAGTCCCACTTAGAATTATCTAAAAGGTCCACCTCATCATATGGGTCTCAACGCAAGAGATGGCATGTCAATCAGATGCTCGGTCTGTGAGTTATAAGCTTTTTAGTCTCAGGGGCCCGGTTGGATTTTTGTATGATCCAACCTGGTCGTATCTCAACATTACCCCGAACTCTAGTTGGGTATACTCAAATGGAGCATTATGCTCCAAGAAAAGCAGCGCCGTTGATGGTTCGCCAAATGGTCGTCTGGTGCCAAAGATATTGTCAAAGGAAGTAAAGGCCCGTAGTGGGCCCGAGTCTGGTCTGACCCAGTCAGACCGACTCGGACTGTCTTACTCTGGGCCGACCCGGTCTAGGTCGACCCAGTTTGACTTGTTGGGTCTGGCCCGGCCCATTGGGTAGGCCAGCCTGTTAGGTTCGGCCCGGTCCACTGGGTTCGGTCCAGCGGACTACGAGGGCGGTTCGGCTCGAAGGTCGTCACGTAGGCGGCTTGGTCCGGGGGCCAGGGCCGGTTCGGCCAGTGCCACGAGGGGAGTGGCTCAGCGGCTCAGCCCAGGAGGTCAGCAGGGTGCCAGCAGGGCGCCGGAAGGCTACACAGGGCGTGGGTAGGCTGGCGGGGCACCAGGCAGGGCGTTGGGATGTCGCGTTGGGTGTTCTCAGGCCGGCAAGGTGCCGGGCTGGCCTTCCGGGCACCAGGCAGAATGGCGTGGTGCCGGGCAGGGCGTTAAGAGGCCGCGTGGGGCGGGGGCAGAGCGTTGGGGGCCGTGCGGGGCATGGGAAGGCCGGCGGGATGCGGGGGAAGCCGCGGGTAGGCTGGGATGGCCGGTTTGGCATGGCTCTGGATGGCGGGGGTCGGTAGTGTTTGGCCAGGGGAATCGGTGTGTCGCAGGGGCGGCGCGATTCGTGGAGGCCGCGGGTAGCGCAGTCTTTGTCGTTGCCACCTTCGTCATCGTCACCTCATCGCCAGGACGAAGAAACATCACAAAAGATCGGTGGAGGGAGTCGGGCCATTTAGTTTGGCCCATACCCTCCGCGTTTAGTGGTGATAGCAATTGGTTCATCAAAGGAGAAAGATGAACAAAAATTTCCTACAAACCTTCGTATCATTTCCTTCCAAACAAAGATGAGGAAAAGAATGGTATATTACTCAAAGTAATCCCCCTACCTTTTTTGGTCATTTGTCGTTCATTGACGGAGTTGCAGGAAGAAGATGAAGAGGATCGCCGTTCGTCACATCCGCCAAGAACATCCAAACCTGAGTTGTGTCGGCTCGTGGAAGATGCTCCACGTCGGTAGGTGTCCGAGGAAGAAGTCAAAGAGGATCAGCGTTCTTCGTCGGTGGAGCGTTCTTGATTCTTTATTTGGATCTTTTCTCCCTATCTCTCCTTTTCCAATGTTCCACAAAATGAAAGATTCCAACACAAAAGAAATAATATATTGTATATTATTTTAGTTGTTGGCACGAATTCAAATGGAGAATTAATTAATTAGATAGTCCCCACCTAATTAATTGATGAGAGTTGTCACAAATTTAATAAAGGGGAGTTAAAGAGGCTCCCCCATATTAATTGGATCTTGTGGGTTTCTCCACTTTAATGGGGAGTTTAAGGGGTTAATAGCCCGGGTGGTCCCCACCACATTAATCCTCTCATGGGAGGTTGATTTCAGGTGGGCCCCACCACCATAATGTCCCATGGGAGGTTAAGGTGCAGTGGTCCCACCACCAACCTCCATGAGGTGGTTTTAACCACCACACACCAAACAGTGACTTAAATAAAATAAAGTGTAGGGCACTTTATTTTATTATTTTTTAAGAAAACCCAAAAACTAACTTCTATCCTTGACTCACTATCATCGAAGTGAAGGTCTTCTTAAGAGAATACCAGCACTGTGAGTTCAACGGTGCACTCAGAATTTAGTTCTGAGCACTGGTTAAAAAGTTATAAAAACCCACTCATACATTTACTGAACGTACCCAAACAAAACTTCAGAAATTGATTTCAGACACACCGGGCCTCAGAATCACGCGCTGTTAGTTTTCACGGACTCGTAAAATTCCCATGTATTTAAAAAAAATCCACGGAATTTCCATGTCTTTACAAAATCGGGTAACTCCCTTTGGTTTGAACCAAAATGATTTCTTGAAGTGACTTATATCTAAGGTAAGGCTTCTGGGTGGAAGATAGGGATCTTGAGAGCTTATTTGGGAATAGGTTGGACGATCCAAGAGTCTTGAGAGGTGTGGGTAATGGGTTAGAGGTGAGGGATTTTTATAAGGGGGGAGAGGCTCTTTAGGAAAGTTTGAAAATATTATTTTATTATATAATGATTTTCAATTTCTAATGGTCGAAAACTTATTAAATTCGAAGATAAGATGACTCTTGTTCGAAATAAAATCATCCAAAAATAATTGGATAGGTTTTGGATATTGCTTTAATATTTATTATCTTATTTATTTAAATCATTCATTAATGAGGAAAACACTGCATCATTATTGTGTCATAAATAATTTTATTTATTTGATGTCTAAAAATTAAAAAAAATACCATGATTTTGGAAATCTATTTAGATTTAAAATAAATATTTATAGTCGAATAGATAGCTTATATAACCCCATATAAGAATTGGTTTACTAAAACATATATGTTTATTACATTTTTTCATTACTTTTTATTAATTAATAAAAAGTGTCATTATCACTCTTAAGTGGCTCCATGGGGTCCCAAAATCGACCCAAGGATTCCCATGGTCAAAAATGTATCAACCAATAGGATTTAGACAAATGTTTGGGTAATTTAATATTATTATAACATTATTTTTACCTTTAATTACAATATTTACCTTCAACTGTGGTAAATAAAAGTCAAAAGTAACTATTCACCAAAAATTATTTTCATCTAATTGAACCACATTTTACTTACTAATAACTACCATGTATGTCATATTTTTGAAATTCAATTCACAGAAGCAATAAAATTTCATTTTAATGAAAAAGTCGGTTTTTTAACTATTACTTAATGTTTTCACTATTCATCAAAAATAGAAGTTTTTCAGAAAAATACCAAAAAAATCATCCTAAGATATATTGGATATTACTAATTCAAAAATGATATCTACTTTAACAAATTCCAAACATATATGTTTCGTCAATTAATTTAAAATTAATTCTCGTTGTCAAAACAAAAAAGCGTGTGTTTTAAGAAATAATAACTATCAAAAGATTGACACTTGTTTATGTCCAATTTCAATGTGAAATTACTTACAATGACCAAAATTGGATTAAATGGTAAAAATATTATCTAATTACACTTTAAAACCAATAAAAAGATAATCTAACCATATAAATAAATTAGATTAAAAGGCAGTTTTAAATTAAAATATAGTTTTTTACTATTCATAAAAAATGAATTTTATCAGAAAAATACCAAAAATTTACCCAAACTAAATTTTTATGTCCCGGTTATAAATAAAAATTTTATTTTGTCAAATAAAACATATAAAAGTGTCAAATATTTGATTTAGAAAAGGTTCTCCATTAAAAGGTGAAAAACTACATTTTTGAAAAATACATCTTTTATCTAAAAAAATTGAATTTGTCCTTATATTATGTCTAATAACCAAAAAAAGATGAATTTTAAAATTATATGGGATATATATATAATTAAAAATGTGGTTATTATTATTCATAACCACTTTCTAAATTGCTAGTTTGATAGTTCGTGGTGCACTTGAACTCATTGTTGCGTACATCGCACACTATTGTATTATTCAAAGAGAAGCATACCATGGAAGCTTGGGGTTTTATATTCTTCCCTAATTCAATAAATTGTGTCCTCTAAATTTGAAATTGTTCTTTGAAAAAAAAAGGTTAAAAAAATATCTTTGTGAAAACCCACATCGAAAATAGGGTTAATAAAATTTAGTCTTAATAAGAGGGAAAGGGAAATGAAAAAATCACCACCAAATTAGGATTTCTAATAGGAAAAATTAGTGGCAATTACAATTGGAGGAAAAAACATAAATATTTATAGGGAGTGATTGAGTTCATCAATCACAAAAAAGTGAATGGAAAATTAAGGGCCTCAAATCCATAATTCTATGATGAATAAAATAAGTTATGAGGATAATATATTTTTGGGTTTAAGATACTTTTGCTAAGGTTTAAGAATTAATTTCTTCATAAAATAAGAAAAAATACTTCATAAGTAGAGTTCCATCCCTTAACTAATTTCTACCACAAACTCATCTTTCACTCCAAATGATGAGTATTCAAGATGATTGGGTCACACCTGAAGCACTAGAATCAAATTATAGGGAATCACATAATCCACAAAGGATGAACTATATATTTCCCTTTCCTTTAGAGATTAACCAAAACCAAAATGGTTAGTACAAGATCAGATAATCCCCAAAAAGGATAATCCTTTAGAGAAAGAAATATTAATATTAATTTCTAAAATTAAACCAACAATACCCAAAGTTCAATAAATTACATTCAATAAAAAATTGTCCCTAAAATATTTCAATATAATCCAAACTAAGATTGAAACCCAAAACTCAGAAAAATTTGATTATGTAGTCTTCCAAGTTAAATTATATCTCCAAATAACATTGACTACTCTTAAATTCACATACGTAAAAGTAATTAACCTAATCACATATTCTCAATGATAGTATAATCATTTCCATAAATAACCCAAATTGCTATAAATCCACAATAAAATCATAGATAAAAATCTACCATTTCTCCCCAAATATAATCCTATAGTATTCAATTCTCCTTAGTCATATAGTGTTCCCAACAGAGTGAACGTCTTCTAAAATAACATTTATCACTTAATCACCAAATCATTTTCCTACACTAAGTATATCCATTTGATAAAACATAAGATCCCAAATCAACTTATTGTTGATAAATAAAATTATTTAACTAGAAAAATTAGTCACACTAACTAGGTACTTCACGTAGTCCAGTGGTAGGAAATAAATCCTAGTTGCACTTTGGTTGTGGGTTTGATTCCCACATCCTTGTCCGACGTGATGGGTTTTCACACGGTCTGTGTGTTTTCCTTTTTCAAAAACTATATTTTATAACATTCCCAAAATGATATAAATTCCTCAAAATAACCATAACATAATTTAACCACAAATTTTTTCTCATATCTCGCATTTTCATCCAAAAAATTAATAACCTATAATTTCCTCAAATTTAAGGATCATACAAAACTAAATAGTTATTTATAACTATATCCAAAAAATAAAAGATAATTCTTCCTTGAATAGAATTTTTACATAACAAATTTTAGGGTTACGCATACAAGAGAAAAGTATTCCAAAGTAATCCCATCAACAATGAACACTAATACTTTTAAATATTTCTGCATCCATTTATTTCCATATAGGTTTTTCCTTGACCAAGAGGTTATCTTATAGAATATATCAATGAGTCGGGTAATTCCCAAGTCCCTTATATTTATGACAAATGAATGTAAATGGATTCTTGGTATCATTTTTATTTTCTTCCATAGTACTTTTCATTTTTCCTCGACAATTATTTACTTTATATCCTTCTTTCCCACACAAGAAGCATTTATTTGTTCCATTGAGACACTTTCTTGGGTGTCTCCTTCCACATTTCCTGCATAATGTAAAATGATCTTTCTTTTCTCCATGGTCTCCACTGTTGGAGCTCTTACACCACCTTTCTATTCTTTGTTGAGTCTGGAAGTTGGTTAATATATATGTTTTTGATCATATTTTTGGAAAACTGATTTGGAATGCACATGATATATTTTACGCCTATCAATATTCCATTTCATTGCTCATTTCCACCATTATTCCCACCTTGTACATCATGTTCAATGTTACTATGAATTCCTTGGAATCCATCCATTGACTAAAACCAGAAAGAATTGTGTGAGTAACAATAGTCATAAAATAATTTAGAGAATATCATGACACCTTATTTTCAATCTAAATCACCTTAGGATTAACCAAGGTTATTTATTCTCGCACTACTGGAAATTTAAGCTATAGCTACGGACCTATAGCCACGGTTTTATAAGTACGTGGCTATAGCTTGGTTATACCCATGGATTAATTTCTATCTGTGGCTACAGATTTTCGTTTCGTTTTTTTTATTCATGTCGGGCTCCTCCTTCCCTGATTTGAAACCCTCATCATGACACCCTCCTCCTCTCGACGACTTCTCCTTCTCCCGATGACCGCTCCTCCTCTCGACGACTTCTCCTCCTCCCAACGACCGCTCTCACCACACCATCCTCTCTTCCCTCATGGTTGTCATCTCTTGCACTCTCTTCTGTCCTCTCCTATTGTCCTCGCCAGCTTCGGTTCCTCCATCCCTCATCGCGGTTCCTTCATCCACAGAACGGATTCTCCAATCGCAGCTTAGCTTCTCCATTCGGGTTTTCTCCATCCCTCGCATGGTACTCCCCTCCTCCATACCCTTATTTGGGTGTTCCTCATCCATTCGGTGCAGCATCGGCCGAAGGGTTCCTCCCATCCTCCACACCCTTTCAATGTGTTTTCTATTTTTTGGCTCCTATTTTGTGGGTTCTTTGAATATTTTTTGTAGTATTTATTATGTTTAGGAAGTTTTCAGTTTGCAGGAGGAGTTTAAAGAGGGGTTTGTGTTTATTTCTTGTTTTGTGGCTCTTGTGTGTTGACTGGTATTCTATCAACTATTATTCACTGGTATTTCATGGTTTATATTTCATTCTAATTCTCATAATTAATCTAGTATTCTGGTATTCATGTTTTAATTTGTTTACTATTCCGTCATCTATTTACTATTCAAGAATTATTATGTTTCTATTTTATATTATGTAATTATTAATCTTTTTCTAAGTGTTTTGTGTAATAGACTTTGTATTTCTGAAATTTACAGAATTTAGAAGTTGGATATTTTAGTCATAAATTCCAAAATTTAGGATTTTCACTATGTAAAGAACCTTACTTATCCAATTTTTACCTTTTTATATCAACCATATTCATATAATACCCTGGTATATGATTATGATCATGCTATAAAGGGTATGTTTATATTTTTCCTTTTTATTATATATTGTTAAGCATGTTTTCTATCCATTTATGTACATGTAAATTACATGGGATATGATCTTGAGTTATAAATGGGTATACCCCTTTAATTATTCCATGGGATGGGATGAGGCCTCCACTTTGTATAATCCTTCCCCATTCCATGGGATGGGCTTAGGACCTGACTCCATAAGTGCACCTGGGTGGGATGGCCTATAATATTTCCCTACACCTAACCTAGACAAGATTTCTTACAATATTTCTATATCTCTAGATTGACATCGATAACGATCCCCATTAAAGAATATAAACTTAGGTAAGTTCTAATACACATTTTCCAAATATAGAGAGTTACTTGATATAACTTTTATTTGTCTTTCAACTACCTATTTACAATTATTTTAATATTATTTTAGTTATTTTCCTAAAAATGTTTTTATTTAAACATGCTAATTAGTATACATGTTCACACTTACACTTGGTTATTCACTTGTGATTTGAGGTATGTCATTGGTTCCCTATTGAGTATATAAATTCTTATACTCTACATTAACACCTTACTGGGCATGAAACTTTATGCCTTATACTTCAAGTGCCTTTTTAAGAATGGATGTTTTGGGAATTGACTTGTCTAGGGTGTATTGAAAGCTATACCCTCTTAGATATTGGATATTTGGAGGAGCATTCTTTTAAGTACCAACACAAATAGAAAAATAGGATTTCATATTGGAAGTTAGATGATAGTTATTTTATAATCGACATAAAAAAATTAATGAAAGTTATTTAGATAATCAATGTTAAATGAATTTTACCAATGGGTTTTAATGCTTCTTATCTACTCATTGCTCTTGCAAGAATGCCCAAGCTAAATTGTTCTATATATACCATGTGAAGGTTCAAATCCAGTTATTCTACACTAGTAATAATTACCAACAACTTTGATTGGTTTAATTATTCTATATTCATTATAATGAATTTACTTTGTGGTGTAAAGTTTTATCGAGTTGTAATCACTCAACTCACACATGGTTGTTCCTCCATCAAAAGGTAGTGTATTGGTTATGATAACCTAGTAAAAAATTAGTTCATAGGTTCTACTTTATCCCTAAAAAAATGTAGGTGTTTGGGTTGTGCCTTCAAGTGTGAAAAATGTAAGTTGGTTTGTTTTGGTTGTTCGGTAAGATAAAAGAAGATTATAAAGATTTTTCAATCTCCTTCACCATGATGCGGTGTTATACTCCATGATTAAAAGACAACAATGGAATGACGTCATGTCCTTACACTATGGTATATGATATGGTTTATATTTTCCATTATCTACCACTACTCAATGGGGTACGGGGTAAAGCATAAAAGAAAACTAAGAAAAATCACTAAACAAATCAACCACACTTGAAATTCCCAAGGATTTTAGTAGAATGACAACAATGTAGAGTAGGGTAGGATGAAAATTAGAGTGGGGGACTATTGTAGTATACCGGTACTCATAACATTGATAGCACTTAACCACCCATCCATACAATAATTGAAATGGACCACTGAGGTGATGTGGGGATCTTCATTCCTGTATTTGACCCAACAGTTCATAGATACGAGCAAGGGTGGGAATAACCCAGTTGATGGGATTTCCCTTTTCTAAGGTGACCAACATCATTAAAGTATAGATTCAGACACTAGTTATTATTATCATCTTCTTACCATTGTAATTCTCATCCAATTATTTAATATTAATGCTTGGTATATGGTATGGTTTATATTTTCAAAATGTCTCTAAATTTCAATAAATCTTTGTAGATTTAACACAAAACATCACAACTCGTTATGAATTAACCCAAACACTTTTGGGAATTGATTATTATTATCTCTTAGATTTCATATAAACTCTTTTTACTACAATCAATACTCATTCTGGAACTTATGTATGACTATTCATGAATTTTTATAATTTAAAACATTTATGAATTCCCTAAACCATAATTTTAATATATTTGTTATGATTTTTTTATTTACTTGTTATTGATGATTACTTAGTATCTTATGAAACAATACCTATAATGTTAAGTCATTTTCTAGATTATTTATTTAATGTATGTTTATCTGCCTCAGAGTGGATAGATACTGGCTGTACAACATTGATCGGATCACTAATGAATTTCAGGAGTTACAATATTTTTTGAACATTGCATTCACAAATGATTCAGATGGCGGATTGATTCGATGCTTGTGTTTTGATTGTGTTGGAAGACCTTGGTTAACATATGAGTAAGTGAGTTACCATATCACTAAAAGTGGTTTCTAGAAATATTATCATGTGTGGTATCAAAATGGAGAAAAATCACAAGTGTTTAATGACATCGATTCAACGGAAAATATTGGTATGAAAAATCTGATGTATAGTCGGTTTCCTTTTGTTTCTGAAGTTAGCTCCTCATGTAGACCAGTGCAAGAGGAAATGAATACCGGAACACAGTTCGCATCTATTAATCATGATGATTACATTGAGAGTGTTAGAAAGCTTATGGAAGATGCAAATACCCCAATATATCAAGCATGTGGAAAAATGAGCAAACTTGAATTTTTAATGCGATTATATCATGGGAAAACAATGTATGGATTTAGTAATACTAAGGTCGACTATCTCCTTACATTTATTAAGGATTTACTGCCTGATGATGCATGTATTCTAGAAAATGATTACATGGTATTAAAGTTGGTTGACAAATTTGGATTTTCATATAGTAAGATTCATTCTTGTCTCAAAGATTATTGTTTGTTCTGGAAGGAGAATGCAGACTTGAGTCAGTGCAAACAGTGTGGCACATCAAGGTGGAAGACTAATAAAGACAAATCTCAATCTTTCATACCACAGAAAGTGATGTGGCACTTCCCTTTAATTCCCAGGCTTCAAAATTTTTTTATGTCAGAACAAATGGAAAAAGAATATGAGATGGCATGCAGATGAAAGAAATAAGGATAAAGATGAAATATTGCATCCTGCAGATGGGTTGGCTTGGAAGAAATTTGATAGGTTACATCCTGATTTTGCAGCCGACCCACGAAATGTTAGATTGGGATTATCCTGTGATGGTTTCAACCCATTTCTCTAAATGCAAACTCCACACAGTACTTAGCCTATTTTCATTCACATTTATAACTTTCCTTCATGGATGTGTATAAAGAATCCATTCACTATCCTGAGTATATTTATATCTAGACCCAATGATCCTAGAAATGATATTGATATATACTTGCAGCCATAAATAGAGGAGTTAAATGAGCTTTGTATTGTTAATGCACAAGCGTATGATGCATTCAGAAATGAGTACTTTATGTTTCGTGAAGCTTTATTATGGAAAATAAATGATTTCCCTGCCTACAGAATGATGTCTGGTTGGAGTACTAAAGGGAAATTATCCTGTCCTATTTGTATGAAAAATACATGTTTCGAAAGATTAAAGTTTCGACGAACTTTAAGCTTCATAGTGCATCGGTGTTTTCTACCAATGGATCATCCATACAGGGAAAATCGGAGACAGTTTGATAATGCCATCAAGACAGATGAGACACCTCAATAAATTTTAGGGACTGATATTGTTAAATAACATGATGATTTGAATTATGTTCTTGGAAAAAGTCAATCAAATATCAAAAAGTGAAAGCATGCTAATTTGAATTCCAATAGCAATTGGAGAAAGAAAAGCATATTCTTTGAGTTTCCACATTGGTCATCGAATTTATTACATCATTGTTTGGATGTAATGCATATTGAGAAAAACATTTGTGAGATGTTACTTGCTACTATTTTAAATGTCAAAGGCAAAACAAAAGACGATTTGCGGTGTCGTCATGATTTGATGGATTGGGGTATAAGAGAAAGACTTTATCCTGAGTTAATTGGTCAAAATAAGTGGAAATTTCATGTTGCCTATTATTCGATGACAAATTTGGAGAAAAAAAATTTCTTTAGGTCTTAGAAAGTTATAAGGTTTCGGATGGTTATTCAAGTAATATTTTGAAAAGGGTGAATACACAAGATGTGAAACTCAAATCTCTTAAAACCCATGATTACCATGTCTTGTTACATGAGTTGATTCCCATTGCCATTTCCCATTTACTTTTAGATAATGTTAGAGTTGTGGTTATTAAGTTATGTAAATTTTATCGAGATCTTTGTGCCAAAATATTGAGCAGAAGTGTTGTTCAGAAGTTGTAGAAAGATGCACAGATTATTCTTTGCGACCTGGAGAAAATTTTCCCACCATCTTTTTTCACATGTATATCACATTTGACTATGCATCTTCCCACGGAAGTGCTCTTTGGTGGTCCTGTTTCAAGTCGGTGGATGTATCCTACCGAAATAATTATGTTTACATTGAAATCTTATGTGATAAATAAATATCATCCTGAAGTCTCTATTGTGAAATTCTATTTAGCACAAGAATTCATGGATTTCTGTTCGTCATACTTGGATAACGTCGCTACGAGGTCTAATCGACTAATTAGAACTGAAGATGAGAAATATGATCCCATTGAGCCTGCATTTCCTTCACTATCCCAAATAGGGGGGATATCTGGATCGTACTCGTTGTGTACTTTAAGCAGGGAAGAGTGGGAAATGGAACATCGCACAGTATTATTAAATTGTGGTGTGCTTGATGATTATATCAAGTAAGTAAACTAATAAATATGTATTTTTTTCATTCTGTTATTTATTTATATCTTCTGACATTTTAATGCTTTCATATCTGTAGAGAACATTTAGAAATTATAAAAAAGAGACATCACTCTCTATCTATTAAGAGGAAGGAATTGTTGCATAGAAAATAATTTTCTACCTGGTTAAAGTCAAAGGTAATAGATTTATTTTTCTTTTTCTCATAACATAATCACATGTCTCTATTTAATATTCTATGTTGGTATCTTTTAGGTTTTAACTCTACCAATGATTGAAGTATCAGATGAAATAAAAGCATTGTCATTTGGTCCAAATGATGTGGTACTTGATTCTAAGTCAATGGTTGTCAATGGATTTAAATTTGTTATAAATAGTTGTGCAAAAAAAATGGCAACACAGCATGATAGTGTCATGATAAGTTCCACAACAGATTGTTATGCGAGTGCATCGGACAGGCAGCCTCGATCAGAAAATATATCATATTACGGTGTTGTTGAAAGAATCATTTTATTATATTACTACGCACATGGCCGTGTCACAATGATTAAATGTAAGTGGTTTGATTCAATGACACGACAAGGAATGCATATTGATAACTATGGATTTAGAGTGATTGATATGAACTGTCAGCTTCATACCGATGAACCTTGTATTCTTGCGTCACATGCTAAACAAGTGTTTTATGTAAGTGGCCCGTTACAACCACAATTTGGTGTCATTGTTGATGTTATTCCTAGACATATTGTTGACGAAGGCATGGATGACAATGATGTTGTGGATGAACCTGTCAGTATTTATTCAAATGTTGCATTTGATGATACGGATGATGCAATTGTTAGAACAAATTGTGAACCGGAAATTGCCATAGACCCCACACAGTGTTGAAACATTTGTAAGTATTTACCTGATATTATCATAATATTGTATGTGTTTTTTTTAACTTTGATACATGATATCAAAATAACTAGTATATTTTATACCATTATCTAAAATAAAACTATTAATAGCCTCACCAATTTATGTTTAACCACTTCTCTAGTAAAACTTGAACATAGAAAAGTCTTGATATTTTATCAATATACATATCACACATTAAAATGTATCTCATTGTTTTATGATAAAATTGCATTATTTAACATTTTTCATTATTTCTATTTATTTGAGAATATTATTTTAAATTTCTAGGTCAAAATGTCTGATTATGATGATACTAGAAGGAGTAGAAGAATACCAAGAAATGAACAACATAGGTCTCCTCCTGGAAACAATGTAAGTACAAATTATGTTTGAATATTATGGTCTTTCATATTATTTATTTTTTTATCGTTCGTTTTATTTTATCATTTATGTTATTTTAGGCTGCATCGTCGAGGATACGCTTGGATTATTCCACAGAGGATGATATTGTGGCAGGGGGTACTAATTCTACAGGTCAGTCTACTACTACGCCGCTTGAGACACCAGGAGGCCATCCTCCCATTATGCCACCTCTATATTATCCATACCCACCATTTCTGTATCCCTTTTTTCCCGCACCCACATCGGATGGAAGTTCTCAAACCCTCATCCCTCATTTTCCATTCCCACCATCCACTATACAAGGTACTGTGCCCCCATATATCCCACCGCCATATCCATATCCATATCCACCCTCAACTGTACAGGGTTATCTATTAGGTTTTCTACCTCCATCAGTACACTTTGCATCTACTATACATAGTACTCCTGTAGATATCTCACCTACCATAGAGGCTTCCCCCCTCCAGATGCAGCACTTCAGGGGTCAGCAGATCCCACATCTACTGGTATTTGTTTAAACATTACTGTTACTGATTAATAATAAATTCATATATATTATTATCTTTTATTTTTGGTTTCATGATTAACTCCAACCTCTACCAGACGACGAGGCCACACAAAAATGCACGAGGTTTGTAATCGGCACACACAAATCATAGTTGATTACAATGAGGACAATGCTATAATTAATAAAAATGGCACGTAATGTAAAAGTTTTGTGGGAACACTAGCTAGACACAGAAATATCATTCCAGTTCAACCGATAAGTTAGAAGGCAGTTGGAAAACAAATAAAGGACAAAGCCTGGGTAGAGATTTGGGTAAGTAATGTTAATCACCTTTTATATATATATATAAATATATAATATTTTCTTAACAAATATTATGTCAATTGCATCTTCGATATAATTTTACTGATGGAAAAAATGCAAAGGCTGCAAGGATAATGGATTTAGGTGAAATGTGGCGAACCTAAAAGTATGATTTATATCTTGGTTGGAAAAAGAGAGTTGGTATAGAGCTTGAAGAAGTACCGGTGATTCAAGATTGCCCAATATCACAATATAAAGAGATGATCAGCTATTGTAAGAGTCCATTGTTTAATGTGTTTGTTAAATTTATATATATTTCATTTATTTATTTGAAAATGATTTTAAATTACTTGTTTTATTTATGTTAATGAATTTATATAATTATTTGTTTATAGAATAAATCAAACATAAATAAAACAAACAAGAGTGCAATGAAACACATTTATACTCGCGGACACACTTCATTACCAGATCATGAGCTGATGCAGGTAATTTAACATTTAAAATATTTAGCTTTGTTTAGTGTAATTTTTTTTACTTCTAGTTTTGATTTATTTCTTTGTTTTTTTCTATAAAAAGGCATCAAATATCGAGGGTCGTGTTCCTCACTCAACTTTTTTTTGTACAAGCCAGAAAAAAAAGATGGTACTATGCCAAATACCGACACTGAGAAGGCGATTGTAAGTATATTTCAATTTCTTTGATTTTTATTGAATTTAATTCCTTATATTATTTTATCATTTTAATTTATGTTATATATCAATCAACAGAATGCTTTAGAGGCATTGGTAGAAAAAGAACCTGACAGTTTGGGCCCAAACGATCATCTACATCAGGTATTAGGAGATGAGCATCAGGGTAGAGTGTGTTGTCGACCTGGGAAGAAGATTGTACTATATTGATACTAGTCTACTAACTTTTCTTCGAGTACCGGTTCTAGTTTTTTCATAGTGAAACAAATTAATGCCACAATCAAAGAAGCAAGTCAAAAATCAGAACATGCAATAACTGCAAATATGATGAAATTTATGTCTGTCCTTTCTTCTATACTTCCACCAGAATCAGCTACAACGGTAGATGCCTTTTTGATGTTGATGTGTTCTTCTAATGTAGATTCTTCTGTCGGAGTCGGATCTAGACCTAGTGCTGGACCCGGTGCTAGTGTCGGTTCAGATGCAGATGTCGATGATGATGTTGGTGGTGTGATAGGTGGTGATGTTGTTTCTGTAGGAGGTGTGGATGAGGGTTATCATGATTCTGATGATACTGATATTGATACTCACTTTTTATATAAATTTTATTTTTGGATTGGTAATGTATGATGAGTTCTATGCATCTGATTACACTGATTTTTTGATCAATATCATTAATATTTACCACATCTTATTGGGAATAAGAATGACTACTAACTTGTAGATCTACCTTAAGCTAACTATGTCTAGTATTAGATATAGACCTACTGCCATGACTTCTCAATCGATAAGTTTCTTTAACTACCTCAGTTAAATATATGTATTCAAATTCAGTAGCTGAAAGTGCAACAATAGATTAAATATTTCAATTCTAGGAAATGAAACCTCCAAATTCAGTAAACACATTAATAGTTAAGGATTTACAATTTTCAACATTAACAGTATAGTTAGCATCAACCAAACCACAAATAATTTATGTAGTATCCACATTTATACCACAGAAAAATAAAATATTAGAAGTAAAAGAAAGATACCTTGAGATCCAATTAAGGGAATACCATTATAGCTTCCCTAGAGTTCCCATGAACCATCATAGAGTGCAGATAGAAACTGAAAAATCAGTTCTAGAGAAAATCATAGAATACACTTTCCAACAAACAATGTTAGAATAAGGAATTCTATACATAAATTCAACATCAACTTCAGCAGTAGGTGATTGATTCAAGGACAATTTAAAATGTTGTTCAAGCAGGAAATTAATAGGACTGAGAGATTCCAACATTTACCTATTTATAAATTTTAAAATATAAGCATGCTAAGATAGATAAAGTAGTTTATGCATTCTATCCCTAATGATTTAAACACCTAGTATTTTCTTATCTACAACTAAGTCATTAATTTAAAAGTTAATTTTCAATTGGGATTTAACAATAGAGATAATATTAATGTCTTTTAAAATTATGAGCATGTCATCAATATACAATAGTAGGTAAATGATGTAGGTTTTAGTTGAGTTTAATTAAAAGAAACCATTATAATGAATGCTAATTAACTTGTTACCTAGAAAAAACAAATCAAAATTGAAGCACCACTTCCATGAGGATTTTTTTAGGCCAGACCAAGATTTATTTAAATGGCATACTTTCTTTGGTTTGAACTCAGCAGGATAATCATCAAGAGGTATCATATAAATTTTTTCATTCAAATCACCAAGCTGGAAATCAGTTTTAACAACTAACTCCTCTATATGAAGATGATGAAATTGGATCCCCCAACACAAGAACTAGTCTTGGCTATCCCCCAAAAATCTGAGTGCATGTATTCAAGTGGGCTGGGAACATTGAAATAAGACCTATTGAAACTCACCCTCTTGGATTTTCCCATCACACAATCTCTGGAAAATGAAAGATTTATAGTTGTGATGTTACTCAATAGCCCTTGGTTGTTATGTTCCTCTAAGACTTTGGAGCTGAAATTCCCTATCTTATATGCTATAGTATATTATTGTTAGTTCTTGTATTGTAAACACTACCCAATTTCCATAAATGGGTCTTCCCATTCAAAACATATAACCTATTTTTTAGAGATCCTTTTATGATAATTATTGATCCTTTAGAGATCTTGAGATTTGGTCTAGATGTAAATCCATTTTGATCTAGGACCGCTAAGGAGATTATGTTTCATTAAAGGATGGGGACCCACCATACATTAAGTAAGGTGATGATGGATTGATTATCTAACTCTATAATAATGGATCATATTCCCCCAACCTTGCACCTATTATTTTTTCCTAAGAATACATATACATATCTCTTTTTGACCAGCTCTAAAAATGACTCTCTCTGTTGGAAAATATGAAAAGAACAACTAGAGTCTAGGATCCACTCTTTATTGAGTGTATAAATGGAAACATTCAAGATTTAAACAAATGTCATATCCTGAATCAACCAGAAAATACAGGTTAGTGGGATGTTTGGATTCTAACTCGTGCATGAGTTTCCTATGCTCAGGCTTAATGTGCCCAGGTTTTCCATCTTGAAAACATATTAATTTTCTATCCATAGATCTTTTCCTAGATTTGGGGGGGCAGTTGGGGGCAGGGGGAAGGGGGTGTGCAGGTGGGGGGGCAAGGGAGGGGGCAGGGGGTGTGCAGGTGGGGGGCAGGGGGCAGGTAGAGGGGGCAGGGGGGTGTGCAGGTGGGGGGGCAGGGGTAGGGAGAAATTCTCATTTTCTCCCTTGTTTTTTTCTCCCAAATCAAATCTAAACAATTGTTTTTTTTATTCGATATTAATTATCACAGTATGAAGTGTCTAAACCACTAAGGGGAAGGGTTGAGTGTATGAGTCTTATTATCTTATTGAATTTCTAAATCATAACCATCTAACCCAAACGATAGTAATAATGTAAAATAAATTCTATGTATTAAATTATTTTATGAATCCTTTACCATATTATATCTATATGATTTAACTTGTCCTGATTAGAGTTGAGTTGGCTACGACTATTAAAATTTTCCACTTTCTTCTATTACAACTAGGATTAAAGAGTCATCATTTTTAGCTATATCAAAACTAAGGAATATTTAACTCTTATATAGATCTATTTTGGGTTTTCCATGACAAAATAGTGTTTTAAAATCCACTTCGAAGCCTAATCCCTAGGATTATTCCATGTTAGGACCAATGTTATCCTTTTTACCTTAATCACGAAATAGTTAGTGATCCCTATTTCTTACTAAATGTTAAACAAAACTCAATAGCATCAATCATATCCCAAAACCAATACAAATTTTGAGGACTCCTAAAAAATGTTTAGAGTCCAATTTTATATTCTACCAAACATTCTCCATGGGTTCGACCCCACACTATCAATATACTACAAAATTATAGCATGTGTAGTTTGGGATAAATGAATTATAATTTGACTATAGCCCATGTAAAAGTAAATAATAAATATGGGATCGTCAAATTTTGATGATGATTACAGGAAATATGTTTACTATCCTTATGCATAGGGACCTTTAGCACAAACATAGGATAACCTCACCCTCCCCATATTCTATTTTCAATCATTACTTTTTATTTTGGAATCCACTATGTAATTATTTTTAAAGCCCAATTCATGTG